>OV656811.1:0-672500 GCA_927399485.1 Calamotropha paludella
CTAACCTAACCTAACCTAACCTAACCTAACCTAACCTAACCTAACCTAACCTAACCTAACCTAACCTAACCTAACCTAACCTAACCTAACCTAACCTAACCTAACCTAACCTAACCTAACCTAACCTAACCTAACCTAACCTAACCTAACCTAACCTAACCTAACCTAACCTAACCTAACCTAACCTAACCTAACCTAACCTAACCTAACCTAACCTAACCTAACCTAACCTAACCTAACCTAACCTAACCTAACCTAACCTAACCTAACCTAACCTAACCTAACCTAACCTAACCTAACCTAACCTAACCTAACCTAACCTAACCTAACCTAACCTAACCTAACCTAACCTAACCTAACCCAGAGCTCGTGGAGAACGCGCGCGTCCACTTGAGCTCCGCTCCCATCCGTCATCGTTACCGGTCGTGACCGTTACCGTGACCGTGACCGTGACCGTGACCGTGACCGGGACCGTGACCGTGACCGGACCGTGACCGTGACCGTGACCGGTCCTCACCGTGACCGGTCCTTACCGTGACCGTGACCGAGTTTTTGGATGCAGTGAGCGTACTTTTTGTGATTATCTGTGTGTTGTCGTGACCGTGACCGTTACCGTGACCGTGACCGTGACCGGTCCTGACTGTGACCGTGACCGGGTCCAAACACTTGTGAACAACGATCAGTGATAACCGGGACCGTGACCGTGACCGTGACCGGTCCTTACCGTGACCGTGACCGAGTTTTTGGATGCAGTGAGCGTACTTTTTGTGATTTTCTGTGTGTTGTCGTGACCGTGACCGTTACCGTTACCGTGACCGTGACCGTGACCGGTCCTGACTGTGACCGTGACCGGGTCCAGGCACTTGTGAACAACGATCAGTGATAACCGTGACCGTGACCGTGACCGGTCCTTACCGTGACCGTGACCGTGACCGGTCCTTACCGTGACCGTGACCGGTCCTTACCGTGACCGTGACCGTGACCGGTCCTTACAGTGACCACCGTGACCGTGACCGTGACCGTGACCGTGACCGGTCCTGTCTGTGACCGTGACCGGGTCCGGTCTCTTGTGAACAACGCAAACAACGATCAGTGATTGGACCGTGATCGTGACCGGCCCCTGCCGTGTCTGTGACCGGTCCTGACCGCGACCGAAACCGGTCTCTACCGTGACCGAGCCCTTGGACATATGGTTACCGTGAGTGTACTTTGTTATTACCAGTGTTTGTCCTGACTGTGACCGTGACCGTGACCGTTACCGTGACCAGTACCGTGACCGTGACCGTGACCGTTACCGTTACCGTTACCGTGACCGTTACCGTGACCGTTACCGTGACCGTTACCGTGACCGTTACCGTGACCGTTACCGTGACCGTTACCGTGACCGTTACCGTGACCGTTACCGTGACCGTTACCGTGACCGTTACCGTGACCGTTACCGTGACCGTTACCGTGGCCGTGACCGTTACCGTGACCGTGACCGTGACCGTTACCGTGACCGTGACCGTTGCCGTTACCGTGACCGTAACCGTGACCGTGACCGTGACCGGTGCCGTGACCGTGACCGGTACCGTGACCGTGACCGTGACCGTGACCGGGACCGGGACCGTGACCGTGACCGTGACCGTGACCGTGACTGTAACTGTGACCGTGACCGTGTCCATACTCCTGTGAACAACTATCAGTGAATTAATCGTAACTGTGACCGAACACCTGTACATATTTTGGATACATCCTTGCCGAGACCGGTCCTGACCGAGACAGTGACCAAGTCCAAACTCTTGAAAACAACGATCAGTGAATTGGCTGTGGCCGTGACCGATCACCTGTACTTTTGTGGATACGTACCAATACTTGTACATTATTAAAATGACGACTCAATCTCCTGTAGGCAAGTGCCTTACACCTCTTGAAACATCACAAGAAAATAGCGCTGTAGCTGCGACACCAAAAGCTCGTAAGGATCTCACAGAAGTCATATTGAGATCAGAACCTGAGCTAAGTCAGTTTTCGAGATCGGCACAAAATCTATTTGACGAGGCAATGGCCTGCGTTAACGCATCAGGAAACCTAAAGAAAAACTATAGAAATCAAATCGCCACCAGCCTGGAGGGAATGCTGGAGATGATTAAGAAGTTAGAAAAAGGGCATAAAATCCAAAATATAACCAGACACACAGAGAAAAATGAAACTAAAAATACAGAAAATATAATTCTACAAGAAGTAAAAGAAATAAAAAAGATTCTCCTTGAAGAAAGGAAGTCCTACGCTGAAATAGTGGCCACTACAAAAGCCCCGAAATATGAGGCACCAAAACCGGTGCCTACGGAGCAAACCAGCGCGCCCCAACACAGCGTGATAATCTCATCAGAGAACACCAGTGATACAAGCGAAGTGGTTCTGAACAAAATACGTACGGCAATCGATGCAAAAAACAGCGGGCTTCACGTGGACAGAATTAGGAAAGCAAAGAATCAAAAAGTCGTAATAAGCTGCGGGAATAAAAGTGACGTCGACGATATAACTAAAAAGATCCAAAACGGCTGTAAGGAATTAAAAGTAGAAGCCGCCAAAAATAAGGATCCTTTAGTCATTATTAAAGATGTACTGTCCTACAACACCGACGACGATATAATAAGCGCAATCATAAAACAGAACGCGCACATTACTGAAGGCATCCGAGAGGAGGACTTCCGCGCAGTGGTAAAATACCGTCGCAGGGCACGAAACCCCCACGAAAACCATGTGATCCTGCAGGTTTCACCAAAAGTGTGGGGAAATATGACTACCTCTGGGAAGGTATACATAGATATACAAAAGAGAGTTGTCCAAGATCAATCCCCGGTGATCCAGTGCACCAAATGCCTAGGCTTTGGCCACGGCCGGAGAATGTGCAAAGAGGAAAAAGACCTCTGCTCGCACTGCGGTGGAGCTCATCTCAGGGCAGATTGCCAAGAACACAGAGAAGGTGAAGAGCCAACCTGCAAAAACTGCACAGACGCAAAAATAGGAAACGCAAACCACAACGCATTCGACAACACATGCCCAGTCCGCCGCAAGTGGGATGGAATAGCACGGCTGAGTATATGTTATTGCTAAGGTTGTCACAGGGAATAACCACGCGGACACAATCCAAAAAATCAGCACTCAACACCACATAATTCAGGCAAACTTACAAAGAAGCAAAATAGCAACTGATGACTTAATAAATGAAGCCATATATAGAAAAGCAAGTATCGCGCTCGTCCAAGAACCATATGTCGGCTCAACAGGAGAGATGAAACAGTACACAGGCACAAGAATTATACAAAAAACCCAAAATAGAAACAAACCAGTAAAATCAGCAATAGCTATATTCAATAACAATTTAAATATTACAATAAACCCTAAACTACAAACAGAAAATATAACAACTTTAATCTTAACCGACCAAAATAACAAAATAGCTCTTGTGTCTATATATTTTGAATCCGACATAGATATAAATATTCAACTAGCAGAACTTACCAATATCCTGGAACAACTGGACGACAGCAGCAGAAGGGTGCTGATCGGTGGAGATGTCAACGCGTGGAGTACCTGGTGGGGTAGTGCGTCAGAAGATCACCGCGGAGCAGAGATGGCAGCATATCTGGAAGAGAAACAAATGCACATATTAAATGAAGGAGATGAACCTACATTCGAAACCGTTAGAGGAGGGAGAACATACACAAGTAGAGTAGATATAACGGCATGTACAGAGCAGCTGATACCAAAAATTAACCACTGGAGGGTAGACAAAACAGTAACAAACTCCGACCATAATACCGTTGTATACGCTCTTACTTTAAGGGAAAGTGCAATTACTAAAAACAGAACTACGCGCATTTATAAAACAAAAGCAGCGAAATGGGAAATTTTCGAAAAAGAATTCCAAAAAGAATTAGAAAAAACCTCTCTAACCGTAGAAAATATAAAAAACATAAACCAAATAGAAGAAATAGAAAATCAAATAGAAAGTTATACAAACTGCATAAAAATAGCATGCGAAAACTCCATACCTCAAATAAGAAAAGCCATAAAAAGTAAACAACTGCCGTGGTGGAATGATGAACTACTCCAACTTAAAAGAGACATGACAACAAAGAAGAGACGCATAAGATGCGCAGCAGAGATAAGAAAATCAAAAGTAATAAAAGAATACCTAGAAGCAAAAGAAAAATATGAAAAAGAAGTAAATACAGCACAAACAACAAGCTGGAAAGAATTCTGTACAAAACAAGAAAAAGAAAATATGTGGCAAAGCATCTACAGGATTATAAAAAATACGTCAAGACGCCAAGAAGAAACTCTATTAGTGAGGGAAGGAAAAGCGCTAAATGCAGAAAAATCAGCCCAATGGATGGCGGAAACTTTCTTCCCTGAAGATAAAATAGAAAACGACGAAGATTATCACACACAAATAAGAAAAAACGCAGACATAATGAACAAAACAACAATAGAACAAGAAATAGATCCGCCATTCACAGCCCATGAATTAGAACAGGTCATGAAAACATTCAACCCAACAAAAGCTCCAGGTAGCGATGGACTCACATCAGATATCTGTTCCAAAGCTATAAGAGTAAATGTCAACCTCTTCTTGACAATAATCAACAAGTGCTTAGAACTAGAATACTTCCCATCAGAATGGAAAAAAGCCACGATAATTGTCTTACGTAAACCTGGGAAAACTGACTTCACGCAGCCCAAATCCTTTCGCCCGATAGGTCTTCTATCTGTACTCGGCAAAATTTATGAGAAGCTAGTAATAGGTCGCATAAGACATCACATTCTACCGAAGATGAACACAAAACAATATGGGTTTGTTCCCCAACGAAGCACAGAAGACTCCCTATATGATCTAATGGAACTAGTAAAACAAAAACTAACACAAAAACAAATAATAACCATCGTATCCTTAGACATAGAGGGAGCATTCGATGCAGCGTGGTGGCCTATAATAAAATGCAGACTGGCAGAGAAAGGATGCCCAATAAACCTAAGAAGAACAATAGATAGTTACTTCGAGAATAGAGAGATTGCTTTACGATACGCGGAAGAAGAATACAAAGCCAAAACAACACAAGGATGTATTCAGGGATCAATAGGAGGTCCCACATTCTGGAACCTCTTATTAAACCCACTACTGGACGAATTAGAAGAAAAAGAAATAACTTGCCAAGCATTCGCAGATGATATAGTATTACTTTTCTCCGGTAAAGATGCAGCACAAATAGAAAGTCAGGCAAATCAAGCATTAAACTACGTACATAATTGGGGTAAGACAAATAGACTAAAATTTGCACCACAGAAAACACAAAGCATAACCTTCACTAACAAAATAAAATACGACACCCCAAATTTGCACATGGATGGAACAACAATAAAGACAACTAAAGAAATCAAATTACTTGGAGTAACAATAGACCAAAAACTTACCTACAACACGCACATTTCAAACATATGTAAAAAAGCTACTACAATATATACACAATTAGCAAAATCAGCAAAAGCCACATGGGGCCTCAACCCAGAAATCATCCGAACAATCTACACAGCTGTCATAGAACCGATCATAACATACGCTGCAAGTGTTTGGTCATCAGCTGTAAATAAAGAAATGACGAAAAAACAACTCAACACATTGCAGAGAGGCTTTGGCAAGAAAATATGCAAAACATATAGAACAACTTCATTAAACTCCGTTTTGATCCTTGCAGGATTATTGCCATTAGATTTAAGAATTCAAGAAGCAGCGGCTATATATGTAGCTAAGCGAAAACAAGAATTCCAAGAACTACCCGGCCGAGAAATAGAAGCTAAAGAACCATTCAGTACATATCCACACCCCTCAGAAAACACCAGCATCGATTTTGAACCCATAGAAACTGCAAACCCGGAAACAATAGACAAACTACCAAGGCTTCAGATATATACAGATGGGAGCAAAATAGATGGTAAAGTCGGTGCAGCCCTAACAATCTGGAAAAACGGCCAAGAAATCAAAACGGGAAAGTATAAACTATCAGACTACTGCTCAGTCTACCAAGCAGAGCTTTACGCAATCTTTAGAGCAACAGAACTCATAAAAACCATGGAAGAAACAGAAATTGCCATACTAAGCGACTCCAAATCAGCATTAGAAACATTACAAAACCCAAAATCACTCCATCCACTTACAGTTAAAATAAAAAATAACATCAGGAAAATTATAAAAAACAACAAAACAGTACAAATGCTATGGATTAAAGCACACATCGGCATAACTGGAAACGAAAGAGCAGACATGCTCGCTAAAGAAGCAGCTTTTAAAAAGACAAAACCAGTGTACGATGTGTGCCCTATATCATATGTCAAAAGACGACTCCGAGAAAACTCTTTAAATGCCTGGCAAAAACGATACCAAGGAGCAGAAACAGCCGCAGTGACAAAAATATTCTTCCCCGATGTGCGCAGCGCGTACAAAACAATCCGCGAAATAGCACCAAGTCACTTTTTATGCCAGGCACTTACTGGCCACGGAGCTTTTGCTCAATACTTACATAGATTTAAAATAAAAGACACACCAGATTGCAGCTGTGAACCCGGAAAGGACGAAACAGTAATACATCTTATAACCGAATGTAATAAATATAACTTAGAGAGAATGAATTTACAAGACAAAATAAAAACAAAAGTAATAAATAATAGACTACATGAAATAATCAGCGACGAAACTATAAGAGGCCCCTTTCTAAGCTTCACAGTAAAAATAGTAAAAGACGCAGTCGAACGAAATAAAATATAGAAGTGGGCAAGACATGCAAAATAAGAACATATATTACCGGTCCTGACCGTGACCAAAAATGAAGAAAACATGCAAAACATAGAAATGGACTAAACATAGAATTGGATGAAACAATATATAGAAAAATAACATTAATATAAGATATAAAAGAAAACATAGAAAAATAAAATTTCTGACCAATGTCAGAAGAAAAACTGGGAAAAAAAAAAAAAAAAAAAAAAAAAAAAAAAAAAAAAAAAAAAAAAAAAAAAAAAAAAAAAAAAAAAAAAAAAAAAAAAAAAAAAAAAAAAAAAAAAAAAAAAAAAAAAAAACCTAACCTAACCTAACCTAACCTAACCTAACCTAACCTAACCTAACCTAACCTAACCTAACCTAACCTAACCTAACCTAACCTAACCTAACCTAACCTAACCTAACCTAACCTAACCTAACCTAACCTAACCTAACCTAACCTAACCTAACCTAACCTAACCTAACCTAACCTAACCTAACCTAACCTAACCTAACCTAACCTAACCTAACCTAACCTAACCTAACCTAACCTAACCTAACCTAACCTAACCTAACCTAACCTAACCTAACCTAACCTAACCTAACCTTTTTTTTTTTTTTTTTTTTTTTTTTTTTTTTTTTTTGTTTTCGCAGAAAATGCCTTACGCATTCACACCGTGTCGGGAGAACACGGTGGATATGTGGGGCTCTCCTCCATGCCTCTACCCGGCCTAGTGCCCGGTAAAGGCTTGGAGGCCTACCCACTAAAAACTGCGGCGTCCCAATACACATTGGAGCGGGTCGCGGGGCCCTTGGCCGGAATCGACCGCAACCCGCTCCAGTGTGGGTCCGCGCTCGTGGGCGGACCTCTCCTATGCTCCGTGAGGGACGGAGCAACGGGGTGAACCGTGACGCCCTGAACACCCCGCACGCCTGAGGGCCAAGTGCAATGCGACTGCCGGTCTCCCGTCCTGACAGCCGCTGGCCCCCTTTCGGTGAGGGAAGGAATCAGCCACACCCCCCCGACCGACCCCGACCCACACAGGACGAGACTCCCGCGCCCGCGATGATCACCCAAGAACAAGTTCCCGGGCGCCATCGCAGGCGGCGCGGTTGCCCCGCCCAGTGCAGGCCGGAGGCGGCCGAGGTGTGTTAACGGCCTTTCCCCCCCCCCCACCTCACCGGGATGTGCGTCCGCGGAAGTCCCCCGGAAACAAAAGTTCCCGGAAGGCTTCCGCGGTCGCCGTCCCGCCGGACCCCCCTCGGCCACGCCGGGCGATAAAAGAGAAAACTCCGTTATCACCCGTAGTTTCCGAGTGAGGGTCCTACCCTCGGGAGATGCTGTTCCCGAGGGTCCTCCTCAAGCGCTCCGCTCGCGACCCCCGCGAGCGCCCGCGCTACTGGCCTCTTGACCCAACCCTTCCCAGCGGGGAAGGGTGGGAAGAGACCCTCTCCCCCCATTCGCGCGTTTTCGCGTGGGGGGTGGACACCCTCCTTGGGTGCCCCTTCCACCTTGGCGTCGACTAGGGCGGGGGGAACGGTCCCACCCTAGATAGGGATGCGGGTGGCGTAACGCCGCCACCTGCCCCCCCGACGCCTGCGCCTTATTAGGGAGGAGTTTAGGTCCTCCTCCCTCCGCCTCTCGGCGGCCTCCTTCTGCAAGATTACGTCCTCGCAGAAGGAGGCCACCGCCTCCCAGGACCCCTCGCTCGTCGCCATGGCTCGCGCTACAGCGGCGAGCGAGAGGTCGCTCCCTATCGCCGCGACAAGACTGCCGCGCTGAGGAGACCACGCCGCACACACCTCGAGAGTGTGCTGGGCGGTGTCCTCCGCAGCGCCGCAGTGGTGGCACGACGGGGTCGGCTCCCTCCGAATCCGGCACAGGTACTTACCGAAGCAACCATGCCCGGTAAGCACCTGCGCCAGCCTGAAGGTCACCGACCCATGGCGCCTGGCTCGCCACTCTCGAAGCATTGGACCCAATGCCTCGAGAGTGCGTACACCATATGGTGGGTTGATGAGGGACCCCTCCCATTCCCCCATCATTCTCTCCTCGGCATCCAGCCGGAACCGCCGGACCTCCTCGGGTGCGAGCCTATCTCCTCGCACCCCCGCCTCCCTCCTTTGCAGGTAGACCTCACGCAGGACTCGAGCCTCCAGATCCCACGGAGGTGTACCTGCAATGGCACACGCCGCCGCTCGCGACACCGTCCGGTAGCACCTCCCGATACGGGTCGCGACCGTCCTCTGGGACCGCCTTAAATTGGCCAGTCCCTCCTCCGCGGCGGCGTCCGCCCACACGGGCGCGCCGTAGAGGGCCATACTCTTAATAACTCCTGCATATAGTCGGCGGCAGTTAGACCCTGGGCCGCCGACATTTGGCAGGAGTCTCCCCAGTGCCTGGGAGGCTTTCAGTAGGCGGGGGGCTAGCTGGCGGAAGTGCTCGCTGAACTTCCAGCGAGCATCCAGCACCAGCCCCAGGTACTTAATGTGGGGCTGCACCGGCAGCCTCACCCCGTCCAGTACCACCTCCCTCGCCCGCACTGGGGGTGCCCTCCTCGGGCCATGAAAGTATATGGCCTCGGTCTTATCGACCGAGACATTTAGACCCATGGCCCGGATACGCCCGATAGTGGCCTCCGCGGTCTCCCTGGCCCGGCGTCTGGCCTCCTCGTATGTTTTCCCCCTGGCAACGATGAGTGTGTCGTCGGCATAACACACTACCGTTGCACGGGGGAGGAGCCGCCCTCTGAGGAGCCAGTCGTAGGCCATAATCCACAGGAGCGGACCCAGAACCGCCCCCTGTGGAACGCCGCACACCATCTCTCGCTCTACCATGTTCCCCCGCGAATCGGCGTAGAGCACCACCCTGTCCCTTAGGTAGTGCTCTATTACCTGCTGGAGGTACGGGGGGAGTCGGTGAAACCGGAGGGCCTCCCGTATTACGGCGTAGGGCAGGGAGTTAAAGGCGTTCCGGATGTCCAGGGACACCGCGAAAACCCCCTGCCCCAGCCTCTCCGCCCTCTCGATTTCCTCCCGTAGGGCGAGGACCGCATCCACCGTCGAGCGGCCCCTCCTGAACCCGAACTGCCTATCAGACAGGTTCGGGCCCACCTCCTCCAGGTGCTGCGTCACCCGGCCGGCAATGACCCTCTCCAGTCCCTTGCCGGCCTCGTCGAGCAGCACCACTGGCCTGTAAGCGGACGGCGAGTCCGCCGGCCGCCCCTCCTTCTTCAGCAGGCAAAGTCGTCCCCTTTTCCAGAGCCTGGGGAACTCGCCTCTCTCCAGGCACATGCTGTAGGTGTCCTGGAGGAATTCCCCCAGGTGTTCTGCGGCGATGGGGACGACCTTGCCGGGGACTCCGTCGGGGCCCGGCGCCTTCTTGTGGCCCCTGAGGCGGTCGAGAACAGAGGCCATCTCGGCGGCGGTTACCGGCTCGAACCCCGTCGCCTGGTCGAGGGGGACTGGGGGGAGCACCATTCTCGGCGGGAGGACCGGCGGCACGGCGGGGAAGAGTCCGGAGACCACCCTGTCCAGCAGCTCCGGCTCCATCAGGTCGGTGGCCGGAGCTTGGCCTCTCATTTTCCCCCTGACCGTTCGGTAAGGGCGGCCCCACGGGTCCCTGTCCAGGCTGGACAAGAACTCGCCCCAGGCCGCATCCTTCGCCTGCCGGATGGCCAGGTTGAGCCGCCTTTTCGCCTCCTTGTAGGCGGCCTCCAGAGTCCCCTCCTCGCCGTCCACTCTCGTGCGCCGCCGGCGGCGCCTCTGCAGCGCCCTCCTCGCCCGAATGCAAGCGGCTCTGATCGACCCGATCTCGTCGGACCACCAATAGACGGCGGTCCTACCGGGTCGACCAGTTACCCTGGGCATGGAGGCGCTGCAGACAGCCGTGAGGGCCGTCTTGATCCGCGCCGCCCTTTCCTCCGCCGACCGGTGCTGCCCCCAGTCTTCGTCCCGGATCTTCCACCGCTCCACCACAGCCGCCTCCTCCGCCAGGTCCCTGTTGAGCCTGGTGAGGGCCCATCTGGGGAAACAGGACTGCGTTCCCCCCCCCGGGCGCCCACCAGATCCACCCCTCAGGTCAGCCTCAAACCTAATGTAGGGGTGGTCCGACAGGGACTCCTCTTCTGAGAGCACGCGCCACGCCGAGATTTTGGGTGCCAGGGATGGGGCCGCCAGGGTGACGTCGACCCTCGAGCCGCCGCTTCCCCTGACGCAGGTGAAGGCGGTGCCGGTGTTGAGCACCGCCAGCCCCATCGCTGCCACCCAGTTCGCCAGGACTACCCCCTTCGGGTCGTCCGAGAGGGACCCCCACGCCTGGTGCTTGGCGTTTAAGTCCCCCCCCAGGAGGACTTTTCTGGGTGCCATCCTCCCGACGGCGCGCCCCATCCTATCGACCCACTCCGTAAACTCCCGGAGGGGTCGATTGGGCGAGAAGTACCCGCCCACCACCGCAATCCCTGCCCAACCGACGGCCACATACCCCTCTCCCCTCTCGATTAGTGTGAGGGGGGGGGCGCCGACTGCCGTCGTAGGCACCACGATCGCCACCGTGTCGTCTGATGCCGAAGCCCAGTTGTCCCGCAGAGGGGCACAGTAGGGCTCCGACACGATGGCGAGGTCCACCGACCACTCCGCCAGGTTCTGCATTAGCAGGTCTTGCGAACCTGTGGAGTGGTTTACATTCGCCTGGAGGATGTTGTACGGTCTTAGAGGCATTATTGGACCGTATCAACAACCTCCATGGCCGCCGGGGCCTGCGCGCGCTGCGCTCCAAAAGCCCTTGGGAGGGGCTTTCCCTTAACCGCGGGGGGCTTACAGGATTTGCCCCCCATGATGTGCCCGTGTGGGCGCTTCAGGGTCTTGCAGAGGTCGCAACTTGGATCCGCACTGCAAGACGCTGCCTTGTGCCCCGCGCTACCGCACCTGTAGCATAGGGCGCTCCTATCTACCCTAGCGGGGCAGAGCGCCCCGGTGTGCCCCGGCTGGAGGCATCGGTAGCACCTCAGGGTGCGCGGCTCCAGCACCCTGATGGAAGCTACCGTCCACCCTACCCGTATTTTGCCCTCTGTGGCGAGCTTTTTAGCCGCCTCCACCGGGCATTGCGCGACTGCGGTGCCGAGGCCACCGGGGCCCACTCTTATTTCGCCCACCTTTACCTGTTCAGGTGGGCAGCCTCCTTTGTTGGCGATCGCAGCTCGCAGCTCGCTGGGCCCCGTAGAGTCGTCGAGGCCGGTGACTCTCATATCCGCCATCTTGGTGGGCCTCGAGATCGACGCCATCCCCTCCAGCACCTCAGTGAGCTTTTTAGCGAGGCCATCGGCTTTGGCCCCGCTATTTTCTCCACCCACCTCTATAAGGCGCGCCCCGGACTGGGTGACCCTGATCTTGAGGTCGGATATGCCGAGCTCGCCCAGTCCGACCTCCTTTTGGGCCTTTATGATGGCCTCGGCATAGGATACCCCCTTCTTGGCCGCCTCATCAGGGATGGACAGCACCACCGCCGACGTCTTCGGGGCCACCAGCTTCGGCCCCGCTTGCTTGATCTGCGCCGGCTTTGGTTTGGGCTTTGCCGCCGTTGTTTTTTGGGCAGTCCCCGCCGGTTTCTTGGTTTTGGCCGCCACCGTCGCCCATGAGCCGTTCCCCTGCTCCTCCGCGTTTTGTGGCTCCAGAGCCGTCGCCGGTGTCGTGGATTGCGGGCGCTCTTGCCCGCCACGCGCCTCCCTACCTGCCATAGTGCGAGGGGCGAGCTGCTTCTTCCCGGCTGCCAGTGGTGGCCGGTGGCTTTTCTCCTGGAGAAGGCGTCCGTCCTTCTCCAGCCCCTCCACGCGGGCGTCCACCATATTTCTCACCGCGGCCATGGTGTCGCGGCGGAACGACTCGAACAGTTCCGCCATGGCCTCCATGGTGAGAGGTTGGCCTGGCTCCGCCCTTACTGCCGGTGCTGGTGCCGGGGACCTTCTTGCTTCAGCTGCGCGCTTAGCGACCTCGTCGTATTGCCTCCTCAGGTTTTTATTTTCTTCCTTGAGCGTCGCTACTTCTGCTCGCAGCTGCTCAAGAGCCTCCTTATATTTGCGCGCCTCTGAGTCCATTTCAGGGACCTTCTTCCCCTTTTTTGATTTGGCCTTAAGGGTGTTGGCCGCACCGCCCAATTTTCGGACCACCTGCTGTATACACCTCTTGTCCGATTCGCCCAGAGATACGGAGGTGCTTGAGAAGACGGTCTTCACCACCTCCCTCTGTTCTTTGACCTCCTCTGCCACTTCCCCTGATGCCACCTCGGAGCAATCCGAGAGTTCCCCCTCCGACGATGAGGCCGAGCAGTCCCTTTTGGAGCCCGCCTTCTTGGTGAAGCTCCTCAATACCCTTGCTGAGGACGGGGTACCTCCTTCTGCCTCCATCTGCAGCACCAGCTGTTCCTCGAGGCTGGTGTCAGACCCACTTCTCAGGTTCAGCGAGAAGTTTGTGCTGTTCCCGCCTGACATCGGCCTTCCCGCTCTTCCACTCCTGCCTTTTGCTTTCTTCTTCCTCGCGGCCGTCTTAATTGCGTCGCTCCCAGAGCTGGAGCTCAGCCGCCCTCCAGAGCTCGGTCTCTTGCGTGCCGCGCTCTGGCTTCTACTTCCTACTGGAGTCTCGGAACCGGCATCCATGTCCGAGCCCAATGCCTCCAGTTTCCCAAACAAACCTCCTTTCTTCGACATTTCGCTCGTCCCCGGCACCACTAGCGCCTAAGGAGAGCGATTCCCCCGAAAAAACACCACTAGGATTGGTGAAATAGTCTTCCCGACTGGAACGCCCCTACTCCACCGAAAATCCAACAAAAGTCGAAAAGGGAGAGCACTCCCCCCGACGACCCCAACTACCCCGCAAACTACCCCAAAAAACAAAACAAAAACAAAAACAAAAACAAAAATACAACAAAAACTCAACCAACAAGAGCAAAACCTAAGTTGAACTTAGGTTTTGTAATAACTACTAAACCGCTTCAAAGGTGGCGCCACCAAGACTTTGGGGCACAATTAGCGGCACCAATGAAGCCCCCAACACAATCCGGGGACTAACTCCCCCACTCCAACACCGAGAAAATCGACGAAGTTCCTGGACGCTGTTCGAAAATTTGGCGAAAACCGCCAATTCGTCGAACAACGACAAGGTAGAGGACTTCCCCGACCTCTCCCACCTGGTTTTTACAAGGGAGGTGCTCGCCCTGAAAAGGGCGAAGACCAATCCGGCAGAAAGGCGCGCACAGCTATCTCGAAAACCGAGATAGGGGTGCCCGACACTCCGCTACCTGGACGATCTTCTAACACCCGTCTCGCAAAAACCGATCAAATGTATGGAGAAAAAAAAGAAAAAGTGAACCAACTAAAAATTCACTAAAACTTAAATTTCTCCGTACACTCCGAACCGATCTCAATTGTTTTTTCGCCAAAAGTTGCGTCTCCAAAAACTCCACTTAGCCTCCGAAAACGAAACTTATCGCCAGAAACTGACCCACCGAAAAACGTCAACCTAACCTAACCTAACCTAACCTAACCTAACCTTTTTTTTTTTTTTTTTTTTTTTTTTTTTTATTTAAGTGGAGAAAATGCTTTTCGCATACTTCCGCCCCTGGGAGTGCAGCGGAAGTTATGTGGGACTCTCCCCTGCAGACCTATCTGACGATAAAAGCTCGTCAGATTGGTCTGCAGGGGCCTACCCACTAAAAACTCCACTACATCCCTTCAATCACCTAGGTGCCAGTGACTCGTCGAACCACTCCTCATTCTCCGACGATGAGTCGTTCGACGATGCAGTGACACCTGGTGGGGTCATGGGAACCCTTGCGGACACTACCGCGAACCTAACCTAACCTAACCTAACCTAACCTAACCTAACCTAACCTAACCTAACCTAACCTAACCTAACCTAACCTAACCTAACCTAACCTAACCTAACCTAACCTAACCTAACCTAACCTAACCTAACCTAACCTAACCTAACCTAACCTAACCTAACCTAACCTAACCTAACCTAACCTAACCTAACCTAACCTAACCTAACCTAACCTAACCTAACCTAACCTAACCTAACCTAACCTAACCTAACCTAACCTAACCTAACCTAACCTAACCTAACCTAACCTAACCTAACCTAACCTAACCTAACCTAACCTAACCTAACCTAACCTAACCTAACCTAACCTAACCTAACCTAACCTAACCTAACCTAACCTAACCTAACCTAACCTAACCTAACCTAACCTAACCTAACCTAACCTAACCTAACCTAACCTAACCTAACCTAACCTAACCTAACCTAACCTAACCTAACCTAACCTAACCTAACCTAACCTAACCTAACCTAACCTAACCTAACCTAACCTAACCTAACCTAACCTAACCTAACCTAACCTAACCTAACCTAACCTAACCTAACCTAACCTAACCTAACCTAACCTAACCTAACCTAACCTAACCTAACCTAACCTAACCTAACCTTTTTTTTTTTTTTTTTTTTTTTTTTTTTTTTTTTTTTTTTTTTTTCGCAATGAAATGCGTTACGCATACCCTGCTGCTTGGCTGGCGGCAGGGTTATGTGGGGCTCTTCTCCGTGCACCCACTTGACGACGACGAGGTACGCCCAGTGGGTGCCCGGAGGCCTACCCACTAAAACATTGCGGCATGCCTCGAAGCCGGTGTGTGGTGGCACGGGGTCCCTGTTGGAGGTCAACCGCGCTACCCCGGCGGGCCCGATTTCTCAGGCCACCTCTTATTTGGGGGATGCCCGGCACACTTGGGCGTCCCCCAAGTCAAGCAAGGCCGTGCAAGGCGGGCGTAGGCTTGCCAGTCCAGCGCCCGCTGGCGATGCTGGGAGGGAGAGGGAGGTGCACTTGCACAACCCCCTGCCATAAACCGCATAAGCGGATTCGCGTCCCGATTGCCCTTCCAGTGGAGGGGGATGGGGAGCGAAATTGGGGGATGCCAGCTAATCTGACATTCCCTCCTCCGTTGGCGCCTCCTGGAGTGCACCCCTGGTGGCAGCCTGACCCTCAGGCGGCTTGCCCTTTGTTGCAGGGGGCTCGCACTTGCGGCTTCCCATAATATGCCCAGCCGGCCGCCCACTAGCGGAACAGACCGAGCATCTCGGCTCTGCACTACAGTTTGTAGCCTTGTGTCCCGGGACTCCGCATCGGAAACACAGGCTCTCCCTGCTGACGTTGGAAGGGCATTTGGGCTTGGTGTGCCCCACCCCCATACACTTGTAGCATCGCAGAGCAGGAGGCGCTAGGACCCTCACCTCTGCGATGCTCCAGCCAACCTTGATCTTGCCGTCATTGCAAGCCGCCTTTGCAGCGGCTACCGGACATCTAATATTTACCCGGCCGATACCGTCCGGGCCGACCCTGATCTTTTGCGTCTTAATAACCGCACGTTCGCAGTTAGCCTTTGTTGCTACTGCCTCAACAACGTCCTCCTCTAGGACGGAGTCGTCTAAACCTGAAATCTGCAGGTCCGCCGTTTTTTCGGGTCTCCCGATGGATGCGTCTTCGCCAATAACGCCGCGGAGCATTTCAGCTAATATGTCGGCCTTGCCCCCACTTGAGGCCGGTACTTGAAGTACGCGGGCTCCCGTCTGGCTTTCTCTTACCTTGAAGCCGCCCTCTAGTCCTATGTCATCGAGGGAAATTTCAGCTTTGGCCCTTGCCATGATCTGGGCGTACGTCACTCCGCGTTGCACAGCCTCTGGTCGCAGGGAGATGGCAACGGCTGCGGTCTCGGGAGGAGTGAGACTTGTTCTTCTTCTTCGCGTCGGCGCTTTCCTGGTCTTTTCTGCGAGGTTTATCTTATTTGGGGCCTGGGCGGTGGCCACCTCTTCTGTAAGTCGTCTTTCTTGCCTTCGCTTCTTTTTCCTCCCTACTGCTTCGACCCAAGCGTTAGGCTGGGAAGCAGTGGGAGGCATGTCGAGTCCGGTTTGATTCCCTCTAGGACATGCGGCAGGGGACGCTTTGGCAGCATTATTTGTTCCTGGGATGTGTGATTCCCTAGTCGGCTGTTGTGGCTGAATAAGACGTCGTTCTAGACCTTCCAGACGCTCATCCAGACGCTCATCCAGCATCCGCTGCATCGCTTGCAGCAGCTGCTCGTCCGTCAGCCTAGGTTGTTCTTGGCTGGGCCTACTGGGTTGATTTTTCGGGCAATCTTTTTGCTGCAACTCCGCCACCTCTTTTTGGAGTTTATCCACGTCTTTCCGGAGTTGGGCGTTTTCGTCTTGTAGCTTGAAGAATTCATCGTCGAGCACGAGGATATCCCTCGTCCACTCAGTCAGTTCCTGAAATGTATTCGCGAGATTTCTGAGGGGTTCAATGATATTATCCCGCGCTGGCGACCCGCAAGTTTTGTGAACTTGTCCACTAATTTCCTTCACCCACTTTGCTGCCGTCTCCCTAAAGTTGTGCCATTTAGTTAAGTCGTCATCGCTGACGGATCTACACCTGACATGAGCACTTCCTTCGCCGTCTTTGTCAGAAGACTGTTCGAAGTCCTTCGTCTTTTTGGCACTGTTTTTGGATGGACCCTGTGCGCTGTCCGTTACACGTTTAAGGCCAGAAGCTGACCTCAAACACCTCCCACTCTGTTCAACTTCTTTTTTGTTTTTATTATTAGAAACTTCCATCTTAGACCCACGAGCATGGGAGAACAACTGGACCGCCAGGGCAGAGATCCCGGTACCCTGGCTACCCTACTTACACCTGGGGGGTCGGGAGGTACCCCAGGGCGACCACTAGTGGGCTGATGTGATCCCCAGCCACCTTCACAGGCGCCCCGGCACCATGAGTCCCAGTGCCAGGACTTTGACGTTTTTTAGAGTGGTTTTCTCCACGCGGCCCCCACCGAAGTGGCGGCCCCCACTCCCTGCACCACGTACGGGGTTGCGGGTGGGCCGGAACCAGTCCTCGGACCGGAACACGCCCCCAACATGCTCGCGTGGCGAGCTGGGCTCGTAAGCCTCCCTCTCGTTATTTTTTATAGAGGTTTTCTTCCTCGCGGCCCCCATCCCGAAGGATGACAGCCCCCGGCCCCGCACCATGTACGGGGTTACGGTATACCCCTGCTCGGCTGCCGTTACCCAGGCTACCCGGGTCAGCCAGCCGAGCTCCCCCCCTTTGTCGGATTATTAGCCACCTTCGTATGCAAACCCTAAGGGATTACATACGAAGGCGCCCAGAGTGCACCGACCCGAACCCATTGTCGTTCCCACCGCACGTGTGAAGTGGGACCTACAATGGGCCGGGCTCACGTGGAGGTTCTATCCGACCTTGCACCCCAACCTAACCTAACCTAACCTAACCTAACCTAACCTAACCTAACCTAACCTAACCTAACCTAACCTAACCTAACCTAACCTAACCTAACCTAACCTTTTTTTTTTTGTTTTCGTAGAAAATGGCATTAGGCATTCACACCGTGTCGGGAGAACACGGTGGATATGTGGGACTCTCCTCCATGCCCCTACCCGGCCGAGTGCCCGGTAAAGGCTTGGAGGCCTACCCACTAAAAACTACGGCGTCCCAATACACAGTGGTGCGGGTCGCGGGGTCCCTTGTCGGACTCGACCGCGGCCCGGACCAGTGTGGGTCCGCGCTCGTGGGCGGACCTCGCCTATGCTCCGTGAGGGACGGAGCAACGGGGTGAACCGTGACGCCCTGAACACCCCGCACGCCTGAGGGCCAAGTGCAATGCGACTGCCGGTCTCCCGCTCCGACAGCCGCTGGCCCCCTTTCGGTGAGGGAAGGAATAAACCACACCCCTCGACCGACCCCGACCCACACAGGACGAGACTCCCGCGCCCGCGATGATCACCCAAGAACAAGTCTCAAGAACAAGTTCCCGGGCGCCACCGCAGGCGGCGCGGTTGCCCCGCCCAGTGCAGGCCGGAGGCGGCCGAGGTGTGCTAACGGCCTTCCCCCCCCCACCTCATCGGAATGTGTGTCCGCGGAAGTCCCCCGGAAACAAAAGTTCCCGGAGGGCTTCCGCGGTCGCCATCCCATCGGACCCCCTCTCGGCCACGCCGGGCGATAACGGAGAAAACTCCGGTATCACCCGTAGTTTCCGAGTGAGGCTCCTACCCTCGGGGAAGCCGTTCCCGAGGGTCCTCCTCAAGCGCATTCCGCTCGCGAGGCATTCATCCCGCGAGCCTGCGCTACTGGCCTCTTGACCCAAAGCCCTTCCCAGCGGGGAAGGGTGGGAAGAGACCCTCTCCCCCTTCGTGCGTTTTCACGTGGGGGGTGGACACCCAGGCAGAATGGGTGCCCCTTCCGCCATTTGGGGCGTCTCTAGAGGAGAAGCGGAGCTCCATCCTCTAGATGGGGATGCGGGTGGCATAACGCCGCCACCTTCTCCCCCGACGCCTGCGCCTTATGAGAGAGGAGTCTAAGTCCTCCTCCCTCCTCCTTTCGGCGGCCTCCTTCTGCGAGAGGACGTCCTCGCAGAAGGTGGCCACCCCCTCCCAGGACCCGTCGCTCGTCACCATAGCTCGCGCCACGGCGGCGAGCGAGAGGTCACTCCCAATCGTCGCGACAAGATTGCCGCGCTGAGGAGACCACGCCGGACACACCTCAAGGGTGTGCTGGGCAGTGTCCTCCGCAGCGCCGCAATGATGGCACGACGGGGTCGGCTCCCTTCGAATCCGGTGCAGGTATTTACCGAAGCACCCGTGCCCGGTAAAGACCTGCGCCAGCCTGAAGGTCACCGACCCTTGGCGCCGAGCGCACCACTCCCGAAGCACCGGTCTCAGTGCCTCGAGGGTGCGCTTCCCGAATGGCGGGTCGATGAGAGACTCCTCCCACTCCCTCATCAGCCGTTCTTCGGCATCCCTCCTAGCTCGCCGGGCCTCCTCGGGTGCGGGCCTATCTCCACACACCCGGGCCTCCACCTTTCGCAGATACACCTCCCGTAGGACACGTGCCTCCAGTTCCCACGGTGGTGTACCTGCGAGCGCGCAAGCCGCCGATCGCGACACCGTCCTGTACCCTCGTACAAGGCGGGTCGCAATCACCCTTTGGGACCGCCGGAGATCTGCCACTCCTTTGGTCCCTACGGCTTCTGCCCACACCGGGGCCCCGTAGAGGGCCATGCTACGGATCACCCCTGCGTACAGTCGGCGGCACGTGGTGCCTGGGCCGCCGACGTTCGGCAGGAGCTTTCCTAGGGCCAGAGAGGCCTTCACCAACCTGGGGGCTAGCTGCTTGAAGTGCTCGCTGAAGTCCCAGCGAGCGTCCAGCAGCAGCCCCAGGTACTTGATGTGGCGAAGCACTGGAAGCCTCACCCCATCAAGCACAACCTCCCTAGCCCTCACCGGTGGGGCTCTCCTCGGGCCATGGAAGAAGATGCACTCGGTTTTATCGACCGAGACATCTAGTCCCATGGCCCGGATGCGCGCTATGGCCACCTCCGCCACCTCCTTGGCCCGGCGACGCGCCTCGAGGTAAGTCGTCCCCCTCGCGGCGATAAGTGTGTCGTCAGCGTAACACACCATCGCCGCACGGGGGAGGATCGTCCCCCTGAGGAGCCAGTCGTACCCCATGTTCCACAGGAGCGGACCCAGAACCGCTCCCTGTGGAACACCGCACGACATGCTCCTCTCCACCAGCTCCCCATTCGAGTCAGCGTACAGCACCACCCTATCCTGCAGGTAGTGCTCCACGATGACCCGGAGATAGGGGGGAAGCTGGTGGAACCTCAAGGCGTCCCTGATCACCTCATACGGCAGGGAGTTGAATGCGTTGCGGATGTCTAATGACACCGCAAACACTCCCTGCCCCAGCCGTTCTGCTGTGTCGATGACATCCCTCAGGGCTAGGATGGCATCGACCGTGGACCGCCCGCGCCTGAACCCGAACTGTCGCTCCGATAAGTTCGGGCCCAGGCCCTCCTCGAGGTGCTGCACGATGCGCTCGGCAATGATGCGCTCCAAACCCTTGCCGAGCACGTCGAGCAGCACCACCGGCCTGTAGGCGGAAGGCAAATCTGCCGGACGCCCCTCCTTCCTCAACAGGCAGAGTCGGCCCCTCTTCCACTGCCTAGGGAATTCCCCCCTCTCGAGACAGAGACTGTACGTCTCGCGGAGGAACTCACCTAGGTGCTCGTGGGCAATGGGGATGACCCTGCCCGGGACTCCGTCCGGCCCTGGCGCCTTCCGCTGGCCTTTGAGGCGGTCCATGACCATCTCCACCTCCTCCGTGGTCACCGGCTGGTATCCTGGCGGCTGCTCGCGAGGGATGGGTGGGAGGACCATCCTGGGCGGGAGGATCGGCGACGTGTCGGGGAAGAGGCCCGACACCACCCTGGCCAGAAGCTCTGGCTCCAGCGTTTCCGTCGCCGGAGCCTGGCTCTTCAGCTTCTTCCTGACCATCCGGTAGGGGCGGCCCCACGGGTCCCTGTCGAGAGTCGACAGGAACTCGTTCCAGGCCGCGTCCTTCGCCTGTCGGATGGCCAGGTTGAGCCGCTTCTTGGCCTCCCTGTAGGTGGTGGTCAGGGCTTCCTCCTCGCCCTCCACCCTCCTCCGTCGCCGACGGCACCTCTGCAACGCCCTCCGTGCCCGAACGCAGGCTGTCCTGAGCGACGCGATTTGGTCAGACCACCAGTATACGGCGGTCTTGTCGGGTCGCCCAGTCACCTTCGGCATGGAGGCGTTGCAGATTGCCGTGAAGGCCTCCTTTAGCCTCCCCACCCGCTCCTCGACCGTCCATCCCTCGCTGTCCTCATCTTGCAGCCGCCAGGCCTCCACCACCGCCGCCTCCTCCGCCAGGTCCCTGTTTAGCCTGGCGAGGGCCCATCTGGGGAAACTTGACTGTGTTCCCCCTGGGCGCCCGCCAGATCCACCCCTCAGGTCGGCTTCATACCTGATGTAGGGGTGGTCGGACAGGGACTCCTCCTCCGACAGGACGCGCCATCCGGAGATCTTGGGTGATAGCGATGGGGTCGCCAGGGTGACATCCACGCGGGAGCCCCCGCTGCCCCTGACGCAGGTGAAAGCGGTGCCCCTATTTAGCACCGCTAACCCCACCGCTATCACCCAGTTCGACACCACCACCCCCTTTGGATCGTTCGAGGGGTGGCCCCACGCCTGGTGTTTCGCGTTGAGGTCGCCCCCGAATAGAATCTTTCGGGGGGCCAGTCTCCGGATGACGCGTCCCATCCCATCGACCCACCGTTGGAGCTCGGTGAGGGGTCGGTTTGGCGAAAAATACGCCCCCACCACGGTGATGTCCCCCCAACTGACGGCTACATACCCCGACCCCCTCTCGATGAGCGAGAGGGGAGGGGAGCCGACCGCAGTTGTGGGGACGACGATCGCCACCATCTCATCTATTGACGAAGCCCAATTGTCCCTCGGAGGGGAGCAATAGGGCTCCGAGATGATGGCGAGGTCGATGGACCACTCCGCCAGGTGCTGCATGAGGAGGTCCTGCGCACCCGTGGAGTGGTTTACATTCGCCTGGAGTAGACTGTATGGTCGTGTAGGCATTATTGGGCCGATACAGTCACCTCCATGGCCGCTGGGGCCGGCGCGCGCTGCGCCCCGAAAGCCCTGGGGAGGGACTTCCCTTTAACCGCGGGGGGCTTACAAGACTTGCCCCCCATGACATGCCCATGCGGGCGCTTCAACGTTTTACAGAGGGCGCAGTTCGGCTCCGCTCTGCAGGTTGCCGCCTTGTGCCCCTCGCACCCGCATCTGTAGCACAGGGCGCTCCTGTCTGTATTCGCAGGGCAGAGCGCTCCTGTGTGCCCCGGCTGAAGGCACCTGTAGCACCTCAGGGTGCGCGGTTCCAGCACCCTGATAGAGGCAACTGTCCAGCCCACCCGAACCTTTCCTTCCTGGGCCAACTTTTTGACGGCTTCCACCGGGCACTTTACCAACGTAGTGCCCAGGCCGCCTGGGCCCTCTCTTATATCGCCCACCTTTATCTGCTCGGGTGGGCAGCCTCCCTTCGCAGCGAGTGCAGCCTGCAGGTCACTGGGCTCCGTCGAGTCATCAAGCCCAGCTACGCGGATGTCCGCCGTTTTGACTGGCCTGGTGACGGTTGCCAGGTCCCCCAATACCTCCACTAACTTTCTAGCGAGGCCGTCCGCTTTCGTCCCGCTGCCCTCGCCTCCGACCTCGATAAGACGCGCCCCGGACTGGGTGACTTTAATTTTAACGTCGGAGATTCCGAGCTCACCCAGTCCGACCTCCTTCTTTGCCTTTATGATGGCAGCGGCGTACGACGACCCTCTTTTGGCGGCTTCCTCCGAAATGGAGAGGACAACCGCCGCTGTTTTTGGGGCCACCAGTTTTGGTCCCCTCCGTTTGTCTTGGGCCGGTTTCGGCCCCGGTCGCTTTTCCGCCGGTTGTGGTGCCGTCTTTCCTTGCTTGACGGTGGCTTTCGATTTAGCCACCGTTGCCCAGGATGACTTTCCTGCAGTCGCCTTTCCCGCTTGCATCGGAGGTTCCGGAGCTTTGTCGACCTCTTGTCGTTCCCCGCCTCCCCGAGCTTCTCTCCCGGCCATCGTTCTCGGGACAGCCTTCTTTTTGTCCGCCGCAAGTGGCGGCCGGTGACTCCTTTCCTGGAGCAGGCGCCCGTCTTTTTCCAGGCCTTCAACCCGGGCATCCACCATTAGTCTCACCGCCGCCAATGTGTCTCTTCTGAATCCTTCGAAGAGACCAGCCACCGCCTCTATGGTGAGCACCTCGCCGTTGTTCTCACCTCCAGTCTTGATGACCTCTCTTCGGGAGGCCGCCGCTTTCTTTGAGGCCTCGTCGAACTGCCTCCTGAGGACTTTATTCTCCTCCTTTAGGGTGTTAAGTTCCGCACGAAGGGCCTGAATTACCTTCATGGTCTTTCGGGCCTCTGGGTTCCCTCCGGAGGTTTTTCCCCCGCCCTTCTCTAGTTTGCTGGCGACCCCCCCCAGTTTCTTGACAACCGACGCCATGGCGTTTCTGTCCGCCTTTTCCATTTTTTGGTGCATGCCTTTGAGGACGGTCCAGACGACCTCCCTTTGCTCCCGGATCTCGCCGACCATCTCACCGGACTCCGGATCAGGGCCGTCGGATATATCTCCCTCCGATGCCGAGGACAAAGATGATTCCTTATAAAGGATGTTCCTCGTACGCCTTAGTAATCTTGCCGAGCGTGGCGTACCTCCATCTCCTATCTCCATATCTAGCTCTTCCTCGTAGCTGGCGTCCGACCCTTTGTCCAGCTGGAGCTTGAAATTGGCGCTAGTACCGCCACCAACAGGTTTGCCCATCTTTTTGGGCGCTTTCGACTTCGTCCTTATCTTCTTCTTCCCCTTATTAGGGTTGGCCCCCTCACTCGCTGATCCCGAGCTGGAGGGACCCCTTTCTCCGGAACTTGGCCGTTTACGGCCCGCACTATCACTTCCGCAACCGGTGGGGGTCTTACCCCCTAGCGTTTGGTCTCCTAAGAGACCAAATCGGTTGCTAGTGGAAGCCATGGCTCGTCCCCGGCGCCACTAGCGCCTAGGGAGAGCCACAAAACAAGAAAAACGACGCTGGACTTGGCAGAGTAGCCGCCTCGATTGAAGCGCACCTACCCGACCAAAACCCCCCAAAAGTCGAAAAGGGGGAGCACTCCCCCAAACGACTCGAACTACCCCCAAACTTCCCTAAAGAACTCCGATTTCGCGGAGAAAACACAAAACCTAAGTTGAACTTAGGTTTTGCCCTACCGTCTAAACGGCTTCAAAAGTGGCGCCAGCGAGACTTCGCGGCAAAAGTAGGTCCACTAGTGAAGCCCCCTATCCGATCCGAAGACCAACTCCCCCCCTCCAAGTTGGAGAAAACCGAGGTTGTACTCGGACGTTGTTCGAAAATTTGGCGAAAACCGCCAATTCGTCGAACAACGACCAGGTGGAGGACTCCCCCGACCTCTCCCAACTGGTTCCTACTAGGCAGGTGCTCGCCCTGAAAAGGGCGGAGACCGTTCCGGCAGAAAGGCGCGCACAGCTATCTCGAAAACCGAGATAGGGGTGCCCGACACTTTGCTACCTCGACGATCTTCTAACAACTCACCGTCAAATTACCCCCAAATGTATGGAATAAAAAAAGAAAAAGTTCAGACTGAGAAAAAATCGAAAAAGTTCGATATCTTCCCAGACTCTGAAGCGATTTCAATTTTTATACCACCAAAAGTTCCGCCTTCAAAAACTCTACTTAACTCCAGAAAACCAACTAACTCGTCAATAACTGACCCACCGAAAAACGTAACCTAACCTAACCTAACCTAACCTAACCTAACCTAACCTAACCTAACCTAACCTAACCTAACCTAACCTAACCTAACCTAACCTAACCTAACCTAACCTAACCTAACCTAACCTAACCTAACCTAACCTAACCTAACCTAACCTAACCTAACCTAACCTAACCTAACCTAACCTAACCTAACCTAACCTAACCTAACCTAACCTAACCTAACCTTTTTTTTTTTTTTTTTTTTTTTTTTACCAGGGGGAAATGCCTTCGCATACCCCCCCGCCACGGGGAGACAGGGGGGTTATGTGGGGCTCGAACCCACTAAAACCCCCTGGGTGTTCCTCTGCCGTATTGCGGCGGGTCACGGGATCTGGAATTGCGACCGCGGCCCGTCGCCGGTCGTCCCATCGGACACAGTCTCTTGTTGGGAGCCTCAAACCTCCCACCAACTGTAAAAGGCACGCAGGAACACTTTGCGTGCCTTCCACCACGAAAGCCCTTCAATGGGCGACGAAAAGTCCCCGTTTTCGCCGCCCGACTCTCATTGCGGAGGCGGACACGGACGCTTGCCCTTATTCCGCCCTCACACCGCTTGGCAGCTCTTCCTGGGCCACTTCCATTGCGTCCGTGCCTGCCGCCGCAACTTCTGGCTGGGCAGGCTTCGGAGCAGTGGTTGCCGGCGCTCGTCCTTTCCTCTTTGTTGTGGGGGCCCTGCAGGACTTGCCCCCAAGCACATGGTCCGCGGCTACCTCCGCTGCTGCGCAGACAGCGCAATGGGGAGAGGCGGAACATGTTCCAGCTTTGTGGCCGGACAGACCGCACCGGTAGCATATCTCGCTGCGGTCTACCTCACTCGTGCATTTTTCACGAACATGCCCCTTCTCGAGACACCTGAAGCATCTCATGGGCCTCGGCGGAAGAATTTTAACGGATGCCGAGACCCAGCCAACCAAGAGTTTCTTCCCACACTCTGTTATTTTCTTTGCGGCTGCCACTGGGCACCTGACAAGAGTGGCGCCCATGCCAAAGCGGCTCCGATATATGTCGCCCACAAGAACCATATCCTCGGAGCAATCCCCAGCCTTTGCAACGGCCGCACGAACTTCATCAGCCGAAGCCGAGTCGTCCAAACCCGATATTCGAAACGCTGCAAACTTAGTAGGCCTCGACACCTCTGCAACATTTGGGTCCAATACCTCCTTGAGCCGACTGAGAAGTCGGTCTGCTCTCTCCCCGCCGTCTGCCCCTCGTAACTCGATTTTGCGGGCACCCGTAGCCGCAGCTCTGCAGGCTAGGCCCTCGCCAATTATTGAGGCGTCAATATGTTCCTTTAGTGACGAAAGCACTTGGGCGTACGTCGTCCCCTTTTCGACAGCTTCGGGCTGCAGTTTGATGACAACCGCAGCCGCTTTAGGGGTGCGCAACCGTATTTTAGCCTTTCCGGGGGCTTTCTGCTTCCCTTCTTTGGGTTGCTGCTTCTCCTTAATGACCTTGCCATTTCTACCGACCGTTTGCCAGCCGCCGTCTGTGGCCCCGGTATCAGGTGCCAGTTGCTTAGGAGAGGACTCCTTTGACGGTGCAGCTGTAGGTATGGTGGCTGCCTTCTTCTTATTTTTCTTCTCCTTTTTCTTCTTGACAGAAGTGGAAGCAGGAGGGGCGGCCACCGACGACTTAGGCTGCGACAGGTCACGCGCAGGAGTTTCGGTGTGTCCACTCTCTTTCCTTTTATCGGCTGCTAGAGGAGGTCTTAACCTCACCTCGGGTGGGAGCCGCCGACTCAGGCCCTCGATACGAGCACTGACCATAGTGCCCGCTTGCTCTGCAATTAGCCTCTGTAGCTCCTCCAGCGTCATATCTCCTATGGTCTGTGAGCGACGTTGTCTCCTTTGGGACGCGCTTGTAACTGATCCTTCATGCTGTCTGTCCAGTCCACCACGCACGAGTTCCAGTTCGCGTCGCACAGCACCCATCTCTTCTCTGAGCCGCATGTTGTCCGCAGAAATGCGGGCATTCTCGGACCTGGTCAGAGCGAGCTCTTCTGCCGTTTTCTCCAGGCGTACCTCTAACCGCCTGATATCTTCGTTTTTGTTACGCCCGTACATGGCGTTCATCATTTCCTTGATAAGAGCCGCAGAATCCTTAAGGGCCTTTACGCTCGTACCTTTAAGATGAGCCGATTTTGTGGCCACCTCCAGGACCGCGGAGACTCCGTCCATGCCCCTTTTGAGGAGCTCGCATTTTGGGAGATCGTCAGGATTCTCCTTCAGGGAATCTGCAGCTTTGCGTGACTCTCGTAGTGACGCTGCCTTTACCGCAATCGCCTCGTCAGCCGTCAACTCCGACTGTTTTGTTTTGGGTGTCTTTCCGTACGGTAGACGTGAATGGCGACCTGTAAGCAATCGGCCGCGACCACGCTTCGCTTCACCAGCAACAACAAACTCCTCTTCTGAACCAGGCTCGCATGACAGCTCAGGGTCCTTTGATCTTGGCCGCTTACGGCCAGGTGTCAAATCCGGGTTAAGGGGATCGAAATCCTCTCCAATCGTCATATGAGACGAGCAAGACGAGCTCCTACTTTGGTCATCCCTGAAACTTCCTGCTCTGCTGCTGGCTCTGCTGCCAGTTCTACTCCCAACAGTAACTCCGCTTGAGGACGGGATGGGTGTCCTCGACAAAACTACAAGTGGCTGCTTTGTCAAATCGATACGCTGTTTATCGGCCGGTTGCTTGAACTCAGCCTTCTCCTCTACCTTCTTCTTCTCCTCCTCCGACAAAAACATATTTTTAAATTTAAGATTCTCCATGCTAGTCCCACGAGTATGGGGGAATTAATCGGTCCACCCGGGCAGAGACCCCTGTACCCGGGTAACCCTAATTACACCTCAGGGGGCGGGAGGTACCTGAGGGTGTCGCTAGCAGGCTGACGCTCTCCACCAACCACCCGCGCACGGGCGCCCGACGCCGCGTTACTCCAACGCCGGGCCTTTGAAGATTTTTTAGAGTGGTTATCTCCACGTGGCCCCCACCGAAGTGGCGGCCCCCACTCCCTGCACCACGTACAGGGTTGCGGGTGGGCCGGAACCAGTCCTCAGACCGGAACACGCCCCTGACTTGCTCGCGTAGCGAGCTGGGCCCTTAGGCCCCCCTCTCGTAATTTTTTATAGAGGTTTTCTTCCTCGCGGCCCCCATCCCTAAGGATGACAGCCCCCGGCCCCGCACCATGTACAGGGTTACGGTATAACCTAACCTAACCTAACCTAACCTAACCTAACCTAACCTAACCTAACCTAACCTAACCTAACCTAACCTAACCTAACCTAACCTAACCTAACCTAACCTAACCTAACCTAACCTAACCTAACCTAACCTAACCTAACCTAACCTAACCTAACCTAACCTAACCTAACCTAACCTAACCTAACCTAACCTAACCTAACCTAACCTAACCTAACCTAACCTAACCTAACCTAACCTAACCTAACCTAACCTAACCTAACCTAACCTAACCTAACCTAACCTAACCTAACCTAACCTAACCTAACCTAACCTAACCTAACCTAACCTAACCTAACCTAACCTAACCTAACCTTTTTTTTTTTTTTTTTTTTTTTTTTTTTTTTTTTTTTTTTTTGTTTTCGTAGAAAATGGCATTAGGCATTCACACCGTGTCGGGAGAACACGGTGGATATGTGGGACTCTCCTCCATGCCCCTACCCGGCCGAGTGCCCGGTAAAGGCTTGGAGGCCTACCCACTAAAAACTACGGCGTCCCAATACACAGTGGTGCGGGTCGCGGGGTCCCTTGTCGGACTCGACCGCGGCCCGGACCAGTGTGGGTCCGCGCTCGTGGGCGGACCTCGCCTATGCTCCGTGAGGGACGGAGCAACGGGGTGAACCGTGACGCCCTGAACACCCCGCACGCCTGAGGGCCAAGTGCAATGCGACTGCCGGTCTCCCGCTCCGACAGCCGCTGACCCCCTTTCGGTGAGGGAAGGAATAAACCACACCCCTCGACCGACCCCGACCCACACAGGACGAGACTCCCGCGCCCGCGATGATCACCCAAGAACAAGTCTCAAGAACAAGTTCCCGGGCGCCACCGCAGGCGGCGCGGTTGCCCCGCCCAGTGCAGGCCGGAGGCGGCCGAGGTGTGCTAACGGCCTTCCCCCCCCCCACCTCATCGGAATGTGCGTCCGCGGAAGTCCCCCGGAAACAAAAGTTCCCGGGGGGCTTCCGCGGTCGCCATCCCATCGGACCCCCTCTCGGCCACGCCGGGCGATAACGGAGAAAACTCCGGTATCACCCGTAGTTTCCGAGTGAGGCTCCTACCCTCGGGGAAGCCGTTCCCGAGGGTCCTCCTCAAGCGCATTCCGCTCGCGAGGCATTCATCCCGCGAGCCTGCGCTACTGGCCTCTTGACCCAAAGCCCTTCCCAGCGGGGAAGGGTGGGAAGAGACCCTCTCCCCCTTCGTGCGTTTTCACGTGGGGGGTGGACACCCAGGCAGAATGGGTGCCCCTTCCGCCATTTGGGGCGTCTCTAGAGGAGAAGCGGAGCTCCATCCTCTAGATGGGGATGCGGGTGGCATAACGCCGCCACCTTCTCCCCCGACGCCTGCGCCTTATGAGAGAGGAGTCTAAGTCCTCCTCCCTCCTCCTTTCGGCGGCCTCCTTCTGCGAGAGGACGTCCTCGCAGAAGGTGGCCACCCCCTCCCAGGACCCGTCGCTCGTCACCATAGCTCGCGCCACGGCGGCGAGCGAGAGGTCACTCCCAATCGTCGCGACAAGATTGCCGCGCTGAGGAGACCACGCCGGACACACCTCAAGGGTGTGCTGGGCAGTGTCCTCCGCAGCGCCGCAATGATGGCACGACGGGGTCGGCTCCCTTCGAATCCGGTGCAGGTATTTACCGAAGCACCCGTGCCCGGTAAAGACCTGCGCCAGCCTGAAGGTCACCGACCCTTGGCGCCGAGCGCACCACTCCCGAAGCACCGATCTCAGTGCCTCGAGGGTGCGCTTCCCGAATGGCGGGTCGATGAGAGACTCCTCCCACTCCCTCATCAGCCGTTCTTCGGCATCCCTCCTAGCTCGCCGGGCCTCCTCGGGTGCGGGCCTATCTCCACGCACCCGGGCCTCCACCTTTCGCAGATACACCTCCCGTAGGACACGTGCCTCCAGTTCCCACGGTGGTGTACCTGCGAGCGCGCAAGCCGCCGATCGCGACACCGTCCTGTACCCTCGTACAAGGCGGGTCGCAATCACCCTTTGGGACCGCCGGAGATCTGCCGCTCCTTTGGTCCCTACGGCTTCTGCCCACACCGGGGCCCCGTAGAGGGCCATGCTACGGATCACCCCTGCGTACAGTCGGCGGCACGTGGTGCCTGGGCCGCCGACGTTCGGCAGGAGCTTTCCTAGGGCCAGAGAGGCCTTCACCAACCTGGGGGCTAGCTGCCTGAAGTGCTCGCTGAAGTCCCAGCGAGCGTCCAGCAGCAGCCCCAGGTACTTGATGTGGCGAAGCACTGGAAGCCTCACCCCATCAAGCACGACCTCCCTAGCCCTCACCGGTGGGGCTCTCCTCGGGCCATGGAAGAAGATGCACTCGGTTTTATCGACCGAGACATCTAGTCCCATGGCCCGGATGCGCGCTATGGCCACCTCCGCCACCTCCTTGGCCCGGCGACGCGCCTCGAGGTAAGTCGTCCCCCTCGCGGCGATAAGTGTGTCGTCAGCGTAACACACTATCGCCGCACGGGGGAGGATCGTCCCCCTGAGGAGCCAGTCGTACCCCATGTTCCACAGGAGCGGACCCAGAACCGCTCCCTGCGGAACACCGCACGACATGCTCCTCTCCACCAGCTCCCCATTCGAGTCAGCGTACAGCACCACCCTATCCTGCAGGTAGTGCTCCACGATGACCCGGAGATAGGGGGGAAGCTGGTGGAACCTCAAGGCGTCCCTGATCACCTCATACGGCAGGGAGTTGAATGCGTTGCGGATGTCTAATGACACCGCAAACACTCCCTGCCCCAGCCGTTCTGCTGTGTCGATGACATCCCTCAGGGCTAGGATGGCATCGACCGTGGACCGCCCGCGCCTGAACCCGAACTGTCGCTCCGATAAGTTCGGGCCCAGGCCCTCCTCGAGGTGCTGCACGATGCGCTCGGCAATGATGCGCTCCAAACCCTTGCCGAGCACGTCGAGCAGCACCACCGGCCTGTAGGCGGAAGGCAAATCTGCCGGACGCCCCTCCTTCCTCAACAGGCAGAGTCGGCCCCTCTTCCACTGCCTAGGGAATTCCCCCCTCTCGAGACAGAGACTGTACGTCTCGCGGAGGAACTCACCTAGGTGCTCGTGGGCAATGGGGATGACCCTGCCCGGGACTCCGTCCGGCCCTGGCGCCTTCCGCTGGCCTTTGAGGCGGTCCATGACCATCTCCACCTCCTCCGTGGTCACCGGCTGGTATCCTGGCGGCTGCTCGCGAGGGATGGGTGGGAGGACCATCCTGGGCGGGAGGATCGGCGACGTGTCGGGGAAGAGGCCCGACACCACCCTGGCCAGAAGCTCTGGCTCCAGCGTTTCCGTCGCCGGAGCCTGGCTCTTCAGCTTTTTCCTGACCATCCGGTAGGGGCGGCCCCACGGGTCCCTGTCGAGAGTCGACAGGAACTCGTTCCAGGCCGCGTCCTTCGCCTGTCGGATGGCCAGGTTGAGCCGCTTCTTGGCCTCCCTGTAGGTGGTGGTCAGGGCTTCCTCCTCGCCCTCCACCCTCCTCCGTCGCCGACGGCACCTCTGCAACGCCCTCCGTGCCCGAACGCAGGCTGTCCTGAGCGACGCGATTTGGTCAGACCACCAGTATACGGCGGTCTTATCGGGTCGCCCAGTCACCTTCGGCATGGAGGCGTTGCAGATTGCCGTGAAGGCCTCCCTTAGCCTCCCCACCCGCTCCTCGACCGTCCATCCCTCGCGCTCCTCGTCCTGCAGCCGCCAGGCTTCCACCACCGCCGCCTCCTCCGCCAGGTCCCTGTTTAGCCTGGCGAGGGCCCATCTGGGGAAACTTGACTGTGTTCCCCCTGGGCGCCCGCCAGATCCACCCCTCAGGTCGGCTTCATACCTGATGTAGGGGTGGTCTGACAGGGACTCCTCCTCCGATAGGACGCGCCATCCGGAGATTTTGGGTGACAGCGACGGGGTCGCCAGGGTGACGTCCACGCGGGAACCCCCGCTGCCCCTGACGCAGGTGAAAGCGGTGCCCCTATTTAGCACCGCTAGCCCCGCCGCTATCACCCAATTTGACACCACCACCCCCTTTGGATCGTTCGAGGGGTGGCCCCACGCTTGGTGCTTCGCGTTGAGGTCGCCCCCGAATAAAATCTTTCGGGGGGCCAGTCTCCGGATGACGCGTCCCATCCCGTCGACCCACCGTTGGAGCTCGGTGAGGGCGCGATTGGGCGAAAAGTACGCCCCCACCACGGTGATGTCCCCCCAACTGACGGCTACATACCCCGACCCCCTCTCAATGAGCGAGAGGGGAGGGGAGCCGACCGCAGTTGTGGGGACGACGATCGCCACCATCTCGTCTGTTGATGAAGCCCAATTGTCCCTGGGAGGGGAGCAATAGGGCTCCGAGATGATGGCGAGGTCGATGGACCACTCCGCCAGGTGCTGCATGAGGAGGTCCTGCGCACCTGTGGAGTGGTTGGTGTTCGCCTGTAGCAATCTGTATTGGCGTGGGGGCATTACTGGGCCAATACAGATACCTCCATGGCCGTCTGGGCCTGTGCCGGTCGCGCCCCAAAGGTTTTGGGGAGAGGCCTTCCCTTAACCGCCGGGGCCTTGCACGACTTTCCCCCCATTACGTGGTCGTGGGGGCGTTTCAGCGACCGGCAGAGCGCGCATTTTGGGTCCGCCTCGCAGTCCCTCGATTTGTGCCCGGCCACGCCGCACCTATAGCACAAGGTGCTGCGGTCTACGTTGGCTGGGCAGAGCGCCCCAGTGTGTCCGGGTTGGAGGCACCGGAAGCACCTTAGGACGCGGGGTTCCAGCACCCTTACGTTGGCGACGGTCCACCCTATTCTGATCTTGCCCTCGTGGGCAAGTTTTTTAGCCGCCTCAATCGGACATTTAACTAATACCGTTCCGAGGCCGCCGGGGCCCTCTCTTATATCGCCCACCCTCACCTGGTCGGGCGGGCACCCACCTTTGGCCGCGAGAGCGGCCTGCAGATCACTCGGCCCGGTCGAGTCGTCCAGGCCGCTTACTCGTAGGTCCGCAGTCTTCACGGGCCTGGAGATCGTCGCTGCGTCCTTTAGGACCTCTTTTAGTTTTGCAGCAAGGCCGTCTGCCTTAGCCCCGCTGCCCTCCCCACCGACCTCTATGAGGCGTGCCCCAGATTGTGTGACCCTGATTCTTACGTCAGTGATCCCCAGTTCCCCGAGTTTGACCTCCCTTTTCGCCTTATCTATAGCTACGGCGTATGAGGCTCCCTTTTTTACAGCCTCCTCGGGGATCGACAGGACCACTGCCGCCGTCTTGGGTGCCGCTAGCTTCGGCACCGATGGTTTGGGCTGGGCCGGTTTTAGCCCAGGTCTCGTAGCCGCAGGCTGCGCCGCCGCTTTTGCCTGTTTGGCAGGGGCCTTCTTTTTCACCGCTGCCGACCAGGACGCACTCGCCCCCGTGGGTTGTTCCGCCTGTGCCGAGACCATTGTCCCAGCCGTTGCTGGTTGCTCTCTTGCCGCCCTTGCCTCTTTGGCTGCCATCGTGCGAGGCTCCACCTTTCTCTTGCCCTTGTCGGCAGCGAGTGGCGGTCTGTGGCTCCTCTCCTGGAGCAGCCTCCCATCCTTATCGAGGCCTTCTACCCGGGTATCCACTAGCGTCCTCACCGCCTCTAGCGTTTCGCGCCGGAAGTCCTGCATCAGGTCAACCATCTCTTCCCTCGTCAGAGGGAGACCTGTGCACCTCTTGACCGCCTGCGCCTCGGACCTACGTGCCGCCACTGTCGCCTTGCACGACTCGTCAATTTTTGCCCTCAGGGCCTTATTTTCTTCGTGCAGGCTTGCTAGCTCTGCACGAAGCCTCGTCGTGACCTGGCTGTACTTCCTGGGGTCTGACTTTTCCCCAGAATCCTTCCCGCCTCTTTTCTTCCTCTCCAGAGTTTTGGCCATGCCGCCCAATTTTCTTACCGCCGTCTCAACGCAGCGCCGGTCAGCCGCATCCAGACCAGTTGCATTTTCCAGCACTGTGCGGACCACCTCCTGCTGCTCTCGCAGCTCCTCAGCCATTACGCCGGATTCCGGCTCAGAGCCGTCAGATGGGTTTCCCTCGGACGGCGAGGTCGAGGACTCGTCTTTGTAAAAAATGTTCCTCGGCTTCCTCAACAATTTCGCGGACTTCGGGGATCCGGTCTCGGCCACCTCCAAGTCCAGCTCATCATCATAGGAGGCATCAGAGCCCCTCCTCAAATTTACCTTAAAATTGGTACTCGTGCCGCTGGAAAGCGGCTTACCAGCTTTTGGGGCCTTGCCCCCCTTCACTATGCGCTTTTTGGCGCCTCTCTTCCCCCCCTCACTCCCCGATCCGGAGCTTGAGGGGCCCCTTTCGCCCGAACTTGGCCGTTTCCGGCCCACACTGTTGCTTCTGCAACCGGTGGGGGTCTTACCCCCTAGCGTTTGGTCTCCAAGGAGACCAAATCGGTTGCTCGTCGAAGCCATGGCTCGTCCCCGGCGCCACTAGCGCCTAGGGAGAGCCACAAAACGTAAAAATACTCGCAGGACTTGGTGGAGTAGCCGCCTCGATTATGGCGCACCTATTCCACCAAAACCCCCCAAAAGTCGAAAAGGGGGAGTACTCCCCCTAACGACCCCAATTACCCCCAAACTACCCCAAAAAACTCCGAATTCGCGAAGAAAACACAAAACCTAAGTTGAACTTAGGTTTTGTCCTACCCTCCGAACCGCTTCAAAGGTGGCGCCAGCGAGACTTCGCGGCACAAGTAGGTCCACCAATGAAGCCCCCTACACGAACCGGGGACCAACTCCCCCACCCCAACACCGAGAAAATCGACGGAGCTCCTGGACGTTGTTCGAAAATTTGGCGAAACCCGCCAATTCGTCGAACAACGACAAGGTAGAGTACTCCCCCGACCTCTCCCACCTGGTTCCTACCAGGGAGGTGCTCGCCCTGAAAAGGGCGGAGACCGATCCGGCAGAAAGGCGCGCACAGCTATCTCGAAAACCGAGATAGGGGTGCCCGACTCTTTGCTACCTGGACGATCTTCTAACACCCGACTGACAAAAAACCCTCAAATGTATGGAGAAAAAAAAGAAAAAGTGAACAAACTAAAAATTCACTAAAACTTAAATTTCTCCACACACTCCGAACCGATCTCAATTTTTATTTCGCCGAAAGTTGCGTCTCCGAAAGCTCAACTTAAGTTCCGAAAATCAAACTTATCGCCAATAATTGACCCACCGAAAAACGTCAACCTAACCTAACCTAACCTAACCTAACCTAACCTAACCTAACCTAACCTAACCTAACCTAACCTAACCTAACCTAACCTAACCTAACCTAACCTAACCTAACCTAACCTAACCTAACCTAACCTAACCTAACCTAACCTAACCTAACCTAACCTAACCTAACCTAACCTAACCTTTTTTTTTTTTTTTGTTTTCGCAGTAAATGCGTTACGCATTCGCTCGTACCGGGAGAGCACGAGACGATATGTGGGACTCTCCTCCATGCCCCTACCCGGCCTAGTGCCCGGTAAAGGCTTGGAGGCCTACCCACTAAAACCCTGCGGCGTCCCGCAACACAGTGGTGGGGGTCGCGTGGCCCCTTACGGCTTCTTCCCGCGACCCGAACCAGTGTGGGTCCGCGCTCGTGGGCGGACCTCGCCTATGCTCCGTGAGGGACGGAGCAACGGGGTGAGCCGTGACGCCCTGAACACCCCGCACGCCTGAGGGCCAAGTGCAATGCAGCTGCCGGTCTCCCGCTCCGACAACCGCTGGCCCCCTTTTGGTGGGGAGAAGAACTGCCGCACCACTCGACCGACCCTAATGGCAGCCGAGGTGTGCAGGCACTTCCCCTCCCCACCTCAATCGGGCCGTGCGTCCTCGGAAGTCCCTCGGGAACAATAGTTCCCGGAGGGCTCCCGCGGTCGCCGTCCCGCCGAGCACCCCTCTCGACCCCCCCACGCGGCCTCGGAGAAAAGCTCCGATGCCACCTGGGGGCGACGAGAGGGGGCTCTACCCTCGGGGGATGGTACCGAGGGTCCTCCTCAAGCGCTCCACGTGCGACCCCCGCACGCGCCCGCGCTTCCGGCGTCTTCACGCCCCTCCCGCGAAGGAAGGGTGGAAGAGGCTCTCTCCCCCCCGAGCGTTTTTACGGGGGGGGTTGGGCACCCGACGGGCTGGGTGCCCCTTCCTCCATGCGGGTCACCGGTTCAGGGGGCTTCCCCTTCACGACCGGTGGGTCGCACCTGCGACCACCCATGACGTGGTCGGCCGGCCGCCCGAAGGCGGCACACACCGAGCACGCCGGCTCCCGCTTACAAGAAGCGGCCCTGTGACCAAGCGCCCCGCACCTGAAACACAGGCCGCTTCTGTCCACTACTTCTGGGCATTTAGGCTTAGTGTGCCCCAGCCCTAGGCACTTGAAGCACCGCAGAGGGAGGGCAGTTAACACCTTCACTTCTGCGGTGCTCCATCCGACACGCAGTTTCTTCTCTAAGCTGATCGTTCTCGCGGCCGCAATAGGTAATTTTGCGATCATCCACCCAAGACCATCGGGTCCAGGTCTCATTGTCTTTAGCCTGATCGCTGTGCTCGGACATCCCGTCTTGGCCATCATGGCATCGACTACGTCCGCCTCCTCGACTGAGTCGTCCAGCCCGGAGATCCGCAAGTCTACGGTTCTCTCCGGCCTGGACACAACCGCCACGTCACCGACCACTTGGCGCAACCTCTCGGCCAGCCGGTCCGCCAGCACTCCACTCTCTTCCGCCACCTCAATCAAGCGCGCTCCTACTTGTGTCTCCCTCGTCCTGACTTCGGCCGTGATGCCTAGGTCTGGAAGGGAGACTGCTGCCCTGGCCCTTCGTAACATGTGGGAGTACGACTCCCCACATTGTATCGCCTCCGGCTTCAGCGTCAACGTAACCGCTGTGGTCTTCGGAGGGTTAAGCCCTGTCCTCCGCTTGGTCTTCCTCGTTTTCCTTGCCGTCACACCTGCTTCGGCCTGTTGTGTCTGGGTGGTTTCCATCGCCATTCGCCTAGCTGCGACCCTCCGTTTTTTCCGGCCGACCGCCTCCGTCCACGTCTCGCCCTGTTTGGTCGGTGGTGCATCCGTCGCCTCCTCCCTGCGTGTCGGGCCCGTCATTTTGGTCTGCGTCACCGATGGGTTAACAGTCGGCTTTTCCCACGCCGCCAGCCGTTCATCGACCACCTGACGGACTGCTTGCAGCAGCCTTCCGTCATTGGCCGCCAGCCGCTCGTCGACAGCCTGGGTTACTGCGCGCAGTATGCCCTCTCTGCTTACAGTCTCCTCTACGGGTTTCGGGGGCTTCGCTGCCTCCGCCTTCAGCTTTTCTACGTCGCGGCTAAGGAACTGCACCGTAGCGACGAGCTTGCGGTTCACCTTGAGCAAGTCCGCTATTTGCTTCCCCTCGCGGGTGAGCGCCACTCTGCACAAATCCGCCATGCCTTGCATGGCATTCTTCATCCCTTCTAGCCGTGTAACGAGGCGTTTGCGGATTACGGGTTCCAACCCGTTCTCCTCGTCTTTGAGATCATCCGCCATGTCCTGCGAATTCCAGTCGGCGTCTTCAATGAGCCACTTCCAGGTTTTCCTGTCGTCTTCGTCTACTGACCTCAGTCTCAGGAAATTCTCCGCCGCTTCGTTGTCCGTCTCCGACTCCTCGTCCGAGCAGCTCTCATCCGACTCCTCAGACCCTTCGGACATGGCCTCCTGAGTGGGCTGTTCCCTCCGGGAAGGGGGAAACTTCAGAATGACCTTTTTCTTCTTCGTCGCGTCTTCGGTTGCGGCTGATATGGGAGAGCGCTCCCTCGCCGCGTTTCCCTCCATCGGGGGTGTGTTCTTCTTTTGTGCACTGTTTTGCACCGGACACTGTGCGCTGTCCATCTTCCGTCCTCCGCCGGGAGCCGGCTTTGGACCACGTCTGAGTTTTTTGTTTTTTAAATTTGCAGCTTCCATAACAATTCCCACGAATATGGGAGAAAAATCGGACCGCCAGGGCAGAGATCCCGGTACCCTGGCTACCCTACTTACGCCTGGGGGGTCGGGAGGTACCCCAGGGCGACCGCTAATGGGCCGACTGCGCTCCGCCGGCCACCTCCAAGAGGCGCCCCGACACCACGTATCCCAGTGCCGGGACTTTGACGATTTTTTATAGTGGTTTTCTCCACGCGGCCCCCACCGAAGTGGCGGCCCCCGCTCCCGCACCACGTACGAGGTTACGGTTGGGCCGGAACCGATCCTCGGATCAGAACACGCCCCGACTTGCCCGCTGACGCGAGCTGGGCCCGAAGGCCCCCTCGGGTGATTTTTAGAGGGGTTGTCTTCCCCGCGGCCCCCACCTGAAGATGGCGGCCCTCGGCCCTGCACTACGTACAGGGTTACGAGCTCCTTCGGCGACACCAGGACTGGCATCGCCTAAAACTCCCCTAGCTCGGCTACCGCTACCCGGGATGCCCAGGACGCCAGCCGAGCTCCCCCTTATTGGCCCGAAGGCCCCCCACGGGTGATTTTTTAGAGGGGTTGTCTTCCCCGCGGCCCCCACCTGAAGGTAGCGGCCCTCGGCCCTGCACTACGTACAGGGTTACGAGCTCCTTCAGCGACACCAGAACTGGCGTCGCCTAAAACTCCCCATACTCGACTACCGCTACCCGGGATACCCAGGACGCCAGCCGAGCTCCCCCCCTGTTGTCGGATTATTAGCCGCCGTCGTATGCAATCCCCTAAGGAATTATATACGACGGCGCCCAGGATGCACCGGCCCGAACCCATTGTCGTTCCCACTGCACGTATGAAGTGGGACCTACAATGGGCCGGGCACACGTGGAGGTTCTATCCGACCTGGCACCCCAACCTAACCTAACCTAACCTAACCTAACCTAACCTAACCTAACCTAACCTAACCTAACCTAACCTAACCTAACCTAACCTAACCTAACCTAACCTAACCTAACCTAACCTAACCTAACCTAACCTAACCTAACCTAACCTAACCTAACCTAACCTAACCTAACCTAACCTAACCTAACCTAACCTAACCTAACCTAACCTAACCTAACCTAACCTAACCTAACCTAACCTAACCTAACCTAACCTAACCTAACCTAACCTAACCTAACCTAACCTAACCTAACCTAACCTAACCTAACCTAACCTAACCTAACCTAACCTAACCTAACCTAACCTAACCTAACCTAACCTAACCTAACCTAACCTAACCTAACCTAACCTAACCTAACCTAACCTAACCTAACCTAACCTAACCTAACCTAACCTAACCTAACCTAACCTAACCTAACCTAACCTAACCTAACCTAACCTAACCTAACCTAACCTAACCTTTTTTTTTTTTTTTTTTTTTTTTTTTTTTTTTTTTTTAACGTAGGGAAATGCTTTACGCATACCCTGCCGCCGGGTATGCGGCAGGGTTATGTGGGGCTCTCCTTTGAGCACCCACCCGACGAGAGAGCCCAGTGGGTGCTCAGAGGCCTACCCACTAAAACCCTACGGTGCACTCAACGCCGCCATGGCAGGGCGGTGTGGGATTCGCTTGCGCATACTACCACAATCCACCCCGGCGGCTGGCCCGGCTGACCAGGCTCCTTCTGTGTGCCCTGCTTATGGGGCCCCTGGCGTTATGGGAGATGCTCGAGCGCACGTGAGCATCTCCTCTGTCAGACGTGGACGTGCTATGCTGGCGACGAGCTACCCGGCTTGCTGCTTGCTGTCCACGTCGTGGGAGTAGGAAGTTGGCGTATTGCCTCCGCCGCCTCCCTTGGCGTCTGCGTCGAATAAGGTCCGCCTGGGCGTCTGCCTCGCGGACCCGCTCCGCGGTTTCCTTCTGCGAGATGACTTCCTCGCAGAAGGTAACCATTGCACGCCACGTATCCTCACTGCTCAGCATTTTGTCGATCACGCTAGGCAGTGATAGATCTGAGCCAATTGCGTACTGCAAAGTCTGACGTTGACTCTCGAAGGCGGGGCACACCTCAAGAGTGTGCTGCGCCGTGTCTTCTTGAGCCCCGCACTCATGACAGCGGGGCGTAGTTTCTCTTCTCGCTACTTTGTGCAAGTACCGCCCGAAGCAGCCGTGTCCTGATAAGACCTGTACGAGTCTATACGTTAGGCTGCCGTGATTGCGTTCCCTCCAGCGTTTGAGGGCGGGGCACAGAGCATCCAATGTATTACGACCATATGCAGCCGTTTCCATGGTTGCAGCCCACCGTTCCACAATGTTTTGTGTTGCCAGCTCCCGAATTTTCTGAATTTCTTCTATTGCCGGGCGCTCTCCCCTGGCCTTTGCTTCAGATCTGTATTTGTAGGCCTCTGCTAATACAGAGGCTTCTAGCTCCCAGGGGGGAGTTCCGGCAAGCGCGCAGGCCGCTCCCCAAGATATGGTTTTGTACCCCCTAATAGCCCTGAGTGCAACAGCTCTCTGGGCTTTACGAAGATATTTCCGACTCTCCGTGTTAAGGATATCTGCCCAGACAGGAGCTCCATATAGAGCCATACTCCTGACTACCCCACTGTAGAGCTCACGGCAGCTAGAACTTGGTCCTCCCACGTTCGGCAGCAGTCGACCCAGTGCCGCAGCGGCCCCGATCAGTTTTGGAGACAGCCAGCGAAAATGTTCTTCGAACTTCCACTTTGCATCCAAAGTCAGACCTAGATATTTGATATATCCCTTCACCATTATTCTTTGTCCGTTGACCATAATGTGGGCTCCAGGTGGTGGTTTCCCACGAGGACCATAGAATAAAATAGCCTCGGATTTCTCCAAGGCAACTTGTAGGCCAAGGAGCTCAATACGCTCGCAAACGTGAGTTACTGCCGTAGAAGCCCGGTGAGCTGCTTCCTCGTAGCTGCTGCCCTGTGAAACGACTAAAGTGTCATCGGCATAACAGATGACCTTTGTATGAGATGGTAGGGACCCACGCAGGATCCAATCGAAGCCGATATTCCATAACAGTGGGCCCAACACCGAGCCCTGAGGAACCCCGCAGGACATTCGTCGGGTGCACATTTCTCCACGGTGACCTAGAAAAAGTACTTCTCTATCTCGCAAGTAGTTCGCGACGACGCGCCTGAGATATTGTGGTACACCATGGTATTTGAGGGCCTCTTCGATGCAAGAGAAAGGAAGAGTGTTGAAGGCGTTGGCTATATCCAAAGATACTGCCAAAACCCTCTCACCTTTGGATGTTGCCTCTTCCGAGATTCGTCGCAATTCTAATATGGCGTCTATTGTGGATCTTCCATTTCTAAATCCATATTGCGAGTCCGAGAGATCTGGGCCAGTCGTCTTTAAGTGTTCATTTATACGATCCGCTATAATTCGCTCCAGCAGCTTCCCTACCTCGTCCAGTAAAACGACTGGTCTGAATGCAGAGGGGGAGTTAGGTGGGCGCCCCTCCTTCTGCAGTAGCACTAGTCTCCCTTTCTTCCATGCTTTAGGGAAATGGCCACTCGTGAAGCATGAGTCGAAGATGTCCCGCAGACGATCTCCCAGGTGTTTAAGGGCCACCGGTAGGATACGGCTAGGTACGCCGTCAGGTCCTGGAGCCTTATTTTTAGCACAAGCTCGATCAACAGCATTCTTAAGCTCGTTCTCACTGATCAGCGGAACCACTTCCTGCTCCTCTCCCATCTCCAATTCTAGCTGTGTCATTGCGGGAGCGGTATGTTCATCCCTCTCAGGGAACAGTGCGGTCACTATTTCCGCAAGGAGTTCTCTATCAAATGACTCAGTGGGGGGTGCGCGGGCTAATTTGTTTCGTACTAATCGATAAGGACGCCCCCATGGGTCATTATTGAGTTCCGCTAAAAACTCTTCCCTCGCCTCAGATTTTGCATCGCTGATTCCAATCTGTAAAGCCTTTTTTGCTCGACGATAGTCTTCCCATAGATGGGCTTCCTCAGTGGTCGAGTGTCGTCTGCGGCGGCATCTCGCATGGGCGCGGCGTGCTCGCGTGCAGGCAGCATGAAGGCTAGCGACTTCGGAAGACCACCAATATACGGCTTTTTTCGGGGGTTTCTGCGAAAGTCGTGGCATAGCGGTATCACAGATTTCTGTGAGGGAAGCTCCAAAGTGCTCAGCCCGTACATCGATCTCTGCAGTTGTAGGAGCAGAATTCCAGCTTTGCACAATTGCTGCTTCTTCCGCTAGGTCCTTGCTAAGACGTGACAAAGCCCAACGTGGGAACTTTCTATATCTAGCCGCTGGGTCTGGAGATTCCGGTGTACGCTGTGGAGCGGAGAATCTAAATCTAATATAGGCATGATCAGATAAACTCTCGTCGCTTACTACCCGCCAATCCTGGATGTATTCTGCAGTGGCAGGTGTGGCAAATGTGACGTCGACTCTGGACCCCCCATTCCGTCGGATACATGTGTAGGCGGTGCCTCGATTTAATACGACTAGTCCAGTGATTGCTGCCCATCTTTCTACTAGATCACCCCTGACATTATTTTCCGGAGAGCCCCAGGTCGTCGATTTGGCGTTTAAGTCCCCCATCAGCATGACCTGTCTAGGAGCTAGTCGACGTACCAAACCACCAAGTTCTTCCATATAGGTTTCGAACTCCGAGAATCGTCTAGTTGGAGAGAAGTAGACCCCTACAATTGCTACATTTCTTCGAATGGCCGCTACATATCCTGGTCCCCTTTCGTAAATAGACATAGGGGGAGCGCTAGCGGAAGAAGAATTCACAATTGCAACTAAGCCTTCGAGGTCTCCAGCCCATTTCGGTTGCGGAGGTATGTAGTATGGTTCCGCCATGACAGCCACGTCTATGGACCACTGCAACATCGCCTGCATAAATAAGTCTTGAGCGCGAATGCAGTGATTTAGATTCCCTTGTAGGAAGTTAGTATGGTTGTGCTGGGTCATTGTTTATCCAAATCTACTTCCTCCGGCGACGCTGTATTGCGTTTTGTCTGCGACTTCGACGCCTCTTTCCGAGACGGATCTCTAGCCTTTGTGACTGGGGGCCTGCAGTTTCTACCTCCCATGATGTGCCCTGCAGGTAGGTGCGCCTCGGCGCATACGGCGCAGTGTAATTCGGCAGAGCAATCGGCAGCTTTGTGGCCTTGTTTACTGCATCGGTAACACAGCTCTCCCCTATCTGTCTTTGCCGGGCACCTCTGTCGGGTATGGGCTAGCCCCATACACCGAAAACATCTCATGGGCAGAGGGTCCATGGCACGGACCTGAGCTGAGCTCCACCCTACGAGTAGTCTCCTAGCATCGATTATCGCTTTTGCCGCAGCTATAGGACACTGTACAACGATAGAACCCATTCCTCCCGGCCCATATCTGATGTTTCCGAGCTTTATTTGATCTGGCTGGCAGCCACCTTTACTAGCCACTGCAGCCAGGACATCTTCATTAGTGATGGAGTCATCGAGGCCTGATATACGTACGCTTGTACATTTGGTAGGCCTGATTACATGCGCCACATCTCCGAGTACTTCTTTCAGTTTGCCGGCAAGAGCATCTGCTTGCGGGCCGCTGGAGGCGCCAGGTAGAAGAAGCATTCTTGCTCCGGTCGCAGACTGTCTAACTCGTACACCATCAATACCTAGATCGCTTAGCGCAAGTGCCTCTCTTGCCTTAGTGAGAACGGAAGCGTACGAAGCGCCCTTTTCCTCCGCCTCAGGTTGTATAGCGATAATAACCGCCGAAGAGTTCGGGGGTCTAAGTTTGACTTTCTTAGGCTTTCTTGGATTTTTCGTCCTAACTTCCTTAGGCTGCTTACTAGCAGGTTTAGGTGTTGCCTGCGGTTGTGACGCTAGCGACGGCGTGTTAGTAGTAGCTTCGACTGCTTTCTGTTTTCTCTTTTTGTTCTTTTTCTTTCTGCTAACCGCCTCAGTCCAGTCTTCTGAAGGAGTAGTAGCCGTTACTATTCCGTTGACCGGTTGAACTGCTGTGACAGCCGTAGATGGACCAGCGGTTTGCGCTTTAGATTGCGAAGAAATCTTCTTTTGCGCCGTAGTAGAGGCTGTCATAGCTGCGACTTGTTTCCGATTTGCTGCCAAAGGGGGACGCGACGTCTTAGATGGTGGCAATCGCTCCTCTATGCTCGCGAATCGCGAATTTATCATTTCCCCTATCGATACCATTAGCGATCTTTTAAATTCCTCGCTGAGGCCTGCCTCTTGTCTAAGACCATGGGACTGGGGTGATCGATTTCTTTCTGAGAAAGCGGTCCGTAGTGCCTTCATTTCAGCCCTCATATTGTCCATCTCTTGACGAAGCCTAGCGTTGTCTGCTTGTAAGCGACGCGTTTCTTCGGTCAGGAAACGGGTGGCAAATGTCTCAATAATATCCCGGAGCGAAGTTGCAGCATCGACCATTGCCCTGTGGCAAGATCCTTTGATGTTTTTCGACTTCTTGATGTTACCGAGCAGTACTTCGATATCGTGCATACCCTTTTCCTTGAGTCCATCCGATGTCATCGTCTGGACGAAATCATCGAAGGATGCAGTAGCCGCTTCGGACCTCCTGGGCAGCCGGTCATCACTACTTATGCTCGTCGAGTTTTCAGTTTCAGCAACTCCAGCGGTTGGCCGTTGCCGCCGAAATTCCTCTCTTGTTTTGCGACTTGCAGGCGTTTTTGTCGTTGCCGGTACGTCGACCTCAAAGTCAGAGTCCTTTTCTTCAGTATTGGGGCGTCCGTCTAGCCTCTTCTGGTGGCTATTGGTGACATCAGCTTCCGCCCCGCAGTCCATAAAATCTTCGTCTGAAGACATTTCCACCTCCGGTAATAAAAAGGTTGTTTTATCCGTGGACAAGGCGGCCTCACCTTGTGAAATGAGCGTGCCTTCACGCTCCCGTCTCGTCTTGCTGCGGGTTGTAATAGTGCTGCTACTACCCGTTGCTGACACTACACTTGCTGCATCCTCGTTATGCTGCATTTCATTTTCAGGGCATCGAGAAATGCAAGAGCTTGCTTCTTCTATGCTTCTTAGATTTTCGGCTCCGTTTTTCTCCGGACTCAGAGCTATGTCCTCCGTGACAACATCGCCAGAAGTTGGCGATTGAAGTCGCTCCACCACGACAACAGGTTTTTTATTTGTTTTAATATTGAACTCCATACTAGTCCCACGAGTGTGGGGGAAAAGACGGTCCACCCGGGCAGAGACCCCTGTACCCGGGTAACCCTACTTACACCTCGGGGGGCGGGAGGTACCCGAGGGTGTCGCTAGCGGGCTGACGCTCTCCGCCAACCACCCGCGCACGGGCGCCCGACGCCACGTTACTCCAGCGCCGGGCCTTTGAGGATTTTTTAGAGTGGTTATCTCCACGCGGCCCCCACCAAAGTGGCGGCCCCCACTCCCTGCACCATGTACAGGGTTGCGGGTTGGCCGGAGCTGATCCTAGGACCAGACACCGCCCGAGAGGAGTGATTTTTACAGAGGTTTTCTTCCTCGCGGCCCCCATCCCGAAGGATGACAGCCCCCGGCCCCGCACCATGTACGGGGTTACGGTGTGCCCCTGCTCGGCTGCCGTTACCCAGGCTACCCGGGTCAGCCAGCCGAGCTCCCCCCCTGTTGTCGGATTATTAGCCGCCGTCGTATGCAATCCCCGAAGGAATTATATACGACGGCGCCCAGGATGCACCGACCCAAACCCATTGTCGTTCCCACCGCACGTGTGAAGTGGGACCTACAATGGGCCGGGCACACGTGGAGGTTTTATCCGACCTTGCACCCCAACCTAACCTAACCTAACCTAACCTAACCTAACCTAACCTAACCATAATTCATTTATTTACTTTTGTGTGAAGTACTGACTCCATTATGGCGTTCGTTGCTCGCTCGCCACCACCCAAATCAAGGCTACGGGCCACCACTCGCCAACAAAGTGACGCTGCTACTGCCAATCGTCTTGATTCTGAGGATGATGCATCACAAAGTGGCAATAACATGCCTCTATTCACTCCAACATCCCTGAGCCTCAGATACCCTGAGGACTCACCTGTACATTGTCCCTTCTCCAGCCCCAACTCTTTTGACGGCCTTCGAGCTCTTGACGTTGATAGGGAGAGTTCTTACACCAGCATACCTCCGTCGGCTATTCAGCCTCCCCCGGACATACAGCCACCTCCGGATTTTCATTCTGCTATTTCAATTAGCGACATGGGGACCTCTCAACAAAAGAAGAAGCCCAAACCTAAACCTGCTGCAGCTCAATACTTCCCAGAACCACCAAGCGAAGTCGATCTCGACGGCTGCTTTTCTACGCCCTCCAGCCCTTCCAATTTGGAAGAGATGGTCGGCAGCATCTCAACACTCCTTAAAGGAATCTGCTGGCGCTTAGACCACGCCAAAAAAGGACTTACAAAAACCCAGAAGGAATGGATTAAGAAGGCCGCCCAAACCTCTGATGAGTATTTAGGGGACCTCCTAAGGAACCACGCCTCCAAGAAAACCACTCCCGATCATCCTACCACCACTATGGGAAACCTCCCTACTTCCTCTGAGAAAGGCGAACCAGTGAATAAGCCTAAGGAACAAGGAGGACTCCTGAGCGGCCACCTCACTTCAGTCATTGAGCGCGCCGTCGCCAACGCTGTCCGCTCGGAGCTTTCCAAAATGTCAACAACTCCACCTCCACCTCCTACCTCATTCGCCCGGACTTATGCCCAGATGGCGGCTGGTCCATCCCCATTGAACCTTCCCACAACCACTCGACACACGCAAGCCTTGATTAGTCGGGAACCCGTCGTGGCACGCCCGGCGATCATCATCTCCTGCGGCAAGGAGTCTCCTACGCGGGAGGACGCAATCAAGGTTCTTGACAGGCACCTTCGCAACAATAACAACCCCAGAATTGGCGTTTCCAACGTCAGGAAGCTGTCTAAGGGAAAGTTCCGCATTGAACTGGACAAGAGGGAAGACGTCGACACAGCCATTCACCTCATCAATCAGGATCAGTTGGGCGCAAAAGCGGAACCTGAAAGGAAGATTTTCCCACGGGTCATTCTCAAGGGCATCAGCAAAGACGTTCCCAAAGATGACCTCACCACCATACTCATCCAAGACAATGATGAGCTTTCACAACTTAAAGTCGGCACCGATCTTAAGTTGCTGTTTGCCAGCTCTAACCGCAACCCCAACCTTTACAACGCTGTGCTGGGAGTGTCTCCCATCGCATGGCAAGCTCTCAAGGACATCCCCCGGGTGCGAACGCAGTATCAGCGAGTGCACCTAGAGGAATTCTCTCCTTTTGTCCAGTGCCGCAAGTGCGCTCAATTTGGACACTCTCCGTTAAAATGCTCCGCCCCAGCTGTGTGCGCCCACTGCGGGAAGGCTGGCCACGATGAACCCAACTGCGACGACAAAAAAAGGTCCCTGAAACCGACATGCACTAGCTGCGTTAACTATAACGCCAGATTTAAACTGAGCCGTACTACTGACCACTCCATATTCTCACCTAGTTGCCCCAGAGTCTCAGCAATGAAAAATAAAATAATTAGTAAAATAGATTATGGCACCCAACAGTAATTTCCCTCTTAAATTCCTTCAATGTAACATCGACCGATCTATATCAGGCTCTAAAGAGTTCCTTAGGGAATTTTGTAAAAACCCTAACCAGATAGGCTTAATATCTGAACCCTATACCGGCTCAGACAATTTTGTGAAAAATATACAGGATACTTATGTATTCCAAAAGACTGCTTCTGACAGAATTGTTAAAGCCGCTATAATCATAAACAGAAACTTGTGCGAGAAATTGGGCGCAATTTTTCTCCCACAGTACTCTACTCCAAACCTTGCGGTTGTCAAAATTTTAGTTAACCATCGCCAGCTGCTCATTATTTCTGTTTACATCGAACCAAGAAATGACACTTACGACACCCTCAATAGTTTATCCATCGCCTTACAGGAGTTAAATGGCTTCCAAACCCTCTGCATCGTGGGGGGTGACTTCAATGGTTGGCATCCCACATGGGATCCTTTGGATCGCTTCAATCCTAGAGGCATCTTGGTCTCTGACCTCATCCAGGAAAACGATCTGCATTGTTGCAACATTGGCGATGTGCCAACTTTTGAAGCTGTTTCCCACGGAACTTACCGACCTTCATATATTGATATCACCATGGTCTCGCAGGACATGGCCAATCGCATCACTAACTGGCATGTTGATCAGAGTGCAATGCTCTCTACTCAACACAAGCTTATCCGATTCACTCTGGCCACTGGTGTCTCCTCCCTTCCGTACAGCCCTTCCACCTCCACATACCGCTACGAAATAACCAAAGACGCGAACTGGGTACACTTTAGGGAAGAATTGTCTCTGCGTATACGAGATGCCGGATTTCTAGATGTGAATTTTGAGTCACTTAGCTCTTACGACCTGGACAACGTAGTCCTAGACTTGACAGCATGCGTAAACGAGACAGCAGCTTCCTCCTTCCCTACCCGTGGCACCAACATTTCACCCAAAGTTCGAGCTGCGTGGTGGACCGATAGGCTCACTGCCCTGAAACAAGAAGTGAACGAAGCCCGTCGCAATGCTTTCTGGGCCAGAAGCAGTGGTTTCCCGCTTGATGAGTGTAAACAACTTGCTGAGGCTCACCAACGGAAAAAGGAGGAATATTCAGACGCGATAAGGAGTGAGTCCACTAAAAGCTTCAGGGAGTTCTGCGAGCTCCAAACTGGAGAGAACGTTTGGACCATGACCAATCGCCTTCTCCGGTCAGGAGCCCCCAGTAAGCCCCCGGCAGCTATTTTAACAGACGATCAAGGCTACACATCAGACAATCAGATGACTGCTGACGCTCTCCTCACTCACTTTTTTCCTGCTGATCCACCTGCAACGGACTCACCTGCACAAGCTCAGATGCGTGCCTCGAGCACCGACACTCCTGATTCGCCCGACGACCCCCCCTTCACCGAAGAGGAAGTACTCGAGGTTGTTCGGGACATGTCACACAAAAAGGCACCCGGATTGGATGGTCTGACAGCTGACATCTGCTCGAATGTGACCAGGAACTTTCCCACTCTCATTACGAGCATTATGAACTGCTGTCTAAGGTTGGGCCACTTCCCGCGTCCGTGGAAGAGCGCGGTAGTAAAAATTATACCCAAACCTGGTTTAGAAGACAGCAGTTCTCTAAAAAATCACCGGCCCATAGGACTTATTTCAGTCTTCGGCAAAATGCTGGAGAAGCTCTTCATAGGCCGAATTGTCCACCATCAAGCCACCACCGGAACACTTCACCCTATGCAATTTGGCTTCCGAAGACACACGTCTACATCACATGTCCTAAATGAGGCTGTGAATCAAATTAAATCAGCCAGCGCAGCCGGTCTGCTGTGCACGGCTATATCACTCGATATACAGGCTGCCTTCAATCGCGCCTGGTGGCCAGCTATTCTCAATCGTCTGCGCAAAATACACTGCCCGGCCAACATCTTCAAAATGGTCAAGAATTACTTTGACGACCGCAACGTGCTTCTATCACACGCCGGAGCCAGCGCCACTAAAAGAATGGAGAGGGGTTGCGTACAGGGCTCTGCGTGCGGCCCGGCCCTTTGGAACTTGCTTCTAGATGACCTCTTGGAGCAATGCCTTCCGGAGGGCTGCCACATGCAGGCTTATGCAGACGACGTCCTTCTCATCGTTTCCTCCAAAGACCCGGTGACTCTACAGAATGCTTGCAATCAAGCTCTCAATATCATCACATCCTGGGGACATAACGTCAAACTGTCATTCGGACCGAACAAAACCAAAGCCTTGGCATTCTCTAAAAGAGCTGCCCTGGCCAAACTTAGCATGAGCGGCACTCCCATACAGTTCTCTACAGAATTTAAACTCTTAGGTATTATCATAGATGACCGGCTTAAATTCACCAATCACGTTAAATATATTACCGGTAAAATAATTAAATTATTTAACAGACTTTGCCTCTTTGTGCGTCCCTCATGGGGCGCACACCCCGAAAACATTGACTCAATATATCGGTATGTCATCGTTCCCACAGTGACCTATGCAGCTGGTATATGGGGTCACATCGCGAAACAGACCAACATCAAAAACATGCTAGCATCTGCACAGAGAGGGTTCGCAATTAAGGCCATCAGAGGTTATCGTACCATTTCGACCTGTGCAGCTCTCGCTCTTGCCAGGTTTCTCCCTCTGGATCTAGAGATCCTTCGAACAAGAGAAGTGGAAAGGTCCCGTCTTACCAAAACCACCACATACTTACCGTCTGACATTCCACTAGAATCCCCCGTTCCCCTTTCAAATCTATTGCACCCCTCCAAACGAGTCTCAGTCTCGTTTGACCTCACACCAACTCAGGAACGCATTGACATGGCATGCACCTCAAACAGTGTTCAGATATTTACAGACGGCAGTAAATTGGAAAATGATTCGGTGGGCGCTGCCCTTGTGTGTATCGACCCTGACCGCCAAGATTCCCGCCGTGTTACCACCCGCAAATTTAAGCTTCACTCAGCGTGTACAGTTTTCCAGGCTGAACTTTATGCTATCTGGAGAGCGTGCCAATTAGCGGCTGAAAGGGGCTATTCACATACCCTCATTTTATCCGATTCCCGCTCGGCACTTGAGGCGCTGGGCCAACGCAGCAGCTCGGACCCTCTTGTGACCGCTATCCACCAAACCATCGTGGATCACCTACCGCACGGAACCCTCAAGTTCTGTTGGGTAAAGGGACATGCGGGAATCGCCGGAAACTGTTTAGCAGATCAAGCTGCTGGGGCTGCGGCCTCTGCTCACTCCTCAACCGCATATCACCATTTCCCTATTTCCTACCCCAAGAAGATATCCCGTTCCCAAGCCTACGTCGCATGGGCCAATAGATACACCCAATCTTCACAGGGATCGCACACCAGATCTCTGCTTCCTTCAATTGGACTCATCAGCGAGCTCCATTCTATAGTTCCGCCAGCATTTTATCTCACCCAGTACTTAACGGGCCATGGAGCCCACAAATCTTATCTTCTTCGCTTCCATATCACAACTGACGACTATTGCCCATGCGACAACTCAACCTCCCAGACTCCCAAACACCTTATCGAGGAGTGCCCGCGATTCGCCACTGGTAGACACAATTATCTGTCGCAATGCCGCAACCTCAAAGGCTCTCCCTATTCTTTTTCGGACATTGTCGCCAAGCCGTCACTCACCAAGGCCTTTTGCACATTCGCGCATAACACTTACTCGCAAGTGAAGGCATTCAACGGCCCGTGATCCAGGAAATCTGCAACAAAAAGCAAATCTGTATATAGTTAATAAAAAAAAAAAAAAAAAAAAAAAAAAAAAAAAAAAAAAAAAAAAAAAAAAAAAAAAAAAAAACATATAACCACCTAAGTTATTCATAAGCCACAATCAAAATTAATCACAACATGGAAATTTCTAACTAATATTAATGGTCCCTTTATTTTCGGGCCAATCATTTATTTTTCTTACTTCTCTTTCCTTACTTTCCTGTCATACTATTTTCCACATCTTAAGTAATCTGTCCTCTACTCTCTTCCCCCCCCCCCAGGACTCCCCCACCCAAACATGTATGGAATGGCATGCAAGGGGAGGGACTCTGGAATAACTTAACATTCATAACTACAAACTCCTCTCGCAAACATTAAATAAAATCGTAGAAATACAAAAATAAAACCTTAAAAAACGATAACTAACCTTAACGATAATAACCTTTTTTTTTTTTTTTTTTTTTTTTTTTTTTTTTTTTTTTTTTTTTTTTTTTTTTTTTTTTTTTTTTGTCGAGGGAGAAATGCGGCCTTATGCATACTCCGTAGCTGGGCGGCTACGGAGTTATGTGGGGCTCACCTCCGTGCATCCACCCAGTCAGGCCCGGTGGGTGCCCGGAGGCATACCCACTAAAACTCCCTCGGTGTGCCCGCTCTTCCGGTTAGTAGCGACCCGGGATCCTTGTGAGAAGGCGACCGCGTCGCACCGGCCGGCTCAGTCAATACCGAGCCTCCTCACGATTCGGAGAATGCCCGAGCACACTTGGGCATTCTCCTACACAGACAGGGTTGTGCAATGCAAGCGGGGTCTGCCCTGCCCCCGCCAGCGAGCCCTGTTAGGGGGGGAGAAGATGGGCGTAGTGCCGTCGTCGCCCTCCCCGTCGCCTTCGACGGAGCTGATCCGCGTTGGCGTCGTCCTCGCGGATCCGCTCCTTGGCCTCCTTCTGCCCTACAACCTCTTCACAGAAGGAAACCATTGCCTCCCAGCACCTTTCGCTGTCCAGCATGCTGCTGATCACGCTGGGCAGTGAAAGGTTTCCTCCTATCACAGCCACAAGGGCGCGGCGCTGGTCACTCCAGGCTGCGCACACCTCTAAGGTGTGCTGCGCCGAGTCCACAGCTGCAGCTGCTGCTGGGCACGGTCACCTCTCTTCGGATACGGTGTAGGTAGTCCCCGAAACACCCGTGTCCAGTCAATACTTGGACAAGCCGGAAGGTAAGCGAGCCATGTTCTCTCTTAACCCATTCGGCGAGCACTGGCCGGACAGCCTCGATTGTGCGGGCTCCATACCTGGTTGACTCCAGGTCTTCCGTCCACCGCACCATCAAGGCATCCTCTGCTGCACGCCGCGCGTTCACGACCTCTTCTATGGCGGGGCGCTCCCCGCGACTCCTTGCATTGGTTCTGCAGTGGTATTTTGCTGCAAGTACCTGTGCGTCATAATCCCACGGAGGGGTTCCGGCAAGAACGCAAGCTGCTGCCCAAGATACCGTGCTGTACCCGCGTATGGCTCTCAATGCGATCACTCGCTGCGGTCTCAGAAGAAGTTTGCAGATTTCTCGATTGAGACACTCCGCCCAAACTGGTGCCCCGTATAAAGCCATGCTTCTTAGGATGCCCATGTATAATCGTCTGCATGTCGTATCTGGGCCGCCAACATTAGGAAGAAGGCGACTTAATGCTCCTGCAGCATTGATCAGCCGTGGACTCAACTGCCGAAAATGTTCACGAAACGTCCATCGGCTGTCTAAAATGAGGCCCAAATATTTTAATGTTGACTTCACTGGTATGCTAACTCCGTCCACTTGTATGTTGGCGTTGGCTGGCAGTTTCCCTCGTGGGCCGTGGAATAATATGGCCTCAGTTTTACTGAGAGCTACTTCCAATCCTAGCATACGAATTCTATCCACCACCAGCCCTGCTCCCACTCTTGCCAGCCGTGCGCATTCCTGATAGTCATCGCCCCTGACCACAACGAGCGTATCGTCGGCATAACAGATTACGCGCATTCGTGGCAGCAACATACCTCTCAGGACCCAGTCAAATCCAATGTTCCACAGGAGCGGCCCCAGGACCGACCCCTGCGGAACTCCACAGCTCATCAACCGTGTATGTCGCATCCCATCTGGCCCTATATACTGTATACGTCGGTCTTGGAGGTAGCTGTCAAGGATCCTGCGTAAATATAGTGGCACCCCATGATATCGCAGAGCTTCTTGAATAGTTGCAAAGGGCAGCGTATTAAAGGCATTGGCAATATCTAACGATACGGCCAATACCTTTTGTCCTCGCTCCATAGCCTCATTAACTATACTGCCCAACTCATTGATAGCGTCGATCGTTGACCGTTCCGCTCTAAATCCATACTGTCGTTCAGATAAGTCTGGTCCTATTCCCGTCAGATGTTGGATGATGCGAGCCGCGAGCAGCCGCTCGAACAACTTCCCCGCCTCATCCAGCAGAACGATGGGTCGGTATGCCGATGGTGAGTCTTGGGGCCGCCCTTCCTTCTGCAGGAGGCAGAGACGGCCTGTCTTCCAAAGTCTGGGGAAAGTCCCTGTATGAAGACATTCCTCGAAGAGTTCGCAGAGTCGGGTGCCAAGATATTTAAGGGCGATCAGTAGCACACGGCCCGGTACTCCGTCTGGGCCAGGAGCTTTGTTCCGAGATCTTAAACGGTCAACTGCAGCCTTGAGTTCTTCCTCCGATATAGGTGGGATTTCCTCTTCGTCAAGTGACTCGGTCGTTGGTGGAGACATAACTGGTGGAGCAAACTCGCCTCTATTCGGGAATAAGCCGGAAACAACATTTTCGAGCAACTGCTGGTTGAACGTCTCCGTAGGAGGTGCCCGGTTACGCATCTTACCACGCACCATGTGATATGGCCGCCCCCAGGGATCGTTGTTCAATTCTCGTAGAAATTCTTCTCTTGCTCTGGCTTTTGCACGGGAGATGGCAATTTGGAGTTCCTTTTTTGCCTCTTTATAGGCTCTATACGAGAGCTCCTCCTCATCGTCCGTATGTCTGCGCCGGCGACAGCGCTTATGGGCTCGGCGAGCTCGGTTGCAGGATTCGCGAAGAGCGGACAGATCCGCCGACCACCAGTAGACTGCCTTTTTGTTCGACCGGTGGTTTCGGACGCGGGGCATAGCCGCATCACACACAGCCGTGAGGGATGAGCTGAATTGCGCAGCTTGGTCATCTACGTCCCTATGCCGAATCGAAGGAGGGGTGCCCCAGCTTTGAACGATTGCTGCTTCTTCTGCCATGCCCGCGTCAAGTTGTGTCAGACCCCATCGTGGGAACTGTGCTCTGGTTTGCAGCCGCTGTATGTTGATTGCTCCCGGGGAAGGGAGTACCTTAAAGGTTATATAGCGGTGATCGGACAGTGCCTCTTCGCCTGTAATGACGTGCCATCCGTGGATACGAGAGGCCAGAGCAGGGGTTGCAAACGTTACGTCCACGATGGATCCCCCCCGCCTTCTCACGCATGTTAAAGTGTTGCCACGATTTAGGACCGTCAAGCCTGCCGTAGTTGCCCAGTCCAACACAATAATGCCTTTATCGTCTGTGACTCTGGAGCCCCATGCAGCTGACTTGGCATTAAGATCGCCCATAACTAGGACTGGCATGGGTGCAAGCCGCCTAACCACCAATCCGAGGAGACCAACGTACGCTTCGAGTTCAGGTACTCCTGCATTGGGTGAAAAGTACACACCGATGACGGCTATCCCATTCCACACAACAACAACATAGCCCAATCCCTTCTCCTTCACTACAAAAGGCATGGAAGACGCAGTTGGTACAGTGACGGCAACAGTATTGACAAGATCAGATGCCCAATGTGACTGCGAAGGCACGCAGTACGGCTCCGAAGCAACTGCTAAGTCTATGTTTCGTTCCGCCATGGCTTGCAACATCAGATCCTGAGCCCCAGCGCAGTGGTTCAGGTTGCTCTGTAGGAGATTGAGTTGTCGAGCACTAGACATTGGTTTCTGACATTTCGATCTCTTCCACTGGCACATTGCGCTCCTCTTCGCATGCCGAAGCTTGACTCCTAGGAGCCCTTTTCGGTTTGGTTTTAGGAGGGTTGCAGTTCCGCCCTCCCATGATATGCCCAGCCGATAGTTTAGCTTCCTCACAGACAGAACAGTGAGGTTCCGCTTTGCACCCAGCCGCTATATGTCCCGATTTGCCGCATCGATAGCAAATGCCGCTACGGTCGGATTTTGAAGGGCAGAGTTGTCGAGTATGGCCGATACCCATACACCTAAAACAGCGCATGGGCCGGGGCTCGAGGGGTCGCACCCGAGCAGAGCTCCAACCTACCAAGAGCCTACCCACCTCAACTACCTTCTTAGCTGCTGCCACGGGGCATTTCACAAGGGCAGATCCCATGCCACCAGGTCCAATATTTATTTTGCCTGTCTTTATTTGATCGACAGGGCAACCTCCTATGGTCGCGATTGCAGTCGCGATTTCTTCCTGCCGAACAGTGTCGTCAAGCCCAGATACCCTTATATCTGCACATTTAATGGGCCTGACAACCTTTGCAACACCAGTTAAAACAGCTTTCAGCTTTTCAGCGAGAGCATCAGCCTGTTCTCCGCTTCCGGAGCCTGGAATGGAGAAGATCCTGGCTCCAGTAGCTGCCTGTTTGCATCTCACACCCTCAATGCCAATCGAGTGTAGCTGCACCTCTTTCTTTGCCTTTTCCAGCACTTCGGCATAGGTGATTCCTCTATCTGCTGCTTCCGGTTCCAGTGTCACAACCACGGCAGATGACCGTGGCGCTATAAGCTTCTTTTTCTTCTCCTTCTTTTTATTGGCTGCGGTCGAGGGAACCACTGCTATTTTAGAAGGCTGGGTAGCACCTTTTTTAGCAGCCCTTGTTATGGGTTGAGACTTGGTCATTTTGCCATTCTTGTAGCCTACCTGCGACCATGGCTCCTCTGGAGCGAGGTTTGTTGCGGGTTGCAAGACATCAGGCTGTCGTTCAGCAGCTGGCAAGGAGTCCGCTGCTGTTGCCTGTTTACGTCTAGTCTTTTTCTTCTCCTTAGTGCTCACAGGAGCCGGAGTTGACGTAGCACCGACTTTTCCTTTGTCTGCCGCAAGCGGCGGTCTTATAATTGGAGCCGGAGGAAGTCTCTCGCTTATGCTGGCTAAGCGGACGTTTACCATATCTCCAATTGAGACGAACAAAGACCTTTTGAGCTCCTCTAGTGCGTCATGATCCAATGCCGGTTGCGGGGCAGTCCTTGGTGGAGAGACCATAGGAGTGGGGGCCCTGGCCGGTTCATTATCCTCTTGAACTGAGCGCCTCCTCTGTTCTGAGAACGTAGCTTTGAAAGCCTTCAGCTCCCTCTGAACTTTCTCCAGCTGTCTGGTTAGACGTCTATTATCAGCCATTATTTTCTTCGTGACGTCTGTCAGGGTCCTAGAGGCAAACTTCTCTACCACATCTCCTAGGCCATTTACAGAGTTCTTCAGGATCTTTTGACAAGTGCCTTTAAGGTTGTTCGACTTGTGCGATACTTCTCTGATGGCGTGTAAGTGAGCCATAGCCTGTGTTCGCAGGTCATCCGCCTCAAGTATATCCGCCATAGGAGGCGACGTTATGGCCGTATTCAGTTCTGGTTCTTGCTCTGGTTCCGATTCCATTAGTTCTGCCGACCAATTATAAGCATCGCAAATGTAGTCGTCCAGAGGGGCACCTTGATAGTTGTCATGTACCCTGACGAAATGGGTTCTTGCTGTAGCGCAGATGTTAGAGCTGGTAGAGGACCGGCCGCCTCTCTTGCCAGTCGATACCTTGGCAGCTGTTGCCGACTCTTCTTCCGAATTATAATCCTTCGCAGCGATATTCCTCTTAGTTCTCTTTCGACAGGAGCGCAGCACCCGCTTGTCGATGTCTCCGATCATGTTCACGCTTGGCAGCGAACGTGCTGAAGAGATGCCTCTCTCTCCTTCGTCTGCAGAAGTTGCCGCGCTAGCCTCTTCTTCTGCACAGCTGTTAATAGCAGAAGGTTTCATTTGGTCAGTGTAATACACCAGACTAATTGCTTTTTTAGTTTTGGAGTTACCGGCACAATTAGTGTCCAAACTCTGTATCTCATCCTTTTGGCAAGAATTGCCCTTTTTAGCTTTTGTAGCGACATCGGACGCCACTGGCGTCTGCTCGTTTTTCTCGCCCGAGCTCGGCTCTCCACTCTCTCTTCCGCCCGAGATAGGCCCACCATCGTCCAACAAAGGGTTTATAGTTTTTAAAGTAATTGAATCCATAGCTGATCCCACGAGTATGGTGACAACGTAGGTCCACCCAGGTAGAGGCCCCATGCCTGGGTAAGCGTAGGGTTCTCGAAGCAGGGGGGCCGCCGGTCCCCTGCTCCGCTGCCGTGTAAAAACTGGTCTCCCACCAGCCACTCACCCCCTCGCCAATTCGCGACAGCAAACTTGGGGTTAGGGTTTTTTATTGAGGTTTTCTCCTCGCAGGGTCACCCAATTAAGGGCATACCCCCCCCGGCCCCTCTCAACGAGGGGTAACGGGTTGGCCGTCGGTTAGTGAGATTTTCACCTGTCCGCTGCTCATGACCACCATGAGCAAACGGACCCGTCGCCCACGCTCGCACCGCCGCTACCCGGACTATCCGGGACGCCGGTCGAGCCCGAACCGCGTCGCCGCTATCCAGAATAAGTCTGGGACGCCGACCCGGAGCCCTCGCCAACCGCGAAAGCGGAATGGACTTTGCAGCCCCCCTCAGTGATTTTTTAAAGAGGTTTTCTTCCTCGCGGCCCCCATCTCGAAAGATGACAGCCCCCGGCCCCGCACCATGTACGGGGTTACGGTATACCCTTGCTCGGCTGCCGTTACCCAGGCTACCCGGGTCAGCCAGCCGAGCTCCCCCCCTGTTGTCGGATTATTAGCCGCCGTCGTATGCAATCCCCGAAGGAATTATATACGACGACGCCCAGGATGCACCGGCCCGAACCCATTGTCGTTCCCACCGCACGTATGAAGTGGGACCTACAATGCGCCGGACACACGAGGAGGTTCTATCCGACCTTGCACCCCAACCTAACCTAACCTAACCTAACCTAACCTAACCTAACCTAACCTAACCTAACCTTTTTTTTTTTTTTTTTTTTTTTTTAACGCAGTGAAATGCCTTACGCATACCCTGCCGCTGGGCGGGCGGCAGGGTTATGTGGGGCTCTCCTCCGAGCACCCACCCGACGAGGGACGCCTGGTGGGTGCCCGGAGGCCTACCCACTAAAACACTGCGGCGTGCCCTCGGATCCGGTATGTGGTAGCACGGGGTCCCTGTCGGAGGTCTACCGCACCACCCCGGCGGCCCGATTTCTCAGGCCTCTTCATGTTTGGGGGGATGCCCGGCACACTTGGGCGTCCCCCAAATCTAGCAGGACCGTGCAAGGCGAGCGTAGGATTGCCCGTCCAGCGCCCGCTGGCCATGCTGGGAGGGAGGGGGAGGTGCACTTGCACAGCCCCCTGCCATTACTCGCATAGGCGGGTTGCATCCCGTACGCCCCTCCTATAGAGGGGTGCGAGGAGCAAATTTCTCCCATCTTCCAAGGGTGCCAGCGTCTCATTCCGACATTCCCTCCTCTCCTGGCGATTGATCGCGCACTGACATCTCATCAGGGTTTGTGCCCTTTGTGGCTGGAGGCTTGCAATTCTTGCCTCCCATCACGTGGGTTGCCGAAAGTTTCGCCTCCGCACACACTAAACATCGAGGCTCCTTTGCGGAGCACTGAGCCGCCTTGTGCCCTTCTTTACCGCAGCGGAAACAGAGCCCGCTGCGATCAGCTTTTGAGGGACATCGTGGTTGGGTATGCCCAACGCCCATACATTTGAAGCACCGCATAGGGCGGGGTTCCAGTAGCCGCACCTGTGCGATGCTCCAGCCGACTTGAAGCCGGCCCGTCTGAGTCAAAATATTTGCCACACGGACTGGGCACTTAACGAGTGCCGTACGGGAGCCCCCTGGTCCAGTGCGGACTTCTCCAGCCTTGACTTGTTCGGTGGGGCAGCCGCCCTTGGATGAAACGGCCGCAGCTACGTCCGCGGCGCTCACACTGTCGTCTAGCCCTGAGATGCGTATCGCCACCGTCTTGGTGGGTCTGGCGATTCGAGCTATGTCCGAAAGCACCAGTCTCATTCGCTCTGCCAATAAATCGGCCTTTTCTCCACTATCGGCCCCAGGCACTTCCAACTTCCTAGCACCGGTAGCCGTCTCCCTGATTTTAATTCCTCCTTCAATCCCAAGCTCATTTAAGGAGAAATGTTCCTTCGCCCGGCAAATGACTTGGGCATAGGTAACGCCACTTTCAATTGCCTCTGGTTGCAATGTGACCACCACTGCAGTAGATTTTGGCACCTTGATGCCTGTCGTCTTTTTCTTTCTCTTCTTTTTGGGAGCCGGCCTAGTCGTAGGCTGTGTTCCCACTGCAGGGGCTGGTGCAGGAGCTTTCTTTCGCTTTTTCCTGCTTCTTGCCTCTTGCCAGCCTTCTTCCTCAGGCGCGGTTGTTGCAGGCGCCTGACTTCTGCTTGGCTCTGGTTGCAGGTCCACCGCATCCTTTCCGGTATTACTCTTTTCCATCTTCTTCTTCTTCTTTTGCCCCTTCCCCCGATGAGATGTGGGAGCGGGGCCTTCCACAGCAGGTGTGACAGTTATGCGCTGCTGACTATCTCGCTGCACTCTGTCAGATGCTAACGGAGGTCGGCGGCGCGGTTCTGGTAGCAGGCGATCTTGGATGCCATCGAACCTTGCGTTAATTATTGCAAGGATTCGGTCTGTATCCATCGATGCGCTTGGATGCGTGCAATTCCGACAGGGGGCCGAAGGAGCCCTCTTCAGAACTTCCATTTCCACCTTGAGTTGTTCTAACTCCTTCTGCATCTGCTCTCTTTCCGCTTTGAAGACGGAATATGCATTATGTACCGTCTGAAAGTTTGTGTACATTTTCGTGAGTTTTGCCTCTAACGCAGCACGTTCCTCCGAGGCGTTGCGATTTGCAATACTCTGCACACACTCTGTTATACGCGCGGCCGACTCTTTGAGTATACGGACGTACGTGCCTTTCAGATGCCCCGACTTAGTGGCGACTTCGGTGATAATACCCGCCATATCACACACTTTGTCACGTATAGTCATGGTTGGGAGTCCTTTTAGGTCAAGGCGCCCTCTTACATCTTCGAAGCTCACCGGAGGGAGAATTTTCTTTGCCATGACTGAAATCTCATCCTCGTCGAAATCCAGCTGGTGCAAGGTGGGTATCGCTTTCGTTTTAGCATTAGCCGCAGGCCTTCTTGGTGTCGGCTCTTGACCTTTTCCCCTTTTGTTTGCTGCCGATGTTAATGGCGGCGGTGCGTCTTCCATCTCAGAGCTACTTTCTCCCGAAGAATCAGGCTCTCTGCGCGGACGTTTTGCGCCGCTTGCTCTTTCATCTGATAACTCCATGTTCGCGGAGCTACGCGATGAGCTCCGGCTTCGGAGCAGTATTTCCTCGACAATAGCACTACATGACGGAATTGGAGATCCTTTGGACCTATGAGTCGTTTCCGCCTTTACCTTCCCGGCCACGAGCTCCTTCGCATGCTGTTTAGCAACACGCGTTGGTTGTATCCTGGCAGCCTCTGCGATCTTCTTTTCTCCGTCCTTCTCGGACCCAGACTTCAAATTAGTTTTAAGTTTATTCAATTTCTCCATTCTGTTCCCACGATTATGGGGGATGTAAACAGTCCACCCGGGCAGAGACCCCTGTACCCGGGTAACCCTAGTTACGCCTCGAGGGGCGGGAGGTACTCGAGGGTGACGCTAGCGGGTTGACCGTAATCCGCCAACCACCCACGCGTGGGCGTGGGCGCCCCGACATCACGTTTCTCAACGCCGGGACTTTGATGTTTTTTAGAGTGGTTGTCTCCACGCGGCCCCCACCGAAGTGGCGGCCCCCACTCCCTGCACCACGTAAAGGGGTTGCGGGTGGGCCGGAACCAGTCCTCAGACCGGAACACGCCCCCAACATGCTCGCGTAGCGAGCTGGGCCCTTAGGCCCCCCTCTCGTAATTTTTATAGAGGTTTTCTTCCTCGCAGCCCCCATCCCGAAGGATGACAGCCCCCGGCCCCGCACCATGTACGGGGTTACGGTGTACCCCTGCTCGGCTGCCGTTACCCAGGCTACCCGGGTCAGCCAGTCGAGCTCCCCCCCTGTTGTCGGATTATTAGCCGCCGTCGTATGCAATCCCCGAAGAAATTATATACGACGGCGCCCAGGATGCACCGGCCCGAACCCATTGTCGTTCCCACCGCAAGTATGAAGTGGGACCTACAAAGGGCCGGGCACACGTGGAGGTTCTATCCGACCTTGCACCCCAACCTAACCTAACCTAACCTAACCTAACCTAACCTAACCTAACCTTTTTTTTTTTTTTTTTTTGTCCAGGGGGAAATGCCTTCGCATACCCCCCTGCCACGGGGAGACAGAGGGGTTATGTGGGGCTCGAACCCACTAAAACCCCCTGGGTGTTCCTCAGCCGTTACTGCGGCGGGCCACGGGATCATGAAATTGCAACCGCGGACCGTCGCCGGTCGTCCAAACGGACCCAAAACTTATTTTGAGATTTATAGCTCCCCTCATCGGTGAGGCGCGCCGGAACACAAGGCGCGCCGTTCCACCACGAGAACTTTGATGTGGGTGATGGAAGCTCCCCGTTTCCGCCACCCAGTTCTCACTGCAGGGAAGGATTTGGGCCTCCTGCCCCTTCCATTCCAACAGCTTCTTGACCACTTTCGACAGTGGTTGTTTCCATTGCCTCGGCGCCTCCCGCGTAAGTAACTTGACTGGGATCGGACAAGGTAGTGGCTTCCGTCTTTTTCCTTCCACGTTTGGGTGGTGGGGGTTTGCAGGATTTTCCCCCTAACATATGGTCCGACGCTATTTGAGCAGCAGAACATACGACGCATTTAGCTTTAGCGCTGCAGCTTGTCGCCTTATGGTCTGGAGCTCCACATCTAAAGCACAGGTTGCTCCTATCTACACCGGTGCATTTGGCTCGAACGTGCCCCACCTCAAGACACCTAAAGCATCGCGATTGTCTTGGCGGCAGAATAGTAATTGCCGCCGACACCCAGCCCACCAATAGTCGGCGTTTTCCGCCTTCAGAGAGCCTCTTCGCGGCCGCCACAGGACATCGTATGAGAGCTGTGCCAAGGCCAAGACGACTGGGACGGATTTCTCCTACCGTCACTGTGTCCTCAGGACACCCTCCTTGTTCGGCTACAGCTGTTTTAATGTCAGCCGCCACCACTGAGTCGTCTAAACCCGAAAGCCGAAACTCTGCAGTCTTCATCGGCATGCCCACCTCGACTGTATTCGGGTCAAGGATCTCTCTGAGGCAGTTTAAGAGTTTAACTGCCCGTTCCTGGTTGTTCTCGCCTTGTACTTCAATTAGGCGAGCACCCGTCGCAGCAACTTTGCAGGCAAGGCCGGATCCAACGATGTCGTGACCGATTTTACCTTTTACTCCCTCTAAAACTTTGGCGTAGTTGACTCCCTGTTCTGACGCTTCGGGCCGTAGCTTAACCACTACCGCGGCTGATCGTGGTACACGGAGTCTCGCCTTCTTCTTCTGTACATTCTTCGGAGCAGATTTGTTTTCTTTTGGAGGAGGAACTTTCTGCTTTAGAAGTTTTCCACGTCTATATGTGACTGTCTCAAATTCTCCTTGAACCGGATTGACAGTAGGTGTGGCCGTCTGTATGTCCTTGAAGGGTTCGCCTGCTGCGACTGTACTGTCCTTTTGGGCCTTCTTGGCTTTCTTCTTTCCTTGTTTCCCCTTTTTCGAGGCAGGAACCTCTTGAGAAAGTCCAGAGCTTGCCTGTGACTGCGGTGCAGGCACAGCCGTCTTCCGTCTGTCGGCTGCTAATGGCGGCCGAAGTCTCTCTTCAGGCGGCAGCCGCCTTTCGAGCCCCTCAATACGGGCACTAACCATTGGTCCCGTTTGGTCGATAATGAGCCGGCGGAGTTCGTCTACCGACATGTCACCAACAGTGTTTTTTGAGCGGCTCTTTTTCCCTTCGGAATGTGCTCCTTCTCCTCGTGCCCGACTTAAATCTTTCCGAACCAGCTTCAGCTCGCATCGTAGTGCGATCGCTTCCTCCCTAAGCAGTTCGTTCTCTTTAAGTATTCGTGCGTTTTCTGCGCCAAGACGTGTGACCTCAGATGACATCTTCATAAAACGCTCCTCCAGCCGTTTCGTGTCATCGCTGACTTTTCTATCATAAAGGCCTCCCAACATTTTATTTATCAGTTCCGCTGCCTCCTTGATAGCCCTTATACTAGTGCCTTTCAAGTTTTTAGATTTTGTGGCGATTTGCAATACGGCGTTCACGCCATCCGTGCCTCTTTTTAAAATTTCACACGTCGCCATCTCACGTAAGTTGTCCTCGGGTGGCTTTGTGTCCGTCTTAGATTTTGGTTGCGGGTGTATTTGCTGTAACACCGCCGCAATCTCGTCGTCAGTATCTAAAGAGAATTCAGTATGTTGTGTTACAGCTGATTCTGCCCTAATGTTTCCTGATCCAGTCTTCTCGCCCGTAGAAGGTGGGTGACCTCGTCCTCGTTTTTCAGTCGCAGCAGCGACCTTTGGCGCAGGTATTTCGTCTTCGCTGCTAGTGCGTGAAGGTACCACAGATCTAGGCCGTTTGCGGCCAGTTACCTCCAGATTGTCGGATGTTATAGACATTTCTGAAGAGCAAGAAGAACTCCTACTCCGTAACTCTCTTATACCAGCCGTATTGCTAGGCCCCGGCAGTGGGGTCCGCGTCAGTCGTACCACTGGTTGTTTCCCCTTTTCTAATGGCTGCTTAAAGCCAGTCTCCTTCGCATCTTGTTTTTTGGACTTCTCGTCCTCGCCTTCCAAACCAAACATTTTTTTATAATTTAAATTCAGATCCATTTTGTTCCCACGAGTATGGGGGATTAGAGTGGTCCATCCGGGCGGTGCCCCCTGCACCCGGATAACCCTAGATACGCCAGGGAGGGCGGGCGGTATCCCTGGGTGTCGCTAGTAGGCTGGCGTTCTCCGCCAACCACCCGCGCACGGGCGCCCGACGCCACGTTACTCCAACGCCGGGCCTTTGAGGATTTTTAAAGTGGTTATCTCCACGCGGCCCCCACCGAAGTGGCGGCCCCCACTCCCTGCACCACGTACAGGGTTGCGGGTGGGCCGGAACCAGTCCTCAGACCGGAACACGCCCCCAACATGCTCGCGTAGCGAGCTGGGCCCGTAGGCCCCCTCTCGTAATTTTTAAAGAGGTTTTCTTCCTCGCGGCCCCCATCCCGAAGGATGACAGCCCCCGGCCCCGCACCATGTACGGGGTTACGGTTTACCCCTGCTCGGCTGCCGTTACCCAGGCTACCCGGGTCAGCCAGCCGAGCCCCCCCCAGTTGTCGGATTATTAGCCACCTTCGTATGCAATCCCCGAAGGGATTATATACGAAGGCGCCCAGGATGCACCGGCCCAAAACCCATTGTCGTTCCCACCGCACGTGTGAAGTGGGACCTACAATGAGCCGGGCACACGTGGAGGTTCTATCCGACCTTGCACCCCAACCTAACCTAACCTAACCTAACCTAACCAACCTAACCTAACCACCTAACCTAACCTAACCAAATTGCTACTAAATACTTCCCAACTTTTCCGAAAAAATTCCCAAGCATAGCTCTCGACCTCCTCTATCGACCCCCCTTGGACCCCAAATTGATCCCTCCAATAGTTTTCCCAAAATAAATTCCCAAAAATTTTTCCCCATACTAAAGTCAATGTTGCCGAGTCAGCAGACCGAGCGTTGATGTCTTTTGTATGGGACCCTCTGAGCCTAGGTGGATTTTTGAGTGAAATCAGCCGACCCCAAATTTTTAGAAAATTCGCCAAAAATTCATTTCTTGTCCGATTTTGATCTTGTTTTCGATTATAGCTAGCAGGGCCCCTAAGGCATCTTTTCCATATTTTTAATTGAAAATCCATTCACAATTTTCCGAAAAATAAGCATTTTCCCAAATTTTCCTCAAAAACTGTCTTAATTTCACCACTTTTTCATGTACAACTTTTTTCCATTTTAACCGATTTTCAATTTGATTGTGTTTTATTGTAGATCTCGTCAATTACTAACTTTTATTTAGATAACTTTTCTTTATATCTCTTATATATTTCGAGATAAAAATTCCTAAAATATACCAAAAAAACACCCATTTCTGCACATAACAGAAAACCTTATATTTCCTGTTTCTTATGAGATATTTCAGTTCTGTTTAAACATTATTGTAGTATTCCATAGGGGCTACAATATATTGTTGCAACATCAAAATCTATCGATAGAATTCTTTTTTATCGATAATTCAATCTTCACTTTTTTTACCCAAAATTTTCTAAATTTCAAACTTACATAAAATTACAAACTTAAGTTAAATATTTCTTTTTAAAGCTTATTTCTATAGAACTTGCTAAACTCTAACTTTTATTTAGACAAAGTTTTGTCATATCTTTAATACTTTTTAAGAAAATAATCACTGAATATCACCAAAATAACACTTCATTTTTGACAATAGTAAAAACCTTATATTTTATCAACCACTAAAGATATTTTAAATCTGTTTAAACTACATTGCAATACCACTTTAGTACTACATTATACTGTTGCACCAAATTGTTCCATTAATGAATAGATTTTATATCGACAATTAAAAATTCCACTTTTTCGCTTTAAATTTTCATAACTTTTAAACACAACCTAGATTATAAGTATAAGTTAATTTCTCCTTTATTACACTATTTTAGTTAGTTTTAAGCCTAATCAACATTTTACTTTAATAACTTTTTCCTGTAAGTATTATAGTTTTCTAAAAATTTTCATTTAAAATTTTAATTTTTCCTAATAAATAACATTGTTTCATTTTGCTAAATTGTATTATATTTTCGTATTTTTAAGACTGTTTTCACTCTAAAACCTAGTGTTTACCTTTGTACATATACTTTTATTCCAAATAACATAAAACGTCCTAATATTTAGCTATAAGTTGTATGTCAGAAAGAAAATCTTTTATCTTACAATTTCCACCTGTGTCCTCGCCGACCATGCGAAAAATGAATACGCGCTCCGGCGCGGCTAAAGCAAAACAAGAGGCTAACATACCTATGCCTCCAACTCCAACCAAACCATCACCATCGCCACAACAACAACAACGGCAACAATTGACTGAGTCTTCTGAGACTGATACCCAAAACACAACTTCAAAACAAGCCATGGCTTCTGACAGAGCTTCGTCTCGCAGCTCTTACGCCTCCAACTCAACCCTCCTTGATACCTCAGGAATGCAGTACTTGGAGGATGACTATTTACCACAAGCATATTCTGAATCTTGCGAAACCGCAGCAACAATACAGAAATCCATCAAACCCCTAACAAAATCAATAGGAATATCCATCAGGAAAATGCTTAAAACTCTTGAACTGTCCTGCGATAATTCCACCATGAAAACTCGCTTAACGGAACTCGCACACGAAATAGTCACCAGCGCCACCATGATTAACGAAAAACTAAAACTAAATAAAATTGCCACTCCTGAACCACCCAAACATGAATGTAATATCGATTACAATAAAATAAAACAATTAATCAAGGAAACCATTAAAGAAGAAATAACCCCTCATCAAACCTTACAAAGAGATAACAAAATATCATACGCAGCGGCCACTAAAAACACTAATAAATCTAAAGAAAATAAAATCACGAAATTAACATCAAAAACCAGCAAACCTGCCATTATCGTCACCGTCCCTACCGCTAAAAATAGACAGGATGCCACAGCCAAGTGGCAACAAAATTGCTCCTTCAGAGACGTTCCCTATGCTCCTTTAAAATTTCATCCTATCGCTACAAATAAAGTAAAAATTCAATTTGAAAACTTCGCGCAATGTGATGAAACAATCAATAAATTAAAATCAAATTCCAACATTACTGCTGAAATGGCTCGCCTTCTGCAACCCATGTTCGTGATTAAGGGAATTCCAACTGAAATTAAGTTTGAAGAATTAAAAGAAATAATAATATCTCAAAACGCCCCTGTACAAATAGCCCTTCAAAACCCCAATGCAACACTGACCGCTTGCCTCGCTAAGAGGAACAAGAACCCCAAACTATACAACGCGATCTTCCGCGCAACCCCAGATGTATGGAAAAGCGCAATAAGTCTCGAAAAAGTAAACATTGATCATCGGCGCATACACGTATCTGAACACGCCCCGCTCTTACAGTGTTTTAAATGCCAAAAATTCGGTCACACGGGGAAAAAATGTACCAATAGCGAAACATACTGCAGCCACTGCTCTGACAGTAGTCATACTTTCCAAAGCTGCCCTCTCAAAAACACATCAGAAGCGGCCATCTGCACCAACTGCTCACTAATTAACAATAAAAACAAAGACCAGCAATTAAACACTAATCACTCCGCCACCTCTAACTTATGCCCTATTAAGAAAAGCTATCTTGCGAAGCTTTCCGATAGAATAGATTACGGCATTAAATAAACCTAGAATTTCATAATAACACAATCAGTCACCGCATATAATTAAATATAGAACCGACAAACAAGTAAATATCAGTAAACTAATATAACCAATACATATACCAATAAAATTTAAACAAACTAATAAAAACTAAACCAATATATTAAACCACTACGCCAACAACTACAATTGATTAATAAAATAACCTACTCTATATTGTTAATAACCTTTACCTTAAAAGAAGCTACATTTTATTTCTTTCTAAATTTATCTTTCTATGTTTTTCCTCTCTGTTATAATCTCTTTCTTTTCAGTTTGTAAGCTCTCTCTGCTTACAAACTCTTTCTATCTTTGTACTTGCACTCTAGGCGAGAGGTATCCTTAGCCTCAACCCTCGAGTGCAAGTACGCACAATAACAAACCCCCTACGACAAAAACTTTATAACATAACTTAATAAATCTCACTATCGCAATAAATAAGAAATTAAAAAAAAAAAAAAAAAAACCTAACCTAACCTAACCTAACCTAACCTAACCTTTTTTTTTTTTTTTTTTTTTTTTTTTTTTTTTTTTTTTTTTTTTTTTTTTTTTTTTTTTTTTTTTTTTTTTTTTTTTTTTTTACGGGGGGAAATGCGTTACGCATACCCCACCGTTGGGGAGACGGTGGGGTTATGTGGGACTCACCCGTCAGTAAAACGCTGACGGGCATACCCACTAAAACCCCCCGGTGTTCCGTCTGCCGCAAGTGCGGCGAACCACGGGATCGAAGTATGCTACCGCGGTTCGTCGCCGGCGGTCTTATGGAAGACCCCAACTTGTAGGAGCTCTTTACAGCTCCCGCCTACGGTGTGGGCACGCCGAAACACGTAACGTGCCCTACAACCCCGAGGGCCTTGTAATGGACGACGAGATTTCCCCGTTTCCCGTCGCCCGACCCTCGCTGCGCAGAACAGCCCAGGCGCTTGCCCTGGCTATCGCGTTTCACTTAGCTGCTTCCACTGGCAGCTGTCTCCATTGCCTCCGCGGGCTCGCTCGTGGTTTGCAGCGGGGCAGTGGACGCCCGTTTTATTTTCTCCGGCTGAGGCCGGGGGGCCTTACAGGACTTACCCCCCAGTACATGACCTGCGTTTATTTGTGCTGCCGCGCATAAAATGCAGTGTGGCGTGGCAGTGCAATCCTTCGCTTGGTGCTCTGGTTTACCGCATCGGTAACAAAGACCGCTTCTGTCAGTATTGCCTGAGCACATCTCGTGAGCGTGTCCTACTTCAAGGCAACGATAGCACCTCATGGGCCTCGGTGGCAAAATACGAATCGCCGCCGAGACCCAGCCCACTAGCAACCTTTGGTTTGTTGCAGTCATCTGTTTGGCCGCTGTGACCGGACATCGGACTAAAACCGAGCCGAGACCAGAGCGGCTTCGCCGAATAACCCCTACAGTTACGACCGCCTCTGAGCAGTTTCCAGCTGCAGCTACGGCCGACCTTACCTCCTCCGCAGTCACCGCGTCGTCTAGACCAGACACACGAACATCTGCCGATTTTACAGGCCTAGAGACTTTTACAATCTCAGGGTCGATAATCTCTAACAGCTTTTCTGCTATTTTATCGGCCCTTTCACCATTGTTCTCACCGGCGACTTCAAGCTTTCTCGCTCCAGTGGCGGCGACTCTTACCTTTAGGCCAGAACCAATCAATTCAAGGCCAATCTTACCCTTAGCCTGCTCCAGTATATTTGCGTATGTGACGCCCTTGCTAGCAGCTTCCGGTTGTAGCTTTAGCACTACCACTGAGGATTGGGGCGAGCGCAGGCTCATCTTCTTCGACTTCTTTTTAGTCGCGGCCGGTTTTGTTTTCTCCGGCGATGATTTCTCCTTTCTGGCACCTCCTCTACCAACCGTGGTCCAGACCCCATCGGAGGGTGCGGGTGCGGGTGTCACTTCCTGTTGAGCTGGCGCGGCGTCTGACCTAGCAGCCGCTGCAGCAGCAGCAGCTGCGCTAACCTTTTTCCTCTTCTTTTTAGCTCCCTTTCTTTGAGCTGGGTTGGGAGCTGTTGTTGACATCGCCTTTCCAGCTGATTGCTGCCGTTTATCTGCAGCAAGTGGCGGCCTGATGGTTTCTTCAGGTGGGAGCCTCCTTGATAGCCCTTCTATACGGGCACTGACCATAGGCCCAGTTTGTTCCATGATGAGGCGTCGCAACTCATCAATTGTCATATCGCCCACGGTGTTGGGTGGACGATATTCCCTCGTGTTTGTCTTGGAAGCCTCCCGTTGTCTTCCTTGTTCCTTTCGGACCAACTCTAGTTCACGCCGGAGCGCAGCCATATCCTCCCTCAGCCGTAAATTTTCCGCTGCAATACGGGCATTTTCAGCGTTGGTACGACTAAGGTCCCTCTGCGTTTTAAGGAAACGTTCCTCCGTACGCTTGTCATCCGAGGCGGTGTTTCGACCGTAGATCTCGCCGAACGTTGCTTGTATCAATGCCGCTGCATCTTTAAGGGCTTTGACACTGGTGCCCTTTAAGTGTCCTGACTTGGCGGCCACCTCTAAAACTGCAGCGACGCCGTCCATACCGCGTTTCAGCAGTTCACAATTTGCCAACTCCGTGATGTTTTCTTTTGTTGCTTGTGCAACTACAGCGTGATGGCCAGAAGTAGGTGGCCGACCTCTGCCTCTATTTTCTGAGGCCGCGCTGACTTTTGCCGTCGGTGCAGCATCGTAGTCTGAACCGCTGCTACCTAGTGCTTTAGGCTCTCTAGGCCGTTTTCTGCCACTTGTATCAAGTGTCGCAATGTCCATCGATTCTCGAGAGGAACTTCTACTCCTTTCGAGTGCAGGAGATGTCGACAGTCTCGAAAGACGCACAACCGGTTGAAGAGCAGCTGCAGGGATTTTGAATTCAGCCGCTCCGGTTTCACCTGCTTTTTCCTCACTATTCTTTTCGTCACCCTTCTTTTCGCCAGACTTTTCGTCCTTTCCACTACTACTAAATAAGTTTTTAAAGTTTAAGGTTTCCATGAGATTCCCACGAGTATGGGGGATATAAGAAGTCCACCCGGGCAGAGACCCCTGTACCCGGGTAACCCTATTTACACCTCAGGGGGCGGGAGGTACCTGAGGGTGTCGCTAGCAGGCTGACGCTCTCCGCCAACCACCCGCGAACGGGCGCCCGACGCCACGTTACTCCAGCGCCGGGCCTTTGAGGATTTTTTAAAGTGGTTATCTCCACGCGGCCCCCACCGATGTGGTGGCCCCCACTCCCTGCACCACGTACAGGGTTGCGGGTGGGCCGGAACCAGTCCTCAGACCGGAACACGCCCCCGACATGCTCGCATAGCGAGCTGGGCCCGTAGACCCCCCTCTCGTAATTTTTTATAGAGGTTTTCTTCCTCGCGGCTCCCATCCCGAAGGATGACAGCCCCCGGCCCCGCACCATGTACGGGGTTGCGGTTTACCCCTGCTCGGCTGCCGTTACCCAGGCTACCCGGGTCAGCCAGCCGAGTTCCCCCCCCAATTGTCGGATTATTAGCCACCTTCGTATGCAAACCCCGAGGGGATTACATACGAAGGCGCCCAGAGTGCACCGACCCAAACCCATTGTCGTTCCCAGCGCACGTGTGAAGCGGGACCTACAATGGGCCGGGCACACGTGGAGGTTTTATCCGACCTTGCACCCCTAACCTAACCTAACCTAACCTAACCTAACCTAACCTAACCTAACCTAACCTAACCTTTTTTTTTTTTTTTTTTTTTTTTTTTTGTTTTCGCAGAAAATGCCTTACGCATTCACACCGTGTCGGGAGAACACGGTGGATATGTGGGGCTCTCCTCCATGCCTCTACCCGGCCTAGTGCCCGGTAAAGGCTTGGAGGCCTACCCACTAAAAACTGCGGCGTCCCAATACACATTGGAGCGGGTCGCGGGGCCCTTGGCCGGAATCGACCGCAACCCGCTCCAGTGTGGGTCCGCGCTCGTGGGCGGGCCTCTCCTATGCTCCGTGAGGGACGGAGCAACGGGGTGAACCGTGACGCCCTGAACACCCCGCACGCCTGAGGGCCAAGTGCAATGCGACTGCCGGTCTCCCGTCCTGACAGCCGCTGGCCCCCTTTCGGTGAGGGAAGGAATAAACCACACCCCCCGACCGACCCCGACCCACACGGGACGAGACTTCCGCGCCCGCGATGATCACCCAAGAACAAGTCTCAAGGACAGGTTCCCGGGCGCCACCGCAGGCGGCGCGGTTGCCCCGCCCCGTGCAGGCCGGAGGCGGCCGAGGTGTGCTAACGGCCTTCCCCCCCCCACCTCATCGGGATGTGCGTCCGCGGAAGTCCCCCGGAAACAAAAGTTCCCGGAAGGCTTCCGCGGTCGCCATCCCATCGGACCCCCCCTCGGCCACGCCGGGCGATAAAGGAGAAAACTCCGTTATCACCCGTAGTTTCCGAGTGAGGGTCCTACCCTCGGGGGATGCTGTTCCCGAGGGTCCTCCTCAAGCGCTCCGCTCGCGACCCCCGCGAGCGCCCGCGCTACTGGCCTCTTGACCCAACTCTTCCCAGCGGGGAAGGGTGGGAAGAGACCCTCTCCCCCCATTCGCGCGTTTTCGCGTGGGGGGTGGACACCCTCCTTGGGTGCCCCTTCCACCATGGCGTCGACTAGGGAGGGGGGAACGGTCCCACCCTAGATAGGGATGCGGGTGGCGTAACGCCGCCACCTGCCCCCCCGACGCCTGCGCCTTATTAGGGAGGAGTTGAGGTCCTCCTCCCTCCGCCTCTCGGCGGCCTCCTTCTGCAAGAGTACGTCCTCGCAGAAGGAGGCCACCGCCTCCCAGGACCTCTCGCTCGTCGTCATGGCTCGCGCCACGGCGGCGAGCGAGAGGTCGCTCCCTATCGCCGCGACAAGACTGCCGCGCTGAGGAGACCACGCCGCACACACCTCGAGGGTGTGCTGGGCAGTGTCCTCCGCAGCGCCGCAGTGATGGCACGACGGGGTCGGCTCCCTCCGAATCTAGGAAAAATATGAAGACCCACTTATTCTCACGGACTCTTTATCTTCCCTTGAAGCCATATCTGATCGCAGCAATACCCACCCGTTAGTCGCTGCAATTCACAGGACCGTACATAACCACTTATCATATGGGAAAATCAGATTTTGTTGGGTGAAGGGGCATGCTGGTATTGCTGGCAACGAAACCGCGGATGCAGCAGCCGCCCAAGCTGCTGAATCCCGAAAATCGGCCGATTACTGCAGCTTCCCCATCTCCTACATAAAACATATCTCGCGCCTAGAAAACGCCAAAGGATGGGGTGAGCGATACGCCAACGCACCCACCGGCTCGCACACACGCTCAATATTCCCCAAACTTTCCGACGCATTAGATTTCCGCATAACTACAACCCCTACATTCTACCTAACCCAATACTTAACCGGTCATGGCGCCAACTTATCGTATTTACACCGGTTCTTCATTTCCCCTACCAACTCCTGCCCCTGTGATAATATCACTCCACAAGACCCTTCGCATCTCTTAATAGATTGCCCACGGTTCATATCAGCCAGATACAACCACCTACAGCTCTGCAACATTTCTAAACGCAACACAAATCCTTTCTCCATTATAAATCTAACTGCAGAACCCAGGCTTCTTTCCTCCCTCATAGATTTGATAAAGAACATCTACTCCAACCTCAAGCACTTTAATAATGCCCCACCAACTGACTAAGGGTACGGTGCTTAATATGATATATATGCAACCATATAAATAAATAATAAAACACGTTCACCTACACAATAAGTTTAAGCCTCGAAAGAAGCTACACTTTGTTTCTTTCTCTTTCCCTCTTGTTATAATCTCTTCCTTTTCTGTTTTTCTGTCCCTCTCCCTGTCTACAATCTTTTTCTACCTCGTACTTGCATACTAGGCGAGAGGTATCATTAGCCTCAACCCTCGTTTGTAACTACATATCCTAACAATACTCTTGCGGATAATACCACAAAATAATTAAAACAGTCTCCCTATTTTAATAAACAAGACTTTAAAAAAAAAAACCTAACCTAACCTAACCTAACCTAACCTTTTTTTTTTTTTTTTTTTTTTTTTTTTTTTTTTTTTTTTTTTTTTTACGGGGGGAAATGCGTTACGCATACCCCACCGTTGGGGAGACGGCGGGGTTATGTGGGACTCACCCGTCAGTAAAAGGCTGACGGGCATACCCACTAAAACCCCCCGGTGTTCCGTCTGCCGCTATGCGACGAACCACGGGAAGCTAAGATACTACCGCGGTCCGCCGCCGGCGGTCCTTGGGACCCCTCTTTGGGAGCTCACAAGCCCCCTCCCTCGGTGTGGGCGCGCCGAAACACAGAACGCGCCCATCCACCACGAAAGCCCTGCAATGGGCGACAGAGCTTCCCCATCTCTGCCGCCCGACTCTCACCAATAATGGGGTCTGGGCCTTTTGGCCTCACCCCATTTCGGCCTTATTCTACCGCTCCAGAGGCGGCTACTTCCATCGCCTCGGCCCCATCTGCGGGTGTGGCGCTAGGGGCCGGTGGCGTGGCTTTCTTCTTGGTAGGCCTGTTGGCCGTCTTCCCCCGTGACTGGGCAGCCCTACAGGCTTGGCCGCCCAGAGGATGGTTGCTCGCCTTCCCAGCTGCCACGCATAACGCGCAGCGTGGCGAGTTCGAGCATTCTGCCACTTTGTGGCCGGTCTTCCCGCAACGATAGCAGGTATCAGACCGGTCCACAGCTGACTCGCACATGGCTCTTACATGGCCCACCTCCAGGCACCTAAAGCACCTTAAGGGTTTCTGCGGCAGAATACTGACAACCGCAGAAACCCAGCCAACCAATAGCTTTTTCCCGCCCTCGGAAATACGCTTGGCGGCAACCACCGGGCATCGGACCAAACAAGCGCCCATCCCAAAGCGGCTGGGGCGTATATCGCCGACGACTACAGCCGATTCCGGGCACCCACCCGTCTTTGCCACCGCCGCCCGTATATCTTCTGCTGTGACTGTGTCGTCCAGGCCCATTACACGAAATTCCGCGCACTTCGTGGGCCTGGAGATTTCGACGATAGACGGGTCCAGCAGTTCCCGCAACTTTTCGGCCAACCTATCGGCGTTTTCCCCACTTGTGCCTGCTGGCACCTCGATTTTTCGGGCACCCGTCTGGGTAAGCCTGATGGCGAAACCCTTTTCGCACCCATAGTCATGGGGGTTGATCGTCCGTTTGGCCCCCAAGAGAGCTTGCGCATACGATGCCCCGCTTTCTTGCGCCTCCTGTCGAAGCTTGATTACCACCGCCGCGGTTTGCGGTGGGCGTAGTCTAACTTTCTTTGCCTGCCGCAAGTTCTTCTTTACTGCCTCCTGGGGCTTCTGGGGCTTCTTTACTTTGCCCCTTTTCCCTACCGTCTGCCACGGCCCCTCTGTTGTTGTGGGGCCAGTGTCTGTGCCCGGAGTTGATTTCGCCCCTGGTCCCGCAGGCGCCGTACTGGACTGAGCCTGTTTTTTCGCCTGCTTCTTCTTGTCCTTCTTGGCCTTTGTTCCGGCAGGTGTGGCCGTGACTGTCTTGGGAGGGACAGAAGTGCCCGACTCTAGTATCGGCGCCGATGCTGGAGCCTTTCTCCTATCCGCTGCCAGTTGCGGCCGCAGACGCTCTTCTGGCAAGAGCCGGCTTTGAAGCCCCTCAATTCGTGCATTCACCATGGTGCCGGCCTGCTCCGCTATGAGCCGGCGGAGGTCATCGACCGACATGGTCCCCACGGTGTTGGTCCTCCTACCAGTTGTTGCGTACGGGCGAGGGCTTTCACTCATTTGTTCTAGCTGCTCTCGTAACAGCTGCACTTCCCGCCGCAAGCCCGCCACATCATCCCGCAGGGCGGCATTATCACGCTGTAAGCGTGAGTTTTCGGTCGCCGTGCACGACAGTTCCTTTGTCGCTTGGTTTAGTCGCTCCTCTAATCTCCGGGTATCGGCCGCTGTGTTGCGGCTCACCATTCCATCCATGACCTTTGCTATCAGGTCGGCCGCGTCACGCAGGGCCTTTACGCTGGTGCCCTTGAGGTTTCCAGATGTTTTGGCTACCTCGAGCACCACTTTCACTCCATCCATACCTCTTTTGAGGAGTTCGCACGAAGCCATCTCTTCGACGGTGTCTTCCTCCATGCACATCTCGTGTCTCGGCTTAGGCGGTGGTCGAATCCGGCTGGCCGCCGTTACCACCTCTTCTTCTAGCTGATCTTGTAGCTCCTTCTTTTTGGCAGCAGCCATCTCGGCCCTCATCTTACCTACGCCGATGTACTGGCCCGTAGTAGGGGGGCGGCCGCGGCCGCGGTGAGCTGCTGCTATTTTCGCCGGGGTGGTCTCTTCATCTTCCTCGTCATCATCGAGTACATCTCTTACTCGAGATCGTGAGCGCTTCCGTCTTTGTGTGCTCCCAAACACGTTGTCATCGGAGTCGTCCATCAAAGTTGAGCACGAAGAGCTTCGGCTCATCGGGACGAACTCCTCTTCAGCCAGCATCGCTGCTAAAGCAGGGCTCCGGGTGAGCCTGACAACTGGCTCCTTCAGCCTTTCCTTCCTCTCTGTGATTTCCACGGGCTGTTTAAAGACAGCCTTTGGTGGCTCCTCCTTCTCTGACTTTTCCGCGGACTGCTTTGATGCAGTCTTTTGCGGCTCCTCCGTCTTCCTAGGCTTCTCGCCTGCTCCTCCTCCAAACATGTTTTTAAAATTCAATGTATCCATATGGTTCCCACGAGTATGGTGACAATGTAGGTCCACCCAGGTAGAGGCCCCATGCCTGGGAAAGCGTAGGGTTCTCGAAGCAGAGGGTCCGCCGGTCCCCTGCTCCGCTGTCGTGTAAGAACTGGTCTCCCACCAGCCACTCACCCCCTCGCCAATTCGCGACAGCAAACTTGGGGTTGGGGATTTTTTATTGAGGTTTTCTCCTCGTAGGGTCACCCAATTAAGGGCACGCCCCCCCCGGCCCCGCTCAACGCGGGGTAACGGGTTGGCCGACGGTTGGCATCGAATGCCTGTCCACTGGTCGCGTTAGCGATCCAGCAGACCCGCCGCCCCCGCTCGCACCGCCGCTACCCGGAATGTCCAGGACGCCGGTCGAGCCCGAATCGCGTCGCCGCTACCCAGAAACGTCTGGGACGCCGACCCGAAGCCGCAACCTGAAAGGTCGCCCGTCTCCGAAGCCACACCTGGCTCCTCTGACCCAAAACTACCGCCACCCGGAAAGATGGGTCCCGCGGCTACTTCGCGGCCTCCCATGCCTGCTACGTAGCAACCCTCTGCAATCAGAGGGCGACGTGCAGAACGGACCGTGAGGTCCCCCCTCTCGTAATTTTTTAAAGAGGTTTTCTTCCTCGCGGCCCCCATCCCGAAGGACGACAGCCCCCGGCCCCGCACCACGTACGGGGTTACGGTTTACACCTGCTCGACTGCCGTTACCCAGGCTACCCGGGTCAGCCAGCCGAGCTCCCCTCCTGTTGTCGGATTATTAGCCGCCGTCGTATGCAATCCCCGAAGGGATTATATACGACGGCGCCCAGGATGCACCGGCCCGAACCCATTGTCGTTCCCACCGCACGTATGAAGTGGGACCTACAATGGGCCGGACACACATGGAGGTTCTATCCGACCTTGCACCCCAACCTTTTTTTTTTTTTTTTTTTTTTTTTTTTTTTTTTTTTTTTTTTTTTTTTTTTTTTTTTTTTTTTTTTTTTTTTTTTTTACGGGGGGAAATGCGTTACGCATACCCCACCGTTGGGGAGACGGCGGGGTTATGTGGGACTCACCCGTCAGTAAAAGGCTGACGGGCATACCCACTAAAACCCCCCGGTGTTCCGTCTGCCGCTATGCGACGGGCCACGGGAAACTAGGATACTACCGCGGTCCGCCGCCGGCGGTCCTTGGGACCCCTCTTTGGGAGCTTACGAGCCCCCTCCCTCGGTGTGGGCGGGCCGAAACACAGAACGCGCCCTTCCACCACGAAAGCCCTGCAGTGGGCGACAGAGCTTCCCCATCTCTGCCGCCCGGCTCTCACCATTAACGGGGTCTGGGCTTTCTGCCCTTCCCCCATTTCGGCCTTACTCTGCCGCTACAGAGGCGGCTATCTCCATCGCCTCGGCCCCATCTGCGGATGTGGCGCTAGGGCCCGGTGGCGTGGTCTTCTTCTTCGTAGGCCTGTTGGCCGTCTTACCCCGTGACTGGGCAGCCTTACAGGCTTGGCCGCCCAGAGGATGGTCGCTCGCCTTCCCAGTTGCCATGCATATCGCACAGCGTGGCGAGTTAGTGCACTCTGCCACTTTGTGGCCGGTCTTCCCGCAACGATAGCAGGTATCAGACCGGTCCACAGCCGACTCGCACATGGCTCTTACATGGCCCACCTCTAGGCACCTATAGCACCTTAAGGGTTTCTGCGGCAGAATACTGACTACCGCAGAAACCCAACCGACTAAAAGTTTTTTGCCGCCTTCCGAAATACGCTTAGCGGCAACCACCGGGCATCGGACCAGGCAGGCACCCATTCCGAAACGGCTGGGGCGAATTTCGCCGACGAACACAGCCGCTTCTGGGCACCCACCGGTTGTTGCCACCGCCGCCCTCACATCCTCCGCTGAGATGGTGTCGTCCAGACCTGCCAGGCGGAACTCCGCACACTTATAAGGCCTGGAGATCTCCACTAGACTCGGGTCCAGCAGCTCCCTCAGTTTTTCTGCCAATTTATCGGCGTTCTCTCCGTTTTCGCCTGCCGGCAACTCAAGTTTCCGGGCCCCCGTTTGGGTTAGCCGGATGGCAAAGCCCCTCTCACACCCAAACTCCTGGGGTTTTATGTTACGCTTGGCCATCAGTAGTGCTTCCGCGTATGACGCACCCTTTTCTTGCGCCTCAGGCCGGAGTTTTATAACAACAGCTGAAGTTTGTGGGGGGCGCAGCCTCACCTTTTTCAGCCGGGGCGGCTTGTTATTCACCTTCTGGGGCTTCTTAACTTTGCCCTTTTTGCCCACAATCTGCCACGGCTCCTCTGTTGTTGTGGGGCCAGTGGCTGTGGCAGAAATCGTCTCCGCTCGATCAAGTCCAGCAGACGCCGTTCCAGTCTTCGTCTGTTTCTTAGCCTTTTTATTCTTGGCCTTCTTGGCTGCTGGCCCGGCAGGTGGGGCCGCAGCTGCCTTGCAAGGTCCAGGAGTGGCCTTTTCAAATATTGGTGTAGGCGCTGGCGCTTTCCTCTTGTCTGCTGCCAGTGGTGGTCGCAGACGCTCTTCTGGCAGCAGCCGGCTCTGTATCCCCTCTATTCTTGCGTTCACCATGGTGCCGGCTTGTTCCGCTATGAGTCGGCGGAGTTCGTCTACCGACATAGCAGCCACGGTGTCCTTTCGTCTTGTCCTTTGATGCAGGTCAGGTCCACCCTGCACTCTCTCCAGCTGCTCCCGCAGCAGCTGTACTTCGCGACGCAAACCTGCCACCTCGTCGCGAAGGGCGGCGTTGTCGCGCTGCATGCGGGAGTTCTCTGCCGATGACCGAGAGAGATCGTCTGTGGCTTTTTGAAGCCTAGCCTCGAGTTTGCTAGCGTCGGTAGCTGTGTTGTGGCAATGCATATTATCCATCACGTTTGCGATGAGGTCCGCTGCGTCTCGCAAGGCCTTGACGCTGGTGCCTTTGAGGTTGCCGGATGTTCTGGCCACCTCGAGCACCACTTTGACACCTTGCATGCCTTTCCTCATCATTTCTAAGGATGTCATGTCCTCAATTATATCCATCGCGGATGTGTCACATCTTGGTTTAGGCGGTAGGCGGGTCTGATTCTCCGCCACTGTTGTCTCCTTTTCCAATTGGGCTAGCAACTCCGCTTTTCTAGCGGCTGCCAGCTCGGCCCTCATCTTTCCCACTCCTATATATTGCCCCGTAGTGGCAGGGCGGCCGCGTCCACGTTTCTCTGCGGCTGCAACCTTTGCCGGGGTTTTGCCTTCTCCATCATCACTGCAAGACCGGTCTCTGTGCCGTGAGCGCGAGCGTTTGCGCCCGCAAGCCGTCTCTAGTGACTGGTCGTCTGAGTCGTCCATGACGTCCACAACGGATGAGCATGAAGGACTTCGGCTCATAGGGACGTAATCCTCGCTAGCCAGCATGGCATCAAGAACAGGGCTCCTGGTGAGCTGCACCACGGGCTCCTTTATTACGTCTGCTCTTTGTGGTATTTCCGCGGGCTGTTTGAATACAGCCTTTAGCGGCTCCTCCGTCTTCGATTTTTCCGCGGACTGCTTAGATGCAGTCTTTCGCGGCTCCTCCGTCTTCCTAGGCTTCTCGCCTGCTCCTCCACCAAACATGTTTTTAAAATTAAGGCTTTCCATTTTAGTCCCACGAGTAAGGTGACATTTATTCGGTCCACCCGGGCAGAGGTCCCATACCCGGGCAAGTGTAGGGTTGTGAAGGTAGGGGGTCCACCGGTCCCCTCCTCCAGAGGCTACCTTACGACTGTTCACCCAACAGCCACTCATCCCCTCGCCGCGCAGCTTGCTTGGGATTAGGGTTTTTTATAGAGGTATGCTCCTCGTAGGGTCACCCAATGAAGGGCAGTCCCCCCCGGCCCCGCTCAACGTGGGGTTACGGGTTGGCCGACAGTTGGCATCGAATGCCTGTCCACTGGTCGCGTTAGCGATCCAGCAGACCCGCCGCCCCCACTCGCACCGCCGCTACCCGGAATGTCCAGGACGCCGGTCGAGCCCGAATCGCGTCGCCGCTACCCAGGAACGTCTGGGAAGCCGACCCGAAGCCGCAACCTGAAAAGGTCGCCCGTCTCCGAAGCCACACCTGGCTCCTCTGACCCAAAGATGGGCCCCGCGGCTACTTCGCCGCCTCCCGTGCCTGCTACGTTACAACCCTCTGCAATCAGAGGGCGACGTGCAGAACGGACCGTGAGGTCCCCCCTCTCGTAATTTTTTTAAAGAGGTTTTCTTCCTCGCGGCCCCCATCCCGAAGGATGACAGCCCCCGGCCCCGCACCATGTACGAGGTTACGGTATACCCCTGCTCGGCTGCCGTTACCCAGGCTACCCGGGTCAGCCAGCCGAGCCCCCCCCAGTTGTCGGATTATTAGCCACCTTCGTATGCAATCCCCGAAGGGATTACATACGACGGCGCCCAGAGTGCACCGGCCCAAACCCATTGTCGTTCCCACCGCACGTATGAAATGGGACCTACAATGGGCCGGACGCACGAGGAGGTTCTATCCGACCCTGCACCCCAACCTAACCTAACCTTTTTTTTTTTTTTTTTTTTTTTTTTTTTTTTTTTTTTTAAGACAGGAAATGCGGCCTTATGCATACTCCGTCGCTGGGCAGGCGACGGAGTTATGTGGGGCTCTCCTTCGAGCACCCACCCGACGACGACAGGGAGGTCCGATGGGTGCTCGAAGGCATACCCACTAAAACCTGTCTGTGTGCCGTCACGGTCAGAACCGACAGCCTGGGCTCCTTGTTGGTAATCAACCAGGCTGTCCTGACTGGCCCCTATTGAGCCCCCGCGTATACCAGAAAGATGCCCTAGCACACTTGGGCATCTTTCTCCTCAGTCCCTCGAAACCAGTGCTATGCAGGCAAGGGGCTACCCACTCCCCGCCTGCTGGCCTCGACAGACGTTTCCAGGAAGTCCTCTTCCATTTCTAACGCCTCACCATCCGCGTTATCTGCCTGATCTTCATCAGGCGTCCTCAGGGCGGTCGGTTTCTCCGGGGGTTTACCCCTTGTTACAGGAGGGCCGCAACTCCTGCCTCCCATCCGATGACCAGCTGGTCTTTGCGCCTCTGCGCACACCGCACACCAAAACTTCTTTGTACAGTCCGCTGCCTTGTGGCCTTCTTTACTGCAGCGGAAGCAGTGGTTACTGCGATCTACCTCTGATGGGCACCACTGCCGGGCGTGTCCTGTGCCCAAGCAGCGGTAACACCTTAGTGGCCTACGAGGTAAGACTCGTACCTCGACGGTACTCCATCCGACAACTATTTTCCTATCCCGCGCCACGACTTTTGCCACTGTCACTGGACAGCTCACTATAACGGTGCCAGCTCCACCCGGCCCCGTACGTATGTCGCCTACCCTCACTTGGTCCTCGGGACACTCTCCCTTTGCGGCTATGGCTGAAGCCACGTCTGTCACTCGTATCGAATCGTCGAGGCCCGACAATCTTATCTCTGCGCTTCTCATAGGTCTTGAGACCCTAGCCACTTCAGAAACCACCTCCTTAATTTTACTGGCCAATGAATCAGCCAGCGGCCCACTCGAAGCACCTGGTATCTCCAACTTTCTGGCTCCGGTTGCCGTTTCTCTTACACGGAGGCCTTCGATACCTAGTTCGGTAATGTCGAAAGACTCCTTTGCCCGCTGCATTACACTGGCGTATGTCACTCCTTGGTTGACAGCTTCTGGAGTGAGAGTCACTACGACTGCTGCTGAGCGTGGAGCGTTCAGTCTTACTTTCTTCTTCTTCGGCTTCTGCTTCGCCTTAGAAGCTGCGACCTGTTTGGTCTGCAGTTCTGGCGTAGATATTTGAGCAGGTGTATGTTTGGCCCGCCTCTGCTTTCTGCTTTTAGCTTCCGTCCAGCCTTCCTCCGCGGCTGGAATTGCATTGGTGCTCGTCTCCGGTTGTGGCTGCTGTGGCCCTGCCACGGCCTTGGTACGGCGGACTGCAGTCAAGTTCTTTCTAGTCGCCGGGGCAGCTGGAGCAGCTAATGCCGCTTGCGCTGCTCTTTGGCGGTCAGCCGCCAAGGGCGGCCTTATAGGCTGGGAGGCGGGTAGCCTCTTCTCTATCGACTCCAAACGGGTATTTACCATCTCCCCGATCGAGATCATCAAGGAGCGCCTTAGGTTTTCCAGGGCCTCTTCCATGACAGGCGCTTGCCCGAGTCCCGCTGCTGCGTTCCCAATTGTGCAGTTTTGACAAGTGGGTGCAGGAGCCCTCTTTAGAACTTCTAGCTCTACCTTCAACTCCTCCATTTGTGTTCGCAGGCGTTGGTTATCCTGCTCGATTGTATCACAGGCCAGCTTTAAGGAACGGTATTCCTCCGTGACCTTTCTGTACCTGGCATTTAGCACATCACATTCCTTCGAGGTGCTTCGACTACCCACATGCTCGAGGCATTCCGTAATTCGGGAGGCCGCTTCCTTCAGAATACGCACGTATGTCCCTTTTAGGTGACCCGACTTGGTGGCCACGTCAGTGACAATGCTAGTCACCAAACTGGCCTTCTGACAAATAAGGCTGGTTGGAAGGTCGGTCAGGTTCAGTGTATTCCTTACGTTACCTGGCGGGGGTAGATATTTTCTTGCCTTTTCAGCAATGCTCCCCTCTATTTCGTCATCTAAGTCCGTCCAGGTAGCCGCCTTTATTTCGGCTTGGGCCTTGGCAATTGTCATAACTGCGGGGGCTTCTTCCTCTCCTGAGTCGCTGTCTCCCGAATGACAGGGTTCTTCCGTCCGTGGACGTTTGCAGTCTTGGGCTGTGTCAATGGAGTCCGTTGACGATTCCAATGAGCTTCTGCTCCGTTCTCTCTCTTCAAAGGTTGAACTTGTCGACGCCACAACGCCAAATGGCAGGGGGGTCAACCTTACTATCGGCTGTGCGACCGGTATTAATGTCGCTGGCTGTTTGGAAACAGCTCCTTGTTTCTTCTTGTCTCCGTCCTTCCCGGACCTACTTCTAGTTAAAGGTTTATTTAATTTTTCACTTTCCATTCTGTTCCCACGATTATGGGGGATGTAAGCAGTCCACCCGGGCAGAGACCCCTGTACCCGGGTAACCCTAGTTACGCCTCGAGGGGCGGGAGGTACTCGAGGGTGACGCTAGCGGGTTGACCGTAATCCGCCAACCACCCACGCGTGGGCGTGGGCGCCCCGACATCACGTTTCTCAACGCCGGGACTTTGATGTTTTTTAGAGTGGTTGTCTCCACATGGCCCCCACCGAAGTGGCGGCCCCCACTCCCTGCACCACGTTCAGGGTTGCGGGTGGGCCGGAACCAGTCTTCGGACCGGAACACGCCCCCAACATGCTCGCATAGCGAGCTGGGCTCGTAGGCCCCCCTCTCGTAATTTTTTATAGAGGTTTTCTTCCTCGCGGCCCCCATCCCGAAGGATGACAGCCCCCGGCCTCGCACCATGTACGGGGTTACGGTATACCCCTGCTCGGCTGCCGTTACCCAGGCTACCCGGGTCAGCCAGCCGAGTTCCCCCCCTGTTGTCGGATTATTAGCCGCCGTCGTATGCAATCCCCAAAGGAATTATATACGACGGCGCCCAGGATGCACCGGCCCGAACCCATTGTCGTTCCCACCGCACGTATGAAGTGGGACCTACAATGGGCCGGGCACACGTGGAGGTTCTATCCGACCTTGCACCCCAACCTAACCTAACCTAACCTAACCTAACCTAACCTAACCTAACCTAACCTAACCTAACCTAACCTAACCTAACCTTTTTTTTTTTTTTTTTTTTTTTTTTTTTTTTTTTTTTTTTTTTTTTTTTTTTTTTTCGCTGTGAAATGCCTTACGCATACCCTGCCGCTTGGCGAGTGGCAGGGTTATGTGGGGCTCTCCTCCATGCACCCACCCGACGAGGGACGCCTGGTGGGTGCACGGAGGCATACCCACTAAAACACAGCGGCGATCCCTCAACAACCTGTCACTGGCAGACTCTCTAACGACCCCGGGTCATCCGAGAGTATGCCAGCGGTCGGGTAGTAACCACGGGAAGTAGAATGCGACCGTGGCCCCGACGGTGAGCGTCCGCGACCGGACCCCACTAAAAGCCATTCTCTACCTCTGGCATAGACCTGTGCAGTGCAGGTCAGGGCTCAACCGCGCCCATCCCTGCGGGCCCCAGCGGGAGGCGATAGGGCTACACCGGCTTTTGGTGTAGCTCCATCCTCTCCACCCTCACCAAACACGCCTCATTCGGACATTCCGTCCTCCGACTCGGACAGCGCAGGCTCGCGCACGACAGACGGCTGGGCAGTCGTGGCTTCAGGTTCTTTGCCCCTGACGATTGGAGGACCACAACTCCTGCCTCCCATCACGTGCCCAGATGGGCAACCCGCTTCAGCGCAAATAGCGCAATGCTGCTCTGCTTTCTTGCAGTCTGCCGCTTTGTGACCGCCTTTGCTGCAGCGGAAGCAGAGTCCGCTGCGGTCAATTGTAGCTGGGCACAAAAACCTGGTGTGGCCTACGCCCATGCATCTAAAACACCGCAATGGGCGGCGTTCGAGGACCCGCACTTGCACAATGCTCCACCCCACTTGGAGGCGACTATCCTTTTCAAAGATTTTGCCCGCTGCTATCGGGCACCGGGCTAGCACCGATCCAGCACCACCCAGCCCCGGACGAATAACCCCAACTTTCACCTGACCAGGCAGGCAGCCACACTTTGCTGCTATGGCCTCGGCTACGTCAGTAGGCTCGATGGTGTCATCAAGCCCTAGGACTCGCAATTCCACCATTTTAGTGGGCCTGTCTACCCGGGCGACATCTGACAGAACTTCCTTTAGCCTATTGGCAAGGAGATTGGCTTTTGTGCCATTCTCATTGCCGGACACCTCAAGTTTACGAGCACCCGTCGCAGAGACTCTAACCTTCACCCCTTCAATACCGAGCTCGCACAGAGAGAAAGAGTCTTTTGCCCTCTTTATCATCTGGGCGTAGGTTACGCCTCGTTCTACCGCCTCAGGCTGTAGGGTCAGCACTACAGCCGAGGTTCGAGGGACCTTAAGTTTGCCCCCCTTTTTCCTCTTTTCCTTTGTCTTCTTTGCCGCCCGTGTCCTTTGGGCTGGCGTTGGGTCGTTCCGGTTGATAGTGGAATTTCGTGCTACGCTTGTAGCAGGTCCATCCCTCTGTGCCGTCCGTGAGGCAGGATGTTGTGCCTCCTGCGTCGGTCTAAGTCTACCCTTGCGGTATCGGGCAGTGCTCCACTCGCTGGGAACCGCCGCTGCCTGTGTACTAGTGGTTCTAGCAGCCGGGGTACTGGGGTTCTGGACCGTTGAAGTTGCAGCCGGATCTTGTGTCGATGCTCTCCTGTCTGCCGCGAGGGATGGTCGTCGCGGTGCAGACGGGAGAAGTCGACCGTCCTTCTCGAGGCCCTCCAAACGGGCATTTACTATCGTGCCCACCGACGTTATGATGGACCGCTTCAGCTCCTCTATGTCAAGTCCAAGTTGTGCTCGATCAGAGACAGGCAGTTCTGTCGAGGGAGGCCTTCTTTTGAGCGCCTCTCGGATGCTTTCTACTTCTGCGCGTAGAGCCGCTACTTCACCTCGCAATCGGGCGTTTTCCTCTTCGAGCCGTCGATTTTGCTCTGATATAGACCGCTCCGCTAGGTTATACACCGCTCTTCTAAGCGATGATGTCGCATTTCTGATGGATTTTATGACAGTACCTTTCAGATTTTTTGACTTCGTAGTCTCCTCTAATATTCTGTCAATCTCCTTGAGGGCACTGTCCCTTACGAAGTCTGGCGCTTCCTCGTCTGCTGGTTCGGGCGGGATCTCAAGCCCAGAGAGTTCCCAGGCCCTCATAGCCGCTCCTGGTTCTTCGAAGCTGGGGCTTTCCCTGCCCGCAGAACCACTTCGAAGTTGTTCGCACTGCCTTGTTGCCCACTCGCGAGCCTTATTACGAGCCCTTTGATCCTCTTCTTGGATACTCTCCTCAAAAGCCGCGAGCTCCTGCCGGCTGAGCTCATTCCTAACCCCAATAGAACCGCCAATGGAGCCACAAGTCGAGCTTGGCGCCGGCGACAGCCGCTGCGGACCACGCCCTCTGCGTGCTGTCCCAATTTTGGGAGCTGCTGAAACCTGCTGCTCCTCATCAGTGTTGTCATCTGAGTCGATAACCAGCCTCCTTGAAGTGCGTTTCTGACCTACAAGAGTTGGCGGCAAGATTGCCGCATCGTCTGAAATTTCCTCATCTGACTCCAAACCCTCCAAACGATTTTGTTCGGCACAGTTTACACCCGGACACTGTGCGTTGTCCTTCTTCTCTCCCTTTCCAAACAAAGTTTTTAAATTTTTATTCATATCCATACTGAACCCACGAGAATGGGGGAATTAAACAGTCCACCCGGGCAGAGACCCCTGTACCCGGGTAACCCTATCTACACCTGGGGGGTCGGGAGGTACCCCAGGGAGACCGCTAACGGGCTGACCGTCCTCCGCCAGCCACCTCAACGAGGCGCCCCGACACCACGTATCCCAGTGCAAGGACTTTGAGGATTTTTTAGAGTGGTTTTCTCCACGCGGCCCCCATCCCGAAAGATGGCGGCCCCCGGCCCTGTACCATGTACAGGGTTTCGGTATGCCCCCGCTAGGTTGATAACCCAGGCCTACCCAGGCCTACCTATGCCTGCTACGTAGCAACCCTCTGCAAACAGAGGGCGACGTGCAGAACGGACCGTAAGGTCCCCCCTCTCGTAATTTTTTATAGAGGTTTTCTTCCTCGAAGCCCCCATCCCGAAGGATGACAGCCCCCGGCCCCGCACCATGTACGGGGTTACGGTATACCCCTGCTCGGCTGCCGTTACCCAGGCTACCCGGGTCAGCCAGCCGAGCTCCCCCCCTGTCGTCGGATTATTAGCCGCCGTCGTATGCAATCCCCGAAGGAATTATATACGACGGCGCCCAGGATGCACCGACCCAAACCCATTGTCGTTCCCACCGCACGTGTGAAGTGGGACCTACAATGGGCCGGGCACACGTGGAGGTTTTATCCGACCTTGCACCCCAACCTAACCTAACCTAACCTAACCTAACCTAACCTAACCTAACCTAACCTAACCTAACCTAACCTAACCTTTTTTTTTTTTTTTTTTTTTTTTTTTTGTACGAGTGGAAAATGCGCCTTATGCATACCCTGTCATTTGGCTTACGACAGGGTTATGTGGGGCTCTCTTTCGTGCACCCACCCAGATTAAACACCGAGTGGGGGCACGAAAGCATACCCACTAAAAACCACTCGGTGTGCCCTCACCCGTTCCAGGTCAGCGTGGGACCCGTACTAAATACGTCTCCACACTTCTCTGGCGGCTGGTCCGGCTGCCCAGACCCCCACCCTAGTTGAGAGATGCCCGAGCACACTTGGGCATCTCCCCAGACAAATGAGGTCAAAGTCAGTGATTGACCCGATCCCTCATCCACTGAACATGATTATTGAGGCATGCGAAGGCCGTAACGCCGTCGCCTTCCCCCCGTACGCCTGCGTCGGATTGGGCCCGCCTGGATATCATCCTCTCGGACCCGCTCCAAAGTCTCCTTGAGTGACAATACCGCCTCGCTAAAGCACTCCATAGCCTGCCATGACCTTTCGCTGTCCAGCATAGCCTTAACTACGCTGGGCAGGGAAAGGTTCCTTCCAACCGTGGCCACAAGGGCCTGGCGCTCCTGACTCCAGGCTGCGCACTCCTCCAAGGTGTGCTGCGCCGAGTCGTTCAGGGCACCACACTCATGGCATCTTGGTGTCTCCTCTCTTCGTGCGATTCTGTGCAGATAACCACCGAAACAGCCATGTCCGGTGAGTATCTGCACAAGTCGATACGTCAATGTTCCGTGCTTCCTATTGACCCACTGCTCTAGCACTGGTAGGACCGCCTCGATTGTTTTCAAGCCTGCACTTGGGTTTTCTAAGTCTGTCGACCATTGTCGCATCATTCTTTCTGTTGCCTGTTGCCGAAAGTTGCGGACCTCGTCTGGAGCAAGGCGCTCACCACGATTCCTAGCCTCAACTTTGTATTGGTAGGTATCCGACAAAACTTGGGCCTCGAGTTCCCAAGGTGGTGTTCCGGCTAACACACACGCCGCAGTCCACGAGACCGTGCGGTAGCCTCTAATCGCTCTGATTGCCATTACCCGTTGTGGTTGTCGCAATAGTGCTTTGTTTTCGGTGTTTAGGGCATCCGCCCATACCGGAGATCCGTACATAGCCATGCTTTTTATTACCGTCGCATGAAGGCGACGGCATTTTGCATTAGGTCCCCCAATATTAGGCAAAAGGCGCCCCAACGCCATTCCTGCATTGATCAACCGGGGGGCGAGTCTCCTAAAATGTTCGCTAAATCGCCAACTTCCATCTAAGACCAACCCTAAATATTTCATATTCGCCCTGACATCAATTCTCTGACCGTCTACTTGTATTGACGTTGCAGTGGGAATTCTTCCTCGAGGGCCATAAAATAGTATAGCCTCAGTTTTCAATAAAGCGACCTCAAGTCCCAAATCCTGGATTCGCCTGACTACCATGGCGGTCCCCACTGAGGCCAATCTGGCTGCCTCTTCACAAGTTTTGCCTCGTGCAGTGACCAATGTGTCATCTGCATAACACAGAATATTCATTCGTGGTAAAAGAGCAGCACGGAGCACAGTGTCGTAGCCTATTGTCCATAAAAGAGGTCCAAGGACCGACCCTTGTGGTACTCCGCAGCGCATATTTCGCTTTTGAATATTTCCCTCATGGTCCATGTATAGAACTATCCTGTTCTCGAGGTAGTTTTCTATCAGTCTTATTAGATAGGGTGGCACCTGGTGATACTGTAGACCGTCTCTGATGCATTGATAGGGGAGGGTGTTAAAGGCGTTCGCAATATCTAAAGATACTGCTACCACCTTTTCCCCTTTCTCCGTTGCCTCTTCTGTTAGTTTGCGCAGAGCTAGTAGGGCGTCTATTGTTGAGCGTTCACGCCGGAATCCGTATTGTTGTTCTGACAAATTTGGCCCGTCTGTCTCTAGATGCTTGGTGATGCGATCAGCGAGCAGTCGCTCTAGCATCTTAGCCGCTTCGTCCAGAAGCACAATAGGCCTAAAAGCAGACGGGGAGTCAGGTGGTCGTCCTTCTTTCCGGAGAAGGCAGAGTCGGCCCTCTTTCCAGATCCTAGGAAATTGCCCCGACGTCAGACATGCATCAAACAGAGAACGCAATTGATCCCCCAAATGTTTGCAGGCCAGAAAGAGTAAGCGGGCTGGGACCCCGTCAGGACCAGGCGCCTTTGTTTTACGTCGTAGTTTCTCTAGTACGCTCTCCATTTCGTCATCGGTGACAAGAGGAATGTCCCGCTGCTCGTCCCATTCCTGAGCCACTAGCATCGTCTGAGGACGCCCATGGTCGTTCTGAATTGGGAAGAGGCCATCTATCACTTGCGTAAGCAAATCAGGCTGAAATGACTCCGTTGGGGGTGCGGGCTGCCGCAGTTTGTTACGAACTGTGCGATATGGTCGCCCCCATGGGTCGCGGTCTAGATCCTCTATGAAGTTATCCCAAGCTTGATCCTTGGCTTTCCGTATGGCTAGTTGTAATTTTTTCCTAGCTTCGGAATAGACGGTATATAGTTGTTCCTCTTCTCCTTCTGCCTGTCGTCTACGCCTGCGACATCTCTGAAAAGCACGCCTACGGGCCATACAAGCAGTTCTGAGCTCCGCAATTTCCGCCGACCACCAATAGACGCATTTTCTTGGAGGACATTTCTTCACCCGAGGCATAGCTGTGTCGCATATTCTTGTCAGGGAACCCCTAAAGCAGATAGCAAGATCATCTACCCCAAGTGATGCATTTGGTGCAGCATGCCAACTTTCAAGAATTGCGGCTTCTTCTGCAAGTTCTTTGTCCAGTTTCGTTAAGGACCACCGTGGGAAGTGTCGTGTATCCCTCTGTATTTGTCTTGTCACGGTCGGACCTGGTGCTGGGAGGATCTCAAATCGGATGTACGGATGATCGGAGAGAGATTCATCTTCTTCCAATACGCGCCAGTCATTCACGCGTGAAGCAATTCCCGGCGTGGCGAATGTGAGGTCAACCCGAGATCCTCCATGTCTCCTGACACATGTATAGGCTGTACCTCTATTAAGAAGTAACAGCCCTAGTGATGCCGCCCATTCTTGTACCAGTTCTCCTCGGCAGTCGGTTATAGTAGAACCCCAAGCTGAGGATTTAGCATTAAAATCTCCCATTATAATTATTTGTGTGGAAGCAAGTCGCCGAACCACTGGGATGAGGTTGTCGAAAAAGACTTCCATTTCTGCAAAGCTCCGATTGGGGGAGAAGTATAATCCGAGTAGGATGATTTCACCCCACAGAACAGCTACATAGCCTCGTCCCTTTTCTAGGCTTGATAGTGAGGGAGCATTCACGCCAGTCGTTATGGCGACGGTGCCATCGATATCACCAATCCAATAAGGACGAGCGGGCACAGAGTATGGCTCCGAGATAACTGCTACATCCATCGACCACTCTGCCATGTGCTGCAGTAGAAGATCTTGCGAGCTGGCACAGTGGTTGATGTTAGCCTGGAGTACATTGAATTGTCGGGACCTATCCATGACGATCAGACATTTCAACCTCTTCTGGTGTCGATTGCACCTCTCTTGTCGACGGCTGTGCTCCTTTATTGTTACCTTTGTTAATAGGAGGGTTGCAACTTCTTCCGCCCATTATATGCCGAGCTGGTTTTCCTGCTTCAGTGCATATGTCACAGCGAGGCTCCGTATTGCAGGTGGCAATTTTGTGGCCATCTTTGCCACATCGGAAGCACAGTGCGCTACGATCTTCACGAGCCATGCACCGCTGTCGTGTGTGTCCCACTCCCATGCATCTAAAGCATCGCATCGGGAGGGGCTCTAATACGCGAATCTGAGCCGAGCTCCATCCTACTAACAAGCGGCCTGTCTCTGCTAACTTTTTGGCCGCGGTGATTGGGCACCGGACAACAGAGGTGCCAGTGCCTCCTGGTCCTATTCTAATTTCCCCAGCTCTGACTTGATCTACAGGGCAGCCGCTTTTTGTGGCGATAGCTGCTCTGAGTTCGTCTTTCGAGACTGAGTCGTCGAGTCCCGTCACTCTGAGATCGGTGCATTTGCTCGGTCTCGAACCTAACCTAACCTAACCTAACCTAACCTAACCTAACCTAACCTTTTTTTTTTTTTTTTTTTTTTTTTTTTTTTTTTTTTTTTTGTCAAGTGGAAAATGCGCCTTATGCATACCCTGCCGTTGGGTGTACGACAGGGTTATGTGGGGCTCTCTTTCGTGCACCCACCCAGGTCAACACCGAGTGGGGGCACGAAAGCCTACCCACTAAAAACCACTCGGTGTGCCCTCTCCTACCGGTTGTGGCGGCGTGGGCTCCTTATTGGGATTCAACAACACCCCGCCCCGGCTGGTCCAGCTACCTAGACCACATTCTGGCGAATCGGGAGGTGCCCGAGCACACTTGGGCACCTTCCCAGACAGGCGAGGCCGTGTAAGGCGGGTGGAGGACTACCCTGTCCCCACCCGCTGGCCTCGCTAGGGGGGAAGAAGACGGTCGAACCGCCGTCTACGACCTCCCGGACGTCTGCGTCTGAGCAAGTCCGCAAACGCGTCGTCTTCGCGGTCCCGCTCAGCGGCCTCCTTCTGCGATATGACTTCTTCGCAGAAGGAGACCATAGCTTCCCATGACCTTTCACTGTCCAGCATGGCCTTGACCACGCTGGGCAGGGAGAGGTCATCTCCCACCACAGCCATGAGAGTGCGGCGCTGGCGACTCCAGGCAAAGCACACCTCTAGTGTGTGCTGCGCCGAGTCTTCAGCAGCGCCGCAGTCTTGACACATCGGGGTCGCCTCCCTCCCGATTCGGTGCAGGTAGTTGCCGAAACATCCGTGTCCGGTTAGCACCTGCACCAAACGGAAGGTGAGCGAGCCGTGCCGCCGCGCTACCCACTCGCGCAGCACCGGCCGTACAGCAGCCACAGTACGGCCCCCGTACGTCGGGTTCTCCAGCTCTGCATACCACCGCTCCATTACGGTATCTTGCGCGTCCTGTCTTATCCTTTCAACCTCCTCCAGGGTTGGGCGTTCACCTCGCGCTCTAGCTTGTACTCTGTACTGATATGTTTCAGCCAGCACCTCCGCCTCTAACTCCCAAGGCGGAGTGCCAGCCAGTACACAGGCAGCTGTGCCAGATACCGTGCGGTATCCTCTAATGGCCCTAATTGCCATCGTGCGCTGCGGTTTGCGCAGTAATCTCCGGGTCTTAGCGGCGAGGGCCTGGAACCATATAGGAGCCCCATATAACGCCATACTGCGTATCACCGTTGTGTAGAGACGACGGCAGGTTGCACTGGGGCCGCCGATATTCGGGAGAAGGCGACCAAGGGCCAATGCTGCGTCAACAAGCCGCGGTGTTAGCTGCTGGAAGTGCTGCAGGAAACTCCAACGGCTATCGAGTGTTAAACCCAGATAGCGAATCGTGGGCGTTACTGGGACATAAACTCCGTCCACGAAGATGTGAGCATCTGCAGGTGGCTTTTCCCGAGGTCCGTGGAAAAGAATCGCCTCTGTCTTGTTTAAAGCCACCTCCAGGCCCAACAGCCGAATCCTTTTCACGACCAGCGTGGCCCCAACGGTGGCCAAGCGTGCAGCCTCTCTGTAATTTTCGCCCCGAGCCGTGACGAGAGTGTCATCTGCATAACAGACGACACTCATCTTGGGCAGCAGTATTCCTCGGAGAACCCAGTTATATCCCAGGTTCCAGAGAAGGGGTCCCAGTACTGATCCTTGCGGGACGCCGCAGTTCATTTTCTGACTCCACATGTTCCCATCGGGTCCGATGTATTTCACCCGCCGTCCTGTCAGGTAGTCCTTGATAATTTTCTGGAGGTATAGTGGGATCTTGTGGTATTTTAGTGCCTCCAGAATCACCTCAAATGGGATGGTATTAAAAGCATTGGCGATGTCTAAGGACACCGCCAAAACCTTTTCCCCTCTAGCCTTAGACCAGTCACAGATGCGCTTCAACTCGCGAAGGGCGTCTAACGTAGACAACCCTGCTCGAAAGCCAAACTGGCGTTTGGACAAGTCCGGACCTGTCGTGGACAAGTGTTGGGTGATACGTGCTGCGAGTACACGCTCAAGGAGCTTTGCCACCTCGTCCAATAATACGATGGGACGGTAAGCCGACGGAGTGTCCAAGGGGCGCCCCTCCTTTCGGAGTAAGACGAGCTTACCTTCTTTCCAGATGGACGGAAATTCCCCAGTTCTTAAGCAGCATGAGAACAAGTCCCGTAGTCGGTCCCCGAGGTGCTTAGATGCTACAACCAAAACGCAGCCGGGCACTCCATCGGGGCCGGGTGCCTTCCTTTTAGTGCGGAGGCGATCAACTGCCGTTTCCAACTCCACCTCCGTTACCGGAGGGACGACTTCTGAGGTTTCAGGCACTCTTGATGGAGGGACCATCGTTGGTGGTGTGAAGGCCGCTCTTCTGGGAAAGAGACTCGACACAACATTCTGTAGCAGCTGCGGCTCGAATGACTCCGTGGAGGGCGCCGTGTTTTTCAGTTTGCTGCGTACCATCAGGTATGGCCGACCCCAGGGATCGTGGTCAAGTTCCTGGAGGAACTCCTCTCGTGCTCGTGATTTTGCCTCCGATATTGCTTTTTGGAGGGCCCTCTTGGCTTCCTTGTATGCATTATGGAGCAGTTCCTCTTCCGCGTCAGAGTGTCTTCGACGGCGGCATCTTTTATGGGCACGTCGTGCGCGATTACTGGCCACTCGTAAAGCGGCGATTTCCGCAGTCCACCAATACACCGCCTTTTTGTTTGGAGGCAACCCCTGAGAGCGAGGCATCGAGGCGTCGCATATGGAAGTCAGGTCCTCCCTGATCTTGAGGGCTCGCTCTTCCATTGTGCCTCTCTGGTCTACCGAAGGTGAACCCCAGCTTGACACAATCGCTGCGTCTTCCACCATGTTGCGATCGAGGTGGGTAAGACCCCACCTAGGAAAATGTGCCCCTCGTTGAGTACGACGTGCTGGCCTACCCCCTGCTGATGTAGAAGAGACCTCAAAGGTTATGTAGAGGTGATCCGATAAGGTTTCTACCTCTTCAAGCACGCACCAGCCAGAGATTCGCGAGGCTAGGGCTGGGGTTGCGAACGTAATGTCCACAATGGATCCCCCGTTCCTCCTCACGCAGGTGTAGGCGGTACCCCGGTTGACGACACAGAGCCCCATCGAAGCCACCCACCGTGACACTATGTTTCCTCGATCGTCGTTGACGGGGGATCCCCAGGCTGCGGACTTGGAGTTGAGGTCCCCCATAATTATTACTTGCATAGGAGCAAGTCTTCTGACGACGAGTCCCAACAGGTTGACGTAAGCCTCTAGCTCGGCCACATTAGTGTTCGGGGAAAAGTAGACCCCAACTACGGCAATGCTGCCCCATGTGGCTACCACGTACCCCAGTCCCCTCTCCTTGACAACCAACGGGAAACGTGAATGCGGACTTGTGGTGATTGCCACGGAACCGTTCAAATCTCCGACCCAATGCGGCCGGGGTGGCACATAATACGGTTCCGCGACTACAGCGATGTCGGCGTTCCACTCCAATAGAGATTGCGCTAGCAGATCCTGTGCCCTAGTGGAGTGGTTAACATTGCACTGAAAGAAGTTGAGATGTCGTAATCTATCCATTAAGTTCCGACATCTCAACTTCTGCAGGCGTGTTTCGCTCCGTGTCACTCAGAGAGACTAGGGTCCCTTGGGTCCCTTGGCCCTCCTTCGGTTTAGTATGGGGGGGATTGCACTTTCTCCCTCCCATACGGTGGCCTGCTGGGTGCTTAGCGTCTGAGCAGACGGCGCAATGGAAGTCCGCCTGACAGCTTGCAGCGACGTGTTCCGACTTTCCGCAGCGGTAACATAATTCGCTGCGGTCGATTCCGCTTGGGCATCTTTGACTGGTGTGCCCAAGGCCCATGCACCTGAAGCAGCGCATGGGCATGGGGTCCAGCGTCCGCACCTGAGCAGAGCTCCAGCCCACCAGTAGCCTGCCCGCCTCCACTATTTTCTTGGCCGCAGTCACAGGACACTTCACAAGGGCAGTGCCCGATCCGTTGTTGCCGAAACGTATTTCCCCGATTTTTACTTGTTCGGGGGAGCATTCGCCTTTTCCGGTAATGGCAGCTAGAAGATCTGCTTTTTCTATTGAGTCGTCAAGCCCTGAGACGCGCAGATCAGCGCATTTCGTGGGCCTGACAACTTTGGCCATGCCTGCTAACACCTCCTTCAGTTTCGCAGCGAGTGCGTCTGCTTTCTCACCGTTTGAGGAGCCCGGTATGGAAAGGATCCTGGCCCCGGTCGCTGCCTGTTTACATCGCACCCCCTCGAGGCCAAATTCGCTCAGCTGCATTTCTGCTCTGGCCTTTCCCAGGATTTGGGCGTATGTGACCCCTTTTCTTGCTGCTTCAGGGCTAATGGTCAAGACGACCGCCGCCGACTTCGGAGGAGTGAGGTTTGCCTTCTTTTTGGCTTTCCTCCTTTTGGCCCCTTTGGCCTGCGCAGTCGTAGGCGTATGAGCAGCTGCCGCGGCAGCTACTGCTGCTGTCTTCCTTCTCTTTTTTCGGCTCATGGCACTCGTCCACTCGCCCTCCGCCGGAGCGTTTGGGGTGGCAGAAGTTGGAGCCAGTGCGTTGCCCTGTTGAGTCCGTGATGTGGACGGACCTGCTGTAGGAGCTGGGGCGCGCCTAGGCGCCGGTTTTGGAGCCACTTTCGGTACCGGTGGGGTCGGCCCAGGTAGTGTCGTCTCTCTTCTGCGATCCGCCGCAAGCGGTGGCCTGAGAATCGGAGCCGGTGGGGCCGGTGGCAGCCTTTGGTTCATTTCCGACCTTAAGCTAGACAGACGGACATTGACCATCTCGCCTATGGAAATAGTTAGCGAACGCTTCAGTTCTTCTATAGCGTCCGGTTGCAAGATTGCAGTGGGCCTCGAAGGAGGTGTTTCCGGACGCGACGGTCCAGAAATGCCACGCTCTGAGAATGCTTGGCGATACGCCTTGACTTCACTCTGCAAGCCTTCTACCTGCTTGCTGAGGCGCTCGACTATCTTATTAAGCCGGTAATTTTCGTCGCTTTGCGTTCTAAGGACCAACTTTTCCAGCACGCTACCCAAAGATCTTGTGGCTTCCTTGAGCGTTTTTTGAGAGGTGCCCTTGAGTTTGCCCGACTTCTGCGTGACTTCGCTAATGGCCCGTAGATGGGTCGCTGCCTGCAGTCTGAGCGATTCTGCGCTTTCATCATTTCCAACCCCAGGGGGTGTTTCAGGCCGTGGCGGGCCCAATACGTCATCTATGCTCCAGAGCTCTGTTTGTCCGTAGATAGCTTGACCACTCGTTTCAAGTTCCGCGACAGTTAGCCTTTGGAGGTGTTCTTTGGCGCTAGCAACGCCGATATAAGTTCCCGCGGTAGCGGGACGCCCTCGACCTCTTCCAGCCGTTGTTATTTTAGGTTTGGCGGCGCTGATCAGTGAGTCATCGTCAGAGTCCTCAATGTCGACCGCTTCAGCCATATTAGATGGACGTTTCCTGCCGGCGCTTACTCGGAGCTGGGCTCGTAGGCCCCCCCTCTCGTAATTTTTTATAGAGATTTTCTTCCTCGCAGCCCCCATCCCGAAGGATGACAGCCCCCGGCCCCGCACCATGTACGGGGTTACGGTTTACCCCTGCTCGGCTGCCGTTACCCAGGCTACCCGGGTCAGCCAGCCGAGCTCCCCCCCTGTTGTCGGATTATTAGCCGCCGCCGTATGCAATCCCCGAAGGAATTATATACGACGGCGCCCAGGATGCACCGGCCCGAACCCATTGTCGTTCCCACCGCACGTATGAAGTGGGACCTACAATGGGCCGGACACACGAGGAGGTTCTATCCGACCTTGCACCCCAACCTAACCTTTTTTTTTTTTTTTTTTTTTTTAAAGACAGGAAATGCGGCCTTATGCATACTCCGTCGCAGGGCAGGCGACGGAGTTATGTGGGGCTCTCCTTCGAGCACCCACCCGACGACGACAGGGAGGTCCGATGGGTGCTCGAAGGCATACCCACTAAAACCTGTCTGTGTGCCGTCACGGTCAGAACCGACAGCCTGGGCTCCTTGTTGGTAATCAACCAGGCTGTCCTGACTGGCCCCTATTGAGCCCCCGCGTGTACCAGGAAGATGCCCTAGCACACTTGGGCATCTTCCTCCTCAGTCGCTCGAAACCAGTGCTATGCAGGCAAGGGGCTACCCAATCCCTGCCTGCTGGCCTCGACAGACGTTTCCAGGAAGTCCTCTTCCATTTCTAACGCCTCGCCATCCGCGTTATCTGCCTGATCTTCTTCAGGCGTCCTCAGGGCGGTCGGTTTCTCCGGGGGTTTACCCCTTGTTACAGGAGGGCCGCAACTCCTGCCTCCCATCCGATGACCAGCTGGTCTTTGCGCCTCTGCGCACACCGCACACCAAAACTTCTTTGTACAGTCCGCTGCCTTGTGGCCTTCTTTACTGCAGCGGAAGCAGTGGTTGCTGCGATCTACCTCTGATGGACACACCTGCCGGGCGTGTCCTGTGCCCAAGCAGCGGTAACACCTAAGTGGCCTACGAGGTAATACTTTTACTTCGACGGTACTCCATCCTACAATAATTTTTTTATCCCGCGCCAAGACTTTTGCCGCTGTTACTGGACAGCTCACTATAACGGTGCCAGCTCCACCGGGACCCGTGCGTATGTCTCCTACCCTCACTTGGTCCTCGGGGCACTCTCCTTTTGCGGCTATGGCTGAAGCCACATCTGTCACTCGTATCGAGTCATCAAGACCCGACAATCGTATCTCTGCGCTTCTTATAGGTCTTGAGACCCTAGCCACTTCAGATACCACCTCCCTGATTTTACTGGCTAATGAGTCAGCCAGCGGCCCACTCGAAGCACCTGGTATCTCCAGCTTTCTGGCTCCGGTTGCCGTTTCTCTTACACGGAGGCCTTCGATACCTAGTTCGGTAATATTGAAAGACTCCTTTGCCCGCTGTATTACACTGGCGTATGTTACTCCTTGGTTGACAGCTTCTGGAGTGAGAGTCACTACAACGGCTGCTGAGCGTGGAGCGTTCAGTCTTATTTTCTTCTTCTTCGACTTTTGCTTCGCCTTAGAAGCTGCAGCCTGTTTGGGCTGCTGTTCTGGCGTAGATTTTGGAGCAGGTGTTTGTATGGCCCGCCTCTTCTTCCTGCTTGTGGCTACCGTCCAGCCTTCCTCCACGGTTGCAATTGCGTTGGTACTCGTCTCCGGTTGTGGTTGTGGCTGCTGTTGCCCTGCCACGGCCCTGGTACGGCGGACCGCAGTCAAATTTTTCCTCGTCGCTGGGACAGCTGGTGCAGCTGGTGCCGCCTGCACTGCCCTCCGACGGTCAGCCGCCAAGGGTGGCCGTATATGCGGTGAGGCGGGTAGCCTCTTCTCCATCGACTCTAACCGGGTATTTACCATCTCCCCGATTGAGATCATCAGTGAGCGCTTCAGGTCCTCCAGGGCCTCTTCCATACTAAGCGCTTGCCCGGGTCCCGCTGCTGCGTTCCCAATTGTGCAGTTTAGACAAGTGGGTGCAGGAGCTCTCTTGAGAACCTCTAGCTCTATCTTCAACTCCTCCATTTGTTTTTGCAGACGTTGGTTATCCTGCTCAATGGTATCACAGGCCAGCTTTAAGGCACGGTATTCCTCCGTGACCTTTTTGTGCCTAGCATTTAGCACAGCACATTCCTCCGTGGTGCTCCGACTACCCACATGCTCGAAGCATTCCGTAATACGGGAGGCCGCTTCCTTCAGAACACGTACATATGTCCCTTTTAGGTGACCCGACTTGGTGGCCACGTCAGTGACAATGCTGGTCACCTGACTGGCCTTCTGGCAAATAACGCTGGTTGGAAGGTCGCGAAGGTTGAGTTTGTACCTTACGTGACCTGGCGGCGGCAGAAATTTTCTTGCTTTTTCAGCGATGCTCCCCTCTATTTCGTCATCGAAGTCCATCCAGTCAGCCGCCCTTATCTGGGCTTGGGCCTCGGCAATTCCCATAGCTACGGGCGCTTCTTCCTCTCCTGAGTCGCTGTCTCCCGAATGACAGGGCTTTTCCGTCCGTGGACGTTTGCAGCCTTGGTCTGACTCAATGGAGTCCGTTGACGTATCCAATGAGCTTCTGCTCCGATCCCTCTCCTCAAAGGCCTTACTTGTCGACGCCACAATGCCAATTGGCAGGGGGGTCAACCTCACTATCGGTTGTGCGACAGGTCTTGTTGTCGCTGGCTGTTTGGAAACAGCTCCTTGTTTCTTCTTGTCTCCGTCCTTCCCGGACCTACTTCTAGTTATAGGTTTATTTAATTTTTCACTATCCATTCTGTTCCCACGATTATGGGGGATGTAAACAGTCCACCCGGGCAGAGACCCCTGTACCCGGGTAACCCTAGTTACGCCTCGAGGGGCGGGAGGTACTCGAGGGTGACGCTAGCGGGTTGACCGTAATCCGCCAACCACCCACGCGTGGGCGTGGGCGCCCCGACATCACGTTTCTCAACGCCGGGACTTTGATGTTTTTTAGAGTGGTTGTCTCCACGTGGCCCCCACTGAAGTGGCGGCCCCCACTCCCTGCACCACGTACAGGGTTGCGGGTGGGCCGGAACCAGTCCTCAGACCGGAACACGCCCCCAACATGCTCGCGTAGCGAGCTGGGCTCGTAAGCCCCCCTCTCGTAATTTTTTATAGAGGTTTTCTTCCTCGCGGCCCTCATCTCGAAGGATGACAGCCCCCGGCCCCGCACCATGTACGGGGTTACGGTTTACCCCTGCTCGGCTGCCGTTACCCAGGCTACCCGGGTCAGCCAGCCGAGCTCCCCCCCTGTTGTCGGATTATTAGCCGCCGTCGTATGCAATCCCCAAAGGAATTATATACGACGGCGCCCAGGATGCACCGGCCCGAACCCATTGTCGTTCCCACCGCACGTATGAAGTGGGACCTACAATGGGCCGGGCACACGTGGAGGTTCTATCCGACCTTGCACCCCACCCCAACCTAACCTAACCTAACCTAACCTTTTTTTTTTTTTTTTTTTTTTGAGACAGGAAATGCGGCCTTATGCATACTCCGTCGCTGGGCAGGCGACGGAGTTATGTGGGGCTCTCCTTCGAGCACCCACCCGACGACGACAGGGAGGTCCGATGGGTGCTCGAAGGCATACCCACTAAAACCTGTCTGTGTGCCCTCACGGTCAGAAACCGACAGCCTGGGCTCCTTGTTGGTAAACAACCAGGCTGACCTGACTGGCCCCTTTGAGCCTCCGCGTACTCCAGAGAGATGCCCGAGCACACTTGGGCATCTCCCTTTTCAATCTTTCGAGACCAGTGCTATGCAGGCAAGGGACTACCCAATCCCCGCCTGCTGGCCTCGACAGTCACTTCCATATGAAGCGCCTATTCCTCCATATTTTCCGCCTGGTTTTCGTCAGGCGTCCTCAGGGCGGTCGTGGTTTCGGGGGGTTTCCCCCTTGTTACAGGAGGGCCGCAACTCCTGCCTCCCATTCGATGGCCTGCTGGCCTTTGCGCTTCGGCACACACCGCACACCAGAATTTCGCTCTACATTCCGCTGCTCTATGGCCTTCTTTGCTGCAGCGGAAGCAGTGGCTGCTGCGATCTACCTCAGATGGGCACCACTGCCGGGCATGACCTGTACCCAGGCAGCGATAGCACCTCATTGGCTGGCGAGGCAGGACGCGTACATCTGCAGTACTCCATCCCACTTGTATTGTGCCAGCCCGGACCAAGATCTTTGCCGTTGTTACTGAGCAACTAACTATTACAGTACGTGCACCACCCGGACCCAAGCGTATGTCCCCGACCTTGATTTGGTCTTCGGGGCACTCTCCCTTCGTACTGATGGCTGAGGCCACGTCCGTCATTTGGACTGAGTCGTCCAGTCCTGATATGCGTAGCTCTGCCCTTCTTATCGGTCGTGAGACTCGAGCTACGTCAGACACCACCTCTTTGATTTTGCTAGCCAAGGTGTCGGCCAGCGGTCCACTTGAGGCGCCTGGTATTTCTATTTTCCTAGCGCCAGTAGCGGTCTCTCTAACGCGCAGTCCTTCAATGCCTAAATCGGCGATGTTAAAAGACGCCTTTGCCCTCTGAATCACGCTGGCGTAAGTCGTTCCTTGTTCGACGGCCTCCGGAGTGAGTGTCACTACAACGGCTGCCGATCGAGGAGCGTTCAACCGTACTTTCTTTTTCTTCTGTTTCGCCGTAGATGTGCGCGGCTTGGTTTGCTGCTCTGGAGTAGGTCGTTGGGCAGGATTTTGTTTGGCCCGCCTCTTCTTCCTACTTTTGGCCTCTATCCAACCATCCTCCATGGCTGGAGTTGCGCTGGTGCTCGCTTCCGGTTGTGGCTGCGGTGGCCTTGACGTGGCCCTGGTACGGCGAACCGCAGTGAGACTTTTCCGGTTGACTGGGGCGGCGGGAGCAGCTGGTGCCGCTTGCGCCGCCCTCCGCCGGTCAGCCGCCAGGGGCGGCCGCAAAGGCTGTGAAGCAGGTAGCCTCTTCTCCAGTGACTCTAGACGGGTGTTCACCATCTCCCCGATCGAAATCATCAGCGAACGCTTCAGATTTTCCAGAGCCTCTACCATATTTGGCGAATGCTCGGTTCCCGCTGCTGCGTTCCCAATTGTGCAGCTTCGACAAGTGGGTGCAGGAGCTCTCTTCAGTACCTCCAGCTCAATCCGCATTGCATCTACTTGAGCTCGGAGGGATTCATTGTCCTCTTCCATTTTCTGACACGTGTTCTTCAGAAATAGGCAGTCCGTCATGGCTTTTTTATATTTCTCCTCGAGAAGTGCGCATTCCTCCGAACTACTTCGTGTGCCAATGAATTCTAGGCACTCTGCTAAACGGGCAGCAGACTCCTTCAGTATGCGCACATACGTCCCCTTGAGATTGCCAGATCTAGTGGCCAAGTCTGTGATAACACCTGTTATCCTCTTCCCCTTCCTACAGATGTCGCTGGTTGAGAATTCTCTCAGATTAAGAGCGACTTCTTCGTGTCCTCTTGGTGGCAAGACTACTCTCGCGTGTTCCATGATATGCCACTCCGTCTGCTCTTCTATACTGAGCTTTCGAGCGGCTTTCTCGTCTGCTTTAGCCTTGGCCATTCCCACAAACTGTCCGGTGGTAGGTGGCCGACCTCGCCCTCTTGGATTAGCCGCAGATGTTGTTGCCCGACTTTCTGTTGCTTCTTCTTGCTCTGAACCGCTGTCACCCGAAGGACATAACTCCTCCGTCCTAGGGCGCTTGCTCTCCCTCGCTGGTGATTCGGATTCGAGTGACATATCCGAACAAGATGAGCTCCGGCTTCGGAGCGCAATTTCCTCCATCAACCCGCTGGTTGATTCCATTGGCACTGTCTTAGACCTTGCGACAGATGCCCTCGTCACCGGCTGCTTCGAAACAGCCTGCTGCGTTTTTTTAGCTCCGTCCTTCTCGGACTCATTCTTCAAAGGTTTTTGTTTTTTATTTAAAAGTTTTTCCATGTTAGTCCCACGAGTATGGGGGAAAGGACTGTCCACCCGGGCGGTGCCCCCTGCACCCGGGTAACCCTACATACACTGGGAGGTCGGGCGGTATCCCAGGTTGACCACTAGTGGGCTGATGCGATCCCCAGCCACCTTCGCAGGCGCCCCGACGCCATGAATCCCAGCGCCGGGACTTTGACGATTTTTTATAGGGGTTTTCTCCCCGCGGCCCCCACCGAAGTGGCAGCCCCCACTCCCTGCACTACGTACAGGGTTGCGGGTGGGCCGGAACCAGTCCTCGGACCGGAACACGCCCCCAACATGCTCGCGTAGCGAGCTGGGCTCGTATGCCCCCCTCTCGTAATTTTTTATAGAGGTTTTCTTCCTCGCAGCCCCCATCCCGAAGGATGACAGCCCCCGGCCCCGCACCATGTACGGGGTTACGGTATACCCCTGCTCGGCTGCCGTTACCCAGGCTACCCGGGTCAGCCAGCCGAGCTCCCCCCCTGTTGTCGGATTATTAGCCGCCATCGTGTGCAATGCCCGAAGGAATTATATACGACGGCGCCCAGGATGCACCGGCCCGAACCCATTGTCGTTCCCACCGCACGTATGAAGTGGGACCTACAATGGGCCGGACACACGAGGAGGTTCTATCCGACCCTGCACCCCGACCTAACCTAACCTCTTTTTTTTTTTTTTTTTTTTTACGGGGGGAAATGCGTTACGCATACCCCACCGTTGGGGAGACGGCGGGGTTATGTGGGACTCACCCGCCAGTTAGAGGCTGGCGGGCATACCCACTAAAACCCCCCGGTGTTCCATCTGCCGCTATGCGACGGGCCACGGGAAACTAGGATACTACCGCGGTCCGCCGCCGGCGGTCCTTGGGACCCCTCTTTGGGAGCTTACGAGCCCCCTCCCTCGGTGTGGGCGCGCCGAAACACAGAACGCGCCCTTCCACCACGAAAGCCCTGCAGTGGGCGACAGAGCTTCCCCATCTCTGCCGCCCGGCTCTCACCATTAACGGGGTCTGGGCTTTCTGCCCTTCCCCCATTTCGGCATTACTCTGCCGCTACGGAGGCGGCTATCTCCATCGCCTCGGCCCCATCTGCGGATGTGGCGCTAGGGGCCGGTGGCGTGGTCTTCTTCTTCGTAGGCCTGTTGGCCGTCTTACCCCGTGACTGGGCAGCCCTACAGGCTTGGCCGCCCAGAGGATGGTCGCTCGCCTTTCCAGTTGCCATGCATATCGCACAGCGTGGCGAGTTTGAGCACTCTGCTACTTTGTGGCCGGTCTTCCCGCAACGATAGCAGGTATCAGACCGGTCCACAGCCGACTCGCACATGGCTCTTACATGGCCCACCTCTAGGCACCTATAGCACCTTAAGGGTTTCTGCGGCAGAATACTGACTACCGCAGAAACCCAACCGACTAAAAGTTTTTTGCCGCCTTCAGAAATACGCTTAGCGGCAACCACCGGGCATCGGACCAGGCAGGCACCCATTCCGAAACGGCTGGGGCGAATTTCGCCGACGAACACAGCCGCTTCTGGGCACCCACCGGTTGTTGCCACCGCCGCCCTCACATCTTCCGCTGAGATGGTGTCGTCCAGACCTGCCAGGCGGAACTCCGCACACTTATAAGGCCTGGAGATCTCCACTAGACTCGGGTCCAGCAGCTCCCTCAGTTTTTCTGCCAATTTATCGGCGTTTTCTCCATTTCCGCCTCCCGGCAACTCAAGTTTCCGGGCCCCCGTTTGGGTTAGCCGGATGGCAAAGCCCCTCTCACACCCAAACTCCTGGGGTTTTATGTTACGCTTGGCCATCAGTAATGCTTCCGCGTATGACGCACCCTTTTCTTGCGCCTCAGGCCGGAGTTTTATAACCACAGCTGAAGTTTGTGGGGGGCGCAGCCTCACCTTTTTAGTCTGCCGGGGCGGCTTGTTATTTGCCTTCTGGGGCTTCTTAACTTTCCCCCTTTTCCCCACGGTCTGCCATGGCTCCTCTGTTGTTGCTGTGGGGCCGGTGGTTGTGGCAGTACTTTCTGCCCGATGTGGTCCCGCAGGCGCCGATCCAGACTGCGCCTGTTTTCCCGTCTTTTTCTTTTTGCCCTTCTTGGCCGCTTTCCCGTCGAGCGGGGCTGTGGCGGCTTTGGAAGGGCCAGTAGTAGCCTTCTCCAGTATCAGCGCAGGTACTGGAGCTTTTCTCTTGTCCGCTGCCAGTGGCGGCCGCAGTCGCTCTTCTGGCAGGAGGCGGCTTTGGAGCCCCTCGATGCGTGCGTTAACCATGTTGCCGGCCTGTTCCGCTATGAGTCGGCGGAGTTCATCGACCGACATTGCGCCCACGGTGTTGGTTCTTCTGTCGGTTGCATGCGGGTACGGTCTTTCATGCATTTGTTCAAGTTGCTCACGTAGCAACTGCACTTCTCTCCGCAAGCCCGCTACATCATCCCGCAGGGCGGTATTATCACGCTGTAAACGTGAGTTTTCGATCGCCGTGCACGACAGTTCCTTTGTCGCTTCGTTAAGTCGTTCCTCTAACCTCCTGGTATCGGCCGCTGCGTTGCGGCTCACCATTCCATCCATGACCTTTGCTATCAGGTCTGCCGCGTCACGTAGGGCCTTAACGCTAGTGCCCTTGAGGTTTCCTGATGTTTTGGCCACCTCAAGCACCACTTTAACTCCATCCATACCTCTTTTGAGGAGTTCGCATGAGGCCATCTCTTCTACGGTGTCCTCCTCCATGGACATCTCGTGTCTCGGTTTGGGCGGTGGTCGGATCCGGCTGGCCGCCGTTACTACCTCCTCTTCTAATTGCTCTTGCAGCTCCTTCTTTTTGGCAGCAGCCAGCTCGGCCCTGATCTTGCCTACGCCAATATACTGGCCTGTAGTAGGGGGGCGGCCGCGGCCGCGGCGAGCTGCTGCTACTTTCGCCGGGGTGGTATCTTCGTCTTCTTCGTCATCATCGAGCACATCTCTTGCTCGAGATCGTGAGCGCTTCCGTCCTTGTGTGCTCTCAAGCACGCTGTCATCGGAGTCGTCCATCAAAGTAGAGCACGAGGAGGTTCGGCTCATCGGAACGAACCCTTCTTCAGCCATCATCGCTGCTAAAGCAGGGCTGCGGGTGAGCCTGACGACAGGCTCTTTCAGCTGCTGCTTGGGCTGCTTAAAAACATCCTCTGTCTTCTCCGTATTTCCCGTGGACTGCTTTGATGCAGTCTTTTGCGGCTCCTGCGTCTTCGAATTTTCCGCGGACAGCTTTGATGCTGTCTTTCGCGGCTCCTCCGTCTTCCTAGGCTTCTCGCCTGCTCCTCCTCCAAACATGTTTTTAAAATTTAACGTATCCATATGGTTCCCACGAGTATGGTGACAATGTAGGTCCACCCAGGTAGAGGCCCCATGCCTGGGTAAGCGTAGGGTTCTCGAAGCAGGGGGTCCGCCGGTCCCCTGCTCCGCTGTCGTGTAGGAACTGGTCTCCCACCAGCCACTCACCCCCTCGCCAGTTCGCGACAGCAAACTTGGGGTTAGGGTTTTTTATTGAGGTTTTCTCCTCGCAGGGTCACCCAATGAAGGGCAGCCCCCCCCGGCCCCGCTCAACGCGGGGTAACGGGTTGGCCGACGGTTGGCATCGAATGCCTGTCCACTGGTCGCGTTAGCGATCCAGCAGACCCGCCGCCCCCGCTCGCACCGCCGTTACCCGGAATGTCCAGGACGCCGGTCGAGCCCGAATCGCGTCGCCGCTACCCAGAAACGTCTGGGACGCCGACCCGAAGCCGCAACCTGAAAAGGTCGCCCGTCTCAGAAGCCACACCTGGCTCCTCTGACCCAAACTACCGCTACCCGGAAAGATGGGTCCCGCGGCTACTTCGCCGCCTCTCATGCCTGCTACGTAACAACCCTCTGCAATCAGAGGGCGACGTGCAGAACGGACCGTGAGGTCCCCCCTCTCGTAATTTTTTAAAGAGGTTTTCTTCCTCGCAGCCCCCATCCCGAAGGATGACAGCCCCCGGCCCCGCACCATGTACGGGGTTACGGTATACCCCTGTTCGGCTGCCGTTACCCAGGCTACCCGGGTCAGCCAGCCGAGCTCCCCCCCTGTTGTCGGATTATTAGCCGCCGTCGTATGCAATCCCCGAAGGAATTACATACGACAGCGCCCAGGATGCACCGGCCCGAGCCCATTGTCGTTCCCACCGCACGTATGAAGTGGGACCTACAATAGGCCGGACACACGAGGAGGTTTTATCCGACCTTGCACCCTAACCTAACCTAACCTAACCTAACCTAACCTAACCTAACCTAACCTTTTTTTTTTTTTTTTTTTTTTTTTTTTTTTTTTTTTTTTTTTTTTTTTTTTTTTACGGGGGGAAATGCGTTACGCATACCCCACCGTTGGGGAGACGGCGGGGTTATGTGGGACTCACCCGTCAGTAAAATGCTGACGGGCATACCCACTAAAACCCCCCGGTGTTCCGTCTGCCGCTATGCGACGGGCCACGGGAAACTAAGATACTACCGCGGTCCGCCGCCGGCGGTCCTTGGGACCCCTCTTTGGGAGCTCACGAGCCCCCTCCCTCGGTGTGGGCGCGCCGAAACACAGAACGCGCCCTTCCACCACGAAAGCCCTGCAGTGGGCGACAGAGCTTCCCCATCTCTGCCGCCCGGCTCTCACCATCAACGGGGTCTGGGCCTTTTGCCCTTCCCCATTGTGGGTTTACTCTGCCGCTACGGGGGCGGCTACTTCCATCGCCTCGGCCCCATCTGCGCATGTAGCGCTAGGGGCCGGTGGCGGGGCCTTCTTCTTTGTAGGCCTGTTGGCCGTCTTCCTCCGTGACTGGGCAGCCCTACAGGCTTGGCCGCCCAGAGGATGGTCGCTCGCCTTCCCAGTTGCCACGCATATCGCACAGCGTGGCGAGTTTGAGCACTCTGCCACTTTGTGGCCGGTCTTCCCGCAACGATAGCAGGTATCAGACCGGTCCACAGCCGACTCGCACATGGCTCTTACATGGCCCACCTCTAGGCACCTATAGCACCTGAGGGGTTTCTGCGGCAGGATACTAACTACCGCAGAAACCCAGCCCACCAACAATTTTCTGCCGCCCTCCGAAATCCGCTTGGCAGCGGCAACAGGACATCGGACAAGGCAGGCACCCATACCGAAGCGGCTGGGGCGGATATCGCCCACAATCACGGCCGCCTCTGGGCACCCACCTGTTGTTGCCACCGCCACCCGCACGTCCCCCGCTGAAACTGTATCGTCCAGGCCCGACACGCGAAACTCTGCACATTTTGTGGGCCTGGAGATCTCGACCAGAGTCGGATCCAACACCTCACGTAACCTCTCCGCTAGCTTGTCGGCGTTTTCCCCGCTTACGCCAGCTGGCAACTCAATTTTGCGGGCCCCCGTCTGTGTAAGCCTGATGGCAAAGCCCTTTTCGCACCCATATTCTTGGGGCTTTATATTCTGTTTGGCCTCAAGGAGTGCTTGCGCATACGACGCCCCGCTTTCTTGCGCCTCTTGGCGCAGCTTTATAACCACCGCCGCTGTTTGCGGGGGGCGTAGCTTGACCTTCTTGGCCTGCCGCTCTTTCTTGTTGTTTGCCTTCTGGGGTTTTTTGATTTTCCCCTTTTTTCCCACCGTCTGCCACGGCTCCTCTGTTGTGGGACCGGTGACTGTGGCAGGTGTTGCGTTCGTCCGTTCGTCCAGTTCAATAGGCGCCGTACCAGACTGCGCCTGTTTCTTCCCCTTTTTTTCCTTTTTTTTGGCCTTTTTGGCCACTGGCCCGGCAGGTGGAGCCTCGGCGGTTTTGGAAGAACCAGGAGTGGGCTTTTCCGTTATGGGCGCAGGCGCTGGCGCCTTCCTCCTATCAGCTGCCAGTGGTGGTCGCAGACGCTCCTCTGGCAGCAGCCGGCTCTGTAGCCCCTCTATACGGGCATTGACCATCGAGCCGGCTTGTTCCGCTATTAGGCGACGGAGCTCGTCCACCGACATTGAGGCCACGGTGTTTCCTGTCCGCTTGCTGGACTGATGCAGGTCAGGTCTTCCCTGCACTTTCTCTAGCTGTTCCCGCAGCAGCTGCACTTCACGGCGCAGACCTGCAACCTCATCTCGCAGAGCGGCGTTTTCGCGCTGCATGCAGGAGTTTGCTGACCGGTGCTATGCATATGCATGACCGGTTATAATCTGAACCAGTCGATATGTAAGCGACCCATGCCCGCGGCTTAACCAGTCTTTGAGGACAGGACGCACTGCCGCTATTGTTCGTGTTCCATACCTGGCTACTGCTAGCTCGTCAGACCATTTCTGCACTACTTCTTCTTGTGCGGCTTCGCGCACTCTGCGAACCTCTTCTGGTGCGGGGAACTGCCCGCTTTCCCTTACTTCAGTCCTGTAGCGGTAGGTTTCCGCCAGTACTTCAGCTTCTCTTTCCCATGGCGGTGTGCCCGCCAAAACACAAGCCGCACCTCCTGATATGGTGCGGTAGCCACGAATTGTCCTTATCGCAATAATGCGTTGAGGACCACGTAGTAAGGATCGATTCTGTGGTGTCAGAGCATCCACCCACACGGGAGCCCCATACAACGCCATACTTCTGACGACACCGGCAAAGAGTCGTCGACAGGTGGCACTTGGCCCACCTATGTTAGGCAGGAGTCGCCCTAAGGCAGCAGCCGCATTAGTGAGCCGAGGAGCCAGCCGCTTAAAATGTTCGGCAAATGTCCACCGACTGTCCAAGATGAGACCCAAGTATTTGATGTGGGGTTTCACAGGCACACTCACACCATCCACCCGAATGCATGCACCAGCGGGCGGCTTTCGTCTAGGGCCATGGAATATTATAGCCTCCGTCTTTTCTAGTGCTACTTTCAGACCAAGTCGCTGGATACGTTTAACTACCAGGGTAGATCCCACCGTGGCTAGCTGCGCTGTTTCTTCAAAGCTTCGGCCTCGAGCAGTAACGAGCGTGTCGTCCGCATAGCAGATCACGTTCATACGTGACAAGAGGGCTCCTCGCAAAACCCAATCATACCCGAGGTTCCACAGAAGGGGACCGAGGACCGACCCCTGTGGAACCCCGCACCGTACCTGATGGGTTATAAATTCGCCGTTTCGCGCAACAAACATCACACGCCTAGCACTCAGGTAACTTTCTATCACACGCCTTAGATACATTGGCACCTGGTGATATTTAAGTGCCTCTAGAATACACTCGAAGGGGAGCGTGTTAAAAGCATTGGCGATATCTAGTGACACCGCCAATAAGATTTCCCCTCTGCTCATTGCCTCTTTTGCATGTCGCTTTAATTCTAACAGCGCATCAATAGTGGATCGGTTAGATCGAAAACCGTATTGCTGTTCCGAAAGATCGGGGCCTACTTCTCTCAAGTGTTGTGTTATGCGAGCGGCAAGAATACGTTCGAAAAACTTGGTTACCTCGTCGAGTAATACTATTGGCCTGTAGGCTGAGGGCGAGTCTGGTGGGCGACCCTCTTTCTGCAAAAGACAAAGGCGACCCTCTTTCCAAATAATGGGGAATCGTCCACTTACCAGAGAGGCATTGAAAACTTCTCGGAGGCGCGTCTCTAGGTGTTTCAAAGCGATTTCTAGAACTCGACCTGGTACTCCGTCCGGGCCAGGAGCCTTTCGTTTAGCTTTGAGGCGAACCATCGCAGCTTCGAACTCTCTATCTGTGACTGGAGATATTTCGGTATCGTCCGGGGCTTCAGAAACAGACACAGGGGGTGGTGTAAATTCCCCAGGGCTCGGAAACAATCCTACAACAACCGTCTGTAAGAGTTGCGGCTCCATTGTCTCCGTAACAGGAGGTGCAGGACAGCGCAATTTGTTCCGGACCATCTTATATGGACGCCCCCATGGATCTCGGTCTAAGCTTTCTAGGAACTCTTTCCTTGCCTCTTCTTTAGCGCGGTTTATTGCTAATTGGAGCTCTTTCTTAGCTTCCTTGTAAGCCCTGTGGAGAGTTTCTTCTTCAACGGCTGTGTGCTGGCGTCTACGGCACCTCTTGTGGGCTCGTCTAGCAGCATTGCTTGCGTGTCGAAGAGCAGCTATTTCCGCTGACCACCAGTAGACTTGCCTCCTGCCAGGTGGAGGTCCTCTGTTTCGAGGCATAGCTGCATCGCAGATTGAAGTCAGATCATCACGAAACGAGATAGCCATTTCATCGACACTTCTTTCTCCCATTGGTGTAGGGCACCAGCTCGCAACGATAGCAGCCTCCTCAGCCATATCCCTATCCAAACGTGTGAGCGTCCACCTTGGAAATTGTGTTTCATTTCCTCTTGCGTTTGGGTCAGATGGCCTAGTCCCCTGAGGCGGAGAGACTCTGAAGGCGATATAAGGATGATCCGATAAAGCCTCCTCCTCCGATAAAACGCGCCAATCCTGTATTCGTGAGGCCATGGCAGGGGTCGTGAAAGTTATGTCCACGATGGACCCCCCTCGCCTCCTCACGCATGTATAAGCCCTGCCCCGATTTGCAACGACAAGACCTGATGTCACGGCCCATTCAGTCAGTACCTCTCCTTTAGCGTCTGTCCTACGAGCGTTCCAAGCCTCGGACTTGGCATTAAAGTCACCCATCAGCAATAGCGGTCCTGGTGCCATTCTGCGTAACAAGGTGCTTAATTGATCCAGAAACGTTTCATATTCCGCCAACGGTCTATTGGGGGAGAAGTATATTCCTATAATGGTAACACCCTCGATCCCAACTGCTACGTAGCCAGCTCCTCTTTCCTTGACCAGTGGTGGAGGGGCACTGTTAGGAGTGTACACAGCGACTTCACCGTTTATGTCTCCGACCCAATGGGCTTGAGGTGGTACAAAATATGGCTCTCCTATCACCGCAACGTCTATTAACCGCTCCGCCATTGTCTGCATAAGCAGGTCTTGGGCTCTGGCGCAGTGGTTTATGTTCGATTGTAGAACGTTATAGGGCTTACTGTTCATTGTTGACCTCTAAACTCTCTAGCGGGGTGAGCCGCTCCTCTTGTGTGGTGGAAGCCGGGGTCCTTCCGGCCATTTGGTGCTTCTTCGTTAGAGGGGCGCACTTTTTGCTCCCCATACTGTGATCTGCAGGTCGTTTTATTGCAGCACAGATAGGACAGTGCGGCTTGGCGGTGCATTGTACCGCCTTATGCCCAGCCTTACCACAGCGTAAACACAGGTCGCTGCGGTCAATCGAGGTATTACACCGTTGCCGAGTGTGACCCAACTCCAGGCAGCGGAAACACATAAGCGGACGTGGCTCTAGTGAGCGTACAGTAGCAGAGCTCCACCCTATGAGTAGTCTTCCCTCTTTTATAATCGAATTGGCGGCACTGACGGGACATTGCACTGATACCGAGCCCATGCCCCCTGGTCCCCGATTGATAGCCCCAACTTTGACCGTTTCCTTCGCACATAAGCCTTTCGTAGAGATAGCAATTTTTACATCATCTTGTGAAATAGAGTCATCCAGGCCCGAGATGCGCAGATCTGAACACTTTATCGGTCTGGTTACCTTTACACTCTCTGGAAGGATGCCCCTAAGCTTTTCAGCTAAGAGATCAGCCTTATCTCCGGAATCAGAACCCGGAACTTCTAACACTCGAGCTCCAGTGAGTGTCATTTTGACTTTGACCCCAGGGATGTCTAACTCGGCCAGAGCGATGTTTTGTCTGGCCTTGGCAATGACGTTGGCATATGTAAGACCTTCGCTCTCTGCATCCTTATCTAGCGATATTACTACTGCAGTTGTACGAGGTGCCCTACGATGTTTCTTTTTCTTCTTATTAGTCTTATTCTTCTTATTCTGCTTTTTAGCAGCTTCTGCTTGAGCAACTGCTTGGGCTGCCTCTTTCCTCTTTTTCTTATTTTTGGCCTTGCGACTAATAGCTTCGTTCCAAGGCTCTTCCTCTGCAGATTGTGTGGTTGTCTGTATTGGTACGTTTGTACCGGGCGTAGATGCCGGTTGTGGTGGAGGTACAGGTTGTGACGTCTTCTTTTTCGTTTTATTTTTCTTGCCTTGCGCTTTTTTCTCTTTGCCAGAAGTTGGTGCTATTGCAGGCGGTACTGGTGCAAGCTGATATGCTGGAGTACTGGTCACATCAGCAAATGTTGCTTTCTCTGTTCCTCTCGCAGCTCGTGATTGCATGTTCGCGCTAGCGCTAGCTTTGTCTCTGCTTGCAGCAGGACGTCCTTCCGAATTTGCTAAACGCATTTCTAACATTTCACCTAGCGATGTCAGTATTGACCGTTTTAATTCGTCTATCCAGTTCGGCTCTGGGGTTGAACACTGCTCGGAAGCACAGCGAAGCTGTGACGGAGGTGTTGGCGGACAGCGGTTCCTCTCAGAAAAAGCGGTACGAAGGGCCTTTAACTCTGCCTTCATATTTTCCATTTCCTGGCGGAGACGTCCGTTGTCTGCTTGAAGCCGTCGTGTTTCTTCTGTCATTGTTCTCGTAGCGTAGGCCTCAATGATATCTCGAATGGCGGCAACCGAATCTACCATCGCTTTCTGGCACGATCCTTTGATGTTCTTGGACCTTTTGATATTGCCCAAAAGTATTTCCACTTCTTTGACGCCCTTTTCTTTCAGTGCATCTGATGTCATAGCACAGGCAAAGTCATCAAAGGACGCCGAGGCCATTTCTTGTCTTCTTAGAAGGCGATCTTCTGGTGAAGGTCTAGAGGTACTTGTAGAGTCATTTCGAGCTACGGCCTCCATGGCCGCAAGACGCTCTCGACGATATTCCTCCCTAGCCTTACCTACGCCAATGTATTGTCCGGTAGTTGGTGGGCGACCGCGACCTTTGCACATTGCTGGAGATTTTGACGTCGCCCCGGTCCTCTCTACATTCTCATCGTCAGTACCTGGGTTCGATTCTCCAGTACTATAATCCTCATCAGATCGCTTGCGATTATCGCTGGCTATGTCTGATAGGATTTCCTCTTCTTCTTCCGCCTCATTGCGTTCACTTGCGATAGGCGAAGTTTCGCGTTCACGTCTAGCTCTGCTGCGAGTTCTTATGGTGCTGCAGCTATCCGTCGCTGACACCACGCTCACTGCGTCGTCATTTACAGCTCTTTGTGCCCTAGAGATGTTAGAGCTGGGCTCCTCTGCGATTTCTGCTTTGTTTATCCTCGGACTCAGAGCTTCGTCCTCCGCGACAATATTGCCAAGGGTTGGCAATTGTAGTCGCTCCAGCGTAACGACAGGTTTTTTATTTTGATTTTTAAACAACTCCATACTAGTCCCACGAGTGTGGGGGAAAAGACGGTCCACCCGGGCAGAGACCCCTGTACCCGGGTAACCCTACTTACACCTGGGGGGTCGGGAGGTACCCCAGGGCGACCACTAGTTGGCTGATGCACTCCCCAGCCACCTTTCCAGGCGCCCCGACACCATGTATCCCAGTGCCAGGACTTTGAGGTTTTTTAGAGTGGTTTTCTCCACGCGGCCCCCACCGAAGTGGCGGCCCCCACTCCCTGCACCTGACTGGACCAGACACCGCCCACGAGAAGTGATTTTTTAGAGAGGTTTTCTTCCTCGTGGCCCCCATCCCGAAGGATGCCAGCCCCCGGCCCCGTACCACGTACTACCCAGGTCAGCCAGCCGAGTTTCCCCCCTGTTGTCGGATTATTAGCCGCCGTCGTATGCAGTCCCCGAAGGAATTATATACGACAGCGCCCAGGATGCACCGGCCCAAACCCATTGTCGTTCCCACCGCACGTATGAAGTGGGACCTACAATGGGCCGGACACACGAGGAGGTTCTATCCGACCTTGCACCCCACCCCAACCTAACCTAACCTAACCTATTGATCCATGAATCTTTTTTTTTTTTTTTTTTTTTTTTTTTTTTTTTTTGGCATGTTATCTGAGCCGCTAAAAATATTAGCTAATATGCTGTATATCGCTAGTGAATTCGCTAATATACATCAATTGTCGGGTTCTCCTAGCAAGTTCCTTGTCGCTACCGATTTTAGTAAAAGCGTAAATTAAAGGTTTGTGATCCGTATAAATTGTTAATGTTCGGCCTTCTAACAAGTTCCTAAAATGTATAATAGCCATATAAATAGCTGCGAGTTCTTTATCATAAGTACTGTATTTTATTTGCGATTGAGATAGACTTTTAGAAAAATAACCTAATGGGAACCACTTATTATCTAATTTCTGTTGCAAAACTGCGCCGACGCATGAATCGGACGCGTCGGTCATCAATGCTAAAGGAGCATTTACACTAGGGTGAGACAATGTAGCAGCATTTTTGAGGCTAACTTTACATTGTTCAAAAGCCCAAATACTTTTTTCGTTCCAACAAATCTGAGTTTTGTCTTTCTTTTTTGAATTATGTAAGAATTTATTTAATTCTGCCTGGTATTTGACTGCGTGAGGCAGGTGTGCCCTGTAAAAATTTTACATACCTAAGAAACGTCTTAACTCTTCCACTGTATTTGGTCGCGGATAGTCTGAAATGGCCTGTACGGTGAAACCTACATTTATAATATGTATTTAAATTTGTTAATTTAGCGTTCTGCTTACCTCGCAATTACTCATTGTTATACCAGTATCAATTGTGCAGTGCAATACACGCATTCATATCAGACGGTCGTTTACCTTATCATCTTATAATATCATTTATCAGTCAATTATATCATTTTCTATCATTTATCATAAGTGAGGGAAATCACCCCACATTTTGGTCCTTCGAGCAATTGATCCAACGCGCGGAAAGGTCAAAAGCGGGACCTCGTATTAAGCTTATCAATTTTATTCAAAAATCGAAAGTTCCGTTTTCCGTTCCGTTTGTAAGCAGTTTAGTGACTCTCAAACTGTGACTATTGTGCAATTTTCTTGTACTATCAAAAATATTTTTTGTAACAATATCATAAATTAAACTGAAAGGTGCAGTGTCAGTTATTTGTATCATAAACTACTTAAATTAGAATATAATAGACTAAATAAGTTAAACAGTGAAAAATAAGTGAATTGACTTTTATCAAACTATATCTTTATATCACCTGTGAAAAGTGGTTTCCTGTATCAAGTAAAACCTACTGTCGTGGGTTCCAAGGCATCGCAGAGGTATCACAGGTTGAGCTGGTAATCACTGCTCAAACTATCGACGAGCTCCAAGTAAGATCTTTCCATTTTCTTCTTTACCTATTATTCATCAACTTTAACTCATCATGGATAAACTACTTGCACGTCAAAGCGAGCTTATTTCCGTAATTGAGCGCATCGGTGTTAACTTTAGCAAAGATAGTTCGGTCCGTAAGACTAGAGATTACCTTGAAAAAAGGATCCGGACATTGGATGACCTATGAAGTGAGTTCATGGCCAACGATAGAACTCTGGAGGGCTACGAAGATAAGCAACATGAATATTTCACGAAGAATATCTATACTCGTTTCAAGGAGTACTATGAAACTACCAGGCAGTTAATTTCCACGTATCCCCCTGTAACTTCTGTAACCCCTGTCACAGACCCCAGCACCCCTCACGGAACGAGCGAGGTGCCCAAGATAGCGTTTGAAATCCCGAAAATATCAAGAGTTGATAGAGCTACAGTACCCTGCGGAGAAGTAGACGAGTTATTAGCGCAGCAAAGAGCGAACTTTAGAGCATTTTATAGATTATCAGATCGTATAGATGACTTAGATTTATCAGAAAAATGGGAAATCGAGGATGAACTGAAGAATCTAGATAGACGCTGGTTAATTATTGACGATTTGCATTTACGTATAGATAATATTTTACTTGGAGAAAATGAACATTATAATAATGAATTCAATAAGTCCGAAAAAACATATCTTTGTATAAAACGACAACTAAATAAGAAATTGAGCTCAACTGTTAATTTAAACCATTCAACCCCCAAAATAGATATACCTACATTTTCCGGTAAATATACTCAGTGGCCTACCTTCTTCGACTTATTTACCGAGACCATCCATAATAATGTATTAATCAGTAAGGCACAAAAAATGCAGCATTTGAAAACGAAATTAAGAGGGGAAGCGGAGCGTCTCATCCAACACCTTCACATCTCGGCGGAGAACTATGACACCGCTTGGGATATATTAACTCATCGGTACAACAACCCCCAAGTATTATTTGCCAATCAAATAGAATTATTTTTAAATCAGCCGTCAATACATAAGCAGACATCCTACGAGTTAAAGCGCCTCCATGATACAACTATGGAGTGCATTCACGCAATCCATAACTTAGGTGTTGATACGTCAACATGGGATCCACTCCTGGTACATTTAATTTCAAAAAAGCTAGACGTTGTCACATATAGCGATTATAAGGAATCACGCAAATCACCACGCGATCTGCCATCATTGGACGAGCTCATGAGTTTTCTTGAGAGTAAATTTACCGCCCTCGAGCCTATAAGCAAGAAAGAAAAGGAACAACCATCTCCAAAGTTCACATCTCACCAGCCATATCAATCCAATAAATATGCGCCGAACAAATATAATCATCCGCTAAAATATCAAAATAATTATTTTAAATCATTCGCAACTAATAATAATATACGATGTCCAATCTGTACTTATAACTATAATCATCAATTATTTCATTGCAAAAGGTTCATCAACCTTCCAGCGGATGCCAAATTGAGGACAATTGCGAAAAACGACATTTGTCAAAACTGTTTATTTAAGCATTACGGCAATAAATGCATTTCCACTAACCGATGCAAAGAATGCAACTTAGCGCACAATACATTAATTCATGATGCAATTATCGGTCAATCAACTAATGCTCGACACGTGAACTCAACACCGCATGCGACACCATCGGCCTCGACAAGTAATAAGAGCTTAGCAGCGCCTTTTAATAATACATCGCTAAATGTAAATCATGTGGCCAATGAAGATGAAGAAATATTACTCACAACGTTATCATTGAAGGTTAAGGCGATTGATGGTACTTACTTCACACTGAGGGGACTATTGGATCAGGGTTCTCAAATTACACTTATATCAGAAAATGCAGCACAGATATTGGGCCTACGCCGCACTAAGTACCCCGCATCAGTATCAGGCATTAGCTCCTCTACAATAAAAAGTAAAGGCATGGTCAGTCTAGATTGTATGTCGATTTATGACGACTACCAGTTTACAACAGATGCACTTGTTATGTCGCGAGTTGTCAATAACTTACCTAACTCCTCATTTAGCAAACAAATATGGCCTCATCTGAAACATATCAACCTGGCCGATCCCGAATACAACATATCAAAACCCATAGATTTGCTATTAGATGCAAGTGTCTATTCTAATATCATTATGAACGGTTTAATTAAGGGTCCAACGCAGTCTCCTATAGCACAGCAAACTAAGTTAGGATGGGTCTTATCTGGCAATGTAAAGACATTCCACTGCCACGTCGTCTTAAACAATATTCAAGACATTGCTAAATACTGGGATGTAGAAGATATCAAGGAGTCATCGGCCCAGCCCCTAACCACGGAAGAACGTTACTGCGAGGATTTTTATAAGGCTACCACAAGACGTTTGGAAGACGGTAGGTACGAGGTTGCCTTACCGATGAAACCAGACTTTGAAAATCAACTCGGCACATCAAAGCCTAAAGCAATAGCGCAGTTTCTCCAACAAGAAAGAAAAATGATGAAAAATCCAACTTTATTAGAAAAATATAGGCAGTTTATGCAAGAGTACCGAGATCTAGGTCATATGCGTAAGGCAGAGGTCACACATGATTTCGAAATGACGCCTAGATGTTACATACCCCATCACGTTGTTTTAAAACTAGATTCGACCACCACTGCATTAAGGGTCGTATTCAACGCATCTTCGCAAACATCAACCGGGTACAGCCTTAATGATTTGATGGAATGTGGCCCTAACTTACAAAGAGACCTCCTAACTCTTATCATTCAGTGGAGAAAACATAAATACGTCGTGACTGCGGACATTGAAAAAATGTTTCGTCAGATTCTTATCAGAAGCTCAGATCAACCTCTACAATCGATTATCTGGAGAGACTCACCTACACAACCTTTAGAAGAATATTAATTAACCACTGTCACGTATGGAACAAAGGCCGCACCCTTCTTGGCGATGAGAACATTAAGACAGATAGCAACCGATAATCCCGATTACAGCCTCGCAGCAACCTCATTAACAACCGAAATGTATATGGACGATTTAATGAGTGGGAGCAATCATCAAGAGCATTTAAAAGAATTAATACGTCAGCTAATTGAAGTCCTGCAAGGAGCGGGAATAAATATCAGAAAATGGTCCAGCAACGAATTTGATCTCATAAGGCATTTACCGTCTCACAAACTTAATACACCACTCGAATTTAAAGATTCAGAATCACGTAAAACGCTCGGCTTACAATGGAACCCGTCATCTGATACCTTTACGTTTCAAAACAAATTAGATTATCAAGAAAATCATAACTACAATTCAAAAAGACAATTGTTATCAGATACTTCAAAAATATACGACCCGCTCGGTTGGTTAGGTCCTATCACAATAAAAACTAAACTTTTATTTCAAAAAACATGGCTGAATGATTTATCCTGGGACGACGAATTACCAAGCGACATCTGGAACGAGTGGCAATCACTAAGAGCAGATTTAAGAAATATAAATAATTTAATCATACCACGGCACATAGGAAATACAGAAGGCCTAGTTCAATTACACGGGTTCTGTGATGCGTCAGAGAAGGCTTACGCATGTTCTATATACGCTGTAACACAAAACGATAAGGGTGAATATACATCGAGATTGGTAGCGGCGAAAACAAAGGTAGCGCCACACAAGAATAAAATATCATTACCTAGAATGGAATTGTTAGGTGCTTTATTATTATCAATGTTAATCAGAAAAACTGTGGACTCATTAGCTATCGAAAATATCAAAATTAATGCGTGGACAGACTCCATGGTGGTCCTAGGATGGCTCCAGGGAGATATATCAAAATGGAAACCATTCGTGGCTAATAGAGTCAAACAAATAATAGATATCATACCATCATTATCATGGCGCCACGTAAAATCGGAAGACAACGCCGCGGACTGTGCCTCTAGAGGAATGACTACAGCACAACTATCAAAGCATACTTTGTGGTGGCAAGGGCCAGAATGGCTACCTATGTTCAACAGTAAAGAAGCCACTCCTATCACTTATCCATCGCCATCAATCGAAGAAAAAAAGCCTAGAGTTTTCTTAACATTACAATCAAGTACGCCGTCTTTAATAATACAATTATTAAATAATATTAGCTCTATCACTAAGGTAATTAAAACAATGGGCTGGGTATCGCGTTTCATAACACGCGCTCGCGCCTCTAAGCAACATGATCAGCTGCCGGCGCCATACGATAAAGTCTTATCGCCGCATGAAATTCAATATGCTCTTCATTTAATTATTAAACAGGTGCAACTTATCGACTTTGAAGACGATTTAATTTATTTAAAGAAACATGGACACGTTAGAAAAAGTAGTAAATTATCAAGTTTATCACCAATATTAGACAAAGATGAAATTTTAAGGGTCGGTGGCCGTCTCGAACACGCAAACTTAAATTATTGCGCAAAACATCCCATTATATTATCATCTCATAGCCGATTTACGGAACTTATTATTAATCAGGCACACCAAACAACATTACACGGCGGACCGAAGCTCACTTTATCACAGATTAGAGAAAATTATTGGATTATCAGTGGAATCCGCACTGTGAAAAAGCAAATCAGACGATGTATTAAATGCTGTAAGTTGAATCAAGAAAAGCATCAACAGATCATGGCTGACCTGCCCCAACCAAGAGTTACACCCGCACGTCCATTCGCAAGAACAGGCGTGGACTTCACCGGTTATATAGATATTAAATCAGCCAAGGGCAGAGGGAGCCGAACTAGCAAAGGTTATGTAGCCGTCTTTATTTGTTTAACAACAAAGGCGGTACATTTAGAATTAGTGTCCGACTTGAGCTCAACTTCCTTTCTAGCCGCATTCCGGAGATTAAGCGCTCGGCGCGGGACCCCGAAAGACATGTTTAGCGACAACGGCACTAACTTCGTAGGTGCTTCGCGACTGCTAAAAGAAGAATATCAGCAAATCATATCATGTATCAATCCAGACTTTATTAGAAACTTGAGTGAGTTAGGAGTAACCTGGCACTTCAACGCTCCTGCATGGCCCAATGCGTCGGGACTCATGGAGGCTGCCGTCAAAAGCCTCAAGTATCATTTGAAACGCACCCTAGGAGAGCAAAAACTCACATATGAGGAGCTTACCACATTATTACAGCAAATAGAAGCATGTATGAATTCTCGACCCTTGTGTGCTCTCACCGAGAACCCAGATGACCTTTATCTAACACCAGGACATTTTCTAATCGGAGATACCCTTATATCAAGACCGCAAACCGATCCCGATATTGTCAACTTATCAACACGATGGCAAATGGTACAAGGTAAACAAACAATTTTGGAAAAAATGGTCAAATGAATATTTACAGCAACTTCAGAGCCGTTCAAAATGGAGAAAGGTATGCAAAAATATAAAAATTGACGACGTGGTAGTTATTAAAGAGGACAACTTGCCACCCGGAAAATGGGCAATTGCCCGTGTAATAGACACCCATCCCGGTAGCGACGGTTTAGTCCGAGTTGTATCACTTAAAACCCAAACCAATATCATTAAACGACCGATAAATAAACTATATGTATTGCCTTTACACGATGACGATGACAGCGCATCGCATAAATCCGCTAAAGATGACTCCGGTTCAAAAGAATTACGACGCAAAAAGAAGCCAGTTATGAATACTTTATTCACAAAATTGCTTTTATTTTTATGTATATTATCCCCGAGCATGCAACTGTCGACATCGAATTCATATAACGTAACAAAACTCAACCATCAAAGCTTGTATTTTGACAAAATATCCGATCTACTACATATCCGAGATGAATGGAAGTTAGTTGTTTATTATAATTTATCAACTTATTGGCAAGGTATATCAAACATTGATCATTACGTAACACACTTAAAAGAAGTGAGTTGTACCATGGACACACAATATAAAAGTATCACATTACAATTGGAACACGAGTTGAGCGAAATTAAACATTATAACGAGCTACTTAAGAGTCAGAATAAGCGAAGAAAAAGAGGACTTATAAATGGAATTGGCTATGCAATGAACTCATTATTTGGGGTGTTGGATGAAAGTTTTGCAAAACAATATGAAATTGATATCAAGAAGATAGCTAGCAACGAGAATCATCTACAGAATCTTATCAAAAATCAGACGCTCATAATTGAATCCCAAAATAATATTCTAAAGCGCAATGAAGATATCATGAATCAGCAATTTGCCTCTATCAACGACCACATGAATAACCTTACCCTTCGAGTTAATGAGGTACGATTAGTTACGAATCAAGAACTCTATTTAACATCATCTGCATTAGCTGCTAGTATCATAATTTCCAACTTGAGACGGATGCAGCAAACCTTACTAGACTCACTCATTGACTTACAAAACGGCCGCATTGATCCTCACTTACTGTCACCAGAGCAATTGGGACAGCAGATAAGCATTATCGTTAATCAGCTACGAAACGATCTCACTTTACCAATCGATAATTCGAATACTAGAGAACTATATAACCTACTACGTATTTTTACACGCATTCACCATGATTATTTTATCATTGAAATCCGCATACCTTTGGTTAGCAATGAAGTATATGAAGTCGACAAAATAATATCAATTCCGCAAAAAAGAGACGAGTCAATTTATGAAGTGAAACTGGCTTTTCCATATATTGCCTTTAACTTGAGAAAAGATATGGCAATTATGCTATCCGAGTTCGATTTAAATTCTTGTGTACATATACACACTAACAACAAGCTCCTATGCTCCGTAGATAAACCCGTCTATGATTTAAAGGTACAGAAATCCATTTGCGAAATAAAATTACCTAACGAAGCATTATATTGTTCCGAGACTGTGTCGAAATTAAAAGGTGACCGGTGGATTAAATTACACAGAGATAACACATGGATCTTCTCATGTTATGAACTATGCAGGGTACGTGTGTTCTGTGAATCAGAGATGGAAATAGTTGATTTAATCGGAAACGGCTTACTTAGTCTGCAACAAGGATGCACACTAAAGGGGGATACGTTTACTATTTATGCACATAACCATTATTTCAAAAGTATTAAGGAACAGTTTGAAAACGTGAATATACCTCAGTCTGCTCTGAATAACCTTATCAATACTAGTATGACTAACCTTAGTAACTACAAAATTGAAAACCATGAACAATTATATTCGAATTTAAGAGATCAGATTAATACTATCAAAGAGCAAGAGAAATATCAAGACCTGAGTATCCATGACGTCCATCACTACTCAGCCATTTATGTTTTGTCTATTGTATGGCTGCTAACAGTCTCCGTGCTTATCTTCTTGTGGTGGCGCAGGAGGAACCCTCTTAAGGAGGGCTCCGTGGAAACTGGAGTACAGATGCCACCGGAGCGCCAAACAGATCAAGCTAGTGTTAGTGTTAATAGTGCTGGAACTGTAGATCAAGGGACCTCGCCAATAGGGTCACGGGTACGATCGGTAAAATTTGAAGTCCCTAGTGCAGTGACAATAGAGTGAACTGGATATTAAGTGAAAGTGAAAGAGACATGACATTTTTTATTCCTTTAATATTATATTTTTTAAGTTTTCAAAGTCTTTATATTTAAGTATCATAATATGTTATTTGGTAATTTAAGTGCTTTGCTATTAAGACTTATCCATCTTTTATTGTCCTTTTCTTGAGAGGCGCAAGATGTACGGTGAAACCTACATTTATAATATGTATTTAAATTTGTTAATTTAGCGTTCTGCTTACCTCGCAATTACTCATTGTTATACCAGTATCAATTGTGCAGTGCAATACACGCATTCATATCAGACGGTCGTTTACCTTATCATCTTATAATATCATTTATCAGTCAATTATATCATTTTCTATCATTTATCATAAGTGAGGGAAATCACCCCACATGGCCTTTACCTTCCCGGGCAGTGGAGCGATACCTTCTTGCGATACTAGATATCCTAAAAATTCAACTGTGGGTTGACCAAAACTACATTTACTCAAGTTTATCGTTATACCTAGTTTCTTAAATCTTTTAAAAATCTCTCTTAAATGATTTTTTAATATTTTTTCGTTATCCGCGGCTATAATGACGTCATCGATATAACAGAATAGTGCTGATTCATTAACTTGTGTCGCATCTCTAATACGCTCGATTCCCTTTAAAACATCGTGATCCATGAATCTTTGGAAGGTTTGCGCTGCATTCCTGAGACCAAAGCTCATGCGAGGGAACTCAAACAACCCGAATGGGGTGCATATGCCGGTTTTTTCAATATCGTCGGGTGCTACGCAAATATTGGGATATTTGTATATGCCCTATTAAAATATGCCCTATTTAAATCTAAACGTGCAAAACATTTTTTGTTAGGTAAAATATACGTAAAATCTTGTAAACGGGGTATGGGGTAACGGTCTGGCTTAGTGATAGCGTTAAGGGCCCTGTAGTCGCCACATGGTCTTAACTGTCCATCCTTTTTGGGGACTACATGTAATGGACTTGCCCACTCTCCTTTTCCTGGCCTACATATGCCTAATTCCTGCATTTTTTCAAACTCTTTTTTTACCTTTACATATCGGTCCGGCGGTAGTGGCCTTGCCCGCGCACATACCGGAGGTAACGATGTGATGTTGTACAGTATTTACGGAGTCTTCTCTAAAAGCTACTGGTTTAGTTATGTCTACAAATTCCACCAAGATTTCGCGATAAGGGTGGTCACTCTGTATACTCTTAATAGAGGGTTCGGTGCAACATATGATGGACCCGAATGTATCTAAACTAGTTATACTATCTATCAGTTTCTTATTGTATAAATCCACTATTAATTTATAGTGCTCGATAAAGTCTGCACCCAATATGGCTTGTTTTACGTCACAAATAATAAATGTCCAATTAAATGCTCTCCTTAATCCTAAGTTTAATTCCAATGTTTTAGTACCATATGTTTTAATTTCTGAGTTATTGGCTGCGAACAATTTGTAACTACTTACTACATGCTTACATTTAAATTGACTTACCGGTAAAACTGACACATTCGCGCCTGTATCTACTAGAAATCGAATCTTTAACCTTTTGTCTGTCACGCATAAACGATGGTTTCTGGTCGCCAATGTGCAGCTTCCCATCGAACAGCACTGCACGGCTATTAGTTTCCCGAGTCCGGTGTGGTTTGTCCTTGACTTCCTCCTACTGCTGCTGCTGGCTGCTTCCAATTGCAGGGTTGTTCGCATTTCATCGCCTGATTCCTTAAACGGTAGTGGTATCTGCATAACCAGTTCGAATTTGCCGGTGAACGCGTGGCTGAACGCGGCCTTGAAAAACGTGCCCGTGACGATCTCGTTCTGTATCTATTCCAGGTATCACCACGGCTCCTGCTGCGGCCTCTTTCTTCTCTAATTTCGCTTATTTCGCTGCGTAGGTTTTTTAATTCGATTGCCATCTGGGTAAATTGGTTCATCATTTCTGGAAAACTAGTTGAGGGTGACGTAGTAACTGCTGCGACTTCCCCAGTCTGTAGGTTTTCCATGATTTTATCGGCCATTGCTGCTAATCCTTCCAATTTGCTGTCTTGTGCCACTGATAACACAGCTTTTACTGCATTTGGTAATCTCGATATCCAAAGGCGTCTCAATGCTTCGGTGGATACTTGTGTGTTACTGGCGAGCTCGGACATCCTTCTCAGCAGCTGTGACGGTCGCTGCGCTCCTAAATCCATTTCTGATACTAATTTGTGAAACTGTCGCTCTGCGCTTTCCTCATAAGCAGTAATCAATCTGTCCCTTATGGCTTCATATTTTTTTTCGGCAGGCGGAGTTAATATTAGGTCACATACCTGTTGTAAAGCTTCTCTACTTAACTTCGCTATAACCAAGTTGAATTTAGCCGAATCGCCTTGCTTTTGTGGTTCCATTACTGACTCAAACTGCGCGAACCACAACCTCGGCATTTCCTTCCAGAATTCGGGTATTTTCGGGTAATTTCTAACTTAGGTAACTTCACTTGAACGGCAGAAGGCCGATTCTCAGTCTTACTCGCTGAAGTCGAACATGTACTTGTGCCGAGCGAGTCAGAGAACTCAACAGCTGTATAGTACAATTCATCGAAAGACATTAATGGGTTGTTATCAATATCAAAATCGTGATTCAACTTTAATTGAAATTGGTTTACGTTATCATGACATTCTATAAAATTATTTCTGATTTGATCGATACTTTTATATCTAGCCTTAAAAGACGGAATTTTAGTTTTATCCTTTTTTGCAACCGTAATTAAGTCGTATAGAATTTGCATGCGTTTAAATTCGTATTCACGGCGTTTTATGTACTTTTGTAACTCGACTTCCGCCATCTTGCTTTGAAAATAACTAGATTAAAATGTTAAATAAAACTTAAATTCCTTCCGAACCGCAACGGAAAATAATAAGAACGTACCTAGGTGGAATGTTGTTTCGTAAACTTTAAAAAGCAAGTGAACTAAGTATCAATTCGTTAATTATGTACGTATAAGTAGGTCTATGTAGGTACTTCGAAAACAAATTGTGGGTTGAAATTCGCTAAAGTAACTAGGTAATTAGCTTTTTTCGAGCTCAACCATGCTTAACACCCAAAACTTCAATCATTAACGAATGCAACAACTTAACACAAATGCACTGAGAAACAAATTGTTTGTTACTTTAAATACCTACGCGGCGCCGGCGAACTGTTCACTGCGTGGCGCCAATATAGTCAGCGTAGGTAACGTAACGCGTGAGCGATTTTTTAACAAAATTACGTTAAAAACTGTTTTTTAGTTATATAAACAAAGTAAGCTTTACGATTCTTAATTGGTTATTACACTTAAAAGTTACTACGATTAAAAGTATGAACAAAATTTAGTAATTTTTTATTTAAGTGAGGTTATTGATCCTCACAGGAGGCACCAAAAAATGGTCGATACTGAGCCTCGTTGAAGGAGCTATTGCATTCTCCGATGATTGGTCTCGAAACCCGTGATTTCAGCAGGAAAAGAAATGCACAAACACTCACCTGGAGAGGCAGGAATGATGGGAAACTAACGACGGGGCTGTGGTGTGCCGGCCGGCTAGTCCACTCTTCCACTTATTCGCGGAACTGGAGGCTTGTTTCTCTTGCGAACATTCACAGAGGTTGATCGGGCCAAATCAGACAATAAACAACTAACGAAGCATTAGATTTTGTGGGTTTGCATAGCAAACACGGAAATTTTCACGCACGCACTATGCAGCTCAGGCGGCCATATTTCGAACTGAGCGCTTTCGTTCGCCGTCGTGTGTGTGCGCTCGGAGACGTATAATTGGCGCGAAATTTGAATTGGAAGGGAAACAATTAGGTTTAAAGGATTATTAACAGGGAATGGTGTGATGATTATACAGTATTATTGATTTTTAAAGTGTATTAGTTTTGTATATATGTGTCTGATGCATTTCTTGGGATCACTCTTTTTAGATAAATACCTTAATCTAACATTGCTGTACTTTTCTATTACTGCTTTTGCCAGTTCTATATTGTGTACAATAAAATCGTTATCAAAATAATGCCCCCCAATATTCGGAAAAACTTGATTACCCAAGAAATGTTTTAACACTTTATTTGTCACCGTTTGGGTTGTACACGAGCGATCCACTCTTTTATCAACTGTTAAGTATTTTGCCTGTCTTGCTTTTTAGAAGTTGTCTCTTTAGAAGTTCATTTTCTTCCACACCAATCTTATCTAAAACTTGTCGTTCTTCTTTGTTTATTAAAGACTTTTTCGTAAGCGATTCTAATATTTCTTGCAGACCAGCAATTTTCTTTTTCAAATATCTTTTTTGCGATTGAAGTCTTTTAATCTGTTTGTTTTTTATTTGTATACGCTTCCTCAACTTTATTTTCCTGGGCGTGTCTTCTAACTGTGGATCGGAAGTTGAATTAGATGAGATATTAACTGCTTTCGATAAATTGTCCCGAATGTTTTCCATATTACATATTTGAGAACATTGCGATCCCGATGTACTGGGTAGAACATAGCCAATCTTGCCCTCTTGAATTTGAAGTTCAGTTCCGCAATCTTGAGGGTCAACCATCGGAGGATTGTCAAATGTTTGTATTTTTGTGCGTTTGTGTTTAGGTGCATCTGTTTCACTGTCAACTGCAGAAGCGCTTAGCTGAAAAACAAAAAAGTAAATTATTCAACTATAACTACGTCACTACGTCACTACTTCACTACGTCACTCGTCACACATTCATCACTCATCTTAGGTAATTTTAATGTGGGCACTGCATTCTGATTTAATTTCTTTTATTACTAGGCTGTTCTTTTAATATAAAACAGGAAATTTCAAAGTGATCAGAACAAATCGTACTAGTACGTTTTGGCTCCCATGTATTATGATTTCCACAGGCTTCGATCCACGCAGCCCGAACACTTGGTTCTTTTGGGAATCTGTAAAATTGTACAGCTATTAATATACGTAAAAGTACCGAAATATCGATATCGATTCTGTAGTTGAACTACCCCATCACTAATTTCGTACGGTGTTGCCAACAATATGAAACTAAAACAGCAGAATACTTGGTTCAGAATAATTAGGTAAATAATTATATTTTAAATAAAATGCCATACGAAACGAATATTGTACACATACATATTTTTATAAGCATTTTAAAACGTTTGGTAGGTACACACATTGATGCTTGGTAGTTCTGATAGATATGGGATGGTAGGTACTAACAAGTAATAAGATTAGTAAGTTTACGTAGTAAACAAATGTTGAAATAGGACTAATTTTATAGCTGATTATTATTGGTAGCTTATTACGTTGTCATACGTGACTTTTAAATGTTTGGACATTATGACGACGGTTTCTTCAATGAGGTCTTTTCAAGGTCACGAATATTGTTTTAAAAGCCCCGACAGATGGTGTTTAGTGTCCGTGGTCTGTCAAATTTGGGTCAGGGTGAGTGCCAATATTCTTACAAAACTGCATACAACACGGATGGGCCATGTTAAAATTGGTTTGTTTCGAATTCCCAAGTAGCAAACAAATGTCTTAAAAAGGAATTGAAGATATCTTGAAGGCAAGTAGACGAATTCCAGCTGTTGTCTTGACTAAAACTAATATGTCCTTCAAGATATCTTCAAGATACACTCCAAGGGCTAGTTAAGTAAAAATGGGCACAGTATTTAAGGACATGTTAAGAAAGAGTTAATACTACTGTTAAGATAAACTTTAACCCTATTTAAGAAATGCGGTTTAGCAGAACTCTAAACATTGACTTTAAGATACCTTGTAGGTTGATTTCAGATCAAGAGATAGACTTAGAGATATCTACTATACCTAGTTAAAACTTTCACTATTGAATTGCAGATATTCGATTTAATCTTAGCGAAGTAAAATTAAAAACCTATTTTGCTTTATAGTGATTTAAGTTACATAATTTTATAAAATATGGCGAACTTTTAATTCATTACAATAACTGTTTTAAGGTTTAGGAAAATGGCGACTAAACAATTAAATTTTATGTCTAAAAAGGCTCTCTTTTGTCGTTGAATGCATTGGAAATTTAAAACGCATGATTGTTTCTCGTGTAAAATCTATAGATAGTGCTATAAAACAGACGGGCTGTTGAAATACTAGAAAAAGACAATAAAATTTTGTATAACAATATTGCAATATGTTTATTTTTTTGCATATATTGCAAAGTTCTACATTTTCTATAAACATACTAATTATTCATGTAATTAGAATTACTATAACAAAATTAATAATGTTCAATTTACTCTAGTTTTTGATGAAGTGTTGTCGGAAAATGTATAATAATTTTTTCACATAAAGTGCAAAATGGCGTTAGATCATAAGTTTCCTTACGAAGTAAGACTTTAGACAATATTGATTTTGTAAGGCTATTTAAGACAAAGTAAAGACAAATTACATTTGAAGTAGTGCTAGTTAAGAGATATTATACTTAATTTATTCTTAAAACCGTATTGGCGAAGTACTATTTAATACATTTTGGTATTAAGTGATTCTATAGTTTGAATTAGTTAAGATCAAATTTCGTCTTAATATTTTCTTAACTTGACATTCTATAGTTCTTGTTTATTTTGTGGTGGGAACAGGTTTATGCAAGATAGTCGAGGAAATAAAATCAGCGGTAAGTACTTACGTGATATTAAATAACTATCCAATCCCCATTTATTTAGAGGACTAATAAACACAGCAACAATAATGAATAGGTACCTACATTAAATAACTTCTGTTCTGCTTCATTACAGGCACATTGTTCATCTCATAAATGTTACAGAGAATTGGCCAAAATTCTACTTTTGAACTTTTATGTGGGTAAGCCGACGATATTTACATTTATACATAAATTGTCATTTTTACCTAAATTTTCAAAATACTGCAGAATATTTTATTTAAATCCGTTGTGTCACTATTCCCCACTGCTACAGTATTCTATATCTACAGATTTTATTGTTTTCAGAAGTGTTCTAGCGTCTTTTGGCACAACACCTGGATCATGCTTGTCAATAATCTGTAATAAGGCATTGATTGCAGTATGTGGTATATTGTGATAAATGGACCAGTTTCTTAATTGGTCTCTAAAATAAAAATCATGATCAATTTTTGATGCGTTATCGTCAGCTCGTGTTGATCGATTGATTAGTGTCGATTCATTAAGAGTTAATCACCTCAATTCAAATTTACCGTGGTATCATCTTCCTCGTAATACATTAACGACACTAAGGTCTGACTCGAAGGTGTCGCATTGCTCACGTTTGCAGCATTTAAAGCACATTCGAGATATTTTTGAAGTTATACTTCTTTAGGCGCGTTATGAAAAAATGTTGTGAGTGAAATTTCATCACTGCAGCACAAAAGTTACAGGGTGAAGTTAGCCACAAAAGCGATATAGAATAAACCAGCAGGATGAAGATTATGAATGTGTGGGTGTGTGATTTTGAATTATATATGGTAGTTAAAAGTAATTTATATAAAATTATAATAACAATTTTATATTATATAATAACAATATAAGAATTTTATTTAAAAGTGGTTTTTATTTTATAAACTTTTTAAGTGCGTTTATTGATTTGAGGTTAACTGTCGGAATGTATTCTTTTTATTTGTTTTTAATATAAATAATAATTAGTTCTACATTTCTATTGGTTAAACAGTTTATTTTAATGGTTTTTGATATATTACTTAATTCTGTATACAGATATATAGGAAATATGTTAATCTTTTGACGCTTCTTACTAATCACTATATAATTTTTATATTTGTCTTTCTTTTCACATACAAAGAATACAAGCACACGGGGTGAAATTTTTAGTTATCTTTTTTTAGTAACGATAAAGAAGTATAACTTTTTACGTACGTACATAAGTACACACAACGTTCGTTTTTATATTTCTCTACACGTCGACGAAAGGCACCAGATCTTTTTATATTTCCAGCTTCATCCATGTCTCTTTTGGCTATATTTGGAGAAAACGTCCCATTAAATGAATTTTTACTCTAATCTTACTAATTTTAGTAAAAACGGAATGAAAATATACTTCAGATAATCAATATTTAGAACTTGGTATTAAAATCATCTTAAATTTATCTAGAAAATATATTTTTTCTTAATGAGTTTTAAAAGATACTTTAATTATTCAATAGAGTTTTAAGTGAGCTTTCAAATAATCCGAGTAAAGTAAAAAAAATATTTTAAGTTTTAAGTGTAGGTATACTTAAATCAAACTAGTTTTAAGAATACTTAACTCGGTTTTTAGTATTCCTTACTCGCTTAAGTAGCGGTAGTTTAAAACTATTTAGTATTAAAGAAAGAAAAGACTTCAGGAAATCCTTTTTGATTTAGCAAAATCCAACTTTAGATAAAATAAAGATATATAGGATTTAATCACTAGTCATAATTGCTACTTGGGTTTTATATCAACTTTGTTTTGTTATAACTTGTTTTTTTTTCACCGAATGTCAATTTATGACATTGACAGATCATGCTTTGCCAAGCCGTCTATCGGAAGTACAGAGAAAGTCTTTTTTTTCTCTACTAATGTCATTCTGAAAAGACCTCATTACCATACTATAAAATGGGTAGGTAAGTTTAAGTATACACGAACTATAAAAACACTGTGATGTATTGTTATACCTACCTAAATAGCTAAATAAAATGTCATATCATTAAAATGATAAAATATTAAATTTTAATGTAAGGGCCCTTACACCTTCAATATCATCCAAATATGAACTTATTCAGTTAAGTGGCAACACTTATTTATTGGAAATATTTTATAAGTTTTAGTAAATTTGCACGTTTATTTGTAATGATTAGGGAAAAAAAATACTCACAAATGGTAAGAGGTACCATCCTTCTGTAGACTTGATGTCTCTGACCTTTTTTTGCACCGAAAAACACTACAACTAGGCATTTTCATCGGAGCTCGTACCACGCGTATTACTACTCAACGACTGGCACGAAACGCGCGGCAACTAGTTTTATAAAACGATTACGACCGGCGATCGCGTGTCCTTGAAAGCGTTGGCAGAGGGGTACGCGCGTAATATCCACTCCTTAGCGGTTTAATACTCAAAGCGCTCATGAGATCAAGAATGCTCAAAGAGTGTTTATTCACCTATATCAGTACCCTTTGAACAATCTAACCATAGAGCAATTTATAAGTAGAGTTGAAGCTGTCTAAAATAGTGTAATGTCAGTGTCATTACAGCAATTATGATTTACTGTTAATAATTCGAAATGATCAAATACGAATACGGCGGAAGCGAAGTTAACGCGACGATGAATAGAGGCGTCGAAGTAAAAGAAATGGAAATCGCGAATATAAACCTGGGTAAACTCAATGCCATTGCATAACAAAATATCTAATTTAATACATCTGCCCGAGAGTGATTTAAATGTGATCTGCCAGATAGAAACTCAAACAGCTGCAGTGGAAGTTTGGCAGCGGAGGGGAGCGCTCGTGCCGCCCCCGCTCCCGCCCCCTGCACTCGCCCTGCCCCGACCCCAGCTCTCGACTCCAGCAGCTCGTTCATTCAGGTGCCTGCGTTTGGTCATGGATTCCGTTAATACAGTGCTTAATTGAGTTTATTTTATAAATTAACATACAGTTCAAATCATGATGAAATTGAAGTGCGGCAAATTAAGTTTAATTAAAAGCTATAAAATATATATACAATGTGGGTAAGTTTCATGTGTTTGTCTAGGGTCATAAAAAAACTCTCACTGTCCAGATTCACTCATCACACTCCTCGGTCTCTCAAAATGTGCGGTGGTCGTGCACAATTCCAGATCCGTGCTTCTCTTTCGGCGACAGCAGATGTCAGGATACAAGGGCAGCGACAAATAAACGGTCTAAGTTTCTTCTTCCGCAAACTTACTCCCAGAAATATTCTTGAAATTGCAACTATCGACTTCGTTATGATCCTTCATTGGAGCGGAGCGAGCGAAGCTCCCATGGATCAGCTTCAATGGCGCAATGTCTGTTACGCCAGAACTGCCCGAATTCTTAACCGATTTTAATATTTTTTATGTGGAATCGAATCAACAGGTTTAGGACCAGATTGTGACCGAATTTTGAAATTCGCAAAAATTCACATCGAAACAAAAAAAATGATTTTTTTTAGGTATTACGCTCCGCTCCAATATATGGTGCTAGCGTAGCTTTATGCTTAGCGACTGCATTGCCTAGTATAGATATATCTAGATCCATGGATTATGAGGCGCTCTAAATTTAGAGAGAAGATTTATTAGTTAGCACAAGGGAAATATCTAAGTGGCGGTTTAATATAAAAATATCAGCAACTGCTAATAAAAATGATCTGACTGGACTACAGCTAAATACAGAATTCCTCCGTTAAATCACAAACGTTTGTAACGGTTGTTTCAAATTACACCGTGGTTTTAAATCTTTATAAAATATGAAAACAGAAGCGCAATAAATCATAGAAAACCATTTGCACAACTTATCCATTATGGAAACACTAATAAACACTTATATTCTACAATATCAAAAAGTATGCGTCGCACGCGACCATCACAACTATGCGAATGCAGGAAGGGAAGCAGACGCGTCTGACTGTGCTCATAGTGATAACTAACTAGGTTAAGTTAAGTCATTCAAGTGTTCGAAACGCTACGTTGCAATGTATTGTACTGGAGATAAAGATCAATGCTTTCTATACAATGTGAGCATTGAGGAAGAGTGTATTGAACGACAACAGTCACGCCAGGACTTACCTACGTAGGGAGACTTTGTACCGAGATGTCGCCGCACAAGAATTTCAAGTTCCACATTCTAAGCATGACAGTTTAGGTGTATTTGCGACAGTCTAGATATGAGGCAATATCATTTCGCAGTTTGTGGTCGATTGCAGGTGGTGGTACAGCAGCGCAGACCGGGGGCGAGGGCGGGCGCCCCCCGCCTGCCGCGCTCCTCCAGCCCCCTGCAGCTCTATTTGCTGAACGTAAGCGTCCCTTTCAGTTCATGTTTACTCGCTCTTATGTTGATTATAATACCGCATTTTACAAGTGCCTTACCATTATTATATGATAATAATATAAAAAATATAAAATCAGTAACCTTACCAGTGGCGACGCGTGCATATAACACGATTCCCATCGGGTTGCCTTGGCGATCACTAATAATTTTTTTATTATTTTCAATAATAGCTTACCCCGCTTTGTAATGTAAGCCGAAGTTCAACGGCTTTCGGATTGCAAACGCCATAATTACATTGCGCGCTTTGTAAAAATATTCTTCTATATCCCGTATACAAGATACGCAATGTATTTGAAATAGCAAACGCACACAAACACAGTTTACAATCATATGACGCGACAAGTGCGACGCGCTCCTCCGCTCCGGCAACCCGATCAAAATATTGGGAATTTACAAATGCCAAATGTATGCAAATCACTCACACATACATAAACAAATACATGCAAAAGCCTCGTAATAATTGTTTATAGATAACTCGATCTCGGATAGCCTACCAATCTTTATTTGTCTCACGTTAAAGTTTCGTTTCGCTTGAGCGTCTAGTTTCGCGCGACCTCGACCTTGAGGCTGACACTCGCTTGATTGATCACAGATCACTCATTACGCGGTCACGGTCAGCACGGGTAATTTATGCTATAAATTAGCATTTATGTGAATTATTGTTTATGTGAATGAATAGATGTGAAAAATAAGTGAAATTTTACTTGCCGAGTGTTGTGTTAGTCTGTAATAAATAGTTTGTTTCGTTTCCTCGTAAAGGTTTGTCTTTATAGTTTATTTAACTTTGTTATTTGTCGTGACGCGGTTAGACGAGAAATGGCGGCATTGATACAAATTGACTGTTGTCTTACAGATTACTTATTAAATGACTTAACTTCGTTCTCCAATCAATCTTTCGAAAATAAAAAATATATCATAAAAAATGGACGGGCTTGTCCCGATATAAAAATTGATTATAGGCGTAAAGACGGATTTTTCAAACATTTTCACAGTTCTATGTATGATAAATACAATTGGTTAACGGGCAGTTGCAAATTAAATAAATTATTTTGTTTTCCATGTTTGTTGTTTTCCGATACAAACAGTGCTTGGAATAAAACGGGTTTTTCAGACATTAATAATTTGACAAATTCGGCTAGGAAACATACTCAAACTGAAAAACATTTACGCAGTTGTTTATTATTACACGATTTTGGAAATAATAGAATAGAAACATTTTTCGGTAATAGTTATGAAGCCCATAATCGAAAAGTGGAGCGTAATCGAAACTAAATGAAACGTTTAATTGACACTGTTGTTCTTCTTGGAAAACAGGAGTTATCTTTCCGCGGCCATAGTGAAAACTTAAATTCAAGTTTAAGTTTTCACTATAACTTAAATTAAATTCAGAAACATTGTTTTATTTGAGTAAGTACGACAGCGTTATAGACTCTCATCTTGATCAATGTTCATCTAATTCACACTCCGTGTTTACCGGTCTCTCGGGAGACATTCAAAATGATCTTATACAATGCATCGCGGCGGTAATTTTAGACGAGATTAGGTCTGAGATTAGCCAAGTTAAATTCATTTCAGTCATGATAGACGAAACCCCAGATGTTAGTCATAGGGAACAATTATCAGTCATATTTCGTTATTTAACCGAAAACGGTCTGGAGGAAAGATTTGTAGGTTTTTACGACGTTAGTGAAAGCCGGACAGCGGCTGTATTAGCGACTCAGTTGCTTAATATTCTTGAACAATATCGATGCAAAGACAAATTGATCGGTCAGACATACGACGGTGCGGCCGTTATGTCAGGTGAACGCGGAGGCGTTCAGTCTTTAGTACGGGGTCAATGCCCTCTCGCACGTTTCGTACCGTGTTATGCTCATATACTTAATTTGGTTTTAAGCAAATCCTTGGAAAATATTTCGGAATTAAAATCATTTTTTGGTCATATCAATGGAATTGTCAGGTTTTTCAACAAATCGTCGAAGCGGTCAAATCTTTTAAAACAGTTTTCCGACCGTCGTATGCCTGGAGTAGCTGAAACGCGATGGCATTATCATTCACGCATTATTAATGTTATATTTAATTGCAGGTTAGATATGATTGAAACGTTTAATCATATATTAGATGATCCCCAATCGTGGGATGTTGATTCTGTATCCATGTCGGAGTCGTTTGTAAGTAAATTAGAAGATATGCAATTTTGTTTCCTTTTACATGTTTTTTCGGAGATTTTTGCCAGAACTGACATTTTATTTGCTTTGCTTCAAACCAAACAAGTCGACATCGAAACCTCAGTTAGAGAAATAAATGCATTTCAATCTTGGATGTCAGAAGAGTTTTTAAAGCAATTTGATTTTATTTTCAGTAGTATTCAGGAATATTGTGAACCACTACGACGACGCCGGCGGCTGGATACAGAAATTGACTTAAAAACACAATACAAGCGTTTATTCGTTGAAATAATAGATAACATCAAAAGCCAAATAAACTCCCGTTATTCATCTTTTCAGAACTTAACTTTTCTTGATTTAGTCAACAAATCGAAATACGCGAGTTACCGTAGTAGTTTTCCTGAGGAAAGCGTGTCTAAATTAATATCCGAATTTCCAAATATATTTGATTTTCACGCCTTAAAAAACGAATTAAAAGTTTTATACAGTACTTCATCAATTAGTAATTTAGATGTTTACGAACTTTATTTATATCTTTTTAAATCCACGTTGAATGAAGCTTTTCCTCAGCTTTTAATTTTATGTCAAATTATTTTGACTCTTCCCGTATCGGTGGCTTCCGCGGAAAGGTCGTTTTCGGCATTGAAGCGGATTCATACTTATACACGAAACAGCCAAAGTGAGGCAAGATTATCAAATCTCGGAGTAATATCAATTGAAAAACATCTATTGTTAAAATTGCAACAAAAAAGCGACTTTTATGAAAGGATTCTGGCTCATTTCGTAAAGAAAAACCGTAGAATTATGTTAGAATACAAATAAAATAATTTATAATTTAAAATCATGTATAAATAAATAATTTATCAAAAAATATGTTACGTAAATTTATCGGGTTATAGAATATATATATGGCGAAGACAGACGACAAACGACAAGTAACAAAATAAAAACATCCAATATTTCTACTGATATTTATTTGCTAGCTTATGCCTGCGATTTCGTATGTGTGGAATTCAGGCCATGTTGATTGTTCTATTCCGTGTCCAAGGCTACATGCATGCCAAATTTCATCCAAATTCGTTAAGCCATTTTCGCGTAATTAAGTAAAAACATTCACCATTTGTAATAATATAGTTAGTAGAATATGTTCAGCAAGTGAAGTTTCACTTATTTTTGGTTCTTGTTTTTCTATATATTATAACCCCTGTGCGAGTGACGTGTGCTTAAAACGGCTTTTTTCAAAGCCACTTTTATCATACTCGACATGCACTGTTCATATAATACCAGTGATGTCATGTATGGTGAAGGTGGTGAACACTAACAACTGATAAATTGCATACAACGCACGCAACGCAAGCAAATCACCAAACCTAACATTTCGTCGTAGTTATGGAAAAGGTAAACTAACACAACACATGAACACACTCAGGTCAGGTATGTAATTTATTGCATATTTTTTTATAATATGATATTTTGTTTAATTACGCATTAGCCGTTTTTTGGTCCGGCTTTACCTTCCTTTTTTTTCACCCCACGCCACTGAACCTTACGTAACTATTATAAGTTGAATATCGACAATTTATATCGTGATCGAGAGATATCTTGATTACGACAAAAATAAATGTATTTTATTAAACATCTCCATCACTTTTATTTGTACTTCTCTTTCACTCTCGTACGGCCGTCATCTTGTTGTTTACGTCTGCCTTGAGAATATAAAAATGGCGCAACAGCCGTCCAAGCGGCATTCCTTGGGAGCCATTCATTTATTACGTAAGACTATTTTCGCTAGTTTTTGACCCCCTCCCCCCCCCTATAATAAGAAAAAATAAGAATAGGCCGACCCCCTCCCGAATATTTATTACGTAAGAATCTAAAATATTTTAACCATAAAATATGTTGGCATATGGTAATTCATACTAATGATATTTACGCATAATATTATTATTCAGAACAAATTAAGCGTAAATGATTGAATCATAAATACAATCAGCATAATCATATCAAAGCATAAAATTCACAATCATTACTTTATAAAAGCATTATGGTATCAAACCATAATGAATATAATCATAATCATCTTACGCAGAATAAGTAACTGCTAAGATTATAGACACACATCAATAACTTTTTACATAAACATTGCTCTAACCTAACCTTACCTAAACCTCCTTTGACACTTTTATAATGAAGGAAATACTGGTTCAAACAACCATTAACGAGGCGATGCAGTCGCTCAGCATAAAGCTACGCTTGCACCATATTATTGGAGCGGAGCGGAATACCTAAAAAATTTTTTGTTTTTTGTTTTGATGAGAATTTTTGCGAATTTCAAAATTCGAGCTCCGTCACCATCTGGTCCTAAACCTGTTGATTCGATTCCACACAAAAAATATTAAAATTAATTAAGAACTCGGGGAGTTATGGCGTAACAGACATTGCGCCATCGAAGCTGATCCATGGGAGCTTCGCTTCGCTCCGCTCCAATAAAAAAAAAGTTTATTATAAAATACTATTATGCGACTATACACTATGCCTAAAAACATTTCGCAAATTATAATTATGTATAAATATATTACATCTAATTATAATTATGCCACAGTACATATATTGCTAAAAATCAATTATGACAAAGTAATATTATGCAAAAAGAAATATGCCAAACTATTTTAGAAATAAATACATTTTGTCAACGAAAGAGATCCCGTAGTTTTTACCTATACGCATCCGAGCGAACCTCGGCACTTGCACGGTTGGCCGCGCTTTTTCAAAGTATAAATTTAACTTTGCGCATTTTTGGGATCTTACGTAAGAACTATTGAGACTCCCTCCCACCCGCTTGTAAGAAAAAATAAGACATGGTCGACCCCCCTCCCCCCCTAAATCATCTTACGTAATAAATGAATGGCCCCTTGTGTGAACGTCGCCTCGAGCACATCGTGAAGGGTATGTAACTCTTTGTATATAAATATTCTGGTGAGCATTGTAAGTCTTACTTAGTTGGTGTCAAAGATTTAAAGTTATTTACATGATGAAATATTGTATTGGAATTATAAGTTAAATTTAGAGTGCAGGTTTTAATTATCCCGAATAAATCCATTAAATTACATAATTCATTATTTTTAATTCACATCCTAGCTAGTCTGTGTATTGGGTCGTTAACATATGTCATGCACATCATTCGTCTTTAAAGAAGCTGTTTGACGTGATCAAATCGCTAGAATAGGTGTATCGGTATGCGAGACTTGACATTTGTGGCTTCTTATAGTATCTGATCTCATAGAATGTCCCTAACAATATCCATCGCAGATTTATTTTTATAATAAAATTGGCTACGACATATACTTAACGCTTATTAAATTTATAAAATATGTTACTCACTCTAATATGTGTTCTGTTATGTTATATTTCTATATTTAGTAAGTTTATTATTGAGCTCCAATTTATTTTTTCAAAATAAAACACACATTGATGTTGCTGATTATCGTTTCTATTCCTGGTACGTACTCCTGGTTGTAGCTAAAAATCAGTAATTTACGCGATGCGAGTAAATACGATGCTGAGTTGCGACCCCTGCATACTGCTGCGGCACAAACACACACACACGTTGGTTAAGGACGACCTTGTTTTCCACTCTAAGATATTATGGTATTGAAAAAAAAAGCTTCTATACGGACTTTCAGGGCGCTCGCGGCCATTCTATCCGTGATAAGCGTCACATTTTACCGTTACACGAGAGCGTCAGATTTAGTAGCGCTACCAGCATGCTGCCTTCCCAACTCATTGTGCGTGGCCTTTTGTCTCGTTTTCACTCAAGCCATTGTGCGTGGCTGGCATGATTTTCTAACATTTCTCTATTGCTTTCGGCCGTCCCTAGACGGCACTGTTTTTTTGTTAATAATGTATGTGGATGTGTGGAGTTGGAAGTTAAGCTTTTATATGTTTTGTCATTGCACAGACGGCGGCGGGTGGTGGCGACGAGGGCGCCGAGGGCGGTGGCGACGGCGTGGTGCTGGTTCCCGCCTCGCTGCTGCTGCCCGCGAAGCCACCTGCCGACAGGTACGCTACTCACTTCTCACCTCACACTATGGAGGACGACTAGTATACTCCTTAGAATAGAATATATATTTGCTCAGCTCAACTTCCAACATGAGTCGTTTCATAATTGGTGTTTTTACGACAATGTTGATACTACGCCATGTAGTGTCTATCTTCGCTTGACATGCAGGAGCTAATTTAAACTCAAAATAATTTTGATTTGCGTATAATATATAAATTACAGACAATAAAAAGTAACTTTGATCCGCGTCTTGCTGCGATCGGAAGGTAAGTGGGGTAGTGCGGGCTAATACAATCCAACTTGAAAAGTCCTACCAGCACAAAATAGCAATGTTGAGTGTACAACGGTTTGCTAATGTTTTTTTTATTATGGTTGTGGGCCGGAACATCTTCCCGCCTCGTTGAAAAGACGCTTTCAACATATCCCACTGCAGTTCTTCTGTTGGCAAGGGACACAGACGAGGAAGTGGTCTTCGTATGCTTCCTCGTACGGTATTGATGTCTGCTACACGGGAAATCCCATCAATCCCAGGATATAGTCGGGAAACTCTTCCTAACCTCCAGTTCAGAGGCGGCACGTGATCCTCTTGTATGAGCACCATGTCACCAATATTCAGCTTGGCAGTATTGGCCTTCCATTTTGTTCGTTGCTGGAGTTCTCCAATATACTTCTTTTGCCATCTATCCAAGAAATGCTGGCGCAACCTTTCGAGACGTTCATATCGCCGTAAATTGCCTTCTTTGCAGTCTCGTAAATTTGGTGATGGCATCGACGTCATGGGTCTTCCAATGAGGAAATGTCCTGGAGAGAGTGGAAGGAAATCATTAGGAGAGGGTGATAATGGATATAAGGGACGGCTATTTAAGATAGCCTCCACTTGTGCAAACAATGTTGTGATTTCTCCAAATGTTAAATGGCTGTTGCCCACTACTCGTTTCATATAATATTTAGCAGACTTAACTCCGGCCTCCCAAATACCACCGAAGTGAGGAGCGTAAGTGGGAATGAATACAAACTTAACACCTTCTCCAACTGCAAATTCACATAGGTGGTTTTTGTTTTCAATTAAAAACTGGCTAATTTCTTTAGAAGAAGCAACGAAATTGCGACCGTTGTCTGAGAAAATTTCAACTGGCTTACCCCTACGGGCTATTAATCTACGTAATGTCATTAGAAATGCATCCTTTGAGAGGTCACTGACAGCTTCTAGGTGTACGCATTTATAACGTAAACAAACAAATAGGCATAAATAGCATTTTATTATGCGACTGCCGCGACCTTTCCGATTCAAAATATAGAACGGTCCAGCATAATCTAGACCCACAGACATAAAAGGATAGCCGGGAGTTATTCTTTGCGATGGAAGGTTACCCATTTCTGGGCATAGCGTTTGGCCCGCTACACGCCTGCAACGAACACAATTGTTGACAACACGCCTAGCGAGACGCCTACCGTTTACTGGCCACACGGTTTCCCTGATTGTAGCCAATAGTCGCAGTGGTCCCGCATGCATATTACGAACATGCTCCCGCTCGAACAGTAGCTTTGTAAGGTGATGAGCTGCGTGAAGCAATACAGGGTGTTTCTTTTCATAATTATAGGCAGAAGCATCAATCCTCCCGCCCACCAGAATGACACTCTTATCTTTATCAAAAAATGGCGACAATGATAAAATTTTTGATTTTGAACTGATCTGTTTGTTTTTAAGCAATTGGTCATATTCCGTTGGAAAGGATTGACGTTGTGCAATGGAACATAAGGAATAAAATGCATTATTAATTTCCTCCGAACTTAAGGAATTAAAAAATTTATTTTGTGGATTTCTAATATTATTAATAAATCGTCTAACGTAAGCCCATGATCTTAGTAGTTTATTTAGCATAGAATATATATTTATTATTACAGACTCAAATATAGATACCGTATTGGATTTAATCTCTGGTAATACTTGTTTATTGTTGTTATTATTTAAAATAGGCCAAGATGATGGTTCCTTAGTTAAAAAATCTGGGCCGTGCCACCATAGGCTTAAGGAAAGTAACTGACTCGCGTTTACTCCTCGAGATATCAAGTCTGCCGGATTTTCCGATGTTGGCACATACCTCCAGGAATCTACATCAGACATTTCTGATATTTGTATGATTCTGTTGGCTACAAAAGCCTTTAACTTTCTGGGATCACTACGTAACCAAGCCAAAACAATAGTAGAGTCGCACCAGTGATAACTGCGTAATGGTGTATACCTTAATGCTTCTATAACTGACCTGCACAGCTTGGCAGCTAAGACTGCACCAAGCAACTCAAGTCGGGGCATTGTTGTAAGTTTCACAGGAGCGACTTTCGACTTAGAGCACAGTAACATAACTTTCACATTGCCATTAGGATCTACTGATCTTATGTACACACAAGCACCGTATGCATTTTGTGACGCATCACTAAAAGAATGCATTTCAACAAACAATGGTTCATTGCAAAGGACTAATCTCGGAATTTCTAAATTTTGAAGATGGGGTACGTTGTTCTGGAATACATTCCAGCTGTGCTCAATATCTTGTGGTACTGGCTCATCCCAACCCAATTTTTTGAGCCACAGTTTTTGTAACATTATTTTAGGCAGTATTATAACTGGACTTAGAAGACCTAACGCGTCAAATATTTTAAATGATTGGGACATAATGGATCGTTTAGTAATGGGCAAACTATTTTGTGAATTAAATTTAGTGGGAAAATGTAAATTATCTGTGGATGGATGCCAACCTAGCCCAAGAGTGCTAGATGACTCACTAAATATTAAATTATCCTTTGCATTCACGTGATCAGAACTTTCATAAAGTGTTGGTAAGTCACTTTTGTATTTTCTTAAATTAAAACAACCCTTCGATAATATGTTAGAAACTGTATTTTTTATATAATGCAATCTTGGTCACTTCCAGTTATTAGATCGTCGACATAAAAATCATGTTTAATTATATCTTTAATTATATCTTTAATTAAGATATCATCACACTCTTCTCCGAGTTGACTGATGCATCGAGTGCATAAATAACTAGCACTAGCGGTGCCGTACGTTAATGTATTCAGCCTAAGTATTTTTAACGGCTGACTTTCATTTTGCCTCCACAATATAAGTTGTAAATCGCGATCTGAATCTGCGACCTCCACTTGTCGGTACATCTTTTCGATGTCTCCAGTCAATAAATATTTATATTGTCTAGCTCTAATGAGAATAGAAAACAAAGAATCTTGTATGTTAGGACCTGACATCAGAATATCATTAAGTGAGTATCCTGAAGTAGATGGTGCCGAACCGTCAAACACCACTCTTAATTTAGTGGACTCACTGCTGTCCTTAAAGACCGCATGATGACATAAAAAATAGGAAGAGTCAGGTTTTACCTGCACTTCAGTAAGATGTCCCAACATTTCGTATTCCTGTATAAATGTGGAGTATTCTACCTTTGCATTTGAATTGCGTCTAAAACGTTTCTCCAAATTAATAAACCGCCTTTTAGCGAGTGCAAAGGTGTCGCCTAAACAATCTGGCGAATCTATTAAGGGTAGTTTCACACGAAATCTACCGTCTTCTAATCTAACTGTATGAGATAAAAAATGATTTTCGCAGTATTCATCGTCTTTACCTAGAACAGCCTTATGGGGGGGATCTCCTCGAGATTCCAAAAAATAGGAAGTAACTTATCGACTTCTTCATGCGAATTTTGTAAAATATGTGCATGATTACATTGAACAGACTTAGTTGTGTTCTTAGTGTATATAGGACCAGATATTAACCACCCTAATTTGGAATTATGTAATTTAGGATATTGGGGACCCAGTGAGTGTTGCTCATTTTGTAAGATATCCCAAAATATATCAGCCCCGATTAATATATCTATCGTAGATGGCTGGTAAAAGGTGGGATCGGCCAAAGTAATATTTGAAGGTAATTTTAATTGGCTTATATTTATAGGAGCCTTTGGCAGCTCAGTAGTTAGTTCATTTAGCACTATACATGAAAACTGTATACTGAAAGAGGAGTTTAGCGAATTTAACCGAGCCGTACAAGATTCTATAGCATGATTAGAACAGCTGTTATCTATACCTATAACCTTTATATTATCTAAACGGCGCGACTGCAGTTTTAAGCTCTTTTGTAGTGATTTCGTAATAAAGGAGGATTGGCTTCCGCAGTCCAATAATGCACGCACCTTAATTGATTGATTGGTGACAGGATTGCAAACTTCTACAATGGCTGTAGATAACAACACCTGTTGACCTTGAATTGAATGATTTGCTACAGTTAATGGTTCATTTACCGTAATATTGGAGGATGACGTCACCGGCGCATGAAGTAAAGTGTTGTGTCGTTTGTTACATTCGCGACACGGTCCCATACGGCATTCACTCGTCGGATGTCCTTGTCTTAGACAGTTAGAGCACAATTTATATTTTTTGACGTCACTTATCTTGTATGTTTTTAGCTTTAAAAGTTGGGCAACTATAAATTCTATGGTCTTCTCCACAAATAATACAAATATGTATGACAGACTTTTGTGCATTTACACTAGTTAGGGCTTTCGTACCGGACATGCGTATGGAATTATTGTAATTACTATTGTTTGACATGCTATTATGTTGCGAGCCATTTTGAGTATTATAGTTATTACAACCTTTCGGCAAATTATAAGTGCGTGACGTTGATGGAGCGTTGATATTCACATTGCTATTATCATAAGACCTATTTCTATTAATCGACTTGTCGTGAAGGGACAAAATATAAAGACGGAAGATCAGGGTAAAGTTACAGTTTATATATTTACAAAAACAATTTAAAGAACAAAAAGATTGGAGGTAAGAAGAGTGAGGGCGAGTATGTGTAGAGTTCAGTGAAAATGTGAGTAGGTGGTTGTGGGTCGTCGGCGATCTTCTATATCGGTGGCTTGAGGCCCGGGGCTTTAGGGCCCAGAGGCGGTGAAACCGTCGGATGAAGGGTGGCGCTGCCGGTAGACAGGTGGCGGGGCAGACGTCGGCCGGAGCTGCTGGTAGACGGGCAGCGCTGCTGGTAGGTCGGGAGGCGTGACAGGTAGGTAGGGCGGCGCTGCTGGTGGACGGCCTGCACCGATTTACTGCCGGCGCTGCTGGTAGACGTGCGGCGTGACAGGTAGATAGGGCGGCGCTGCTGGTGGACGGCCTGCACCGATTTACTGCCGGCGCTGCTGGTAGACGTGCGGCGCTGCTGGTAGGTCGGGCGGCGTAGCAGGTAGGTAGGGCGGCGCTGCAGATGGATGGCCTGCACCGCTGGTGGTCAGGCAACGTTAGTGGTAGAGAGTGGCTAAGTTTAGTGTAGGTTCTTGAGCCAAACGTTTGCCTTACGGCGTTGAGGACTTTTCTTGAGTCCCGGGGCAGCCGGCCCCGGGATAAGGCCTTTAAGAATTTTGGAGAGCTCGGTAGCGAGCTATAGATGTTAACGTGGCAACTTTTGCCGAAGAACTGAATCACTTGGCAGGTCAGCTCGGTCTTTTATAGGCCCAGAGCCATTTAAATTAAGATTGTCTTCGAAAAGACATAAAAAGAATAAAATCTGGTTTTCTTTGGAGGTTGAATACCATAAATGAAAGATCGTGTCATGGGTAGCCATGGCAACGGAGAAAAACTTATACGTCAATAAATTAAATAAATACATTTTTAGTAATAAAATGAAGAAATAATAACGAAATAGATTAAACAAATAGACAGGTTAAAATAACAAGCAATGCCGGTAAGTGTGTAGCATTCTGTATAGAAGTTTTGAGTGGTTGGGAAGCTCTATATGAAAATCCAGTGTTTCTTTTCAGCAATTGAGTAAATTATTATTGTATATATATATATATTTACAGAGATTAATACGTTTATCTACTCTGATACTATAATACAAAGATTCTAAAACTGAAAACAAAATGCTTATGACAAACATTACGTACAGGCCAAAAATAATAAAAAAAAAAGTTTAATTACGATACAGGTCTTGTATGGACACCTGTAACATAATATAACTTTTTAATCATAACGATACACCTATACAACCTCCAGCTGGACCAAGGAGGTTGAACCTCTACTTTAAAAAGGTTTCAATGAGCGAGTCCGCGACGACGCAACACGCATGCGCAATCGATGTTTGCACCTTTGCGCCAACATTTGACATTTAAATATTTTTTTTGTTATATTCAGCGTTTTATTTGCAATATTGTTTTACATATTATAGTATGAGAGTAGATAAAGTAGTGTATGACACTGTACATAACTTGGTCTTATAACACTCGTGTGATACTATAAAAAAACGGCTCGTTTTTTTAAAACACACTCATGTTATAAGAACCCTTATTATGCAACAGTATCATAAACTACTATTACAAATTACGATGCAAAATGGAATGATAAAATATACAATTTAACGAATGTTATGAATGAAAATCGGAGACTATAAAGGTACATATTAGTATACATTACATTTCCCCCACGACCCCAGAAAATTTTCGACTCGGGAGAAAATTTTATTAAAAGAAAGGGCCAAGAGAAATCCTAGGAATACTACTTCGCAGGAACATACAAGCATTCACACAAATATCCATCCTTCTTCTATCATACCCATCCTTCTTCTATCATAACATCAACTACATTCAGGTAAGGGTGGAGTTCACATTCAATGACTACCACTCTAGAAGGGTGTTCCTACATGACTACAGGCTTTTTTAGGGAGTTGTCAACCGCTCCATAGATGGAAAAAAAAATTGTTATTGACCTAGGCATCTTTAAGGAGTAATCAACCGCTCCAACCTAAGGCTTATTTAGCGAGTAGTCAACCGCTCGGACTTAAGGCTTGTTTAACGAGTAGTCAGCCGCTCGAAAAGGAGTACCAGTTAGTACTTAAAGAGTGTAGGGTTAAGTTGAAGAAGACTAACGATGTAGTCTTGGGTAAAGGTTAAGTTAAAAGTAAAGGCTTTAGTTACCTTTAAAGAAAATTAAGATAGAGCAGTGAAATACTCTATAGTAAAGATAGAGGCAGAGATTTTAAGTAACGCCTCTTTTAGACGTTGGGGAAGCTTAAAAGCTATAAGGTAAAACAAACAAAAATTAATAATTTCGAGATTTTGATGAGTGATTAAATGAGTGATTATGAACGAATTAATGTAGTAAATGAAATATATATGGGATTTAGATTTTAATGTCTTTGATATGCCATTTGGTTTTTGTGCCGTTAGTATCTTCTAATATATACACTAAGGGTGAAATCTTTTTTACAACTTTACATTTTACAAATTTAGGTGCGAGTTTAGCGCTGAAATAAAAACCTGCATTACTTTGAACATAGTTCTTTCGCCAAACCATATCGCCGACATTAAATTCTTTAAATGTACGACGTAGATCATAACGCGCACTGTTTTTAGCATGAGCTAAGAATAAGGTACTTTGAACTTTATCGAAAATAGATGCGAGGAAACCAGCATTCTCAGCGTAGATATCGCGAGGTATAGTGAAAAAATGAAAATTAAAGTTAATAAAGTTTAAAGAAAGTACCTTATTTTCTTCTAAAATAAAATAAAAATTAGTGTGAGTAGAGTAGAAATGATGTAATGTAATAATTATGAGAGAAAAAAAAATCTGAAAAGTTAATTAATATTTAAATAAATAAAAAATTAAATACTAAGTTAAAGATTGAGTTAAATCTCAATAAGTAAAAATTAAGCAAGTTAAGTAATTAAAGGATTAAGATTAAATAAAGTAATAAACTAATGAGAAAGAAAGATATTAAGATTAAAGTTAAAAATAAATTTCCGATTTTTTTATATATACAGGGCGTCCCAAACTTATGGGACATGAAGGGGAAGTACCTTAAATATCGTAGATAGTGAATTTTGCTCAAAGAAGACTTTATGTTATTTTTAAAAGTTAGTAATTCTGCATTCATAGATTTTCTAAAAATTACTTGCTTCGTCTGGGAATCGAACCAACTTAAATGTCAAAAAAAAAATCACCTTACTTTTATGATGCCAATCGAAAGTATAGCTAAAAAATAATAAATTAATGTAGTTCTAAAATTTGAAAATGGAACAGTCTGTGCGAGCGTTGAAGGCAAATTTAAAACGAAAATAATGTTGTTCTTAAATTTGAAAATGGAACAGTCTGTGCGAGCGTTTATTTTTCGGATATTGATCTGTTTAGTCTTAATTCACTTACACAAGTGTTATTGTGTTAATTTATTGCGAACATGGCATATCAAGTAAGTTTTGATCTAATGGAAGCATATTTTTTGAATGATAAAGATATCTCTAGAAGTTTGCAGTGGTATAGCGTAAAATATCCTGATAGACAATTACCGTCTCGTAAAGTTTTGAAAAGGCTTGTGAACAATTTGAAAACTCTGGGACGTTTCGATAAACGCCCAAGAGAACCACAGCAAGAAAACCGTACGATCAACGACGAAGAACTTGGTATTTTAATTTACTTTTCGGCTTTTCCGAAAGCATCGGTGAGAGAAGGAGAACATGAAATTGGAGTTTCGAAAAGCAAAATACACCGTGTATTAAAAAAACACGGTTTTAAGAGTTATGTTGAAGGACGATTGGTTCAAAAATTACTTCCGGGCGATACAGAAAGGAGAAGAAATTTCTGTCTTGATATCCAGGCACGCTTGCTCGAAAATCCAAATTTTTTGGATAATATTATTTGGACAGACGAATCTAACTTTAGCAATAACGGTTTGTATAACCGCAACAATAATCGTTTTTGGTCTAAAGAAAATCCCCTACGAGTCACTGAAACGAATAACCAAGTGCGTTTTTCACTCAACTGTTGGTGCGGACTTTTAAAAAACCGGGTTTTCTTAATCCATTTTTACCAAGGAACCTTGAACACGGAAAAGTATTTAGGAATACTTCAAATTTTAAGGGATAAGATAAGAAATCTTTCCGCGGCGGAGCAAGAAAACTTAATTTTCCAACAAGATGGAGCTCCGGCTCATAATAGTCGGAGAGCAGCAGATTTTCTAAATGAATGTTTTCCTACATGGATTGGTACAAATGGACCGATTAGATGGCCGGCCAGATCCCCGGACCTTACACCATTAGATTTCTTCTTTTGGGGATACGTGAAAGATATGCTATACAAAAAGCGATACGAGAACGTGGGCGAGTTGCAAACAGAATTGTGCCATATCACATCGAGTGTTCACCATAAAATGATAAGAAAATCAACAGGCAGCGGACTCATTAAAAGATTGGAGATTTGCGTAAGACAAGAGGGATCACATTTTGAGCATTTAATTAATTAATTTACAAAAAAATACCTACTTAATTGACTACGGCAGTTTCATGTATGTTTTTAATTTGATTAAAATATTAATTTGACGTTGTTCCTTTCTTTTAAAAAACCATGTAACTTAAGCATAGTTATTATTTTTTAGCTATTCTTTCGATTGGCATCATAAAAGTAGGGTGATTTTTTTTGACATTTAAGTTGGTTCGATTCCCAGACGAAGCAAGTAATTTTTAGAAAATCTATAAATGCAGAATTACTAACTTTTAAAAATAACATAAAGTCTTCTTTGAGCAAATTTCACTATCTACGATATTTAAGGTACTTCCCCTTCATGTCCCATAAGTTTGGGACGCCCTGTATATAGGAATAGTTAGATATAATGAGGGGACTTTTTTTGTTTCCTAAAAAGATACGAAAAGGGGTGAATATGAATATATACACTAGAAGAAGTGTTGTTTTAGAATTTAGGGGAGATGCTGAGATGATAAATAAAGATGGGGTAGGGAGGAGGGGAAAAGCTAAAGAGAAGACCTGGAGACTTAGAGTTGGGCGCCAATTTTGTCGTGAAGGGACAAAATATAAAGACGGAAGATCAGGGTAAAGTTACAGTTTATATATTTACAAAAACAATTTAAAGAACAAAAAGATTGGAGGTAAGAAGAGTGAGGGCGAGTATGTGTAGAGTTCAGTGAAAATGTGAGTAGGTGGTTGTGGGTCGTCGGCGATCTTCTATATCGGTGGCTTGAGGCCCGGGGCTTTAGGGCCCAGAGGCGGTGAAACCGTCGGATGAAGGGTGGCGCTGCCGGTAGACAGGTGGCGGGGCAGACGTCGGCCGGAGCTGCTGGTAGACGGGCAGCGCTGCTGGTAGGTCGGGAGGCGTGACAGGTAGGTAGGGCGGCGCTGCTGGTGGACGGCCTGCACCGATTTACTGCCGGCGCTGCTGGTAGACGTGCGGCGTGACAGGTAGATAGGGCGGCGCTGCTGGTGGACGGCCTGCACCGATTTACTGCCGGCGCTGCTGGTAGACGTGCGGCGCTGCTGGTAGGTCAGGCGGCGTAGCAGGTAGGTAGGGCGGCGCTGCAGATGGATGGCCTGCACCGCTGGTGGTCAGGCAACGTTAGTGGTAGAGAGTGGCTAAGTTTAGTGTAGGTTCTTGAGCCAAAAGTTTGCCTTACGGCGTTGAGGACTTTTCTTGAGTCCCGGGGCAGCCGGCCCCGGGATAAGGCCTTTTAGAATTTTGGAGATCTCGGTAGCGAGCTATAGATGTTAACGTGGCAACTTTTGCCGAAGAACTGAATCACTTGGCAGGTCAGCTCGGTCTTTTATAGGCCCAGAGCCATTTAAATTAAGATTGTCTTCGAAAAGACATAAAAAGAATATAATCTGGTTTTCTTTGGAGGTTGAATACCATAAATGAAAGATCGTGTCATGGGTAGCCATGGCAACGGAGAAAAACTTATATGTCAATAAATTAAATAAATACATTTTTAGTAATAAAATGAAGAAATAATAACGAAATAGATTAAACAAATAGACAGGTTAAAATAACAAGCAATGCCGGTAAGTGTGTAGCATACTGTATAGAAGTTTTGAGTGGTTGGGAAGCTCTATATGAAAATCCAGTGTTTCTTTTCAGCAATTGAGTAAATTATTATTGTATATATATATATATATTTACAGAGATTAATACGTTTACAAATGACGATGCAAAATGGAATGATAAAATATACAATTTAACGAATGTTATGAATGAAAATCGGAGACTATAAAGGTACATATTAGTATACATTACAGACTCCAAAACGTCAGCTCGATCTATTAAAAATTTATTAAATTGAATTAACGTAGGCATATCGCTAAGCGTGTTACGGAACTCTTCCCACTTAGTGAGGGTTTGACTGTCTAATATTGATGCTAGCATGAAAATAAGTAGCATATCCCATTTGTCCACAGGCTGCCCTAAACTGGACAAGGCGCGTAAATTTTTTGTAACGTGGTCAACTAAGAACCTTAACGACCTTTCATTTTCACGCTTTAATGATTGAATGTTGAATAATGAATTTAGGTATCGTTCACATAGAAGCTGCCAGGCCTTCTCATAATTTGCTGATGATATTTCTAGGTTGGAGATTATTCTGGCTGCTTCGCCTTCCAAATAGGAAACAAGATAATGATATTTATGTATATCAGATATTCTACTGTTATTATGTATTAAACTTTCAAAAGTGTCATGAAATTCCAGCCAACGGAAAAACGTCCCATCAAATTTAGAAATCTGTATTTGTGGTAATTTAAATCCCACATCATTGATGTTTTTGCAATCGGTTGAGCACTGAAGCATAGAATTATGAAATACAGATTCACGCCTTTGCTGAATATCAAAATTATCATAATCATCAATGATTTTCTTACAAGCAGCAATATTTATTACAAACTCATCTTCAATGCTCTCCCGTTCATCTATTTCCTTTTGTAAATTATCGGAATTTAACACTTCTATGTGAGTTTGCAAGTCGTCAAATCTCATTGACAGTGCTTCAAACTTGCCCAATCTAAGTGACAACTCGGCCAATTGCACGCTGGTCAACGCCTCATTCTGCCTTACATTGCTTAAAAAGTTTTTGAATTTAGGTATCTGGCCTTTAATGGAACTACGTTTTATGTTTAACTCTTTTAACTTCATATCACTCACTTCTACATTAGACACCGACATGGTCTTATAAGCAACTCTAATTTATCTAAATAAATATAAAATACAAACTAACACACACTGTAATAAAGTGTACTTTGCAAGACAGAACGTAGGTAGGTGTTAAGTAAGTAGATAGATAAAAAATATCTCACGCTCCTTCTTCGCTGATAATAGGTACTGCAACGGGAAACTGCCTTACACTTGACGACAAAATCTAAGTGCAGGCCGGAGCAACTGGAATGTTTAGGAAATATAATTAACTAACAAGAAACAATTGTCAAGTAAAATGATTAAACCTTTGCAATTTAATGGGCCACCAACTTGGTGTCAATTACGTGTTTTATGGAACAAAATGTTATTAAACACCAAGCAATTTTCAGTTTTAAATAATATTCATCATTTTATTAACCAATTACAATAAAGAATATAAATAATTTTCGATATTTATTTTTTAATGATGATGACGGTAGAAAATTTTCACTGGCTTTTGCAATATCAAAAAGATTATTTCTTTAAATTTAATTTAAAAAAATAGAGTAATTACTAAAACGACTTATTGAATAAATACAAAATACAATTGCCTGCAACAAGTTTTAGCTACTACAATAGCATGGAATAGGTTATAGGTGAATATAGGTCGTTTTTGTAGGAATAGGAATTTGGACACTTATCTCATAAATCCGCTGCCGGTGCGAAGCTTTCGATACTCCTCAAACCTGGTAGCCAACGAATTAATGGTGTTCCTTGATTGCCCTGTTGTTTAGCGATGAATTTCGTCTTCCGATGCAATGCACTTCCCAAGATGACTTGCGATATTTTTTCGATTAATATTACGTTGATTTTTTTAATTTGCAAATGCTGTTCCCCTCATGGGCCACCAAACTATGTCTTCGCTTGACATGCAGGAGCTAATTTAAACTCAAAATAATTTTGATTTGCGTATAATATATAAATTACAGACAATAAAAAGTAACTTTGATCCGCGTCTTGCTGCGATCGGAAGGTAAGTGGGGTAGTGCGGGCTAATACAATCCAACTTGAAAAGTCCTACCAGCACAAAATAGCAATGTTGAGTGTACAACGGTTTGCTAATGTTTTTTTTATTATGGTTGTGGGCCGGAACAGTGTCCATCAGAATAGAAAATAGCAAGAACACTACACTCCAAAGTATCGTAAAAGGCGGATTTTATTGAATATAATTAATTCCACACAGAGAGCGAGAGGATACTTTGGAAGGAGGCGGGCACGGGGACGCAGCTCTGCTGCAGCCGCAGCCGCAGGTATCGTTGAAGACCGATCAGGTTTTATTCCTCTCACCACTAGAATACTAAATTCTTAAAAAGAGCAATGTAAATATTATTTTTAAATTTTTCTGATCAAATATAAAGAATTGAGAACATATAATTTTTCTCATCCTGTTACGAATGAATACAGGATCAGAGAGAAAGAAATAAAGTATTGTCTGATCCCTATGATAATTTTCTCGTGTGCGATTAGCAACGTTTAATGTTTACGACCCCTTTTTTATTGACTAATAAGTAAAAAATCAGTTCACCATATTTTTATCTTTACGTTTTGTTCTTTTCTTGCATGTTTAATATTATTAATTTGCATCTCATCAGGCAGAATCAGGATTCCCATTTGTCTCAGTCAGAGAAATGTCACTTTGATATAACATTGGCAATTTTGACTCATTCGTACAGAGATTAAGGATATTCCTTTTAAATATCCTTCATTAAAAAATCCAAGAAAATAACTACTGGTTACTTTATTTCCATTACATTTTCAATCTATCTATTATCTGTTAAAAAATAAGTCAATAAACCAGAGGATCGGAAGCATGAAATGTTGTCAGTTTAAGAACCGTAGCCCATCGGTGGAGATATCACTTTTGATCCAAGAGAACTCAGTTTGAACCTTGCAAACGTACTATGAAAGTAAACCCACACGTAAGCTTTAAACGTAAGACAAGCATTTAGCTTACCACGAGGGGTTCAATATTTAAAAATGTTAAAGATTGACTTATCTTTTTTTTAATTATTCCGCAGAAAATACATAAATCATCCTCGTGGAGAATTTTGAAAAACAACAACGCTAAAAAGTTTGACCTGCAAGACGACAGTAAGTTGCTTTTCAATCGCCGACAGTTCTTTGCAACGACGGTCTATTAACTTATAAAATAGTCCCTTCAATCGTCAATTGCCCGTCAATATTCGTTTGCCGTTCCGTATGATAATGTAGCAACAACACACACGTTCTTCTGAACCCAAGTTAAGTAGTTAAAGTACTCTACAACACCCAGGTCCACGCGAATTTGGAAACGTTAATTTTCTCCATTGTCCCGGACGGGGATAGAACCCTGGGCTTCGGAGTGGTTTTACCGTCGAAACCGGAATGCAAGCCCCTCGACCACGGAGGCCATCAAATGGGAGTATTTATTTACCATCTTCAAAACCTGATTCCATATTTGAGCAATAACTTGAGTGAGTTAGATATGGTAACACCTTATTATTTTGCGAACACCAACCGTTTATATAGTTTAAATCTCCTTGGACCCTTTCATAAAACATATTTAAAGTTGCCAAGTCGTCTCAAAACAATATGAATAAAATTGGAACCGTGTAGGCTTCCTCGAGGACTCTCGACATAGAAATCGGTGAATATAACACGTCATCACTTCACATCACACGTATACACTTGCGCTGTAAATTTGCATTACTCTCTGCAAATGACGTATGTTGCTTGCTTATTTAACAATCTCTCTCTTGTGTTCTGACAATACAACATGTTACCACGAACTGCTTCATCACCTTTTGCCAAGTGATGGAAAGAGGGGGGTTCTAAACTTGTTTTGGCCCAGGTCCGGAGCGCGTGGAGGTGTACTATTTCGAGCAGGGCGTGGGAGAGTACCTGGCGACGAGCGAGGCAGGCCGCGTGACGGCGTGCGAGCGGTGGGGGGCACGCGCCGCGAGCGCCGCCAGGGCCGGACTGGCCCCGCTGCCCGCCGCCGCACAGCTGCTGCTCGCCGCTCCCCTGGCGCTACTGCTTGCGCTTCAGAGGTTGTATAATTTTGTCAATCTGGTATTACTCGTAAGTATTTATCTTACATTAAAGTTAACTTTCTCAATTGTCCCTTTTTGTAACACTAGTATGGATAAACATCGTGAACGAGTTCATAGGATTTTAACGATTTCCCCCGATAGTTTTTTTTCTTTTTCCGTTCATCTGTATGTCCAAAACTCATTACTAAGATTCTCAAAATTGAATAATGTATTTTGAAAAGTTTTGCCGAGCCGAGAACCAAAAATTTACCTCCTTGAGCTCGTATGACACGCGCCAGGCCTACGGGGGGCTATGACCCGTTCTCGCTGCAATATTTTCTTACCTAGGAAAGGCTTGCACGGGATACGCTACCGGGCTAATGATAATTATCAACGGCGGGACATAGTCAGTCTGCGAAGCACCAGTCGCGTAACCCGGAGTCTTCGGCAGATGCGCACTGGCGGCGGCGCGCGACCTGGTGACGGGCGTGGTGCAGACGGCGTCGGACTACGCGCTGAAGCCGGCGCTGGCGCTGGCTTTCAACGCACTGCTGCAACCGCCGCTGGTGTTTGCGGCGAATGCTGGCCGAGCGTTACGCGCCGCTCTCCGCCCGCTGACGCTGGCAGCCGCCGACGCCGTGGAGCCCGCTGCGCGGCTACTACGCGCGCTACAGCTGGTTGCGGTGCACGTGCACGCGCCGGGCGATAGCGACCGCCGCCGTCGGACTCACGAAGACGTCTGACCCAGAAGTTAAGCGACAGAGTTCGTTCATAGACGAAGTAGTTCTCGACCTGACCTGTCTTTATGGTCTTCTCAGCGGTCAAATTTCTACAACTGCGATAAAAAAAAATTCTAACGTAAACCGTCTTTTGTTTCCATCAGGAGGCGATCGTTTGCTATAACCAGAAGTAACTTAATGATGCTGACATGACAAAATTGACTACTATGTACTACTCTCAATGCACTCTATATACAAACATCACTCTTGATCGATCAATAATACGTTTTTCTTTTATTCAACTCCTTTTGAATCCTTGCAATTAAGTTTTGGTTTTGATGTTATGATTTTATTATTTTATTTTATTCGGAATACCAACAGCGTATCTTATAAACTAATTAATACAAAACTTGGTAAAGACTAAGCTATTAACAGGTACTCGGAAGTGGGCACTAAGATTAAGATTAGGTAACAATAAAAATTAATATAACTACAAAAAACAATTAAAGTAGAATTAAACTATTTATTATTTATAATTTTAAGGATATGTGCCGAAAAATTTCGAAGAAAAAATTTTTACCACATCTTTAGGTTCGCTACTAAATAATTCCAACTCGCCACCGCTTTTTGACATGATTCAACTCCCAACATCGGATGTCAATTTAATTTTATATTTTCAAGTAGAGAGAGTAGTTTCTTAAACCAAAGACAAATCTTTCCGATAAAGATGATTCACTATACATTTGAGGTCGAGTGGTTTTCATGGTGACCCCATTCCGAAGTCTCGGATTCCCTAGTCGGTTCAATGTAGAAAATTGACTTTTCTTCTATATTTGGTCGGGTCTGCTTATTATTGGTAATTTCGTTTTTGATTTCCATTACATAACAATGTATGTCAGGTTATCTAATATTTATGTATCTACTCTATTTGTAAAAAGGCAACACTGGTTTACATCGCTTTCTTCGCTCAAAAAACGAACTAAGGGGCAGTGATTAAATTAAATGAAAAGAAACAATACAAACGTCAATTCTTGGTATTCTTAAAGTTTCTTCTATTGTAAATGCCTGTCATCTGAGCACAAAGACGTCCCCTTTCTTCTATTCGGAGGTCCGAGCCGATTACATTTACCAGTTTCATAAAATACTATTTTCAATTAACGGATTTTATACAGTACTGTAATTACATATATATATATATATATATATATATATATATATATATATATATATATATATCTTTATATATATATATAATTCTTCTGTGAGTGTGTATGTCACTGAACTCCTCCTAAACGGCTGGACCGATTTGAATGAAATTTTTTGTGTGTGTTCAAGGGGATCTGAGAATGGTTTAGATTCACAAATCAGTCCGGCAGATGACGCTGCAGGCGGCACAGCAACGCGTGGCTGGGTCAACTAGTATATATATAAAACTAGTCTGGCCATAAATACTGTATGAGCCCTTGCTTAACCCACACACTTTAACTGCTAATAATAAGGGTTGCTATATCTTCAATAATACGAGATGCAGATAACTATGATGTTTTAATGACGTGTTTCCACAATTATAAAGCGGCTGTTAATTAAAATGCTGATGCTAACGAGTAATGCGATCGGTGACGGAAAGCAAACTAAATTATAATTAAATATTTCATTTACAAAAGTGCTGATTGACAAATTGATGCTATTGTGCGGTTAAATGACCGTACAAATACTGTTACATAAATACTTATAATTTTAAAAACTTTTTCGATTCACGCCATTTCACATATTTTTTCGTGTTTATTTACAAATTATAATATAGAAATGGGGTGTTAAAGAAGATTGCAGTGATCGCCTTGCACAAGTATATATGGAGCTGTCAGCCATATTCCAGACACTTCAAAAGCTTAATATCAGTATGTTCAACTATCGTACTATTAAGGGATACATTTCCTCTGTCGAAGACCATAAAAGAACGGGGCAGCCGTGCTGTTAGAACTACGAAGGCTGTAAATGCTGTTAAAGCCAGAATTCGCCGCAACCACATTAAGAAGTTTAAAATCTTATCGCGAGAAATATAGATTCCCGATATTAAGGACTTTGTCGCATATTATAAAACAAGACCTGAAGCTCGGTGCTTATCGTCAATATACAGGACGTGCCCTAAATCAATCTTTACAATTAAAGAGAGTGGATCGATCAAAATGCTTTCTGTCACGATACGCAGGGGAAAGGCACAGCAATATCCTCTTTACCGATCAAAAAATTTTCACGATTGAAGAGCGTACCATACAACTACATTATTGTAAAATGATAAAATGTACGCTCATAGTTCGAAAGAAGCTGCTCAAGGGTCGGAACGGTACAACGTTGACATCATCCTGCGTCAGTAATGGTTTGATGGGGTTTCTTATCAAGGCGTCAGAAAAAGGAGTGTAAACTTCAGCCAAAGTGTATCAAGAGACAGTCATGGATCGTGTTTAGAAACTTCGCAGCAATACACTTTTTACAAATGTACTGCGCACTTTCCAGCAGGATTCTGCACCTGGTCACAAGGCACGAACTACTCAAGACTGGCTCGAAACCAACATTCCGGACTTTATACTGGCCCTCATCTAGGCCAGACCTCAACCCTTTAAACTACAAATTATGGTCAGTTTTGGAGAACATGGCTTGCTCTAAAGGACACGGCGAGATCGAGTCGTAAATTCCCCATCAATACGGTGCTATATCTATAGATTCGAGGCCAGACAGATTAAAGGCCTGTATAAAACCAAAGGTTGCCATTTCGAATAGAATGTTTTTTTTATTCTTTGCTGAGACTTTAATAAAGACGCCATCGCGGTGGACAAGGTGAATGATGACCTCGCGAGACTCAGGTTGGTCTCGTACAAACTGCCTTGCTTTGAACCCACAAAAATCTAAACTGTTGCTTGTTGCTAGCAGGAAAAATAGAAACAAGCTCAACGATGAAGTGCTACGAGTGCTAGATGGCATATTGATAAACCGGGAGGACAGTGCAAGGAGCCTGGGTGTGACCTTGGATGGTGATCCAAATTTCGAACCACTTTATGGAATGTGCAAAAAACTGTTTTTACAGGTTTAAGTTCGAGTTGAGTTGTGTGGATCTTTAGTTCTCTCCAAACTTAACTACCGTGACACAGTCTACGGTCCATGCATACTGGCTCGAACGGCTCGGCTTATCCAAGGGGTGCAAAATGCGTGCGCGCTTTTGTTTCCATATTCCACTACGCACCCATGTTACCCCTTTTCTAAATTCAGCTAACATTTTGAAAATGGAAGCTCGTAGGCGTATTCATTTTGCAACCTTATTATTTGGTATAATTCGCACGAATCAGCCGAAGTATCTCTCTATGAAACTCCAAAAAAACACAGGCTCATGGCAGGTATTTGAAGAGATCGTGTACTTATATTCTCCACGCCGAGACACCACTCTGCAGCGTTCCGGGGATCCTTTAGCTACCTCCAAGTGCTGGAAGTTTTCGTGACTTACTGGCGTGACCTCGTGGTAAATTTCATACGCAGTGTGACCACGGTTAGTTCATACTTTGCATATTTAATGTTTTAATGACAAGCGTAAAGAATTTATTACTTTCATAAACAACGCAAACTGTACTAGTTTTACGTTATGCCATTGGTCCTTTTTTGCAAATTCGCGGTCATCCAGCGTCACGCAGCACATCACAGCATGCATATTTCCTGACTCTGACAGGCATACATGACTTCTTTTTTGTTTTTATTTTATTATCCTGCACCGACCCTGCTAGCAAGGTTGGGCATTTATTTTATGCAGCCTTGTGCTTTTATGTTTATTTATGTTCACCTTCTTTTTATAATGTGTTATGTCAGACTTCTGTGTGTTATTCGTTGTTTTAATTTATCTTACTATTTGTTTAATGATTGCGTATTCGTACGTATATTATATATTCTTTAATTTTCCGTCTTCCGCACACCAAACAGGCCCTGTAAGAATACCCGCATTCGTGTCGTAACAACACAAGCTGCGGCGGGGACCTGATTGACCTGTTGTGCTTTTATACTGTAACTTTTATTTGTAAAATCTATTTCTATTTATTGTTGGTCAATAAATGTTTCTCTCTCTCAAATATGTACATATAAGTTTCAGTAATATTACATTTCTTCATAACAAAGAAATGCATTTTCATTTGTAACAGTACTTATGGCCGGACTAGGTATAAGCAAGGCTATTTAGCTCCACCCATTGTCGACTTTTAAATACTCACCTATATTGTAACAGCATTCGTTATTTTGGATTAATATTAGATAACTTAGGAAGAGAAAGAAGCTTTCACGAGTTGTTGCATGTCAATTAAGGAAATGCCTTGACTGTGCGCCAAGGAATTCTAAATTTTGCAAAACACAATTGGAATTAATGGTAAAGACAATAATTTGATGTAAATAGGCTGAGAAACATTATACTGATTTGATGAAACTAATGGATACCATTTGAGATCGAATGATAACATAGGCTTCTTTTTATTCAACTTTAAAAAGAAATTTAAAGTACATCATTAAAAACTGCATCCAGCTAGAATCGCAGTTTCGTTGGTACATAAGCCTTTGTAAATTAGTTAATTTGAATAGAGTTTAATTGCATAATCGGAACGCTGAGTATAATCGTGATTTTGAGCGCAGCGCACGCATAAGTTCACCAAGTTTTTTTCCATCTTAATAGTTACCAATCTATAAAGCACGACATAGGCGATAGCCGCGTGGCCACTATCCGTGCTAAGCGTCAGATTTGACCGTTACACGAGAGCGTCAGATTTGGTACCGTTACCCGAGATATATATATAGGAGCCAGCTGCCTGGCCGCGTACGTGGCCTTCTGTCTCTCTTTCACTCATGTCAGTGTGCGTGGCTAGCAAGGCTTTCGATCTCTATTTCTACTCTATTTTTAACGCTGACGTCCCTGGAGGGCACTGTTATTTTTTATAGCTAAGTGTTATAATCAGAATATTCTTTTACCTAATAATTCTCAGAAAACTCATATTTGAATCAGGGTGTTCCAATAATAGGGTCAAGCGGAAGTCAATAGGGCTATCTTAGGTGACTAACATACCTTGCATAAACAAAAACAATGAGGTAACGTTAGAAACCATTGCATCACAAAAAATGTCGAATCACATGTGAAGTACAATATCTAAATTTACAAAATTTTGTGACCATTTGAACCTTATTTTTGTTTATGTAAAGTGTGTTATTCACCTCATTTAAGATAGAAAACAAGATAAAAGTGAAAAAAAAAAACTTAATCTAAACAAGCCCAAACTCAATGGGGCTATGTCGTGTTATAGCGGAGTTCGTATGGCCCACTTCCAGCTCCAGCATCAGATTCCGGTTACAATACAGGATCAAAGTACTCCTCAATACGAATCAAACGAGCCCAAACTCGATGGGGTTGTGTCGTTTAATTGCGGAGTTCCTATTTATTTTATTTTTTTATTCGGAATACCAACAGCGTATCTTATAAAACTAATTAATACAAAACTTGGTTAAGACTAAGCTATTAACAGGTACTCGCAAGTGGGCACTAAGATTAAGATTAGGTAACAATAACAATTAATATAATTACATAAAACAATTACAGTAAAATTAAACTATTTATTATTTATAATTTTAAGGGTATGGGCCGAAAAATTTCGAAGAGAAAATGTTCACCACATCTTTAGGCTTGCTACTTAATAATTCCAACTCGCCACCGCTTTTTGACATGTCCTTGGAAGAATTGCTAGCTCATATAAGAAAAAGAGTTGCGACGATAATTAGTACTGACGCGTGGTATCGCCAGAGGCTGAGTATGCCTCACCGGTAGTTTACGCGGAACCCAAATGTTTATTTGCTCTAATAGAGCAGGACAATCTACAGTGGCATTAGCAATTTTCAGTAAACTACAAATGTCGGATACTTGTCGTCTCTTTTCTAGGGGTAAAAAATGATATCTTTTACATATCGCCTCGTATCCATGATCTGTTGTTCTACTTTTACGTTGCAAATAACGTAAAAACTTTTTTTGTATAGATTTTATACGTGAAATGTACACATTATATTGTGGATTCCAAACCTCTGACGCGTATTCGAGGATGCTGCGGACGTATGCACAGAAATGTACTTTTAGCAGCTTGATTGATTTAAAGTTGCGAGTTGAGCGTATAACGAAACCGAGAGATTTGGCTACTTTTTTAACCATGAAATCGACATGTTTGTCAAACAAAAGTTTGGAGTCTTGTATAACTCCGAGATCTTTCACAGATGTTACTCGAGTAAGTATCTTGTTTTGGATGGCATATTTATAAACTATAGGGTTAGGTTTACGAGTAAAGGACATCGTGTAACATTTGGAGACATTGAGATCGAGCTTATTTGGGGTACAGTATTGCACAAAATTATTAAGTTCGCATTGAAGTTGATCACGATCAGTCCAACTGTCAATCGACATATAAATTTTAGTGTCATCTGCATACATTAAGACCTTAGCATATTTAAAACACAAGATGACGTAATTAATCAATAAAATAAACAATAATGGCCCTAAATGCGATCCTTGTAAAATGTCTATCCTATGTCTACCTTCCAGCTTCCGCATCTCACGATCTTCATATCATGATAGTATTGCATTGTCATGCAATATAGTTCAATCGTAAACCGGGAAATGGGCAAATTTAACTTAAAAGATTTCATTACGGTCACCGGCACAGGTGAAAGTAATAAAAGCTTGTAAAAATCAAGTAGGTATCTAATAATAGACGTCTCTATGCCAATTTAAAAATTATCAAATAAGTATGAAACATTAATGTCTCAAGAAGTATGAAAACGTACATAAGTATATATAAGTTGCGTGCTGCACGATCCAGACTGTATATCAATAATTAAAAAAATAATTGTGCTCCGTATTTGTTAAATATTTAAATTAATTTCCTATAGCCCACTTACCAATATTAAGCTTTTAATAGGTGTACATATGAGTGATTAATTATAGGTAATTAATGGTTGTGATTGTTTGTGACCTTAAACGAAATAAGTGTCGATACCGCTAACCTCAAAACAGCTGATTTGTCAAAGTAAGTATTGACTGACTGTTTCTCTTGAATATTATTATTATATCTCGTATATAAGCGGATATTCAATGAAGATATAGTCGGTTTCTACATTGATATAATCATTATAATATCATATTGTGATTAACCGGTAACTTTAGAAATACCTACCTTCCAGTTTCTAGTTGACAAATTGTTCCTTCGGTAATAAATTTTGTTGTAATTTACGATCTTAAAATGATGACTCGAAGGGCCTTGTCACGCCAAGAGGAGTCTAAACTTCAACTGGCCTTACAGGAACTTAAGGCTGTAAAGGAACAATGTGTCCAGCTGGAGGATGAAAGGGAGGATAATGAGAAGGAACTAGTAGGGGTCTTGAATAATAACAGTAGGCTTAAAAGTGAACTAGCATCGTTACAGATTAGATTTAATGATATTGTTGATGAGCGGGACAAACTCCAGTCAATAGTTGATAGGTTCGATGAATGCAGTGATGAGTACGAGCAGACCCTTAGAAGAACTTCCAAATTGGAACAGGAACTACGTGAGGCCCATCATCACATCACAGATCTGGAGGAGACTGCTCTGAAAGTCACTGCTCAGCAGAATGACAGCCTATACCAAGAATTGGTTAGTTGTGCCCCGCAGTTGGTTTCTCCTGCAATTTCTAACTTGACCATTGAAGACCCCACCAAAGAGGAGTCAGTACATGAAAAGTCAAGAATAGCATTTTGCAGTAGGAATAAACTAAAAAAATATATAAAAATAAATAAGTTCATAAAAAAATCAAAGAGAGCTATGAAATATTTTAAATCATCAACTAAAAATATTAAAACAATAAAGAAAAATCTTGAATTAAGAAATCAACTTCAATCATGTACTTTTAAACTAGAAAATAACTTGAAAAAACATGAAACTGACACACAACACTTAGAGTCAAAAATACAAATTTTACAAAATGATTTAAAAAATCTTACAAATAAATATGAATTGTCTGAAAAGTCTATTAAGGAGTATTCTATGGCAGTGGATGACACTTTAAAGTTATCCAAAGATAATTCTGAGCGCTGTGACTCACTGGTTAATAATCAGTGTTGTATTTGTAACAACGGCAGTCTTCCACAGTCACCAGATAGGCAAGGCACTTCGGTAATCTCGGAGTCCCAGGTCTCTCCTTTACTTCCATCATCATTGTGTGACAGTATACATGACGTCAGTTCCTCTCAAAATATAATAATGTTCAGCGATAATATTGGTAAGGATATGGGCTCAAATTTGCGCTTAAAGTTAAATTCACCGGAGCAGTCGATTATAAATAATTGTTTTCCTTGTGCTAGTTTACATGAAATTATGCACAAAATATTCAACTACACATTTAGTAAGAATGATGAAATAATTATATTTATCGGAAATAGGGGTAATGTCAACAAAAAAAAGTTAACCTCTTACTTTGAAAAATTAAAACAATTAGAGCTTAAAAAAATTGTAATGTTTACATTCCCCTACATAAAAAATTTGTCAGATGCGGAAAATAATTATAGATTTAATTTAAATATGACTCTGAATTTATTCAGTCAGTATAATAATAATTTTAATGTAATTGACTCTAACAGTATTGTTAGTAAAAATGTATATACTTTTACTAATGGTAGATATTACCTGCCTCAGTACTATAAGAGACAGATAGTGAATTCACTATCATATTTTTTATTAACTTCAGCCAAGAACTTGGCTAAACAAACTGACTCTATTGAGCAGTATAATAATATTATGACATTGGAATCCGTTCCAAGCTATTTAAATTAGATATAGAGACAAAAGAGGTATCCTCTTGCAAATATAAATACATAAATAATGATTTTAACATGCCTCTTATAACATTACCATTAGAGTCAAATAAAAAAAATTGTGTTCAGAAATGCCCTCAAAATAAATGTAATTTAAATAAATTAAAAAATATTAACCTGGTGCATCAAAATAGTAATGGACTATCAAAGGGCAAACAATTAGAGATGGAATTATTCATGAATTCAAAACAAATTGACATTTTGTGTATTACAGAACATTGGCTTGAGGGATGTGAACTCATGTTTAGTTTCAATAATCACCAGGTTGGTAGTTCATTCTGCAGAGTCAACACAGTACATGGGGGGTCACTGATTCTTTTAAATAAAAGTTTAAAATTTAAAGAACGGAAAGATATTGTGTCTCTCTCTGTAGAATGCATAATAGAACTATCATGTATAGAACTTGAGCAACTCATTGTGGTATGTGTATACAAACCTGGTTCCTCAGCTTATGATAGATTCGAGGAAATCATGGATGAAGCCTTGAACAAATTGAGTCGGTCAAAAAAATACTTGATTGTGTGTGGAGATATTAATATTGATCTTCTTACAAAGAATAGTGAAACTTATAGAATCTTAAATTTATTTAAATCACACAATCTTTTCAACTTATTTATGGAGCCTACTAGATTCTGTAAAACAACGGCAACCTGTCTAGACAATATATATAGTAATCTGGTACCTGTAAGTAAGAAAGTTATTGCAAACTTAGATTCAGACCATTGCGGGCAAATAGCTTGCTTCAAAATTGTCACAGAACAAGTCAGTAAACGTAAAATTATATGTCGACCAGTAACTGCTGACAGATTGAAACGTATAGAAATTGAATTATGTTGTAAACTTCCTTTTTTATCACCGGATATGCCACCAAATGATATGTATAATTTATTTTTTGAGTCATTTTGTAACCAATTTAATAAAATTTTCAAAACCAAAGAGATCACCGTTACTGTTAATCCAATGTTTAGCGAATGGGCCACTGCAGGAATACACAAAAGTAGGCAAAAATTGTATGAGCTGTACTCAGAAAGACAGTTTAATAGAACGGAATCTTTTCAAAATTATGTCAAGTCATACTCAAAAATTTTTAAGCAGGTTTGTCAAACTGCAAAAATTAAATATATTAGTTCTCAAATATATAACAGTACTGACAAAGTCAAATCTACTTGGAAAATTATAAATGCAGAGACTGGCCGAACAAAAGATTTAGCAAATAATTATAAACTTAAAATTAATGGTAAATTTATTAGCTCGGACTCAGATGTTGCGAATGAATTTGAAAAATTTTTTACTCGAATTCCAGTAGATTTGACAAGCACTTTAGGCTCTTCCACCCCCATTGCAGAATCCTTGTTGAAAGAAAATGTTCCTTGTTGTAATACTGTATTTAAATTTAATTATGTTACTAAACGGGACATCATAGACACTTTTAAATCGTTGAACATTAAAAAAACTGCCGATCTTTGGGGAATATCTGTATATATGGTAAAGAATGTTATTGAAATAGTTGCTACACATTTAGCCTTAGTTTTCAACAACTGTATTGATAGTGGTGTGTTTCCTGATTTGATGAAACTTAGCAAAATAACTCCATTGTTTAAATCTGGTAGTACTTCAGATCCCTCTAACTTTCGTCCAATATCCGTACTATCAACATTCAGTAAAATTTTTGAAAAAACCGCGCTTAAGCAATTACAGAAATATTTTAGTAATAATAACTTACTACACATTAAACAATTTGGTTTTACCCGCGGACGGTCCACGACTGATGCTGGAATAAAATTGTTAGAATCCATTTATGAGGCCTGGGAGGAGTCGCAGGATGCCTATGGTGTTTTTTGTGACTTATCAAAGGCTTTTGACTGTGTCCAGCATCAGACGTTAATCAGGAAATTACACTATTACGGTATCCGTGGTACCGCTTTGGATTTTCTCACTTCTTACCTAAGTGACAGGATTCAAAAGGTGGTCATCAATGGAGAGCAGTCGCCTGGATCATTTGTAACAATGGGGGTGCCGCAGGGCTCAATATTGGGTCCATTTCTATTTCTGGTATATATTAATGACCTCCCTCACCTTGTAAGACGCGACCATGAGATAGTCTTGTTTGCAGATGACACGTCTTTAATATTTAAAGTTAAACGTGGACAAATTAATATTGACGAAGTAAACATTGCACTCTCCAAGGTCGTTCACTGGTTTGGCGCCAATAATTTGTTGTTAAATGAAAATAAAACAAAATGCATTAGATTCACTATGCCAAATGTTCAATTAGCTAAAGCCAAAGTCCGGGTTAGGGATGAGGAAATAGAGCTGGCCAATCAAACTGTATTTCTGGGTATAACTTTAGATTCTAAGTTACAATGGGGTCCTCATATTGAATGCCTATCGAGCAGACTCAGTTCTGCAGCATACGCCGTAAAAATGATTCGTCAGTTAACAGACGTAAAAACTGCACGCTTGGTCTATTTTAGCTACTTCCACAGTATTATGTCGTACGGGATACTACTGTGGGGAAATGCCGCCGATATTGGCTGCATTTTTGTGCTGCAGAAGAGGGCTGTTCGGGCGATCTATAGGATGGGCTCCCGAGAGTCTTTAAGAGAAAAATTTAAAGAAATTGGTATTATGACTCTACATTCACAATATATTTATGAAAACCTACTGTATGCGCATAAGTGTAAAGATATTAAATTCAGAAAAAATAGTGACAATCATAATTACAATTTAAGAAATAAAGACAAGCTAGCAATGCCCAGGCATAGGCTCCATAAAATAAGCAACTCCTTTACAGGTCACTGTATACGAATGTATAACACGCTGCCATGTAACATGCATGACTTGTCAATAAATAAATTTAAATTTTTAATTAAAACTCAGTTATGCAAAAAGGCTTATTATAGTGTTAAAGATTTTTTGAATGATAAGGCAGCGTGGACCTAAAAGAAATGAATTGCTCGTTCTCTGAATCGTTTTGTAATATGCACAATTTGTAAGACATTTGGCGATTTTATAAGAGTTTTGGCACATGAGTTTCTTGCCCGATTCTTCTCATGTTAGCCCCTACGTTCGGAATCGGGTCGCTCGTGGCGATTACATGCGCGGCATCAACTCCGCGGATGTACTTGCCGCTAGCGCACGGGCTATCTTTATTATAAAAGAATATTATCTTGATTCTTCTATGTAAAATTGACGATTTTAAGTGCCCGCAAGGGCCTATGAAATAAAGTTATTTTGATGTTGATTTTGATATCGGACGGAAGGAGGGGGAGGGCCAGGGGCCAATCAAACAGTCTGTTGCGGTGCAACTGTTTATTGTCTGGGGTCGGGCGGGCGCGGCTGGGGCGCGGGGGACGGGGCCGCCGAAAGGTGCGTCAGCACCACGTGGTGCGGACGGGGGGCGGGGGCGGGAGCGCCCCCCGCGTTTGCAGCTGCGTTTGCGGCCAGTAGACGTGGTGCGGGGGGCGGCGCCCTCCTCAGAGCCAGCTGCTGCAGCTGGAGCGTGCGCAGCGCGGGGGCGGCGCTCCCCTCGCCCACGGCCGGCTGCGCGCCGCGCACCTGTTACCAGCTCCAATCAATTTTCGTCGCAGACTACATTTATGAAAATCGAACACTGTCTTCTCATCCAAGTGATAAATTTCCAATTATTCAATCAGAAAAGCACTCGTTCGGAATATTGGGAAAATTTTAATTCGAGTCCGGCCTAAAACTTAAGGCAGTTTTATTTTCTAACAAAAATTTTTGTTTATTTTTAATACTGTATTTTTTTTCATCTAGTTTCTTAAAATAAATTAAAATAAGCGCAGTCCGGTCAATCAACTAAATGTAATGAGAATGAAAATAACTTCATTCAAATTCACTTAAGTTGTTTTGAATCGTCCAACATTTTTACCTACCACCCATTCAGGACGTCTTATAACTGACAAGAAGTATAGGGGCAAGAAATTCGTCAACTTTAACAGAAGTGACGACATTTACAATATAATTCGTCGTCACCATGCATAATCCACAAAAAAAGAACAATTATTCTGTTAATACAATAATAGTAGTGTTATGATATCATTATTTCGTTGATTACAACGTCAACGAGTATCTGTTTTAAGTAAGTATCCCTGAACATTGCAATAATAATTCACATTTTACACTTCAATATTTAAATCACATCAATAATGTGATTTAAATATTGAAGTGGTGTTTGCCTATAATTGTTTTACACTATTCTTTTAATTTTATGCAATTTTGTATTTATTGTGTAAGTTGTGGTGTAAAAATGTTGGCAGACCTAATAAAATAAAATAAAATAATATACAGTTCAGTCGAACCTGGATAAGCGAAAACTGGATAAGTGAGAAAACTCTATTAGCGACAATAATGGTCAGGTCCCGTCATTTTTATTCCGAAAACCTCTTTGAGTGACAGTGTAGGATTTTTTTTAGGGAGAGTAGTTTTTCACATCTAGACCTCTGTAAATGACAGTTTTTAGTTTAGACCTCTGTAAGCAAGACTATTTACGTCATTATTAGCGTCACTGTTTTCGATGGAATTACAAACGGCTGCAGTGCACATGTGTGCTTGTCCTACCTGATATCTTCAAAATTTGGTTCCAGCACTTTCACTGATAAAAATGAAGGTGATGACGAAGTTTATCACACAAACGGGGACATAGATTTAGAAAACAGTCTATTCCAAGATAAACGCCTTAAACGCAATAGAAACACTCCTTAGTTTTTTTGAGTATTGTGAAATTGATCCCTCAATTTTTGATCAACTTTATGAAATTGTAAAACAGATTCATAATTGTAAGAACGTCACTCAGAAAAAAATAACTGATTTCTTCGAATAAATAACATATGCCATGTTTCTCGACTTTTGTTAACCTCTATAAACGAGAGTACTACTCCCAAGCCTTCGTAAGTGACAAACTGCTTTAGTGAGAAACCTCTATAAGCGAGAATAACATTCGGGTCCCTTGGATTCTCGCTTACCCAGGTTCGACTGTATAGGGAATAAACGACAAATTTAAGAAAGCAACAAGATGTATGTTTACTTAAGTCAATAATACTGAAGGTTAAAGCAGACCCATATCCCAAGGCAGCACCCGTTCACGAGCATGACGCATGATGCAGCCATCGCTTCGCTCGACCATATCTTAAGGAACGTAACGACCCGCACCACATGCCACCACCCAAGAAATGTATTAAGAGAGCATATCATACTCTAACTACCAGTAATAAATTAGTTTTAAAAATTAATAAATGCTAATTTTGTATGAAGCAACCTCTAATAAATAGTGTCATGCAGAAGCGACACATCTTACTTCCATGCATCGCGATCTATTAAATAGTCGTTGACTTTGTAATAATAATAACCTTTGGACATGAGCTTATTTTTCACATACGAATTAAATTTATGATAAGGAAAATCTACTATACTTTGTGGAATTTTTTGAAACAGTGCTAAACCTCTCCCCAAGAATGAGCCTCCTGATTTTTTTAAGTCTAAAACTTGGAGAATTGACGTTGGACTTGGACATTTGAAATGAAGCCATTTAGTAACTTCTAAGTAAACTAAGAGGCGTTAAAATATCGACTACATCTGCTGGTCGATCGATTCCATGCTTAAGTCTCCATTCAAAAGATTAAAGAAATGACAATTGAATGCATTTAAGACGTTTTTTTAAGTTATACTTCTTTTGGTAAAAATCAACACCTCAACACCTAAAAGCGACATGGAATAAAGCAACAGGATGAAATTGTCATTTATTGCATACTCTCTGGTTTTCATGAGAAGTAATAACTATATTCAAGTTAGTTACTCAAATATTTTTGAATATGTGTGTGGGATTTTAAATTATATATGGTGGTTAACAATTTTATATTATATAATAGTATATTATAAAAAAAAGCGTGTGCGTCTCAGGACGTCGCCACGCACGACAGAAGTGATAACTTAAACTTATCTAATTTGAACTATTTCATATTGACATTGTTTAACTTGAGAAAAGCTTGGGTTATTACTGTTTTTTTCATATTTTTATAACCACTCATAAACGGTGGTAGTTTAGGTTATATGCACACTAATCACTGAGTAGAAAGAGGGAAAAGCGTCTTTCCGTAATACGGCTAGCGCTGCGAGTTAGAGTGAGGGAGGTGGAGCCTGCCTACCGCTGCCGTAACTGTGAGAGGAAGGGAAGCCAGACAGAATGGCGCTGTAACGCGTTACTTAACGAAGCGATTTTCTCTCCCATAAGAAGCTATCACTTCTATATTGTTTTATAATATCACGTACTCTTTTTGTAATAAATAAATAAATAAATAAATAAACTGTAGACAGTGTGTACAATTTTTTGTACATCGCAAACTTTCAAAATGCACGAAGACAGTGGGGCAGTGGTTACCTGAGCATGGGTGGCAGCCGCGTGGTGCAATATTTTGAGGTGGTGCCGCGCCGCCAGCGTCTGCTGGCGGTACAGCAGCTGCGCGGGCGCAGACGCCTGGGGTGCTGTCGAGGCGCGTGGGCCCTCGCCAGGAGCGGATGGGGCCGCGGGCGGAGGCGCCGGGGCGCGAGGGCGGCGCGACGCGTCCGGTTTGGCGGCCACCACCACGCGCTGTGGCGGCGGCGGCTGGGCCGCGGGGGGCGCCGCCGAGGCGGACGCGGAGGGGGAAGGCGCGGGGGCGGCGGCGGCTGCGGCAGCGGCGGCGCCCGCCTTCATCTTCTCCTTGGCGATGCGGTCGGCGCGGCGCGAGGCCACCTCCATGGGCGTGGGCGGCGCGTCGTAGTCGACCGCGTGGTCGGCGAGCAGCGCCGCGTGCTTGGGGTTCTGATGCGGCGGGTCGAGACGGCGCTTGGGCGCGTGCCGGCGGCGCTCGGCGGCGTCGCGCATTGCGTCGAGGCGCGCGAGTGGCGGCCTCGGCGCATCCTCGTCGGCGCGTCGTCGCGCGGCGGCACGGCGGTGCTTGCGGCGCGCGCGCTCCGGGTCGGCGAGTGCGTCGTGCCGGTCGCGGCAAGCGCGCGGCGAGCGGTGGGGGCGCGCGCCCGCCGCCGCCTCCAGCACCAGCTCGCTTGCCCAATCCCAGTTGGGCACGAGTGCGGCCGGCGGATCGGCGGGCAACCGCTGCAGCCTTAAAGCTCGCCGCAGCGCCTCGTCCTCGGCAGCGCTCCACTCGGGCGGTGCGTGCGCGGGCGGCGCGTGGGGCGCGGGGTGCGCGTGCGAGTGAGGGGGGCGCGGGCGCGGTCTTGGCCGGGGGCCCGCACGCTCGAACAGCGAAGGCGGCGCGAGGGGCGCGCGAGGCGTGGGGCGCGGCCGCCGGGGCTCGCGGGACACGCGCGGCTCGCGCCGGGGCGCCGGCGGCAGCAGGTGGTCGGGGGCGGCGCCGCGCCGGTAGAGGGCGCGGGCCCAGCTCTCGCAGTATACGTCCCCCTCGCCGGAGGGAGGCGTCGGCGGGCACCACATCTGCAGCAGAGCGGCCGGTTAGCGGAGGCGGAAACGACGTCGCGCGATCGATTCGACGGACGGACGGGTACTCACCGGCATCCTCTCGCCGCCTCCGGTCTCGCTCACCCAGACCTGTGTGAAAGGAAACGGTTTAGTTTCGATCGACGGGCGGTGCGATCTCGTCTGTCGAAAACGAAAATATGATTTATCGTTTTACCTACGTTCTCGCAGGTCCACCTTTGAAGTATGCGTGGCGACGACCCTCGCACACCGCGCGTGATATCACTCCGAAGAGCGAAATTAACACAGACGCAGAAAGCGTTAGTCACGGATAGCATATAGACAGGGGCGTGCATTGGTTTTCCAGCGCGGTAGGCACTGTTAGATCTACAGTGCCTACCACACTGATACCTAATTCAACGCGATTTTTTCCAAAATTAAACATAGAGACACACGCTTGAATATGCTTGTCGGATTGATCATGTTTCTTAGCAGGGTTTGTTAAATTATTCAAATCACCGTAACCAGTGTCATTCCACACAGTCTTTGTTGTAGAAAACAAAAGACAGGGAAAGAAAACAATAAATTTGAATAGCGGCAACTAGCTAGCCAAGTATAACTGTCGTAATATTTAGTATTGAAATGTCTGATATTTTTACCTTTCCGTTGAATAAGCTCGATATTTGGAGTTGGTCTAGTAAAAGAAACGCTTTTTAAAACTGCCCGAAAGGATAGGTACGTAGTTTTTGTACACAAATCGAATCCTTACAATCGGCACACTGTTATTTCTCCATTATTAAATACCTAACTTCGATACTTATTTTTAACAAAAAACACTTATCAACATCTTTTTTCTTTACACACAGTACACTTTAAACACTCACACGAAATTAACAAAAAAAAAAAACAAAAAAATTCTATCTTAATAGATAATATTGTAATGATTAAATAAAATCGGTCGCGCGCGAGTGATGAAGCCAACAACAATACAAAAACACGAACTAAAGGAAGGAGGCACTTGTCGGCGGCATTGCTACATTTTTCATACGTCTCAACACTTATGACATCGCAATAAAGTCGAAACTTGTTCAACTCATCCGGTCTCGTGCGGTAGCGTATCCATCTCATCTATTGCGTTTAAGACCGAGTGAGACAGATATAGGGCCAGTAGGCTTGCTTACCTATGAAACTAAAATACTTTTAATTTGCGAAGGTGATGTTTTAGAACGATACACGGACAAAGAGCGCACTTTATATTGCGGCCGTATAAATTTGACCAATACTTTTATTAATTATGTTGTATGAAACGCTGCTCGCTTCGAATAGGCAATCTTTAGACTGCTTACCGTTACTGTACGTAGTAAGGAAAAACTTACTGGGCGGGTGCTCAATAGAAGTTTGGTTGAGTATAGAATTACGGAACCAATTAAACTAAATTAACCTTAATACTAGTAGTATATTATTTAGGTTCTTAATGAGGTAGGCACTGCCTAATTGCCTATATGGTATGCACGCCCCTGCATATAGATCAAAACACTTTTAAATGTGAAAGCCAATGCAGCACGCACGATTATTATATGTACATATTGATACAAGACTACAAAATTAGATCGGACCGCGCTACCAGAAATGAGATCGCCAAACCCGGCGGAAGATCTTATAGTGACCCTACATAATTTGCTTAGTTGATTTATTACCTAATCCGATGGTACACCAAAGAGAAGAATGTATTCCAAGATTATGGTTACCTAATCTTAGTCTTAGTGTCCACATGCGAACACCTGTTATAGCTTAGTCTATACAAAGTTTTGAATAAATTAGTTTTATGAGACACGCTGTTGGTATTCCGACTAAAATAAAATAAAAAGCTTCAGTATTGACATGCCTGTATCGCTTGTCCATGGCTAAAGGACAAGTATCTAAGTTCTGGAAGCTGGCCAACGTGCAACCCTTGCCTAAAAAGGGGGCAGTCGTACTGATCCTATCAATTACAGGTCCATCTCAGTCACGTATATTCTCTTTAAGACAATGAAAATTATACTGAACCATAAGCTTCTGTCGTATCTAGAAGAAAATGATTTCCTTAGTGACCGTTGATGTGTGAATCTGTAATGATATCTCGAAGGCTTTGGATAGGGTATAGCATGAAAGTCTCATTAGCAAGGGTCCGTCATATGGACTTTGTTGTTTTTTGTGTCTGGATATCGGATTTCCTGAGAGATCGATCAATACAAGTTGTCATCGATCAGACCATTTGGCTATTAATGCCGGCCGGTGCCCTCAGGGTTTCGTACTCTCTGCAACACTTATTGCTTCATATTAATAATTTGGTTATGCCCGGTATTTTGGGGTAGGCCGATGACAGCACGGTTGTAGAGAGCTATATATCTGATGCACGAGCCAGTGCTGAACAGGCCCAGCGTCATAGAGAAAAGATGGTGAGCCGCATGAACCAATCTCTGCAGGCTGTCTCCGAATGGGGCGATGCCAATCTCGTAAGGTTCAACCCTCAAAGACCCAGGCGTGTCCTTTCTCCGCTAAGAGGATTCCTTTTGACTTGATTCCTACTCTCCGAGGTGTATCCGTGCCGATCACTGACCATCATTACTCTACTCGGCATGTCATTATCACCAACTCTTAATTTTGGCTCTTTCATTGAGAGTAAGGCTCAATTAGCTTAAAAAAACTTGTCATTCTGGCGCAGATGAGAAGGTACTTCACGCCAAAACAATTGTTTATCGTTTACTAAGCGCAAGTCCGATCGTGTATGGAGTACTGTTCTCATCTTTGGGACGGTTCCGCCCACTACCAGCTCCAGACGCTCGAGTCCATTGGGAGGAGGGCCTGAAAGCTCATAGGCAATGACGATCTTTTTTATAAAAAGCCCAAAAGCCTTCAGCATAGACGGAAGGTATAGTGAGCGCCAAACTTCTAGTCCGCTCTGAACACAGCGCGAACCGCGTCGCAGCAGCAAAAATTAGGATTGAGCGGGGAGCGGCAGAGCTCGCTCCACTTCACCGCCCCCGCACCTATATCACCAGTGCGTGCGTGTTAGTGTGCGTTCAGTGTTCTTCCGAATAACACACGCGCTTGTTTTCCGTAGCGAAGTACAGTCACACTCAGTTCTGTTTTGATTTTGTTGTTACTGTTAAGTTTTCTTTGTCTAATTTGTTTTAGTTGTTCCGTTATAGTTTTTTTGTTGTTCCTTTAATAACAAAATTTTGAACATGCCTAACCGGAATACGGTTTTACGTCGTCAAGCTAGAAAAATTGTGTACAATGTTTTGAAATTTATGCAAGAAGAAGCGGACGAAGGCATAAAAATAAACATCAAGCAAAAATGTAACATCATGGGTGAATCAGAGTGGAGGGCATTGTGCGACATAGTTAAAAACATTGAAGAAGAGTATAGAAAGAGTGATCACGTAATAGACACATTAACCGATGAAATTATAATAAGAGTGACCGATAGCGAATCGGAATCGGAGAGCGACGATGAGAGTGAAGATACCGACTCTAACCATGAATCAGATAGTGGCGATGATGATAGTGAAGTGATGCCTTGTTCAAGCAACTCAACAATATCACTATCAAACTATGTTACAGGTGTTAAACAATTATAAACTATAAAGTAAAACTATATTGCAATAAAACCTTGCAAAATTAGTTCTTCAGTCATGGTGGAGGTTTTGTGTTTCAAATTAACTTAATTTTATGCGTGACTGTACCCCTGCGCGAAGCAACTTCAGAGTGGACTAGAAGTTTGGCGCTCACTACAGCTAGCCTATCTGTTATTATAGGATACATTTCGGAATGTGCAGCCAAATTGCACAACCTTGTTCCACCGTCCCCATGTTTTCATCAGACAACCAGACTTACAAATAGGGGCTACCATTATATGTAGCCGCACTAAGCGTTTTAGTTCCAATTTTGTAATCAGTAAGGCGAGTGGACTCTGCCCGAGTCTGTTTCTTGACACAATTTAGAAGTCTTCAAGTCACGAGTAAATAGGTATCTTCAAGGCAAGCGCGTCACATCCTATATCGCATTGCCGTTTACCATCAGGCGAGATAGTTGTCAAGCGCTTACTTTTTTACAAAAAAAAAAGAAATGTTATGAATCTAGTGGCTATAGGAATGGACAGATTCTAGTGGAAGTCGGCGATATTTTACTATTCGAAACAGTTCTCCTGTATTCAATGATACTTGTTATTGAAGCTTTTTATTATTATGGAATATATCTTTGGTGTAAATTTTGTGTATGATGATATTTTATTTTCTATATTTATTGATTGATACAATTAACGAGAATTCTATGAAAAAATACTACGACTGTACAAATTCATTTTCTTGCCTATTAGGAAATCAAGTTAATATTTAGTTTAGGCGAATTTTTTTTTCTTTTGTCGAATCCTTTTCAAAGTCAGTTGACTGTTTTTCGTTTTCTAACACAGCTCTTTTCCAACAGTTAATAATATAATCAGAGGCGGTATTTCCCTCCAATGTTTCATACATTCTTCCCTTCTGTATCACATTTTTGCTTCCATAATCATGTCAGAAGTTGGAAATACTCGTTGTGAAAATAAACAGTTTTTATGAATATTATATAATAGGATAATAATTATGTTTCGGAGTGTTTGTTCAACTTCAAGCAGATGATTTCATGATCGACATGGTCTGGAAACTTTGGTTTTGTACCGATAGATTGTCGGGTTTGACTTTTTGAAGTAGTCCTTATATTATAGTTGATCGAGACATGTTTTGTCTGTAACACTATACATACGATATAGAACTGTCTCATGACATTATGGTCGATTTATAATTATATTCAATGCGACTTGTGTGTGTGTGTGTGTGTGTGTTTATATGCTTTTTTATTGTATATATGTATCGCCAAGAACTATGTTCGGTAGTTTATGTTGAGGTTCCTATCTCTTGCTTCCGGCCAGGGAGACCGATCGTAATAATGTTATAGCATTTGTCGAGAGCCGGACACGATTGGCTGCTTCTCTCGCTTTACATTGAAAGTGACGACGGCGAGTGCAGCCGGTCGTGTTGGGCAGGGGGTGTGGGGGCGGGGTGAGACGTCGCGCCGGTGACGCCGGGTCGGCCGTAAATGCTTGGCGCGCTACACCCCTGACGTCCGCCGGCCGAATCAAGCATGTACGGACGACCCGGGCGGCGGCCGGCGAACGTCAGGAATATAAACGCGCATCGCCGGGTCAAATCATTTATTGGGTCGGTCGCGGTTGGACGAGAGCCACGCGTCGAGCGTTCCGTTGCGCAGCCGCCGACGCGCCGCGTCGCGCGCGTCCAGCGTCCACAGGTTGATGTGCACCGTGCCTCGAGAGCGCGTGCGACGTCCCGCGAGGGCGGCGTGCACGCCCTGCGGCGGCGGCGAGGGCGGCGGCGAAGGGGGCGGGGGCGGCTCGGCCGGCGCGGGGGTCGGGGGCGCGCGGCGGCGCCGGGCACGCACCTGAGCGCGAGCGTCCGCGCGGCAGTACGTGAGCGCGGCGGGGGGCGGAGAGGCGGGCGGGGGCGCGTCGGCTGGGGGCGGGGGCGAGTGGTCGCGCAGGCGCGATCGCGCGCGCTCCCAGTCGTGCAGCTGCCGGCGCATGTGCTCCACAGCGGCGCGCTCTGCGGCGTTGGCGCCCTCGCTGCTCTCCACCAACCGCATCGCGTACTTCTCCACCGGCGTCAGCTGAAGGCAACATTACTATATAGTTTCATGTGTTCCAATATAAGATATAAAACTGAACGAGATCTATTCGACAAAAAGAAATAGTTACAAATCTACAATTATGCCTTTACGATCGACCATCTAATGAACAAATCGTCATTATACTCAAAATCTACACTAATATTATAAAGAAGAAAGATTTGTATGATTGTATGTTTGCAATGAATAAACTCAAAAACTACTAAGCCGATTTCAAAAATTCTTTCTCCATTTGAAAGCTACATTCACACTATAGCTATACACTATAGCCTATGATACTAGGCTATATTTAATACTAGAAAAAATTAAAAGAATTTTCTCCACCCGTGCGAAGCCGGGACGGGCCGCTAGTATTATATAAAGCACTCATAATATTATAGAACGTTCTCGTTTGTCATATTTTTAAATCCGAAAGTTTAGTATGGAATCCCTTTACAAAGACAGATGAGAATGAGTAAAAAAGAAAATTTTAAAATCGCTTGATTATCGTAATAAGTTTACATTTCAGAAACTACGACAAATGTGTTATAAGTCACAAGCTACAGTTGCTGCCCTTGAAGCGTCTATATCTGGTCAGTATATTTTTTATATAAAGTTATTAATAATCATATAGATTTAGCTAATATATAAAAAATTAGATTAGATATAGAGATAGAGGTAACTCTTGTCATGCTAATTATGCTTAGAATATCTTTACCAGACAATCTTAGAAACAAGTTGTTGAATGATGTAGATATTTTTTCAAATTTATTAAAAAAAAAAGTAGGATTACTGTTGTTCTAAATAATAAAATATGTATAGATATGTACAATGAATTTTATACATAATAATTACATAAATTAAAATAAGTAGATATAAATTAAAGGTTAACATTTTTCTGTGTTGTTTCTTTTTTTTATTTTTTCCGGTTCTTTGTAAAAGATGATAGCATCTTACTCTGCATAACTATACAATGCTTGTATTTAAATTAAATTATAATGCTGGTTATGATATTAAGTTTTGGTACTTTAAGATGTGTTTGTTATTAAATTAAATATACCTGTACAACCTGATAATTGCCTGGACACTTAGGTAGGAAAATGTTGGACATAAGAAGAGGGTCTTGAATTCATAATTAGCTTTTCCTATTTAAATTTCATTATTTACATTATTTATTATATACAGATAAATGATAACATTCAAACAATATATATCAAATAACAATTACGACTGTATTAGAAAATTATTACATGATTCGCAAATTAGACGTTTAGCTTTAAAAAGTTTTTGATAGTGAGAAATTTTGCTTTTTAACTGTATTGATCATAGAAGAAAGAATATAAGTTTTTATTTTTCATATATTGAATTTTTAAGACTGATTTTCTAAAAAAACTAGTATGCTTTAGACCACATGACTGGAATAAAACTTCTAAAGCTTAGAGATAGATATTGGATATACGAAACGTTACTGGCTATGAGAGAAAGAGAGAAAAAAATGAGTGCTCGCACCTCTCTCTCTTTCTATCTTCACTGACTTATATCTCGCCTCGCTCCAACAAACTTTTCGTAACGCTCCCGTCACGGATTCACCAGCTTACTCCCCAAGTTAAGTGTGCGTAAAGAAGTTTAACCTCGGCGACTTTCAAAAAGAGCAATAAGATAACTGAAAGGTGACGTCACCGACCTGTTTCATGAGCGCGGCGAGCGCGTCGGCGTCTTCGTCGGCGTGGGCTTGGCGGGCGTGGACGACGTGCTCCCCGTCGTCGAGCGGCATCGTCTCGTCGAACTCGGCGAGGTCCCCCTGAGCTTCAGCCCGCGCCGCCTGCGCAGCCAGCGCGTCCGCCTCGTCTTCGGCTGCGGCTAAAGCACTCTCCAGTTCCACCTCTCCCCCACTAGTGGTGGGGGCACTAGTGGTGGTCGCCTCCGTCGCCGCCTCGCTGCTGAACAGCTCCTTGATGTTCGACTGCAATATACAACAAAATGTTATTCCTGACAAATACAATTTAGGGGTCTTCAAAACACGAGTGAATAGGTATCTTCTGGGTAAGCGCGGCGAGCTCCGGCGAGAAAGCGGTCAAGCGCTTACCTATTTACAAAGAAAGTGTTCGGTACCTACGATAGATTTGGTTGCTTCCTATGAGCCTTTTTAAATATTTAAGAAATATAATTGAGAATGCAAAAAAAATATGAGTATGGTACCTACTCAGATCTAGTTTATTATTTTGTACCATCCTAAAGGTGGTGAAGTAGATGGGACTTGGATACATGTTAAGGAACAGCAGTAGTTCGTGGTAACGTGTTGTATTGTCAGATGTTACAACACAAGAGGGATTATAATCAATTACATTTTATTTAACTAGCTAATAGTAGACCATCAGATATAAAATAGATGGAACATATAAGACGCGATGTTTTTAATTTAATTTTTTGCATTCACAATGCAATATTTACGTCTGGTTCCATCTTAATCGATTGTTTAATATTTGTAAAAATATTACTTTCGATGTTGAAGGCAGTTAGCGTTCAACATTGGTGGAACGATACTAGCTCATAGTAGAAGTTGAAATACGTTCGTAAAATTCGACACGTTTGCCGGCGCCTCGGTAGCTCAGCGGTCAGAGCACTCGCCCGGATTGCGAAAGGTCGTGGGTTCGAATCCCACCTGAGGGCTCGGAGGCGTAGTGGTTTTTTTTAACACACGTATTTTATATCTTATATAAGACGTGATTTAAATGCATAAATATAAACAGTAATTACGGCTTCATATGCTTCCAGAGTCATAGCAACTTCTCCCTCCACTATTCCTGTTATGTGTGTATACTTTTCACAGGCGGTATTAACTACTCAGTATAATTATTAATGGTCGAAACTAGAATAAATTTGCTGTTACAAGTTTGAGGCTTTAAAAAGCAAGAGGCTTATTTTTTTCTACTTTTTATAAGTTCCACAGAATCTGACTGAACTACCCTTTGATTAGTTTAAAAAGGTTGTTAAAAACGCATTCATGATCAAAGGCTATAATTATTTAAAAGGCAGAAATGCGTGCACTTAATAGTCTTGTTTTTATTTATTATTATTTTGTAATGAGGAATAGTGACTATAAAATCCGTTTTGGATAGCAATACATTTGAAGAAGCTTCTCTTCGGATTTTCAGACTGCTCGCATATAGGTGTCCGCCGCGCGGCCACTCCATTCGCGTTAAGCAGATTTCACCGTTACGCGAGAGCATCAGATTTAGTACAGTTACCAGCCAGCCGTTTCCCCACCTCTGTGCGCGGACTTGTCTCGCTTTCACTCGTGTCAATGTGCGTGGCTTTCTATCTCTTTTTCTTCGCTTCGCTTCTCTCGGGCGTCCCTAGACGATGCTGTTACTTTTCTTATTACAAAAGTACAACTCACCGCTCTCAGATAGGAGGTGGTGAAGTGGCCGCCCTCGATGGCGAGGTGGCCGAGCTTCCGCTTCTGGTCGGCCTTGCGCAGGATGTTCTCCTCGACGGTGGCGGCGGTGACGAGCCGGTACACGTGCACGTCGCGCGTCTGCCCTATGCGGTGGCAGCGGTCCTGCGCCTGCGCGTCCATCGTCGGGTTCCAGTCCGAGTCGTAGAACACCACCGCGTCCGCCCCCGTCAGGTTCAGGCCCACGCCACCGCTGCGCGTCGACAGGATGAACGCGAACACGCGCGCGTCTGCGTTGAAGCTGCAATTCATGAAAAATAACTTTATTCAAATTACAATAAGTTGATTGACAAGAACAACAGAATAAACGACATTCACAATATTATGCGTCGTCACCATACATAATATACAAAAAAAACATTATTATTTCATTATTTTGTTGATTACACTAAAAGTCAACAAGCATCTGTGTTAAGTAAGTGTGTTACACTCGGTAATGTAGTCATCTACTTGTCCCGACCATGTTAAATAATTTTAAATAAATATGTACATTTTTTATTTCGTTATTTTATCCAACTTGCTGGTGTTTTGGATATTATTACTTGTGAGCTTGTATGTATTTTGTATAAATAATTAGTATTACATGTGCGTATGTAATTTTCTTAAGGAACTGTATAGTTCATACAATATTGATAATAACTGATAATGTAAATTGATACTGATAAATTCGGGGATGATAAATGAAACTGCCCGTGTAGGATGCCGCAATTGCACTAACTTTATTTTGATATATAATTGGCACTCGCGAGGCAATCGAGTGCATAAACCAAAGACGTGAGCATACGTCACTTAACAATACTATTGCATAATTAATTATGGTATTTATAAAATTATATGGTTCCATACAGGAACGTTTCCTAGCAACTATTCCTAATGTCCAGGAAAAGTCATTTATATTCTGGATGCTAGCATTATTTAGAAAATGCATAATTGTTATTTATTTATCTCTACATTTTATAAATTTTAGACATTGGCAGTTTATATTTAGTTTTTTGTTCCAAACCAACAGCTACATTTATAATAATAAGTAGCAAATATAATACTTGAAAACCAATGATAGGTTTAATAAAAAATCACAACATCTCAGGCCTAAAAGTATAACATTTTTAGCAACATCACGACCGTTAGGTGCGATGGTAGCGATCATGCCTTTCGCATCGACATTCCTGGGTTTCAGTTCCGAAAGGGACAAATGTTTGTGTGATGAATACGTTTGTATCAGAATCATGGGTATTGTGTATATACTTCTATGAATGTTACATATCTATGGCAACTTATCCATAGAACAGAGTTCGATGGGATCATGACTAGTTTTTAGCAAAATGAGACCTTATCTCATTAAATTAAATAAAAAAAATCGACTTATCCATAGAACAGAGTTCGATGGGATCATGACTAGTTTTTTAGCAAAATGAGACCTTATCTCATTAAATTAAATAAAAAAAAACGACTTATCCATAGAACAGAGTTCGATGGGATCATGACTAGTTTTTTAGCAAAATGAGACCTTATCTCATTAAATTAAATAAAAAAAATCGACTTATCCATAGAACGGAGTTCGATGGGATCATGACTAGTTTTTTAGCAAAATGAGACCTTATCTCATTAAATTAAATAAAAAAAATCGACTTATCCATAGAACAGAGTTCGATGGGATCATGACTAGTTTTTTAGCAAAATGAGACCTTATCTCATTAAATTAAATAAAAAAAATCGACTTATCCATAGAACAGAGTTCGATGGGATCATGACGCAAAAACTAGTTTTTTTAGCTAAATGACATAAGGTCTCATTTAGGTAAAAAACTAGTCATGATCACATGATCACATTGAACCCTGTTCTATGGATAAGTCGATGTATCATATATGTATGTTTATCCGTTATTCTAATATTCATAATACAAGTAATACAATGCTTACTTTGGGTTAGGCTAATCGGTGTGAACGTAAGAAATATTATTAATGTTTTTAACATTAAAATGAGGAGTGGTGTGGGTAACTTGAGCCCTACTCACTCCATATAAGACGCTGTACAGACGCAGATATCTATATTTCGTAATTTAGGTTATTTAATGTTGATGTGTACCTTTGTATTGTATTTTTTATGCATTTCCATTTCTGATTTCCAACAATATTATGTATTGTCTCTTTTGCTAGCTATATTTTACACTTACCGGTCGACGAGCGGCTGCCGCTGGTCTACGCGCGTGGCGCCATCTAGCCTCAGGTAGGTGTGCCCGTGCATGGAGAGGAACGCCTCGAGCACGTCAAGCACTCGCGTCATCTGCGTGAAGATCAGCACCCGGTGCCCGCCCGCCTTCAGCTTGCGCAGCAGCACGTCCAGTGTTTGCAGCTTGCCTGCGGGGCGATAGCGAGGTGAGTGAGTCGTTCCCACACTGAGCCTTGTATACATATAACTATGTAGTATGTTGCATTGCTGTTGTAGATGAACATATAGCAAAATACGATCCAATTGTTTTTATTAAAATGAAATTATTCTCATAAAAATAGCAAAACATATAATGAAATAAATTTTAACGTATACATTAGATCACTAGTGTCTCACCGGCGTCGTACTGCAGCAGGCGCGGGTGCGGGAAGGCGACCCGCTGCCGCGAGGCGGGCGCGTGGAGTAACCGTAATGCGGCCCTGGCGGTGGGAGTGGCCGCGGCGCACACCCTCTGCGCGTGCGCACGCCACTCGCGCGCGCCCTCCCCGCCGCCCACGCACAGCTGCGCAGCCGCGGCGCGCGCCGTACTGCAGCACACGCTGAACCTGTACGGAAGGACAACTCATAAAGTACGACTAGTCAGAACTATGCACTTTTGCATTCGCATGTCTCAGTAACGATATATTTGTTAAGGTCTAATGGGACTACCATTGGGAACTTTTCCATTAACTGTTTGTGAACATGCAAGAGTGTTGGCAAGTTAAACAAAGCAAAGCGAGTTGTCTTCTCCTGCTCTCTCAACAAGTCCACGGGGCGGTTTCAGTAAAACTCCACACCTTTCCTACAACCTAGGGAAAGGTAAACTTCACTGTCCATTCATCATTAATTGATCATCTATCATTCATAGATCGGCTCTCTTCGTCATTTATCATTAGAGACCGGATTATATGCAACATAAAATGCTTGAAATATGCACGAAAATTGCCAGAATATGCGAAATTAAATAATACATTTTAGGAATCTCCAAAAAAAAGAGAAAAGTAAGTATTCATTTTTTTATATTACAAAATCAGCATGCTATTAGTAAATTATTTTTTGATATGCGATAATAGTAACATTATATGACATTAAAATTTAGTTAAAAATTTTGTAAACATAGGCAAACAAATATTTTTAATTTTCAGTGGCAAGATTGTGTCTACGATCATTTAGAATATTTTTGTAAGTGGAAAAGGTTCACTCCACATTCACTGAGGTAACTGGGCAGAATTTGAACTTGGGTGCTATGGTAGCACTTATAGTTTCTGGTAAAATTTCTGCCGTCACATTAATGAAACTATCAATTTGACTCAAACATTGAAAACCTGGGTTATTGTTCAATATGTTTTCAAACTTTTCTTTAAGTTTATGCGGCGATGCCTTTGGCAACGCGGAGTTCATTTGGTAAAAAGTCACAATTATTACTCAAAAGCTAAGCCCTTATTTTTTTACTGTTATTAAATTTGGTCGCATTTCGGAAGGCAGGGTAAGTGAAAAATATTGTAAATGTCCCAATAATATGCATCATAACTAGATCTTAGGTAAAATATGTTATTACCGCTGAGAATGGCTAAAATATGTCAATGCATATGCGAATATGCAAATGCATATAATCCGGTCTCTATTTATCATCATCTAATAAAGAAAAAACAACTAGTCTAGGCTGTATGGGCTTTGTACCCCTTGCCTGCCCTCATGAGAAAACTTAACATGGAATAAAAAGCTTTATTAAGTGGCAACATACCTGTCGATGACGTCATGCAGCCGCAGCAACAGCTCCGAGATGGTGGGCGCGGGCACCGGCGGGGGCGGCGCCGTTAGAGCGGCTCGCAGATCGGATCCGTACAGCGGCAGGCGCCAGCAGCGCCGCTCGTTCGTCGCTGCTAAACGACGCAGGCAGCCGCGGCGGCGCATCTCCAAACGAGCGCTGCTCGCCGACGCTGCAAAAGACATGCGGCCTTGTCACTTCAAACGATCGCTGTTAGAGATACAATATACATATACTAGGTCGGTGCAGTTGCTAAGCATAAAGCTTCGCTAGCAACATATATTTGAGCGGAGCGTTATACTAAAAAAAAAAATGTTTAATAAATTTTTAAAATTCCATAACAATGAAAACTTTCAAAAACGCCCGCTTTTTGTTTCAATGGGAAATCCCATAGAGCCAATGTTTTTAATGATAACGTTTTTATTTTGGTGAATTTCAAAATTCGGGTTCCGTCACGGTCTAGTCCTAAATGTGTTGAATCGATTCCACACAAAAATATTAAAATCGGTAAGAATTCGGGAAGTTATGGCGTAACAGACTTTGCGTCATACTGTTATACGGAGCCTCAAAATTGTCTTTTTGAAATAAAACTTCTTTACGACGCTCGAATTGGGAAGTGAGCTGGTGAATGAGTGACGAGAGCGTAACCAAAACTGTGATCGGACGAAGCGGAAGGAACGTTGAGAGGAGATTTAAGTTAGTGAATGATAGAAAGAGAGATTACTGATGTAAAAATATTAATTAATCAATGAAAACCCATAGTAAATTTAAATATTATAGAAAATTAATCTTTATGTATATAAATTAATTATTTATATACATAAAGACAGAGCTAAAGAAGTTTTACTTCAGTCCTGTGGTCTAAAGCAGACTCGTTTTTTTAAAACAACAACGAATTTAATTTATAACTATTTTATTGGCAAAAGAGAGTTGTGCTACGTGCGGCTGGGACGCGACTGACTGGCGATTTTGAAGCCGGGTTGCTAGGTCAGCACGTCTCACAGCCTTCTCGGCAACAACCCTTGCAATTACCATATGTAATTTAATCGTGCGCCTATATGAGAAAATCGCCCACTCGATCTTACGGCAATCGTACATTGTATCAGTATAATCTACCCATAGTTATGTCCGAACATACATAAAAAAACAATCATTCGAATTGATAGCTTCCTCCGTTTTGAAGTGGGCTAATAATAAACTACATTTTTATTTCTTTAAATAATGAGTATTTTCTAATAATATAGAAACACTAGTATTAAAAATATTGAAGTTTCATACAAACTTTGACACTCCGATTTACCCTCTTAGGGGTTGAATTCCGCAAAATCCCGCCTTAGTGAGCACCTACGTCGTCCTAAAAGGAACTCCCATGCAAAATATGAGACTCTTAGCACTTGTAGTTCTGAGATTTGGAGACGAGTGAGTGACCTTTCGCTTTTATATATATAAATATGTAGGAAACTAAATGGCGCCACTAGTCTTGCACATTGTGAACACTGCATGGATATGTTGATAGTTTGAATATAAGTTGATGTTTGTTGGAGAGCAGAGTAACCGCGTTACTAAGGCAATTAAATTATGTTTACTAAAAAGATGGATATAAAATAGTTAGGTTCATGTAGTGGCTAATTTGTTCTATATCATAGTTGGTAGCACTCTTAGTAAAAATATATAAGACCTTATTATAAACTATTATTTAGTAACTAGTATTGGTATAGATATTTTTTTTAAATTTTTATACTGGCAACAACAAAATGATGTTTTATAATTTTTATATATTTTATGCATTTTCAATGCGATCTTATAAGATAAATTATTATAATAGAAAAATATTATAAAATTGGGAGAGCATTGGACCGGATTTCCAAAGGTTGCGGGTTCGATTCCCGCCTGAGAATTCACTTGTGACCCGAGTCGATTTTTTCTAATATTTTTCTATTATAATAATTTATCTAACAAAATGATGATTAAGTAAAAGTGGAGGGAAAAACTGTCAACCTCTCTAACGTGGTGACGATACCAGTACTGGACAGCAGTCTTATTTCAACCGTCGGATTGTGAACACGTGTCCTCTGAAAAGTCTTGCAATATACGGTCGAAGAAAGAAAGCGTGGTTTCATTGACGACTTGCCCCGTAGACTCGTTCAGTTTACAAATATAAATACATTAATAAAGTTTAGGTAACAAACAGTCATATAAAGGGATTATTAAATGAGACATTTGAAAACAAACAGACTGTATAGTTAATATAATATTCATTGAAAAGAAATGATAATGTAAATTAATAATGATAAATTCGGGGATGATAATTAAACTGCCCGTGTAGGATGCCGTAATTCCATTAACTTTATTTTAGTATATAATTGGCAATCGCGGGGCAATCGAGTGCACAAAGTCAACGACGTAAGCATACGTAAATTAACTTAATTATTTTATAATTACTTGTCATTCATAAAATTGTACGGTTCTGTACTTAATGCAACCAATAATTAAAACTTTATGACCAACTTTTTGAAACCCCTTAGTGGAGAGTCGTCTTTTAACATTTGGTCCTTCGATCCGGATTTGAATTAACAATTTTTTTTAAATAAAAACCTTACTATTATTGAAGGTTAGTTCGCGAAGGCAATTGATAATGCACGAAGTTAATGGTGTGCGGAATGCGTTTGCTTACCTTTAGCAGGTGCTGGTGCCGCTTCGTTGGATGTAGGCGCCCCTCCCCCGGTGGTCCGGCTCGGCTTGGGCGCGGCTGGTATGGCGGCGGCCCCCTTAGGCGCCCGGCGCGGCACCAGCCTCAGGTGGAGGCGCAGCGCGGCGGGCGGGGGGCGCGGCGGGGGCGGCGGCTGACGCGCCTCGGCCAGCTCTTCGACGAGTCTTCGCGGGGGCGCTAGGTGGCGCGCGCGATGGGCGGCGAACGCGCCCGCGCCGCCCGCCTCTAATGAGGCCAGGTCCCCGCCTAGACGCGCCGCCAGCGCCTCGCGGTGACTCACCCCAGTGGCTAGAGCCAGCGCGGGCGCCGCAACCCGCAGCGCCTCCAGCTGCAACGGCGAGGAGACTGGCCGCGGCTCGAACAGATCCGGGTGATTGCACACCTTGCGCAGCTGCATTAGCACGTTGATCACGCTCAGCAGGTTGCCCGAGGCGAGGCACTCGCGCGTCTTGGCGCGCGCCATGAAGTCGTCATACAGAAAGCGCTGCCGCTTCGCCAGCCGGCACATCAGCACGTGTTCGTACTTGCGCGGCATCTGGCGCTCCACGTCCGCCTTAAGCCGCCGCAGCAGGAAGGGGCGCAGCACCTCGTGCAGCCGCCGCACCAGCGCCTCGTTGTACCGGTGCGAGCCCTCCGCGATGCTCGCCACGTCGCCGAACCACTCGCGGAACTCCGAGTGCGACGCGAACACGTCCGGCATCAGGAAGTGCATCAGCGACCACAGCTCGAGCAGGCTGTTCTGCAGCGGCGTGCCGGTCAGCAGCAGCCGCCGCTCCGTCTGGAAATTGAGCAGCATCTGCCACCGCTGCGACTTGAAGTTCTTGATGTTCTGCGCCTCGTCGAGGATGAGGTACTTCCAGCGCTTGCGGCGAAAGCTCTGATGGTCCTGCACCACCAGTTTGTACGAGGTGATGCAAACGTGGAAGGAATTGGCTTTGGTCCAGCCGACGCGCTTCAGCTTGCGCTCCTTGATGGTGCCGTAGTAGGTGAGGATCTTGAAGGCGGGGCACCACTTCTTGAACTCCACCTCCCAGTTGAGCACGACGGAGGTGGGCGCGACGACGAGGTGCGGCCCCCAGTCGTGGCGCTCGAGCGCCAGGTGGGCGAGCAGCGCGATCGTCTGGATGGTCTTGCCGAGCCCCATCTCGTCGGCGAGGATCCCGTTCAGTCTTCGCGCGTGCATAGTGGCCAGCCAGTGCAGCCCCACGTGCTGGTACTCGCGCAGCGGGTGCTTGAGCAGCCGCGGCACCGGCGTGCCCACCGCCGTCGACGACAGGGTCGTGCCCGTCGGCTGCAGCGTCGCCGCCAAGGAGGCCGCCGCCTCCACGCGCCGCTCCCCACCCTCACCCTCACCCCCGCTTTCACCCGCCTCCTTCGCATCGGCACCCTCCACGAGCGCCTCGAGCGCCTCCGACGAGCTCGTGGACGCGGCGTCCTCGTCGTCATCGTCGTCGGACGTTTCCTCGGTGTCGGCGTCCGAGTCGGAAGGCGGAGGTGCAGCGGTGGCATACTTCCGCCTCAGCTCGGCGATATCTAGCTCGGCGTCTTCTCGCAGCGCGTCGAGTTCCGCGGCGTGGTCGGCGGTTTTCTCGCGGCGCTCCTGCTCGTCGATGGTCGCCTCGTCGTCGGCGGAGTCGTCCTCGTCGGGTCCGTAGTCGGAGGGCGGCGGCGAGTGCGCGGGCACGTACCCGGGCGGCAGCAGCTCGGCGAGCGCCAGCCCCGAGTCGCGCTGCAGCGCCTCGATCTCGTCGCGGTGGTCGACGACATCTTCTCGCTCCGCGGCCGCGATCGTCTCCTCGTCGTCGTCCGACGCGCCGCGCGGCTCGAACTCCTCGTCGGAGGCCGCCTCCGCGGGCCGCTCCAGATTCGCCGCCAGCTGCCGCGAGTACCGCTCCGTCTTGTCCACTATGTAACTCAGTTGTTCGTCCAGGGCCTCTTTACGCGCGCGCTCCACGCGTCTAACTCTTTTCCATTCCACCAACTGTCCAACAATACATTTGTGATTATTTTCATGTCAATTAACTACTTCACGAATGAATAAAAAACATTACTAGATATCTTGACGAACAGGAGGCCAACAAAGAAAAACATACATTTGTTTAATATACAAACATTTTATAAAGATGTTTTATCCAGTCATCTATATATGTCCAATTTGAAAAAAATAGACAAAAAAACTAATTTAAATAATTTATTTTAAAAAAAAAGTCCAAACTTTTTAAATTCAATTATATTGCTAAAACAACTAGAATCCAATGTCATGATGCCCTTATAAAAGAATAAACTAACACACATGTGGTTACATAGTATCCACCTAGTATGTGAATATTACATGTCATTGTCAATCAATAATTTTGTCCGCCATTTGCTTAACTGTGGCGAATAGCTTTTTTTTTTTAGCTGTACCCTCAGAACAATAACTAAAGCTATAGAAGGAGCGCTAAAATAAAAACTGTATAACAGCTCTCGTATTCACTTAAAGTAATCTAACATACATGGGTAAGAGCGAAATAGACAACAATTGTAAGGTTTTATTTTCACGTCATTGTCACAAACTCTTAAAGTACAAATGTCAAATGGTTGTAATATGGTTGTAATATGGTTGTAATTTATACTACCAAATTAAAAGTACGTCTTTGATGAACATTGTTTCTGAAGTAAGACCAAATTCAATGCGGTCGTATTACAGTGGCCGAACAGCTTTGTGAGCGGCTAGCGTGAAATTATATTATTTTACAAGGAAGTTCGTGATAAAATAACAGGAAAGTGTGCATATAGACGCTTCAGACATCTTAGAGTCCGCGTCCAGGATGGCTTGTGTTGTTTCAGACTGCAAGTCTCATATATCACGAAAAGAAAATACGGATGAGGTGTTATCATTTCATCGGTGAGTTTTGTTTCTAAATTCTCATATTTTGACAATATAACAACGGTATATTCAGAAAATTGTAGTCAATTATTATAACAAATAGATTTCTCCATGAGTTTTGGTTTAAATTGTCTTATTTTCATGCCTTCTGTTTTGTATATGATTGTGTGATAGTGATGTGTTTTTTGTTATCGATGTCAACATTTTTGGTTTTAACTTTTTGCTTTAGTTTTCCCAAAGATGAACCTATTAGAACTGAATGGATACGCCGTATATCAAGGATCAATTGGACACCGAAAGCGCACAGTCACATTTGTTCGAAACATTTAAGACTACATTCATTTGAGCCACATGAAAACATTTAATTTCGGCGGCTGAAAGCAAATTCTATACCCACATTACATTTACAGAACATGAAATTGCTCCTTTTTTATTCCAAACATTATCTTAGTCTTGCTTTGTCAAATATTTTTTTCGATCCTACCAATAAATATTCAGATTTTTGATTAACATTTTGGCACCGTGTATTCCAAATAATAATGATAGCTTATTTACAATAATATTTTTATGTTTCAGAAACCACTATCGGATTCAGAAGGAATTATGAAGCACCAAGTAAACGCCCCAAATCTATGACCACAGTTGAAACAAATACTGATTCCGATATCTCTGAACTGATATCTAATTTACAGAAAATTATAGCAGATTATAAAAAACCAAATTGGAATATTAAAAAAAGAGTTAGAAAGGGTTAAAAAGACCAGCAAGTGACATCTTCGCAAAATAAACACTAACAAAGAGAAATCTCAACTCTATAACATATTGATAGAAAAATTTAAACAAGAATATGTTCAAGCCGAATACCTAGCACTTTTAGAGTGTGTAAACAAAAATGACAAAAATTCGCGGCGAGAACTGAACTCAATTCCGGAAACAGCGTTTAAAAAATGTTTTGATGATTGGATTAAGTTAGCGTAAGTGTATCGTTTCTGAAGGAGCATACTTTGAAGGTGATAAAATAAATTTGGATGAATAACAAACATTGTGTATATTATTGATCTTTTCCCGGTACTTTCTTGACAGAGTAGTATATAAAAATAATAAGTAAATATGTATAAAATAATAGTTGGTTAATTTAATTTAAATAATCGATTAATTTTCTTTTAAATTTTTTCCTCTTTTTTAATCTATACCTATAAAAAATATAATGTTGAATGCAGTGTTCACTAATGTACTGCTAGAGTTCTAACTTAAAATAGAAACATGTAGCCTAATATGATATATCTATACAAAGTGCAATTTTTAACTGTACCTATCTGGTTTCTCTAGATACTGAAGACTGCATATCTAATAAATAAATTGGTTCGGGTCCAAAATTCTACTCATAAATACTGCATTATAAAATGTTCATATTGCAGATTCTACACGTGTTTATTATGACACATTACCGTCCGTTCTAGTTTTAGGGTTTTAATTTGTACAGAAATGTTAAAATGCTAATCATTATGGCCAAGGCATACCTTGGGTTTCGAGAGGTTTCCCATATAAATACAATGTACTTACCTTTTCTACGTTCGACCAGAATGTTCTTATTTCTTTAGCAGCAAATGCAGCAATTTTTTTCAATTGTAATTCCTGCGCTTTCTCTGCCTTTTGTGCAGCCATAGCTTTGTCTTGGAAATATTTTTGTACAGCACGAGCACACTGCAACAAAGAATAATGTTTATAACATAACTGCTACGATTTTAAGCAACTGCATAATACATAGGCCACGTAACAGATTCATATTAAGTGTATGTAAATACACAGTTCCTACTCAGGGCTCAGCCCCAGTTCTAGCTTTAACCTCGAATTACAAACTATATTGCACTAAAATTAAGGGTCTCAAAACAACACTCAAAATAAGCTGATTCTGCTCATATTAATTATTGCAATTTTGAATGTTGAAGGCAAACTTCGAGAGTACTCTGGAGACAAGCTATTCAGTGTCCCAAAAATGGAGTCAAGTGGCAGTTTAGAGGTAGTGTGTGTGTGTCACTAGGGGGATACCCGAATCACCCCCACACAAATACCGCGAATTATGATTTTTTTAAATCTAGCAATGATGATTTTTAATCGTGAGAAGGTAAGCTCTCGACCTCTGTTTCGCCCGATGGTAAGCGACGATGCGATCTAGGATGTGACGCGCCGGTCCAGAAACAGGAAACACAGACGGAGGCAGAGTTTCACTCTTTATATCAACGATATAACGGTGGCGCCTATTTGTAAGTCTGGTTGTCCGATGAAAAAATGTTGGAACAAGCCTGTGCAACACTGTTGCACATTCTCCAAAATATATCCTATAAAACACGGATGGGCATATTTGGAACTGTAGCGATGAATGAACGAAAACCGACCTTTTTGGCCGCTTGTTTCTTCCACTTCCGTTCGTGTGCGAAGTCCTGCGCCAACCACGCCATCTCCTCGAGCAGATAGTCCCAGTGCGTCTTGGGCCGGGGCGGCTCCATGACGCGCGGCAGCCTCCGCTCGGGCCACAGCCCGGCGCGCGCCAGCTCGGCTACGCGCGACGCCACGTACGCCTCCTGCTTCGCCTTCTCCACCATCTCGTCGGCGGGGGCGGGCGTGGTCGTGGTCGTGGTGGTGGTGATGGTCGTGGTCGGGGCCACCAGGGAGGGCGCCACCGCCACGGCCACCGGCGGCGGTCGGCGCGCCTCCAGGAAGGCCAGCAGCTGCGCCGTGGGCGGCCGCTTGCGCCATGCCGCATAGTCCATCATGTTGCCGCCCGCCTGCAGGAAGTACAGCTCGCTCAGCTGTTCCGTGAACCTGCAATACAATAAATGAAAATAGTTAATTATACACTATTAATGTTATAATAATAATTAATCTATTTATGCAAGGTAAAATTTTCAAGGTCAAATCTGAAAATATATGGCATAACTGATCAAAGTAATCTCAAGCCCCACTGAATGGCATTTGATAGTATTATATAAATCAGTGTATTATTACACCAACCAATCTAAATCTGGGGATCTATAACATATTCATTTTGGCATAGCAGAATGGCCAAATTCTTGTGGTAAACCTACGTTAGGATAGAGTACAGTTTCATCCCACCAAGTTATCCTACTAAATGGAGAGTTTTTCTTTGAGAAGCTTAACTATTCAATGAACCATATTATTTTATTATTAATATTTCCATTTAGCCCTCGTGGTAAGCTAAATGTTTCCATTACAAGTAGGTAACTCCAAACTCAGTATGCTCGGCTTTAAGCTATCATCTCAACCGATGGGCTAAGTTAAACCTATCAAAAACAGTAACACTATTTTCACCTCTCGCGCAGGTTCCTGAGCCTTGTGAGCTCCGCCTCGAGCACGCGCCTGCGCAGCGCGGGAGCGTCTTCGGGCGCAGCCATCTTGGGTCGCTTGCGCGGGGGCTCCGAGGCGCCGCCATTGAGCGCGCCCGCGCCTCCGCCTCCCGCGCCCGCACCCGCGCCGCCCCCGCCCACGCCCGCCCCCAGCGTGCGTTCCACACCCTGGCACATCAAGGAAATATAACCACCCAACATAGCGCCACCCAATCAACATAAACAAGCTCACTTTCGAGACAGAAAGGGGCAGATGTAGTCCTTTTCTGTCGCATGCAATAAATACACATGACAGGGCACTGTGTATAATGGTTAGGTTCACAATACCTCTATTGTGAACCTGCAATTTTGAGAATGTGTTTTAAAACTTGATAATAGTGTCGCATGCAATTTGTTTTAACAATACTTTTGGGTTATTTGCTTTCGAATTTATAAAGTGGTTGTATTATAAATATTCGTAATATAATAACAAGTTATTGCGGACTAAATAGTATATGGCAACTTAATTGTAACAAAACTGATAACAGGTTAGTGATGTAATGCTAGTGATCCCACATACTGCACCAAAAGTGATAAGCATAAGCTTTGGTATTTTTAGGTTAATCTATATCAAATAGCCAGTACCATGATATGGCTCTGCAAGGGCACCGCAGCATTAGTAAAAGTAATTATAAAAAACTATACAAAAAAGAGAACAGGTGACAAACTTATTTATTTTATAGACTTGCTACATCTAAAAAGAGTTTCTACTACATTGCTCTCATATAATCAAATCAATCAGATTTTAAATATTTTTTCATTTACATTATGAGAATTTACAATAAAAACGATACATTAGTTACAAACCATCACCTGGTGATGCAGAAGATATTGTGGTGATGTTTATTATTCACACATAAACGCTCCTCTCATACAATCAAATGTATCATACATGTTCTTAAGGACTCACAATCTAACACACACTGCCTGTCTCACTCATACATTCATACACGCACCACACATGAGACACACACTACCACAAATATCAAAATCAGAATGAATTGATTACTTAAAACTGTGTTATAGGTTGTTAAATGTACATTTTTAGTAACAACAGTTTACCTCAACTGTCATAGAACATTAAATGAATGTGTTAAAATTTAAATATGTGTACAGGGTATAAAACATTTTGAAAGTAACAAGCTTTTTAAGTTTTGCTTATTCAGAATTTATAGCCATTATATAAAAGCATTCTTTTAATTCAGATTATTATTTACATAGGGAATGTTTACATTATTTGTAATAATTTAAGCTTAACCAAATAGGAATTTAAAGTGTCCACACTGCAACACTTTTCACTGTATGTATACTATTTAGTCCCAATAAGAGTTTTTTATTGTTATTATTACATTCACTATTTAATATCTATAATATAACCTCTACTAAGTTAGAGACCAAATAATAGCCTGAAGAAGAATGTTTTGTTTACATTGTCATCATCAGACATTATTTCTGATCTCTGATTTACTGTGACTTCTGTTTTTATGTCTGATATACTCTTGATTTAGACTAAAGAAATGAAATAAATTGTTATTAATCAAAATATGGATTGTTCTGCAATAAAGAGTACAAAAAACCACAAATAAAAATTAATATGTCTTATATTCAAAAAGCAAAAAGTTTAATGAGATCTGTTCCATGCAGTTTGTATATGTGTATGCCGTGAGCCAAGTGAAGAAAGTGAGCTTGACATGGCAGCAGTCGGCAAGCAATAAGAATGACAGTATTTTTGGAGCACCCATTTAGTGACATTACTATTTTTTTTCGTTCTATATGCCTTGCATCAAGACCATTTTGAAGTACTTTCAGAGATTTAGTAAACAACCCTCCAGTACCTATGTAGAGTCCAATAATAGTTTTAATTATTAGTAATGCAAGGAAAAATAAAGATTTCTTTAGGACCAACCAGTTTTAAATAACCATTTTTTTGTCTTCTGTTCTAAATTAAAAATACAGCTACTGTATATAAGAAATAAAAAAGCAATTTATAACCCTTCAACTGAGTCCATAATAAAAAAAACAAGAAATTTTGACATTTATGTTAGGTTGTTAGACTGCAGTTCGTATTTGTATATTATTTTTTAATTTGTTTATAATAAACTACCTTTACCTTTGCTCAAAATGTGTCGAAAAATGGAATACTTCATAGTGATACAGTAAATAATCATACTTATAGTCAATAATTAATATAGTAGGTAGTTATAGGTGTAAATATTGACGAAGGCAAAGGCGCGCATTATGAATACATACCATGAGTTGCAAGGTTGAACTAATATTATGTGGTGAGTTCGGATCATCGCAACCGCTCATGTTGTGACATTGCGAGTAATAAAACTTTTTTCCTTTTTGAAACTAATTAATTAAATGCACTTCAATACAACACTGCCTAAAATCACTTATGATCTAATATTTATCACAATTTTACAAATTTGTTTCTATCGTTCTAATGAATACATTTATTATTACTGATTTAGTTACTAGATATCCGCAAATCATTGCAATTTTCTGGATAGATACCACAAAAACTGTTAAAGCCGAAACCGCCACAAACAAAGTGCATCAGGAAATACAACCCGGCAGCCATATTGAATGAAACGATTGGTTTGTGTTCAGCGACAATGCGGAATGGCTTCTGTAGCAATCTCACATTATTTTTACGAGTTAAACTCATCACAAATCAAAATGAAGCACAACATTTTGAAGGTATTTAAATAAATGCTATTTTCAGTGTATTTCAGAAAAATACTTAAACCGAGCAAAAATTCTTTTTGACACAATTTCGTATACTATCCATGTATCAGTGTTGCTAGTGTCAAAAAGTATGTAATCACTACTTTTTTAATAGAAAATAGTTATGCGCTTGACTACATCTCGCCTGATGGTAAGCGACCGACGATGCGATCTAGGATGTAACACGCTTGCCTAGAAGATATCTATTCACTCGTAACTTGAAGACCTCTAAATTGTATTTGTCAGGAAACAGATTCAGAGTTCCACTCCTTAGCGGTACGTATCACAAAATTGGAGCTAAAGCGACTCTTTGGTATATCTACCATTGTAAGTCTGATTGGCCGATGAAAAAATGGAGACGGCGGAACAAGGTTGTGTAATTCTGCTGCACACTCTCCGAAATGTATCCTATAAAAAAAGGATAGGCTTGCTACCTTCCGTCTATGCTCAAGGTTTTTATAAAAAAGATCGTCATTACCGACGAGCCTCTTGGCCCTCCTCTCAATGGCCGCAAGCGTCTGGATTAGGAGGAACCGTCCCAAAGATAAGAACAATACGATCGAACTTGTGTTTGGTAAAGGATGAGCAACTGTTCCGGCGTGAAGTTTTTTCTCACCTTCGCCAAAATGCCAAGTTTTTTTAAAGCTACTTGAGTCTCTCTCAATTAAAGAGCTAAAATTGAGAGTTGGTGACAAAGACATACCGAGAAGGTCAAGATTGCCAGTGATCGGCACGGATACACCTCGGAAAGTAGGAGTCAAGTCGAAAGGACTCCTTTTAGCGGAAAAAAGACACGCCTGGGTCTTTGACGGATTGAACCTTACCAGATTGGCATCACCCCATGCGGAGATTGCCTGCAGATATAGGTTCATGCGGCTGACCATCGCCTCTCTATGACGCTGGATCTGTTCAGCACTGGCTCGTGCATCAGACATATAGGTCTCTACAACCGTGCTTTCATCTTCGTACCCCGAAGATTAGATCATTTATATCTAGCAGAAAAAGTGTTGCAGAGAGTACGTTACCCTGAGGGACGCCGGCATTGATAGCCAAATGATTAGACGAGCTACCATCAATGACAACTCGTATTGACCGATCTTTCAGGAAGTCCGATATCCAGACACAAAAACCAATGGGAAGACCATATGACGGAAGCTTGCTAATAAGGCCTTCATGCGACACTCTATCAAAAGCCTTCTAGATATCAAGAGAGATGGCATGCGCCTCACCATGCCTCTTTATGGCTTCGCTCCATATGTAAGTGGCGTATGCTAGAAGTTCTCCAGTAGATCGGTTCCGGCGAAACCCATATTGACGGTCACTAAGGCGGTCATTTTCTTCTAGATACGACAGGAGTCTGTGGTTCAGAACATTCCATTATCTAGCAGAGAATGGACGTGACCGAGATGGGCCTGTAAGTGGCAGGATCAGCTCGATTGCCCTTTCTGGCACAGGTTGCACGTTGGCCAGCACGTTCCAGGATTTTAGCACTTTAGCCATAGAAAAACGATATAGGCGTGTCAATACCGGAGTTAACTCATGAGCGCAAGTCCTAAGTACTGTAGCTGGTATACCATCCGGACCACTGGCTCTATTCACGTTCAATTCACCCAATGCTTATCTTACTTCGGTTTGTCTAATACGAATGTCAGACATAAAAGTTCCACATATTGACAAATTGGAAGGTACAGCATTGCCAGGATCCAAACGCGAACTGTCAGCAAATAAATCGACCTTTTCCTTGGCCGTCTGTGCCAATGATGCGTCAGGTTTTAGCAAGGGAGGCCTGAGGTACGGCAGAAGTTACCCTCGATCGATTTAGCCAGGGACCAAAACGCTTTACTATCCGACGGGAAAGGAGAAAGCTTTGGCCAATGTGATCCAAGCAAGCTGTCTTTACAACCTTTTTGCAGGTCTTGGCGGCTTAATTAAAGGCTTTCTTCTTTTCGCATTTATAACTAGCTTTGCGGGATATCACTCCCAGGACAAATACGCCTCATGTTTTGCCGCCACCGCTTCACGACATTTGGCATTATACTACGGGCGAGCTTTGCCGGCAAGTGATACGTCAGAGAAGGGGACTTCGTCAGGGTACTTCATACCCTGACGAAGCACATTGGTGCGCCACATCAGCATCCACGCAAGCTGAGAGGTCGCTAGAAGAAAAGTAAACCTGCCGCCAAGGATAAGATGCATGAAAGCAACGCATCTCATCTAAATCTGCTGATTTAAAACACTCGTCTGTAAAACGTTAGTCTAGCGATGCAATTATAGAGTAGTTGCTTTTCCTTTTGTGTATAACACAATAAAAAAATACCGTATTAAAGATTTAATTATTTGTTATTGTATTTAAATAGCTCATTATTTATGTGTATATCAGCACTAAATATCTTAGGAGCGCTACAGACTTAAGCATTAATCGGCAGTTTGACACAACCGAGCGGCCTAATCGAATATACGCACATAAATATTCGGGAAAACGACTCCTTCTTCGCTGTGGTGTACTTCTCAGGCACTAAACGTCTAACGTGCCCGAATACAGGGGTACCCTCGATATCAATTTAATTAGTGAACTTTTACTAAATGAACATTTAAAGATTTCTGGAAATAGCGAAAGTATCATCATCCTGTGATCACGGCTCCTGTAAAGGAGTCGAAACGTCAGGATTAAATATAAAATAAAATAAAACATGCGCAAAAATCCGTAAAAAAAGTGTTTTATTCTGATGTGTAATGTGCGCGGAAGTGTAAGAACTAAATAGCGAAAGTAGATAAAAATAAACATTTTTACTTAACACTTTCCAAGAAACAATTTCCTCAATTAACTTAATTTTATAATGTCGTCTAAATGTTTTCTGACTCTTAAATCAACACGTAATTTAAGATGCAAAAAAATCTTAATCAATTGATGTTAAAACAAAAGTCCAAGTATATGGTTATCCAACTGGTAGTCACATTTATAACTAATATCGAAATTATTACGAAAACTTTTTCTATCTGCTAGCGAAACAGATATATTAGAGTCGATGTCAATGAATAAAACGCGTATCTGAAACATTATCACTTATTATGAGGTGGTTATTTACGTTACCAGCACAGGAGCCCACCATTGGCTGCACTACGTTTAAATTTTGGCAATCGTTTCGCCATTACGTTTGGCAAAGATAACAGATAAAGTCATGAAAAACACCTGTATCTGTTTTGCGAATAGAAAATGTTTTCGTAATTATTTCGTTATTAGTGATAAAAATGACTACAAGATATTAGTGTTTAGGTAGGTATACGAAAACGCCATTATATCGGACCGACTAAAGAACCTGGGCTCAAAACCCATTCAACTATAATAAGATGTGAGACAGGAAGACGTCGTATCTCCGAGACTGGTCACTTCTGTGCTGAAATATTTTTCAAAAAGTTAGCACCTAAGACACCTTTGGTTTGTCTAGAGCATAGTTCTTATGGCTAAGATCCTGGAAGACCCTGAGCATTGTTATAAACAGGTAGGTTAAATTAAAAAGATGATAGCATCTAAAAAAAATTGCACAAATATAAATTTTATTTTGCATGGTAATATTGAGTTGTGGTACTTGAAGGTTTGTTTGTTTCCTAATTTAAGAATAACTGTATACGGCTGTTTGTTACCTAAATAAATAAAATAATACTAGAAGAACTTAGCAGTGTTTTTCAAAGAGCGGGTCTTGTGATGAACTTGGAATAAAACAACGTCGAATACCCATGTTCTCCCCAGTCCAGTAAATATTGGCAACATTACTTGTGAAACTGTTGAACGTTACGTATAACGTACGTATAACAGCTTATTATAATTAGCTGCGTACTCCCATTCGTACATTCGGTGAGAAAATGCTTTCGCTAAATATCGAGTCACGTCGCGTCGTTCCTGCCAGTGGACTTTCATCGTTGCGGATCAATATGACATTACTGGGAGCATATTTTTTGGAATATCCCAAACTTTTACTCTAAATTTACAGCCGGATACTAAATGATAAACATACGAACCTTTCAACGTCTGCCACTTTCTCCAGCAATGGGGCATAACAGCGTGAGAACTATTAGTTGTCTAAATATAAAGAAGTCACTTCTCCTACGTTCTGTACATTGTTTACATACGTGTGTTTACAAATAGTAATGGATTTGTCTCTACGGCACAACGGCCCAATAAGATCAGTCCAACTTCGAGAAAGAGATCTCTAGTCCAATCCAGTTTGGACGGGCAGCTTTCGGGAAACTACGAAAAGTCATTGCGACCAAATTATCTAATTCTCTGAAGACGAAAGTCTATGACCAGTGAGTGTTGCCAGTGAAGACAGGGAAGTGAGACAGGTCGCTAAGTAGGTATGGGTCTTATAAGAACCCTGCGAGTAATGGAGAGAGAGGTTATTGGCGTTTTCCTGCGTAATAGAATCAGAAAAGAGGAGATCCGCAGAAACAACCGAGGTTGTATTCCGAAATATACAGTAATATACTAACCAGAGGCAATCACGTCATAAATCGATGCCATGCCTTTAAAGTGTTCCGCAATATACTGGCCAGTGCGTTGACGGTAGAAATCGACGTCATATTTAAAATAATGTGAGTGCAAGAGAGAGGCAAAAATCACGGCAAGATACATCACACTTTACTGACCAGATACCGATGTATATTTCAGAATACAGCCCAAAATTGTTCGTAGGATTGCTCAGCTGGAATGGTTGCCCTCTAACACTTCTCAATAAGCGGAACCAATAGCTAACCGGATAATTTTCCGTGGGTAGGTAGGTAGGTCCCCATAGTGTGGATAAACGATCTGGGTGAAGGTCGCGGACACCGCCGGACCGATAGTTATTGAGATCCTCGGGGGAAGGCCAGCATTGTGTGATTGTATACACACACGCAAAACGAATAGTGTGCTAATGTGTAAATAAAGCCACCGACCATATATTAAGATTTAGGCTATCAATATAAGATCATTATGTGAATTTCCATTTAATAGTTCAAGTCCGCTTGGACATCTAACAAACACTAACGAACTTACTGTATCAACCCGTATATAGTCGAATTAAATGTTATCAGTATCCTACCTTTATTATAGTTTACGAGTCACAGATAGATTTTCCAAACAGCTTGTTGCATAACCAATAGTTGTTTTACAAATCAGTTCAGTTGGATTGTCATTGCGCTCAAAACTTCCATTCTAAAGTAATTGGTCTAGCTTTCCATAAGAAATCCTCATTTAAATCAAAAAAGTCAAGTAATTATTTCACAATTATTTTTGAAACTTATTAATATTTTCGTTTTTTTAACTGTTACAACACTAGCAAAAGCCGTGGAACCAAAAACGTAACGTATAAACAACAAAAGAATATGATCAAGTTAAAAAAGTACAAATATATTATCACCTGTTGTAGGTCATTATGTAGAAATGGAAACATTTATTACCGTCAGATAAAATATATCACACTGCTTTGTGTTGTAGTAGTTCTCCAAAGTGAACCCAATATCAAAAATATAAGATAAATCTGCTTAAAGAAATGAATTGCCAATTTTGTTGCCTAAGAAAAATATTCTTAATGTTTTTTAACCCATATCTTGAAAAGTGGCACTCTTCAACCCAAAAACCAAACCAATAGTCGTCGGTCTATTTTACTATTGTCTATACATTTTCCGATGACATTTAACGTCATGCTCTGTCACGTATGTATCTGCCAACTGTCAATTTATCAAACTGTTGTACGTTTTGTTCAGTCGTGACAGTCGTTCATTATCGTCTTGGTTCTAGTTCAAGTTTTGATTGCAGGCAGACTCAGAACTAAAATTTCTTCCAAAAAAAACTTCTGATTGTGTACAATTACCTATACTGAACAGATCCTTCAGCATTAGTAGTATTGAAATATATTTCCTGTAAATTTCTACGTCTGTTTTGTTTTCCTGAATTATATTTACATATGAAATTACAAGCTCATTTCATTTTTCATAACATACAGTGATTGTGGTTGGAAGTGTTTTAAGAGTAATAAAAAATTGTATATCGAGATGTGTTGGCAAGAGTTTAGAAACAATTCTAAGAGGTTATTTTGATGTAGGTAAGTATATTTTTTTGGAAGACATGGACCAATGCAAATTTCTAGTCAATTAAGAATTGTTAATGTATATTTGTTATTAATGGTGTTATTGATGCAATATCAACATTTCATACTGTACTAATACTTTTTGAAAAGTCTGAAATATGTCACAAACTGTAATCTTTATTTTGCCAGTTAAAGTATAATAAGGCTTAACTACACATTCTTCCTCAAATAACAAGTAATTTTAATAACACAAAATTTAATTAATTTCATTAAAGTTTAGGGAATATACGTTTTATTTAGATAATTCATAATAATAATAATAATTCATTTTATGCATACAAACAAGGTTGTGTTTTTGCATGTGTGTTTGTTTTTGCAATAAATGTTCAACTAGTGCCCTATAAAATTGTTAAACAAGTCCTTACTCTTATAGAAGCTATGTTAGAAATAGCATTATGAAATTGAAAAGGTAATAATTAACTGAGATCATCAAGATAACATAAAAATGAGTTAGAATGACAAGACTTTGAATTATTTATATCTTGCAGCACCATTCAACAAAAACAACAGTAATGAATTAAACTATCTTATAGTTCTTTTAAAAATAATAATATAAATCAAGACTATTTGTCAAAGGGGGTTTGTAAGTTATTTGAATTTTTTATAATTTTTACATATTTTATGCATTTTTAATGCAATCTCATAAGATTAATTATTAAATACTAGAAAAAATCGACTCGGGTCACAAGTGAATTCTCAGTCGAGAATTCCCGCCTTGAAATTACTCAAATCTAATATATGATAAATCGAATAACAGATCCCATCATGTGTCCCAGCGATCCGTATTTTTCTATGATAGAGTCATATGTCTACAACCAGAAACATACTTGCATAAGAGCTTGTTTCACTGACTGCGAATGCAACTATGTTTACATGTATCAATTGTTACAGGATCTGTTTTAAGCATATCAAGAACGACTAAAGCTATCGTAAGTCAAGTATAGTATGTAACATACAACTCAAAAATAGTACAAGGACTAATTAACGGGTTCATAGTGCTTTGTGTGCCGATTTGTAGCTTACAGAAAGGCTTTTGGTAATTAGTTACCAGAACAACTTTCGGAAGATCTCGAAAGTAACTTAAATTTATTATTGTTTCCTTTTCTCCTTCCATATTTTATCTATATTTACCATTACTATAGTAATTTGCTAACAGACACTGTCACTTATTAACTACTTTGTAATATCTAATTTAATAATAGCAAGAAACAGACAATGTAAATATTAATATTTGACATATGGTTTTGCTTATTAGTAGATTCTGCAACTGTGTACATGTATAAATCCTTATCACGTAGGCACAATCCACCATGTAATTTTCATGTACGTAAACATTCATGTGAATTACTAAATCAGAATACAAGGAAATAAGTTACTCATTTAATTTTTTTGTATGTTTGACAAAATGAAAAAGAAGAATCTGTTAGTCATGAGACAAGAGTGTATGAAAATTACATATGCGGTCTATTTAAATGTTTCTTTATGTAACAACTGAAACTACGAACTATTTGATGGGTACATATGACCACGATGGACTTCGCAGACGGCGGGGCTGCGAGGCGGCGGGATGTGGCGGGGCCCGCGCTGGCGGGCGGCCGGCGCGCTGGCGGCGGCGGCGCTGCTGCTGTGGGCGTGGGCCGGGGGGGGGCGGAGGGGGCCTAGGGGGCACGGGGGGGACAGCGGGGCGCGTCCAGCCCGTGGCGGGGCGCGAGCTGCCGCTCATCTTCATCGGGGGGGTGCCCCGCTCGGGCACCACGCTAATGCGCGCCATGCTGGACGCCCACCCAGAGGTGCGGTGCGGGCAGGAGACGCGCGTGGTGCCCCGCATCCTGCAGATGCGCCAACATTGGGCGCGCTCGCAGAAGGAGAGCGTGCGGCTCGAGCAGGCGGGCGTCTCCAAGGCGGTGCTGGACAACGCCATCGCCGCTTTCTGCCTCGAGGTGATCGTGCGCCACGGCGAGCCCGCGCCGCGCCTCTGCAACAAGGACCCGCTCGTCATTAAGATGGGCACCTACGTGCTCGAGCTCTTCCCCAATGCCAAGTTCCTGTTCATGGTGCGCGACGGCCGCGCCACCGTCCACTCGATCATCTCGCGGAAGGTGAGATGCCGGTCGACGAAGTCGCCACCCCTGATCGATCTAAATCGCGAGTAATCGCTCTCGGTCGCAGGTGACGATCACGGGCTTCGACCTGACCAGCTACAGGCAGTGCATGACGAAGTGGAACCACGCGGTGGAGCTGATGTACCAGCAGTGCAAATCGATGGGTCCGGACAAGTGCCTGCTGGTGCGCTACGAGGCGCTGGTGCTGCGCCCCGAGGAAACGCTGCGGCGCGTGCTGGCCTTCCTGGAGCTGCGCTGGGACGAAGCCGTGCTGCACCACGAGCGGTACATCAACCAGCCCAACGGGGTCGCGCTCTCCAAGTGAGTAACGTATTTAAAAGTAGGCGAGCAAGATGAGGGAGTTATTACTCATCATGATGTTTTCTTAATTGCAGCAGTAATTGTAGATACGATTCAATATTCAGGATATGCCCGTGGACTGTATTTTAATTTAACTTTCCCCAGTGTTGTTATCACATTTCATGGTAGTGTTTTTCGGTTGCTTCGAGATGAGATTTGCGATTTGAGTCGGATACCGGTAACGAATACACCGTGTTTGCAGCGTGGAGCGGTCGTCGGACCAGGTGGTCCGCCCCGTGAACCGCGATGCGCTGGACAAGTGGGTGGGGCAAGTGCCTGCAGACGTACGCGCCGACATGGCCGAGCTGGCGCCGATGCTGTCCGTCCTTGGTTACGACCCGTGGGCGTACCCGCCGCGCTACGACGCGCTACCCGCTCACCGCCCCGCCTCCGCCCCCGCCCAACCCGCGCCCCCCTAACCCAGCCCCCCCACGCCCCCGCAGCCAAGTACAAAGCGCTGAGAGTCTCCCAAGTTAGCATAGATGTGCCGTGTTCTTGGAAGGTTTCTGTTCCTTTTCATTCTCGGTTCGACTGCGAACTACAAGTGATATTGTCAAGCGATTCACATGTAATGTGGAAATGGTTTCTCGCTTTAGTCGCGCTATGCAACGTTCTGTAAATGGGCAAACTAATCGGTCCCATTGAAATGGCGGTTTACCATTCGACGCACGTGCAAATCGACTCGAGCGATGTGTTTAGAAGAGGTGGCCGATAACACGGCGTCGGTGGAGTAAATTTAATCGTGATATTTATGTGCTTTGTAATTCCATTTAAACGTTTAACAAGCTGCCATTCGTTTCCTAAGTAGTATGTTATTGGTTATCGGGCAACCGTGAAATATTTTAGTTTTCAATAACGAGCGTAATGATTTAGCGAAGGCGCGTTAGAGCCGGAACTTCGTAGATCGAACGTTCGCCTTTATTCGCACAAGGCTCGGATTATCGGAAACATATCTAATATCTATTATTTTTATAATCGATAGTCCTGACAATTGACGCAAAACGATTAAGGAATAACGTTGGGGGCCATCGATAAATTACGTCACACGAATATTAGAAATTTTTAACCCCTCTCCCCGTCTTTGCCACAGGTTGTTTCATTTACAGAACCCCCTCCCCCCTGACCTCAAACATTTTTCAACTGTATGCATCAAAAGAATAAAGTTACTTTAATATTTTTCCTATTTTTATTAAATAATCTTTTATAAAATCAATAGATAGTCAAATATGTTAGATACCAGAGAAAGAAAACGACCAATACGGAAGCAATAAACGACTAATTATGTTGTTAACATATATATTTTTTTTAATTTTTTATTCACACATAATTCGCCGTTTTAGTATTTTAAATTTCAACTTCACAAAGCCTTTGACCGGCCCCTGCCCCTAGTCTCACAATGTGACTAGGCCCCCCCCACCTTTAACGTGTGACGTACTTATGGATGGCCCCATGTCTACAAACACTTAGCTGAGTATTAAGGTTGCATTTATTCTGATCTAAAGTGAATTATCGCGATTGCATTTTCATTAAAACTGAGTCAGTCGTTCCGCTAAAACTGTCGCGCTTCTCCTCTAAAATAAAACATGGTTTATTGGTTGACTGACGCTATTCGCTTCGGTGTTATCTTTGATTCGACGTCTGCGTTAGTTAACAGACACTTTTTTATTATATTGTACTGCCAATAGCAGGTTTACATCATGTACAATAATCTTATTGTAATTGTTTCAAAATGTTTCTTTTAATTATTTTTCTAGTTATTTTTATTAAATTTTTTGTAGCCTTTTTCTTCTAAATTAAACTAACGAAAAACCTGAAATTTATTCGTTTAGAATTGTGATATATTTATTATATTTTTCCTCATTTTCTTTATTTCTATGCCGAGTCAAAAAGATTAATTAAGATTTACTATTTTCCTTGCAATATTCGAAAAAAATTAGGTCCTTTTTCCTTAAGACGAATCTCTCACTATATACAAGAGATGAGAATTGCGAATAATATTCTAAATAAAATTACTACTGAATTTTTTGGGTCAGTATGTAATAAATAATAAAACGCCTGACGATTTGCATTTTATTTAAGTAACACATAGTGTGTTCCACAATCCAATTGTCACAATCCCAACACAGCTATGGAGTCTGTTATTTATAAGTTTGCTCAAAATATTGATTTTCACCATATAGATGTACTTATGTGTTCCGTCACCAGTCTGTAGTTCAAAACCAGTAGTGTGGTCGATAAGTGAATAATATGTATTATAGATATGGAAAATGTTTGTGGTGAGAGATGTGAATATGTGTAAGGTAGAGCGGCATTTCTATACACGCCGTGAATGTTTGTAGATAGCGAAAGCCGGTTAAAGGAGCCGAATGCAAACATCAAACTTCATATGTTAACTAGGCGATATGTGTGCGTGCTTTCTTGCCGAACTAGAGTACGTGCTAATAACAATGGTAAACAAAAAACTATGAGAAAACCGTCGGTTTTAATTCACTCGTTGCGCAACAGAGGCAGCACTGTCGCTCGCCTGGCGACAAAGCTGTTTGTGCTATACAAATAGCTTGTGTTTTCGAGACCACCGTCCAGCTTATTTCTCTCGTTCGGAATAATATAATGTTCATTTGTGCCAAATATGTTTGACAGCTTTTATATCATTTTCGGTATTCGTTGGCCACCTCCAAGACACGCGACAAGAAAACTATCACCGGCCCATGGCAACCATGTATCACCCATTTCAAGTTCCAAAAAGAGATCAACTCACGGCAAATTTTAATACCTTATTGTGAAAAAGTTTTTTCCTATTGTACAATATCAGTGTTTGTTCTTGTATTGTTATTTTTGTTGTGCAATAAAGTGTTCTAGGTCTATTTTACATTATTTTGTGCCTTTTTCCTTTGAAATTTCCCTATATGATCACAAAATAACACTAAACAACTTGGCAAGTTTGTATGGTCTCACCTGCGTCGATATTTAAAATAAATAAAAAAAAAATCTGTTTTCGCGACGCACTCTTATCCCCAACACACTTGGTAGCTCGACATTATAGTGTTTATTTTATCATTATATATAATTAAATGGTACCCTAAAACACGGTTGCAAAGAGGTACCTATTACTTTGTTTTACTGCGTTTTCCGGTCAATGTGGAGATCCTTGGGGAGGCCTTCTTCCAGCAGTGGACAGCATTTAGATGAGACGACGACTGCATTTTTACGTGTAATAAACAAGCTACAACTCCCAGCATCATATCAAATGTATATGGTCAAACTAGCCCGTGCAGTGTCATAGGAAAAAGGTGATTGAACCGAATCTTTTTTACACAAAAGGTCCGTTGGATTTGCTGTCCTGTGTACATACACTGGTTTTTGCTTTTCATTATATAATTATCATTCAAATTTTGAGCAACTCCTGACGAAACGTTATTTAAGTAGGTGTATGTAAAATCATAATATGCGTGTCTAATAAGAAATTTACATCAAAAACGTGAATATCGCAGTAACGTAACAATGCCTAATTATTAATTGTCATCCAAGTGGCTATGTAATAAAACAAACGTATGAATAACAATAGAATTAGAATAAGGAAAGCAAATGCTTATCAAATGATAGCAGCCAGGGCACCTTTGCCCTGCGAAGACACTAGATGGCAGTCATCTTGCTATTAACAAGTATGCAATCAGTTCTGCTATTGCACGATAGATGGTGTTAGGTAAGCTGAAAAGATGTTTCTGTTTAGTAAAGTCCTCTAGCGGGTAATTGCAGGACTAATTTAGTTATGCAGTAGTTTTACTTGGTATGTATTTTAAAAACCCGTAGCGATCAGGAAAATAAGAATAAAATGAAAAACCTTGCCGCATAAGCATGGATTGATTTTTCCGGCTGGAGCGCTGAATCGACGTACGTCTACGACATTAGAGTCTGAGTTTGGTCTATCAATAGCTGTTAACTTTCTATAGTATTGTATACAGCTGACTGACAATAAGTTAATAACTTATTAATCATTATATGACATTAATAATAGTAATAATGTTTCTTACATTCACACCGAATAGCTTAGTCAAAAGTGAAGCTTGTGTTATGGATACTAAAGTAACGTAATAAATATGTAATATTTGAAAAATATATATTCCTAACTTAGGTATATTCATAAACATCAGCCCCTTTCAAGACTCGAACCCAGGACCGTCGGTGCGAATGGCAGAATCGTTACCGTTACACCAAACTCTCGTCATATTTGTAAACGACAACCAATGCAAGTCCAAAACTATTCGATAACACTATGGCTACTATAGTTCTCTGTAACTACAATACTTTTTTAGTAAAGCGTCACCCTGACCGCGGCCGTGAGAGTCATACACTGTTGCGGTCGCGGTGGCCATTTACGGGGCTTATTTGTTGTATGCAATCTTCGTCATGTACAGAAGGGTTCATAACTTCTTTCACTTTAATAACACTTTGTGAAGAAGTAAAAAGGTATTAAGGCTTAAACAAACAAATCGATCGTTAATATTACATTTAGAGTATCCGCTACATAAAAAGATGAAAAACTATGTTATAACTGTACCTATAGGTCCATGTGGCCCATATCGATATTGTTTGACAGTTGATTATATTTAGCTATCGATAATTGCATTCTGTTGGTTATACTCAAAGAAATATTGACTCGCTACTCTGGGGCCAAATTGGTAAAAAACGTAAGTTCTAGATCTGATATTGCAGCCGAACAACCTCGCAAATGGTAAAATGATAAATAGACCTGTAACCCCTTGCAAAAGAATACAGTGCAAGATCTTCTACAGTAAAACTAATTACCTCAAAGCAGAAAGCTCCAAATGTTGAAGTTTAGAGGTGAGTAGGTACTATTATTATGAATTATGTGGTTGTGGATTTACATGACAATAAAACCGCTGGCAGAAGTATCGTAGAAAGGAGCAATAGCTCTAAATTAATAGGTTTAGTGAATTAAAATAACAGATTAACCTACTACAAGCAACATGAAATGTAAAAAATATTCGATTTCTTTGCTCCCGCGGGTGCGTGGCAAATAATATCCGGAGAAATAGAATAGAAATGATAATGTTTTCTCGAATATACGAAATGTCCTTTTATTTTTCAATTGTAAAAGTGACTTAATGCGCCATCCCTTCCTAAACCCCCGTCTTATCTCAAGCAGTGAGCGAACAAAACCGCAGATTTTATTGAAGGCTTTTCCAAAGGTAATATATCTATAAATTGGAAATTAAAGTAAGTATAGTCATTTTATTATTTCAGTTACACTAAACGAATATATCAATTGTAAAGTTCCATAATTCTGTCCACTCATGAATGGATCGGTTTTTAATCCTGATTTTCCAATATTAAAATAAGCCTTGAGGAGCTTTACATTATTGGGCAATAAAAAAGCGCGTGTTTTACGTGGTACGAATCATTACGAATAAAACCGATTTGGAAGAACCCTGGACGAACTGTGCATACCTATATGCATAACACACGTTGCCCCGGGCTAACTATAAATGAATTTCACTCTTTGCCCTGGGCTCCTCGCTCAATGCAGTAGTCCTTTTAAATGGATAAAATATCTGTCTAGGCGAGGCCGGCCGATCCGTTCTGCGCCGAGGGTCGCGGGTGGCTAGGACCCTAAACAAGTCCCGACTGGTTGGGTACGGAAACATTGTTTTATCAAATCCTACTATTTAGTTGCTTGCTAAATATATCGTATCTGTGTATTTCTTGTCGCCAAAACAAGTTTCACAAAGTTTCAGAACAGTTACTGAATGAAAGGGGACGAGACAATAGTTCACTTCAAAGGAAATAAATAGTATAGACCCAGGGAAATCGCGTAGGCGTCACTTTATTAGACATGAAATAGCGCTTGTGTCAATTGTGATTCTTCAGTCGAGTTAGACAGGAAATGGAATCCTTTACACCAAAACAAGTATTCGAAGAAATCATAGATAACTATCTACCTACACATGCTTAGTAACCTCCACCATAATAACGTTGGTGTTATCTGACAAACATATTTCGAATAAAAAAAAACTAAAGACTCAATTTATTGATCACTTTCAATAGTTCTTAATAAATGATATTACAGTTTATATTAATTCCTTGTCAGTAAAATTGTTATTTGACAACTCCGGAAAAATAAAATTATGTTTAACATGACATAAGTTATGATAACTAATTAATTATATATTTTACTAACCTGTTTTCATAGCAGGAAATATGATTTTATCGAATTAGTAAAGCCCTCTGTGACGGGTATAGTCTCCGGCAAAAAAGTTGAACATGATTTTGAAATCACGTGACATGCGCAGTAGCAAGTTTAGGTACATTATTCACTACTGCGCATGTCACGTGATTTAAAAATCATGTGCAACTTATTTGCCGGGACAATACGCCCTTGCAGGGCGTCACGTGTAGGTAGGTATACTGCCTAACAATGTAACTAAAATAATCTTGTAGTGAAACATGCAATGTATGATTTGAATTTGCGTTGATTCGAAAATGCGTTTCTGTACCAGATGGACCCCAAACTGTCACTGATTTTATTATTGATGACGTCGACAGATTGCTAAATGCTTGATCTCGAAATCTATTTTATTACCAGACATTTATGTGAGTCACAAGCACACAAACATACACAATAAAAATAGACAAATAAACCTAATAACGAATACTGCGAGTCGGCAGTGAGTTATTTAATTAGGTAATTATGAGAGTAATTAGTTCGGTAGCGCAGCAGTTATCTGGTTCGACTTCTGACTAAGCATTCGCCGTTTACCTCCGTTATTATTATATAACAAAATTATAATCGCTAGCTCCTCAGTTTTTTAAAGGCACGTTAAGCCGTCGGGGTCAATATTGAGTGTAATAAATTCAAAAATCCTAACTAAGTCGCCTACTTATTATCATAAAGTACAAACCTCAAGCACCGCATGTCTAAATTATTTGCTATACCGTTTGCCCGAACCAATCTTGGTCTTCAGTCTCCTCTGGCACGAATTTCTACCGAATATAATATTATCAGTAATGCTACTTCTGTTTTGGCTATATTTAGCAACGATTTTCAAAAATTTTAAGTCTTCGGTTTTGGAGTATCAGTCCAAGCTTTTGGCACTCTATAACACGTGGTTTTTGCAAATATAATAATATAAATAGCAATTAAAGTATTACACTGCTTTAAAGTATTTTCTGCATTGACCCGAGTGAGACCCGTTACCATTAGTTAGATTGAGAACCGGTTTGCGTGCTTGTCAAAATGATTAGTCGTCGTACTGAAAGAAGGAAAACAATAAATACATAATTATGTCGCCACCTCTACAGCTCAGCTCATTGCCGTGCCTTTTCATTGGTACTAGTAAAGGTCAAATGCAGATATGGTGATCAGCACATAAATAATAAAAGGTGTAGGCGTTTCTATCAACTCTTGGAATCGCAGTTTGTTATGTAATTTTTAACATGCGAACAGATATTTAGTAATTTGACGAGCGTTTGGTGCAACGGTAGCGATCCTGCCTCTCGCATAGACCTGGCTTCGAAACCTGGAAGTGGCAGATGTTTCTATGATGAATACGAACATTTGTACCTGAGTCATGGATATTTATTGATATATTTCTATAAATATGGTGTGAATGTAAGAAATAAGAAATATTTAATGTAGTGGAAGAGACATTGAAGAATTCCTTTGTGGTTCCACATCGATTGTCTTCCTTTCTGGGACTATATATTGCGTTATTAAACAAGCGAGCCACGCACAGCCCGTGTGAAGACAATTAGACCTTAATTCGACACCGGCAGTGGCCTTTAAGCTACGCCCCTGACCGTATAATGGCCATCGCGCGGCAGCGATCGGCTGGGCTACTGGATATTGTATGGGATTACAATTTCGACTTCGCTTGAATTCACACCAATTAGCCTAGCCAACAGTAAGCGCTGTAAGGTTTGTGTTATGGATGCTAGGGTAACGGATACACATACATAAATGATACATAGATTATTCAAAGAAACATATTTAAATATCCATTCAGCTACAAATGTATCAAACATCTGCCCCTTCCGGGAATCGAACCCAAGACCGTTGGTGCCAAGCGTCGTACATCGCACGGTTTCATTTCAATACCCAGTATTTCACCTTCGGTTATATTCCTTCGCAGAATAGCATTTGAATCGGGTTCCATTGCACGATTTATGTGCAGTAAGATTTCCCAGAATACTAAAGCTCGAAGCATCAGTTTTAAGTGCAATATGTTAGTGAATATAAAATCCCAACTCGGTATTTGTGACATTTTTTAAAATGTATAGACCTATTCTATGTTATAAGATGTGTAAACTAATTCATTCTTAATGATTACGTATTATTTTTATACCGATATTCTAATTGCAGCAGTTTGGTCATACCTTTAAATGTTGTAATTTACGGTTAATTTATCGGTTTTCAGTTTTATAAAAGTTTAGATAATTTGTAATTTATTAAATATTTTTTCCTATAATAAAAATTTACCCCTAATTGTCGATTGATTAAAAAATCATAATTGTATTAGTAATTCCCTCTAAAAATGTTTTCCTACAAAGTTATCAGCTTGAAATAGTTTTGTCTTTTACTGTTAGAGTGTTCGCAAAACGGCAGAAGTAAATGTAATTTTGAGTATGTATTAAAATATTACTAGTATCATTGTTTTCATATAAATACTATAAATGGGCGGCGATCGTCGTCAATCTTAGCATGTATTAAGACATCGGATACAGTGCAGAGAATACAGTGTCACGTGTGCAGCGTGCATGATGGATGCTTTGTTTTGGCAATTTTTTATGAGTGTGCGGTCCGGACCCTCCACACCACCGCTCCGGTCGGCGGCGGCCAGCTGTTCGGGCGCCCCGTCTCGCGCTCAGTCAGTGTTGCGCCGACCGTCGAAGCGGGAGGTTACGTCGACTAGCCGCCCGGCCCTCTCGCACGTGTTCTTGTTTCGTTCGAATTAGTGAATAATGATAAGTGTTGACGTTGCGAATTTTAGTGTAACATCGAGTGCAAGCTGCAGCGGTTGATCGATTAAAACTACTGACGAATGTTGGGAAAAGTGACGCCCGCAATGCTTCGCTCCCGGGAGCGGTGAGCGGCGAGATGATTTCTTTGGTGGTGGTGGTGGTGTGGTGCAGCGCGTGGTGGGCGACGGCGGGAGGCGCGGGCCCGGCCCGGCTCGCGGATGCGCCCGTGCCGCGCTGTTGCCCCGCCGGGCACGGGCTGGACCGGGACGCGCTGTCCTCGGGAGTCATGAAGCGCGAAGCCGCGGTCGCCGCCTGCCGACCGCTCGGCGAGCCGCTCGACTGGACCCCGCTCGTGTACGCGCCGTCCCGAGGTCGCTTCCTGAAACAGCCGCCGGGTCACTGGCGCCCGGTGGACGCGGCGGTGCCCGTCTGCGAAGAGGTGCGCGCCGTCCCCGACGAGCATGCGGCGTACGCGCTGCTCGCGAACAACGGCTCGCTGCTGCTGCACCGGGTTCTGCTGCTGCCGCCGGACCGGTTCTGCGCCGACTACCGCGCCGCGCTGGTGTGCGCCGAAGACGACCCGCTGCCGCCTTCCAAGTGTTGCTCGGAGCGGAGCGCGTTCGACGGGAAGCGGTGCGTGGAGGACCCGACGCGCGCTGCAGATGCGCTGGCTGAGCTGCGCGCACTGGCCAACGGCAGTGTGGTGGGTGGAGGATGGCCGCCTTGCCATGGAGACGGGTACGCCGTGGTGGGCGCGCTGAGCGGAGCGAGACTGGTCTCCGGCGGCGCTTTGGCGCTGGCGGGCGGGGATGGAGGTGCTCGTCTGCCCGGGGGTGCGTGGTGCGCGGACGCCGTGGCCGGGGAGGCGGGCGCGCAAGTACTGGCTTGCGAAGCAAGGGCGCGCGCCGCCGAGCCGGGCCGGCCTCTGAGGCACGCGCTGTACGGCGCTGGATTGGCGGTGGGCGCGGCATTCCTGGCGGCCACGCTGGCGGCTGGTTTCGCACTGCCCGCCGCCCACCACGCGCTGCACTGGCGCTGCCAGACTCACTACGTGGCGGCGCTCATGCTCGGCGACGTGCTGCTGGCCGCCACGCAGCTGGCCGGCGACCGGGTGCCGGAGACTCTATGCCGCGTGCTCGGTGAGCTGACCTAGTGTTAAACCTAGTGTTAACTTCGGTAAAACGCGTCCGACGGTAGTGATGTGCTAACGGTGCCGTTTGTTACATGTGCGGGCGACCAGCTGTTTGCATGCATTTCCTGTTTCTGTCGGCCTTCTTTTGGCTCAACACGATGTGCTTCAACATTTGGTGGACTTTTCGGTGAGTATTTACTTTCATCGTTTACCATTACCATTAATTAATTGCCTGTAATTCGTAAGCTTCAATATAATCGATAATTAATCACTTATTATTAACATTAGCTTTCAATTACCTATTTATGTCATTTTCTAAAGTGTTCTTTCCTTTTTCACCAAAATCAATTAAAAATCTTTAATTAAAATAAGGTAACGCTTAATCCACTGCCTATATTTTTAATGAAGTTATATTCACTAAAGATATCGATGGACTCCCTAGTTGTTTTATTGTGCTTCCATTTTTTCATAATCAAAAAACACAATAATAAAGATAAAGACAAACTCAATTGAATGTCCTACTTGACCACTCATTTGGAGCGTTATCTAACTGCCTATAAAAAGCTAAAACAACACATTACCTACTAAATAATAAACAAAGGTTACCTATTAAGTAAAGGTCACCATTGTATGACAATTGATAACGGCCATTAATTAGCCAAAAGTTCAAAATAAAATTCTTCGTTTGCGGAATAAACGAAGTCGACAGATCGCGTTTTAGTTTTATTACGGATTTATCTATTTTTGTATTATACATTATTTGGGTACGGTAGGTGAGAACTTGTAATGAAGCCATTAAATTGAAATTTTGCCATTATAAAAATAAATATTTGTTTAGTGGCATTTATGTTCTGCCATAAATACCAAAATCATTAAATTTACAAAAGCACAAGTGAAATTAGAAACCGAACAAGTAATTGTCGTCAAGAAGAAAGTAGCCAATTCTAGCCTAGGAAGAAATATTTCATTCTTACGATACAACACTCTCCTACTTGTTTGTGAGTTTGTCAATGATGTTGTTGTTCCTAATTCTACTAGTGTACCTATAAATAAATGTGGTATTCAGGGACAGTCGACGGCATTGGCAGACAGTTTAAAAATCAGCAACAAGCAGCTCCTCATTCATATACATACATATATGTATACCAACTGAAACGGGTTGCTTTGGCTCAGTTTTTGTAATTTATTCTAAATTAAAATGAAACTTATCCTATGTCCTAAGTTGGAACAAATCCAGAAATATGAAAAAAATCCTCAAAATTGGTTGAGTTCTTTCGGAATTCATCGCGGTCAAACACTGTGACAAGGAATTTTAATATATGTATAAAGATGTATAGGACAATGCCCCATCGTTAATTAGCTTGAAATAGTGAAATCTATATAGACACCTATATAAAAAATCCCTGTTACAGTAGCGTTTGTCCGCGATGGACTCTGGAACTACTCAACCGATTTTGATGTTTATTGTCATTTTGCTAGATTTGTTTCGACTTAGGACATAGCGTTGGTTTCATTTTAATTTATAACACATCAACGCGTGGCCGGGTCAGCTAGTATATTATATGTATAATCATGTGTAGAAGTGATTTAATAGTGTTCTGTTGTGAGGATTGTATTTGGTGCATTCATAATATTACTTGAATGAGATTCATATATTTATCGAATGTCACAAAGTAAGAAGTCTTAAATACATAATTTAGTACAGTAGGTACATGTGAACCCTATAAAAATAGACTAGATCTTTAAAAGTAGGTACCTATTCTTGAGAACCTCAAAGGTTATTTTAACAGTTGTTATAAATTAATAATAGCTAACATGTTATAATTAAAATTCCTGTACATAATAGATATTCTGTCATAGATTTATAAATAATCGTCATGATTTAAGTAATACTTAATTGCCGGGCACAATCACAAAATAAAAATACCTACCATTGTGGTCGATAATGATTATTATTCGTTGATAACAATAGCTTGTATTTACATTGCCAATAAAGTTCTTAGTCAAGTTAAACTCGATTGAAATCCAACTCGCTCAAATGCAAATCATGTTTTCTTGGAATGATTTCTAATAATACGTTTAAAATTACAATACTCACTGATTAATTCCTAATATTGGAAATATGACTGTTTAACCAGCAAGCAAATACCAACTGCCATCACAGTTGCACAGGTATATTAAGGTTTCAAGTAGGGATGTTGCGGATGTCATTTTTTTCACATCCGCGGATGCGGATGCGGATGCGGATTTTAGGAGGCTCACATCCGCGGAAGCGGATGCGGATGCGGAACTGTACAAAAAACTTATTTGTTGGTTTGGTAGGGTAACAAGCAGTAATATTTATCCTTTCTTTATCTATACATATAAATAAAATTGGTGTCGATTTGTAATATTGAAATAACCGTTTTTTACTACATGCATATGAATATATATACGGTACATACACCAAAATAACATGTTTTACAATTTTTGTCTGTCTGTTTGTTCGGGCTAAACTCTAAAATAGCTGGACCGGTTTTGACGGGACTTTTATTGGCAGGTAGCTGATGTAATAAGGAAGTAAGTTAGGCTACTTTTATTAAAAAAAAAAATAGAAAAATAAAGTAATATTGCCATGTCCAAGTACTGTCCAGTACCGCCCGCAACTCACGCACATGCCACCACTGTGCCGTCACGTGCCTCCCACCACTTCTCCCACCAATGAAACAATATCACAAAGGCTGCCTATTGCACGGGTTCAGAACGCGCGAGCGGGCTATTGCTGATTTTTAATAAAAACAAATTATAATAACTGAGCCACGGCAACGTGTGGCCGGGTCTCGAATTTTATGTTTAGTTCTTGGGAATAAATAAAATTCGCAGGGCGGCAGGTCAGGACTGTATGGTGGATGACTCATTATCTCGACACCTGCCATAGTCAAATATTCAACAGTCCGTTCTGCGGAGTGCGCTGAAGCATTGTCGTGGTGAAGGAGGATCCTGCTTCGAGGGCGCTGCTGTCGATTTTTTTCTAAAACAACAGGCAAACAGCGATTGACATACCAGTCTGCAGTAACTGTCCTTCCATCTTCTAACACAACTGTCGCGAAATGACCCTTCCGACCAAAGAATGAGGCAATCATCTTTTTTCCTTGACTTCTACCTTTCTTTACCATAGTTGGCAGATCCTCGAAAGGAAACACCCACTGAGCTGATTGTCTTTTGGTTTTGGGTTCATAGCAATATATCCAGCTTTGATCACCTGTTACGATATCAAATACAGCATTTGAGTCACCGCCGTTGAACTTATCTAACATTTGCCGACACCAGTCCATGCGAAGGTGTTTCTGGCCGTCGGTTAAAGTATGGGGAATCCATATGGTACAAAGCTTCTTGACGCCTAAATGTTCGTGTAATATTTTTTGAACTTGACTCATACCAATGCCTAGGCTTGCCCGTATCTGCTGATAGGTCACTCTCTTATCATCCTCTATCATGCGTCGCACAGTACTGATGTTATCTTCAGTAGTCGCTGTTAAAGGACGTCCTTCACGCGGATCATCCTTGAGATTGATACGTCCACGCTTAAACTCGTTAAACCAATTGTAAATAGTGGCACGAGATGGGGCTTCATTAAAAAATGCTATTCGCAACCTATCATGGCTTTGTTATTGAGTTAGCCCATAACGAAAGTCATAATAAATTATTGAACGAAAGTTTTCTCGCGTTAGGTTAATTTTCATTTGTAACAAGAGTGTTAGATTTGCCGCCAATTCACAAAAACAAATGACAAATGAATGCAATACACTACATTAGATTACCAGAGTTTTAAAATTTAAATTCGAATAACAGTTTTCATTAGCAATGTTTCTAACTGGTCAGTTCTAAACATTTTCAGTGGTATCCACGTATCATCTTCAATCTTTTACTCGGTCGACACGTGCCACTCGCCGGCCCCTCCTCTTTCTTTCTTGTCGCATCCGCATCCGCATCAGCTCCGCATCGATTTATGCGGATGCGGATGCAGATGCGGATGTCTAAATCGATGCGGAAGTTCCGCATATGCGGATGCGGATGCGAATATTCGCAACATCCCTGGTTTCAAGTTAATCCGTTACTCCATTATTCATTACTTCAGAATAATGTGAAACGGCATTATTTTAGAGTTATACGTTTTTAGTGGTTAGGTAGGTATATTTAGAATTAGAACACGAAAACTACACAACTTTGCATAAACTAGAAATTGTGTATTATTGATAACAATCTAAATTACATACAGTGTCTGTCTGAGCATTATGTTATGTTCGCAACATCATTTAGTGTTTTTAGACAGATGTTATCTATCACCTAGTTTCAAATCAAATCACTGTAGTCTGTAGTTCATCGCTGCAGTTGAAAAGTATGGAAGCAGCTTTATCCATTGATTTATTTAGAAACCGATATTCCGGAAATATTTGTGAAACTAGATGCAGGTTTGGGCAACATATTTACTTATTATATTTACATTTAATCTATGGTTAAGGCAGTTTCCACATGTACTATTTACAGACTGTCTTGTAACAACACCTAAAACTACAAATCTCAATGTAGGTACTAAGCTCGGCGAGTCACTTTATATTTTAGGTATGTATAACATCGTAGGTATTGTATAGATCATATGATACGTTGATCTTGGAGTAGAACGACATTCGCGTGATATAATTGTGTACACCACACTTTAAACCTTCGACTATTTTCACAAATGTTTGTTTGACTATTTTGCAAGTATTGTGAACACGGAATTAATTCGATTAAAACAAACATCGCCCATTGCTATAAAAACTTAAAAGAGCGGAACTAAAATTATTATTATAGTTTGTTGGAAGAGAACTCGCTCGGATTTTTTCTAGTTAAAAGTCTTAAGATTCGAGTCTAGCAGTTAAATGTTGAAATAATAAAAAATAAAATAGTTGATTTTTTTTCCATTGTTGAAATATATTGTGCATCAGCATTATTCTGAAAAAAGTGATTCATGATTAAATTAGGCATGGAAAATTTAAGACTTCGTGAGTAAACAATTGTCAAAAAATTAAGATATGTTATATCATACTTCTTGACAATCTTATTTTATGACGGTACCGTTTCTGAATAGGAAGAAATCTCTTCATTGCCCGTCCATCTGCCCGTGTTGTTTTTTTTTGAGCACGGTAGTATTAAGATGAAGTTTAATATTCAGACTTACGTGTTGGACTTATTGATGCAATAATACCTGTTAATAGTATTGCCTATACTCGTACATAGTTTTCATTCCATTCGTGGTATAAGAATCGCTGTTGCTATTTCAACTATAATAAAATAATAATAAGTCAGGTAATCCCGAAATAGTTAAATTTTATTACGGTTTAAAACTTATAAAGAAAACTGAAATTACAAACTTATATTGAACTCAATATTTATATGGGTATAAAAGAACACAATTTCAAATACTCGTACAAAACTTCTAAAAGTGTAAGCATGTTCCATGTCATTCTGTCTTCTCGCACAAGCGATGAAGCCACACTACTTTATAATTTCGTTTTAAATAGTTTAGATGGTAGAACCTTAAGATAGTTAACGTAGGCATATAAGGTGATGTGGCTGACATAACTTTAATATGTTTAAAGCTCCTTAATGAAAAAAAAGCTACAAAAATTTTGTTCTACTTGGCTTTCCGTTCTGTTCGGTGCTCACATATTTTATGAACCCAATGTTTACTATGTGGTGTCTGGCAGAGAAAAATAGCACTAACACTTCACACTTAAGGGGGTCTTAAAGGCGACTAATAATAGGAAAGGTTTTCATTATACAACTCCCGTAGACCGCAAATAGTGGTCATCCATAAATCACGTCACACGAATTTTAAGACTTTTTAATCCCTTCCCCATCTTTGTCACAGTTTAAGAATCCCCTCCCCCTGATGTGACCACACACATTTTTCAATTTTATATATGCAGTTAAAAATAATCAAAAGAAAACAGTTATATTCATCAACTATAAGAAAACAGTTATATTTTTATTAAATGATCTTTTATAAAATCAACATAAAGTCAAATATTTAAGATAACTGAGAAAACAAACGACTGATTATGTTAATTATAGATACAAAACTTAATCATATTGTGCCTTTGTATTTTTTTTGAGTTTTTCACATATATGTTTTGCGTTTGAGTATTTTAAATTTTAATATGTGACGTCATAAAGCTTTTGATCGCCTGCCCCCTGCCCCTCATGTCACATACTGGTGTCCATTTACATGTGACTTAAATTATGGATGATCTCAAATGGGAAGCAGCGTTTTCTGAATTATGGTCTTTTACTCCAATCCGCCTGAACAGTGCGGAGATTATGTCAATTTATCCCATTTTTAAAGAAGACTTCTGACTATGATGGATGATGATTTTAACACAACGATACAATGTGCAATTCTTATACAATTTCGCATTAGCTTTCCCGAATAGAACCGACTTTGTGACCAATTTCCTCGGCGACTCTTATCATCGAATAAGTCATAGTCATATAATTTATTGCAACATGTTGGTTTCATAAGCTGTCACTTAATAAAATAGTGTCTTTAACATGACACATATTACATTTTAAATGTAAATTTAGGTTTTGAACTACGTAACAAAAACTGTAATATTCACCGACTTAAAGCACCCTTCCGATTGATTGCCCCTTCGCCAATTGTAAATTCATAAAAAGTACTTTCCTCGAGAGTACTCATGAAGTTTCAGACTTATGCGTTGAGTTCTCCACAAAATTTTAATAAAGAATCTGTTTAACTTCGGTCATAAAGTCGATTGTTTGCGGCATCGCTAAAGATACCAATGTATTTTTAAATTATGATTTTGGAAGAGAGCAACGGAAAAAACGGGAGATGCCCATATCAATTACATTCAAGTTTGTGTCGAGCTTCTTTTCTAGTTCGCGATTGAGAATTGGCAATATGCGGCTTTTGCAGGGTCAGAGTAGCCCTTTTGGTTCGACTCTCGTAACTGTATTATCTCATCTCTTTACATAATTGTTACGCCGGTGGAGAACGATTCGAAACAATAGCGTTTTGCTTATCTCCTTTGTGTGGAGAGGCCGTTTCTTGAGCATGATATCATTAGAATTTCCCTTTGTTACGCGGTTAAGGATGGTATGTTTACGTTACTTAACATTCTTTTTGTGATAAACCGTTTTTAGAGCACTTTATTATTTTGCCGTTCAACTTTTGACTTGGTAAAGATCTTCCAGCTAAAAATATCGAATTTCCATTAAATTCCATCATGTATTTTGACTGTTAAGATATTATATAAAATACTAGCTGACCCGGCCATTCGTCGCTATGGCTTAGTTATTATATTTTGCATAATTTTTTTTTTGATTAAGAATTAAAATGAAATCTATCTTGTCCTAAGTCCTAACAAATCCAGCAAAATGACAAAAAAGTATCAAAAACGGTTGAGTAGTTTCGGAGTTATGCGTTGCTTTTGATAAAGAAATGTCAAGGTGACCTTATTTTCGCTTATCGACACTTGTTTGCTCAGGACATCAGTAGATACAGTATATTATTTTCCAGACTTATCCAAATGTAATTTGAATAAGCTCAAAAGCCAAGGGTCACAATAGTATCGGTAAGAAAGTGGTCTTTGTGCACAGGGACTTCCGACCGACGAGCCTGGAGCGCGGGCAAGAGGCGTGGCGGTTGCGCGTGTATGTGCTGTATGCTTGGGGAGGCCCTCTTGCCCTGGCGGGTGCCGCGGCGCTTCTGGACCGATTGCCGGCCTCCGCCGCGCCCTTCCTGCGACCGCGCTTCGCCGTTCAACGCTGCTGGTTCTACGGCGACATGGAGATCCTCGTCTACTTCTTCGGGCCCGTCGGCGTACTGCTATTCATCAACCTTGCGCTCTTCATATCCACCACGCGCCAGCTCACCTGCGGCTTGTGGCGCCGCGATGAAGTCAAGTCCACTTCGGAGAGGTGAGAGCATTTCAGGAACCTTCGATTGCTGATTGTGAAGTTACTTGTAGCAAATTTTTCTTCGGAGAAGTAAAAAACTATAATTGTTGCTGTTGCCTATGTGTCGGATTTTTACAGATATATTTCGGAAAGTGTGCTCAGGATTTCCATGAGCTCATACCGCTATCACCTTTCTTCCTTCGGGCATCCAAACGCATTGCGTGCTATCATTCTTTCTTGGTTTCTATTTGTAATTGTCGTACTAAGTGCTACTCAATATCTCTTAATAACAAAGGAGTGGAATCCTCACTGCCTCTGTATTTCCAAGTACCTAGTTATAATTCGTCCGTCTTCCGGTTCAGGGTGAATAGGCATCTTCTGGGTTAGCTCACTCCATCGGAGGTCTTGTCTTGGCCTTCGGGCTTGATTGAGATTAAGCAAACCAATTAAAAAAATGGTTGACATTCGATCTCGACCGGTTCCGACCCCATGCTTTCCGAGGATGACAATAGTGTCCCTCGGTGATGTGAATTATATAAATAATCTGGTGTTAATGTAACTGTTTCGGTTGCGACAGGGCCGCTTTGGGGCGCGTTTGCGCCAAGTTGGTGGTGGTGATGGGTGTGACGTGGGGCGCGGACGTAATCTCGTGGGCGGCGGGTGGTCCCGAGTACGTGTGGTACGCGACGGACCTGCTGAACGCGCTGCAGGGCGTGTTCATCTTCCTGGTGGTGGGCTGCCAGCCTCACGCGCTGGCGGCGCTGCGCCGGTGGGCGGCTGCATGGGGAGCTGGAAGGGCGCGCCCCGCCCCTCGCCCCGCGCACCCCACGCACTCGTCCACGCACCTGCCCTCGGTAGGCGAGTCGCTCACGCATACCACTCCGGCGCCGGCGCTTTCGCCCCCGCCCGCCCCCGCGCAGCCGCCCAAGATCCCCATGGAGACCGTGTGCTGAAAGCTTTAAAGACTCCAAACAGTGTATTTATTGTTCAGTATTATTTTTGTATGTGACGGACGCGCAGTGGATTGTGAAGGACTCGACGACGTACTCTAGTTAGTATGGAAGCGACGCGTATATTGTAATATGCATATGATTATGAATGTTATTGCAAATAAGAATAATTTAGATATGTGTTCGTATCTAAACCTGTCCCCGACGAGTGTCGCGGGTGGAAAACTCTTGCCCCGACCGTTTCATTGGCTGTTGAGAATATACTTTGAAAATATATATATATATATGCATTTTCATTTACGCCTCTCTATTCGGTTTGATATGGAAATATCACTTTGCGTTGCACGTCCTCAGTACGAGCGCGACATCAGTTATTTTTCGTATTAAAATGACAAGATATGCAAAGTATTCACACGCGCAGTGTTAATCGAACAAAGGCTTCGCTGTTGTACATCATAAATCAATCATAAAGCGTTGTCTATCGACTAAATATATTCCAGGCAGACGAGGTGCTCCTAACGTATAGCATAAACAACTCATTCATACGCATTGTACCGATAAAGGGCCTGCGCAGGCGCTGGGCGAGGTTATCGCTGCGTCGCTGCAGATTACTTAATACGCACTTGGAGCACTTGTCTCGACACGTCACCCCGCTTGTCTCATCACAATAGCTATTACCGACAATCTATCGATAACCGCCGATAGGCTAAATATATCCAGCCTAGTACGATGGCACTCGGGTGGAATGTACGTTGGGCAACATGGCTATAGAAAGTGCAAGTACGTGCCGGGTGCTCGACACGTACTCGGAATGTTGCGCAACCGGCATCGACGGAGTTTCCTAATATCTTGCGATGCCGACTTACAAAACGGAGCTGGCTGCTAGCCTTGCTGATTTAGTTCCGGAACTCTTGTAACTACTACCATACTTAATATGTCACTCTTCATATGGATCTAGGATAGTAGGCAAGATTTTTTATGATTCAAAAGTTGAGTGAGATTTAAATGTATTTTCCAAACTAGCAATGATACTGGTATAAATGAAAGCCGGGGCGTACTTGTAGTGAATGTGAATTTCTTCCTAGAGCAAACACTAACAAGATACCGAAGCTATTGTGGTGTTGTCCAATGCCGCATGCCGCCCCGGCACGTACGACCGCGACCGCGTCCTCGCTCTCCACAAAAAACCTTCCACGAGCATTCCAAACTTATCGCTTTACGGATCCGAAGACAAACTGTTTTTTTGTGCTGTTCACATTATTTGTTTTTTACATAATGGCAATTTCCGAGGTGGCTTTTAGCGTCAAAGAAATATTGTTCGGTTCATTCACCGTAATACATTTTTTTGGGTGACAATTTAATTTACTTTTTTTACGAATATTTTATGCATTCCTATTTCTGACCACCTACTGAAGGTTAATCTTTTGATTTATTTATATTTCGGTTTATTTTAAAGCATGTATAATGAAAGGCTATACACGTGTCGGTGGACAGTAATTTCTGCATCGTGTTGCGGTGTTGCTAAAATGGCTGGCAGTCAATTGGCAATAATTGCGGCGCAGGCGCATCTGGGCCGAGCACGCACGATCAATACGTTCATACTTGTATTGTGTTGTCGGTCGGTACTTACTATAATAGTTGCCTACGCTCGCCTCGCAGCAAACGTTCGTGTAAGGACCCGCTGACCAAGCCCATAATTATTCATTTTGTACCGAACCAACAAGAGGACGGGAAATGTTATATTACTTGGTTCGATCTTGGTTTGATATCGCTATTGAAGTAAATTGGACACAATACGGACTCCATAAAAACATCCTTCCCGATCATACAGTATAAGTGTAATAAAAGATTCCTGTGCCAAGATATTGGTCGCTTGTTAACCGATTGTCATGTCTATGCCATATTAACGTGTGTCTACCAATAGAAGAACGCTTTCACCGGGGCGGGGGGAAGGCCAGCGGGGGGATGCGGGACCGCGCTTAGCCCGACAGATAATCACCGCATTCTTCGCCTCATTGTATGAATAATCGCCGTGAGACCAAAACTAGTGTATTGAGCCATCACATTATATTTTATCTATCATGTATTGTTTACAGTCATATCAGCTGTTCTTTCTATTATTCAATATTGTGTTTTGTAATACGGTTCATTGTAAATTAAAGCGATATTTGTATTAATCACGCCACGCTCGCGTTGTTTGAGTAAGTTACAAGTGCCGCAACCCGCCTTCAAAGTTCCGGATTGATGACCCAGCGGGATCGAATTATATTATTCCTTTGCATGTCTTTGTGTTAATTAAGTAGACATTTAGTTAACAAACTCTGATTATTCTTAAAGAACCAGTTTCTAATATTTTAAAGTTTATAAAATACCTAAAATTTGATCCGATATATTTATTATAAATTAATAAATAAATAATAAATTCACGAAAACGATAGGGTTTTTGTGTTTTAGTAATCACGATACCGCTCTCCACTCGCTGGGCGGCACAGTACTTGTCGGAATAGTCGTTGCACTTGCAAATACCCAGCCGGAGCCGGTTATGCCGAGGTCAGCCTGTGTGCGCACACGCACACGCACGCACGCGTACGCACACGACGCCCGCCCCGCACAAGGAATGCCGGCTAGAAATGGCGCGAGTGGCCTTCACAACGAACGCCTAAACTACACCGTTGCGCCATATATGTCCACTTTAATTATAAATCCGATAGGTTAATAGCAGGGAAAGACACCCCGCCGCAAACAGCCTTCCGCGGCCTTGCCACCTGCGCGCACGCACGAGTCACCTCGCCACTGAATTGATCGTTGACCCGTCGACTGCCGCACACAATACATGTGTCAGCTTGCTCACTTCCACATATTACGTTGCGGTCGCTGATATTTATTGTTGGCAATAAGCTGTGACCTCGTTTGCCACTTTTACACAAATAGCGTGTCGTGGCGTTTCTATTGTAAATACTATAGTTATGGTTCTGCATGATTCTTACTGATCACTATGGTTGGAAGTAAAATAGCTTCAATGATTTTATACTGGACTGTTTTACAATTTTAACTGGGGGTTGTTATTTAAAAAAAGGTTAGACGTAATTGTTGCCAAGAAATATAATAGCGGTCCCTTCAAGGGGACCAACGGGGCACCGTTTTAAGCTGTGTGTATAGCAGGTAAGCAGGGCGACATGTCGGCAATAACAGTAATGATTTTTTAAACAATAACTTTGTTGGTGTTTTGTGGTTATAACTGCCTTCAGACAGTAAAACTATAGAAACGAAAGCTAAAATAATAATGTGGGAGACAGAAAGCATAAAACTGGTTTATCTTTTCCAAACCTATCGTGCTTGCTGTGCCCTAATAAAGATCTGATCTTACGATAATTTCCGATCATAAAAGGAATTCTTATGCGATGTTACCCATCTGTGTTCTTATGAACATTATTAGGGAGGGTGAAGCGAAATTTCACAATAGTTACCGTTAGGCCTGTTTCAAAAACGGGTCTTCTAATATGCAATACATATGCGTAAGGTTGCACAATGGTTTTTTCGTTGATGGGTATTCATATCACCAGTTGGAACGCAGCCGAGGTGAGTCAGGACAACGCGTCCGTGTGGTAATTATTTGACAATCGCCGAATGATGGTGAGTTTCGCAAGCAGAGCGAACTGGTCATCCATCCGCGTATGCGTCCGTGTCGAGGGTACGTGCCCATTTTGGGATGACGGATGCGTGTGACGTCACACGCCAGTGACACTGCAGGTGGACAGGCCTACTATTTGGGAACTTTTGGATTAAAAACATCTCAATGTTAAAATGAAAGTAGTTTTATTCAAATGCACTTAGAAAAAGTTGTTTCTTAATCGTCCAAAGTACGATTTACATTCAGGGCGTCTTAACTGACAAGAAGAATGGGCGTCAACTTTAACAGAAGTAACGATATTTACAATATTATACGTCGTCACTATACATAATCCACAAAAAAGAAACACAATTATTCTGTTATCAATATAATAGTAGTGTTATGGTTTCATTACATCGTTGATTACAACAAAGCCAACAAGTATCTGTTTAAAGTAAGTTAGTTTTTTTGTAACTGCATAATTTTTGGAGTAAAGATGTTTATATTGGAGTTTATTTTTAAGACGATTTGTTAAACTTCAATTTTTGAAAATAAAAATATACCAGAGTTTGTTTTGAAACGCTATAACTTTTTTAAATACGTACAAAGGACATCAACGAGCTATACCTTTTGAAATATTACAGGTAGTTAAATCACTCGAACTATGGGCATGAATTCCATAATTTTTTGTTTTGCATTTTTTGTTGTGGTGAACATTTAGATATGTTATGTACCTACCACACCTGATTAATAAAGATTTCTCAAAAGTATACATATATATACTTTTTGTGCCTGACACCGACGATATTATAAACACAGGAATATTTAAATTAAGTTCCTACTAGCGTTCCTACTACATTAATTTATGTATTTAATCGATAGTAGTACCTATGCCTTTCAAAACAAAGATCAAGAGCGTCGGCTTTAGAAAGCCCGTTGAATACAATACGACATTTCGAAAGCATGTAATATTGTATTGATATTATCGGCAGTCCGGTTACTTTATTGTATACACGTTTGAGCTTTCGCACTACACTATATTAACTGCATATTGATTTAAGCGGGGGCTGTCTGTGCCGTTAATCGAAACATAGTCAAAGCTTTCTTATGGAATGGATGGGTTGTCTACATAATTATGGTTTGCGCAATAAGATTTAAGCTCGTCACTTGTCTATAAAAATAATATTATCATTAAGTTGTAAGGGAAGTGCTCGATGGCGCAGTGCTTAGCGTTTGCGGTTTGCGATTGTGAAGGTTCAGAAACTTACGGAAGTGCCGTCCGACAGATGGGTGGCCAAAGAAATATGAACGAATGAATGAAAGTTTATTTGATACTTTTACGTGAAATACTTAACAAAATTATAAGACAAGATAATAAGAAGAGATAAAAATAAAAATTTAGAGGTAAGTAATAAATGCGCCTTTGCTCAGTTTAAGATGTGACAAAGCAAGTCACTACGGCGGCATTAGCATTTTGCAGATGCCTCGCTTGAGAGGTTAGATGATACAACAACAAATAAGTACATATATTAACGAAAATTCTTATTAGTCTCAGGCCCGGATTTGGACGTGTGGAGGCCCTAAGGCAACAGAGGGACCTAATTATATTCAAATAAAAAGTTAAAATTGTTTATTGTGAATATGAGTGATATAGTTTTTATAACAATGTTAAAAGTTCTTCTATATTCTACAAAAAAAATATTGGCAAAACTTGACAGTCGAAAGTAGGTAACCCGTCGAAATTTATATTTTTTTTAACTCTGTTGTGGGGGCCCCTCTCTTGTGGAGGCCCCAGGGCAACAGTCCCGCCTGCCCTCCCCCAATTCTGGCTCTGATTAATCTCCTTAAAACTATAATAATCGCGAGCTTCTACGTGCGTATTAAGCCAATGATACGGGTTGCATCTGCAGACATAAGTTCTTATAGTTCGCCACTGGGCCTACGTGATTGGCCTAAATTCCCTATGGTAACATCACATTAAAAGGTTGTATTTGAAGATCGTTTCGTGCAACGGTAGCGATCCTGAATTCCACATCTTTGCCTTGCCTTTCCTCAGGAGCATTTCTAGGTACTTGAGTCATGGGGAATATTACGTATTTACGTATCATATATGTATGTCTATCCTGAACTTAGTATCTATAACACAAGCCTTATAGTGCTGGCTTCCGGCTAGTCTAATTGGTTGACTGTTCAAATATTGCTATATTGATAATAAATATAATAGTAAAAATGAAAATGTATATAGTTTTAAAATTACTATATTGGGATTTTAAATACGTCCTTTGTCTTAAAAGTCTTTCCGGGTTAAATGTTTTTTAATATACCTTAAACGAAGCAATTAAATTGCAAAGACATTGCGTATTTAAAAAAGATATTACATTATGTTTTTTATATTACTAATTTTAAGTTTGACACATATAAAACACATCGACTTATATAATTAACAGTATGATGATGACGGAGAAGTGGTGAGTTCACGCGTGAGCACCCGTTAGAAGTCATTCATCTTGCGTATGCGCCCCGGGTGAGTACTTCCACCGGGGGTCATCGACCCCCATCGGTGGCCCACACGCGATTGACACGCTTTAATTGCTACACCCATTACTTACTCATTATTTCATCTACGTGCCTATTGTAATCAGTGTCATTAAACTTTGAATATGTCCAACGAACGACCATAGACTCGGAGGCACGACTAGGTACATATTTCTTTTGAATTTTGAAGCTAAAACTTAGTGATTCCTTGCTCAGTGTTTGAAGCTATGTCTTTCTGAAAGGTGGACAAAGAACGGTAGCACATTCATTAATTAATTCAGTCACTTCATTCATTCATTCAATTATGTACGGTAGCACAGTAAAGCAACTAAAATATTAATTTTACTAATCATGTAGGTACACAAATCAACACATTTGAAAATGTCTACAGCCTATAACAAAAGACGCGGCCATTTCAGTTATTTCCACATAACAACAAATGATCTTATAGTTAATCTTATAGATAATTATTAGTTCACACTAAGTACATTGTATTTTATTACTCGCTACTTGCGGAAGAGCGACTGCATCTGGTGCACTATGCACTTAATAGAGGGAGTCAATCATCATGCTGTTACAATTAATGGTACTGCAATAAATATTTTTCATTTTCATATATCAGAAACAACGACGGTACCACAACGTGACAATACATAGATCCAAACCAATATTGAAAAGTTCGTTTTCCACACTGACTTTGCCGGGAATCGAACCCGGGACTTCGGAGTGGTGTTAACCATGAAAACCGTTACCTATGCAAATCACTCGGCTACCGAGGTCGTCAAAGTTAAGTAATAGTGGGCAAGAAAACAAGACTAGATTGGAAATTCATTGGAAATTGGTAAAACTTTCCGCTCGTTTAGGTGAGTTGTGGTTGTACGACGCAGTTTGCCGCAGTCTCATAAGCTGTTCCACTTCTTAATGAAAGTTGTAATAATATTGAATATGTACCTACCTGTACACCTTCACAGTGATAAATTTATAATTGCCAAGCCAGGTAATCAACTGTTTCTTATTTTACTTTGCAAAGTGTGTTGTTTGTTTATTGAATTTTTGTAATTTAGATGTTCCAAACAGTTATACGCTAAACATAGGGTTGCCATCTGCCATTGCATCATTTAAGGGTTACCAGAAACGAAAAACGGATTTCCGTCTATTTTACTGGAGATAATTAAAATACAAAATCTTAATTTTTTAATTTATATTAATTGTTTTAAACATTAAAAAAAAACCTGAACTTTGGTTATCCCGTATTCAATTTAGCTAATTAAGAGTTCCTATAAACTTATGGCCGAAAAAACTTGATAACCCGTAAAATACAGGGCATCTGGAAAGCCTAGCTAAATATTACCAACTTAGAATATGTTAAAAGAATAAGCTAAGTATACAACATACAAAAAGTCCACGAAATGAAGATATTAATTAAAAAAAATATCTTTAAGCACGTTCATACGAAACGTGTGTACTGGCAGGCATATATGAGTATGAGTGGAACGTAAACAAGCTCCACGTAAGTCGAGACGTAGTATTTTGTTAACCCAATTCGTTAATCAAAATCTGACTAATCTCTTCACACTTAAGTGTCGTTGTACGGTGAAATATTGATTCAAAATATGTATTTAATTTTGTTAAAAAGCTTACTTAGCACTTCTTATTATGCGCAATGGCGATTGTTCAGTGTATTACACGTATACGTTTCAGATGGTTGTTAACTTGATCATCCTATAATAACATTTATCAATAACTTCACCCCACATTTCGGTCCTTCGAGCCGGAAGAAGATGGCAACTAATGTCACTGAAAGTAATCACTATACGCTTACACTCATTGTTCATACACAAAGAGTAGACGTACTAAGTATAAAAATAATTTATGTTTACCAAATTGTCATCGAGACATCAATAAAAAGTATGTGTATGTACAATCAACAAAAATTATATGTAATAATTTGCCAGCTGACTTAAAGGCATTGCCATCTAATATATTAAAAAAAAGTTATTTATTTGGTTATGGGAAAATTGTTTTTATTCTTTTTCTTAATATTTGAATTGAAAAGGTAAATAATATCTATGCTTTAATGTATTGACTCACAAGGCTTCAAATTAATCCCAATGTATTTTTTATGACATCTAATCTATTCAATTCGATAATTTATTAATTAAGGATATTTTATACATTGATCTGTAATTAATATAATATTGTTATTTAGTTATTTTTAATCTATCTTTTTTAATCTGACACAGTAAAATGATTTCAATTATAAAAATCCATGGCGCTGACGAAGGCAGAATATGCTGAACTTGAAGTGTAAAAGAACCAATTATGTACTATATTCTGGGAAATAAAGTAATGAGTATGATGACAGTATCTTACAAAATGGCCGACAGTATTTTTCGAATTATTGTCTTTTACTGCGATCCTTAACTCGCCACCCAATCGTAAAAATATGGCAGAACTTCCCACATTTTTCGGATAGGTTTCCAAACAGCTAGGATGACATGATGAATATTATACTGAAGCAATTTGTTCTTGTACAATGATTATGATTTTTCCACATTTAATGATATTGTTGGTTCGACTTTGGCGATTTTAAAGTTTTACTGTTAAATTTGATAGCCTTTTTGATAGAAGCTTTTTTTTTATTTACTTCCACCTGTCCCGGTGTCTGTAATGAAATCTTGCAAGTTAAATTTTACCCATTTACCGTTTTCCGATTGAGCTTAAATTTTTCATGCATATGTAAATATGGCGTATCAATGCAATATTATGATGACATGGAGCTGATCGTAATGTTGTAGCTGGAAGGTGGCCATAGGAACTAAACAATTAAACCACACAACCCCTTCAAGTTTGGGCTTTTTAACTTTTGGTTCGTTTTATTAACAAGTAATAAGACAAGCTTGTTTGTATTTTAAAAACCTTTTATGATCACTCATAATACGTTGAAAATAATTATTTCGGTGTTATTTAAAATAAACATGGAAAGTCCTTAAAATTGACATAAGTATTAGAGCACGGAGAATATTTTAAGTTCATGTATTTTTTTAATAAGCTTAACCCAAAATAAGCATTGTACAATTGTAAAGCGTGTTTTATTGATACTAGGGTAACGTATAGAATTACAAAAGTATATGATACATAATATATATGAAAATCATAGCAATATATCTTAATATATATAAATTACGTGTCACGTTGTTTGTCCGCGATGGACTCCTAAACTACTTAACCATTTTAATCAAATTTGTACACCGTATGCAGTTTGATCCAACTTGAAAGATAGAATAGATATCATTTTAATTTATAACACAGCAACGCGTGGTCGGGTCAGCTAGTATGTATACAAATACCTATTTTTCAGATACAGTGACGCATCTAGGACTCAACCAGGGCCGTTGGTGTGAAAAGCAGGATCGCTTCTGTAGCACCAAACGGTCGTCTAAGTGTATTGTAACCAGCCACCAAAGGACATTGCAATAATCAGAATAATTTGTGCATACACAAACGCAGGCAGGACAAAGCCTATCGGGTTTCGCAAGGACTTTGTAATCGCATATAGATATTGTCGGTGCATAATAAAGTGATGTCGTACTATCTAGATGCTATAATAATAATAATAAAGGGACACAATGGGATCTATTGTAAGTTGCGTCATGATCATTTGCATCGGACAATCGCCGTGATCTGACGGCTATCGGTGAAGTAGAAATGCTCGATTGTTGCGTTTAACAATAAGGTAGAAATATTAAGCTATAGATAATCCGGTGCTTTTGGGGATAACTTGGTTATTTTTACATAAACAGATAATAAGAGTAAATTAATGAGGTAGCCTGTATATAATATATATTTTAACATCTAACCTTAACATCTAACCAGTTTTCGAAGGCAAAATCGTCGATTCCTTTTAAAATAACATAAGATAAAATTAAGTTGGCAACACTGAGTATTCCCTAAATATTGATACTGTGGCTATATTTAAGTAGAGTTGCATGCACCTTTACTGTAATTATTTTTTGTTAAACATAAGAAAATGTTAACTTATTTGATTGTCCATTTTAATAAATAAATTCTACTTACCGTATTTAAAGAAACAAAAATCTAACCTATTACGATAGCACTTTAATAAAACTAAGACTGCATTTGCTGATCAGCAGTATCTGAAAGGTTCGGGTCTTCTGTATAAAACATTAAATAATAAGTTACAGACCTACGGCAAAACAACTGCTGATTGTAACTCATTTATTACTAAACAGAGACATTGCTTATGTATTTTTAATTATAACACACAAACACCTCTTCTAAGTACAAACACTAAACAAACTTAAGCTAAACTTTGACAGTGCACATTAAAAAAAACACTCGTTCATTAATATTTTTAAGCTAAGAGAATGATGGAATAACAATATCATTGTATTTTATTTATTTTTAAGTTTGTAAGTATTAATATAATTTTAGTTCATCAGTATTAATGTAAAACTTACAATAATCACCCATTACAAGCATTTCTATTGGTTACTATGTGACTTCAATCACTGATCATTGATTAAAACAAAATAAAACGAAATAAAAAAAGTATTATAATGACTTGAAGTAAATATACTTAGACGCTAACACGAACATCACCCGATCAACGACATAGCCGACGGCGACGGCTAAGAAACCAAAAAAAGTTAGAACACATTACACGAATGCGGCTGCGGAACATTTACTTTATCTACTTTGTGCCTTTACCGTTTAACCGAGGTCCGAGCCTCTGTATATTTGAACATGGAGATTACTTACAAGTTATTAAGGTTTATGTAGCTCGGTACCACACACAGCAGAGATAAACTAGTCTGAATTGGCCCGCTTTGAATTCTTTTAAGTCAATATTGCGAATGATTACAAAAAGTACTAGTTATTTGACATATAAACAAATGGAATAATTGAATAATGTAATTGACTGTAATAAAATAAAACTGTTGTAAAATCTATTATAAGACTAGGACTATATTTACTAAAACGAATCTACCATGGAGCAGGAAGAATGGACTTTGGCAAAATGTTTTTTTTTTGAACTATCATTTGCCCGTAATGCCGTCCGTGTGATGTTCGATTTGTCACAAATACCCTAAAGAAAAATACTCTATGTGTTAATTAAGATTATAGACTATACGTGTGCCAAATTTCACTTAAATCCATTTAGTCGTTTTTGCGCGATTGAGTAACAAACATACAACTTTCACATTTGTAATACTAGTTAGGTTGATATTTCAAATATTGAAAACGTGGGATGTGATTAAGTTTATCTTTCACCAGGCAAGTGTTGTGTAATCGTTTCGCAAAGAGAGCGTGTGATGAGTCAGCTCCCGACAATTATTTCTATGGCCTAAGATTTGGCAATCCGTGTCTAATCAGACGTGTGAATGGGTGGTATAATTCCAATTGACATAAAGCCACTTGGCATACTGATCAAAACGCATAAATTGACTTACATTACAGGTTAGGTATTTTTTTATTCTTTACCAGCCAGCAGTCTATTTCAAATTATGCTAAATGATTAGAATGGGTTCTAAAATTATGCTTTTTAAATTTATGCAGCCCTGGGGTGGTACTGGGTCGATACTGCTTCGCCATGGAAGTCACGTATTCCATGGCGAGCACATTCGACAGCCACCGCAGTTTCACGCTCATTACCGCAGCCTCGGTGCGCGGGCGCAGCGGATGTCCACTTTTTGTGGGTGTCCATTATTGGCTCGCACTCCCCTCCTACCGCATCACGTAATTACACTAGTTAGTTCTGTGTAATAGTTTTTGCATGTTATTTGCTTCCGTCTCATTTAAAACCTTATTACCTCTAGGGAAAAAATGCCGTCCTCATTGATCGATGCGATCCCAATGGACAGAACTGGCTTTCCATATGGGGTGATCGAGAACAGTTACGTCCGGCTAGTTGCGTGGAATCGATTCTAATTAAGAATATTCCGTTTCGTGATTAAAGCATGAGGAATGTTAACGATGGTAATTAAAAAAAAAAAAGCAAAATTTTTTTGGGTGTCGTAGGTTCGTAGGTTGATCATAGTGGGTCTTACGACTGAATTCTGACATATCATGATCAAACAGGCGACATAACTTTGAACTGACAAAACTTGAAGATTTTAACAATTAACTTATTGATTTTCCATACTAACGGATAATTTTTTTTCTTGAAAAATATATCTATATGTTATTTTCTATTCGTGGTAAAAATGGCAACAGAGAACAAGCCGGCAAAAGTGTGTATAAAATAGATGATTTGTCTCTGGAATATGGTATATCATATTTGTTTCTTTGCCAGTCAAGATATTGTTATATTTTCTAGAAAATAATTCAAATAATAGTATCGCATTTTTTAGTTTCTTCATTACTTTAGTATCATTCAGATATTTAAATACAAACAAGGAGGCAATTAAATTAATGTTACTTTTTTATTGGGTCAGTTAAAATGTAAATAATAGTGTTGATTTTTTCCCATCACCAGTCATGACCAACTTTTGTTGGCCCCACTATAGTTTTCTACAATTGTTTTGATTTTCCAAAGTGTTGTGTGTTCGATTACCGCACGTAGGGTCAGGATAGAGGGGAAAATGGGCGAAGGGGGTAGCGGAGTCGCCGTCGCATTCCTACCCCACCGAACATCTGCTTATTGCAAGCCGCCGCCGCCGCCATCCGTTCATTCCGACCGCTTTCATCGCAAACTCGCGACGACGGTCATCATACTGCCAAGAATGCAGTTTATTTACTTTACATTAACATAGCTTTCAAAAGTAAATTATTTAATTAAACGGACTGCAATTTCTTTAATTAATTACTAAAAAAGTAGAAATAAATTACATAATACCAACAATTTTTTTTGAGATACGCATACTGCGACTACCGAGTACCAAGTGAGAATTTGTTTGAATATTTATTGAAATATGTATAATGACATGTTTTAGAGCTATACTGTTACGCCACATTTAAACCTCTATCTCAAAAATAACTGAACCGATTTTGATGACACTTGCACAGTTCTCTAAGTTGGACGATATACCTAGTTAGGGAGTTGGTGGCAGTAATTTTTATGATTTTATAGTCTGACAGAGGTTGATAATATTAGAGTACTAAGTAAAATAATCATAAGCCATTCATTAATTGCTACAATATCAAATAGGAGCTTGCAAAAATGTTAATAAAAACATGTGTTTTAAACGATATTATCGCTTCTATCGATAGTCTTAATACATTGAATTTAATATAAAAAATATTAATGCTAGTAGCTGAATTTTTTCCTGCTGTGTTTTAGAGTAATTAATTTTCATTTTAATTATTATGATATATAAAAAATAAATTAAGTCATCGATAGGCAGATAAGAGGACTATTATTAAAATTATGTTATATGAGATAAAAACAAATTACTTCTGCCACTATGATGATGTTGCAATAATAATTAAATAAAAAATTATAGCATCGTTTCTGTAAGCATAAAAATGAAAAAGGCAGAAAAAATAGTTACTGTCTTTTTTGAAGGCAGAAGTATTTTACTATAGTAAAATACTTCAGCTGTCCTCGTGCATACCTAAGGACAGCTGCAAGGAAGTACAAATACACACTCACTGATATTATTTGTGTATATTATATTTGTTTGCCTGGAAAAGAAAGTTAGAAAGGATAGGTTGTTTAAAAACGGGAATGAAGGTCACGGAGAGAAAGAGAGAAATATAGATGCTCCAAACCACGCTAGACGCTCCAAACAAAGTAGTGTTTTAATACAGATTAGTAAGAACATCTATGCGATTAGACGGGCGTGTCAATTGTTTGAAAACTTTGAAAAAAAAACAAAACAAAAAGAAATAAAATATATGTCATGTTTGTTTTTTATATTACATCTAAAATCAGAGTTCTAGATGTCTACCACCTTTTTCTTATATTTATAAATACTTTACAAAACATAAAATTATTTTTTGGAAAGACGACGGAATGATATAGTACTAATTATTTTTTTACAGTTTATTAATTATTTTTATAAAAACTCCCACCATCCTGACTTCTGCCAGCTTTAATTTCACTACCTATTTATAAAATGTATTCGATGGACATAATTGATGACAGAAACGATGATATAATTTTACATTATTAATATTATTATTAGGTATTACCCCTTAACAAAGTGTCCCTTATGGGATCACTTTGTTGTATGTCCGTCCGTCCGTCTGTCTGTCTGTCAAGATCCTTTTACTCAGGAATGCGTGGAGGTATTAAGCTGGAATTCATATCAAATACGCAGGTCTACTGTTCCTTGGAGCAGTGAAAAAATCAAACTTCTAAGCCAAAGCAAACAAAAGATACAGCCGTTTATTCCGCGGATTTCCGCAAATTTTCGACACTCGCAAGGGAATCAAAACCTACAGAGTACTTCTCTCACAGATAAAGAAAAATTGCGAAAATCATAATTTTTAAGTTACATCATATAATAAAAATATTTTTAATAATTGACTATTACTTATACACCTACTGGTTTGTACGGAACCCTCGGTGCGCGAGTCCGACTCGCATTTTGCCGGTTTTTTTATAATACCAAGTGCAATTAAAACAATATTTTGCAATCCAACTTATAGCTATTGAGACATGCGTATATAAGCATACTTACATACACTTATGAAATTGGTACCTTTGTATAAGCTGTTTATATAAATGTTACATACAAACGGGTCGAATTGATAACCTACTTTTTTGTAGTAGTTCAAAAATTATATTGTCTTTTGGGGCCGCGTCGTGCTACAATGACATAATAAAGGTTTGTAAAGTAAAACGCGGTCAACGCTTCTTCGTGCCCTGACACGACAGTCGAGACATCGACAATAGAGTCACGCGCAGGGGGCACTTCATTATTGAGCCAAACTTATTTTACCCAGTATAGGACGCTGGCCACCTTTGGTGTCGTCAAATGTCGTCGCTTCCTAGCAGAGCATAATAATTATGTGTTTTATAATGTCGTGCAGTGAACGGATACTTCGGGGCGCGTTATTTACACTTTGATAACGAACAGCTCCTGTTTGTTGACGTATATACAATTAAATTAACTTTAACTCGTAATGGAAACTTATGAGTAATATTATTAGAACAGTATATTCATTCTTAGTACCTATAATATACTAGCTGATCCACTCGTTGCTGTGTTATTAATTAAAATGAAACTTATGTCCTAAGTCGGAACAAATCCAGCGAAATGAAAAGCAAACCATCAAAATCGATTGGGTAGTTTTGGAGTTCATCGCGGTCAAACTTTGTGACACACAATTGTTATATATAAATATAGATAGACATTTGGTATAAGCCATTTATTGTCATATTAGAATAAATCATAAATAAACACGTCGCCTATGACGTGCTATTGCATTCGTTGATCACGATCGCGGTACACAGCGGTACCTTTGTGTGGATAAGACCACAAAGTCTTGATGTTATTCTTAACTAGATTTTCATATGTATGTCTATTTGTACAGACAGACATGTTATTTGTTAAGCATCAGCAAATAAACTTGATGAATAAAACAAGCGAAGTGCGTTCATTACGCAGATACATAAGCCTCGTAATGTTAAAATCTTGTAATGTGTTGTCATCGTAAAATTTAAGTACCTACGCTATAATTACTAAGAGAGAGTGGATTTTGTAGGTTTCTTTATAATTATGTGTATGTCCGGAACAACTAAATCTATTTTAAAACATTTTTCAGAATGGATTTTTTCCTGTGTATATTAAGTTATCGATTATGTTTAATCAGAGGGAAATTCGGGGCGAACCCTCGGACCTTGACCAGCAAAACTAACATTGAACTAACTTAAAATTCTTCTGCCTTTGGAACTAAAATACAAAGTCGGTTATAGAGATACAGTTTAAATTTTCTTAAATTTTGCATGTTAGATTATGATAAACCTATTGTTTTATTGCTTAATACCAATATAACTAAACTCTTCGCCTGTACAACCTAGGCGATCATTAAAGCTTACACAACACAAGTATGCACATACACGTTTTGCTGTGCCATGAAGTGCACGATAAAGACCTGATGGAGAACTATCTCTGTATCTTTAAAGTATTTGTATATATTTATTTTCTGACTTGAGAAAACTTATGCAGTTAGGGCCTTACGGTTATTTGTGCAGCAGGACCTTTAGTTACCCTTTTTTATCGTGCAGAAAATGCATTACGGATACGCCACCGCTAGAAGCGCGTCGGACGTTATGTGGACTCTCCTCCACGCCCCCACCCGGCTTAGTGCCCAACGAAGGATTGGGGGCCTTCCCACTAAAAACTGCACGGTGTACCCCTAGCTCCGTTGCAGTCCGGTGGAGCCGGGTTTGGCAGTCACCACCCTGGAAAGCGACGGGTTGGCCGAACGAGGGTCTTTAGTTACCTAGCTACGCCTGTGTGGAGAATATTATGCCATTTCGACTACTGATAAAGATATGTGTACGTAGATAGTAGACAACTTGCTACTTTATATTTGAACAGTATATCGATTTCATTGAGTGATGTGGCACAGGATACAAATCGTGCGATACGTCAATCACAACTGTCATTGGTCGTGTCAATTTGCGGACAGCGCGATGGTCGTAAATCACCCGATTGGTTGATCGACGCGGGAACGCACAGGCGCACTACGATTAATGGTAGATTTACGTCGATCCAGGATTTGAATACAGTAAGAGTGCTGGATGGATGATACGGTGGATTTTTATAGGTGTTGCTAACACAGCTACCCTGAAATATCTTAGAATGAAATAAAAGAATGGTAAAATATTTTCAAGTATAGATTTGTACTTTTTCCAACCAATCTTACTAATAGGCGCCACCATTATATGGTTGATTTACCAAAGAGAAGCACTCAGTGTTTTAGTTGCAATTTTGTGATACGAACCGCTAAGGAGTGAAACTCTTTGCCTAAATTCGTCTTTCCTGACAAATACAATTTAAGGGTCTTCAAGTCACGAGTGAATAGGTATCTTCTAGGCAAGCGCGTCACATCCTAGATCGCATCGTCGCTTACCATCAGGCGAGATAGTGGCCAAGCGCCAACCTATTTAATATACTATAAAAAAACATATTTTAACTATGTATGAATTCGGTAATGAAGCGTCAACAGCCTCATTAACTTTCACATTTCATACGGTGTATTTAGATATTGCTGTTTTGCTATCGCCTGGTCATCGTCTGTCAAATCAATAATAAAACTAAAATTAACTGATATTCTCCGTTTTACGAGTTCATATTCTCGCCTTTCTCGGATGTTCCAAACAAACAAGGACAATGATGTTAGTGTTTTTAATAATATTTCTAAATCAACCACCAATTTAAATAAAACCTAATCGCAGCCCGCTTAATTAGATTATAAGATGCCCAGTAAAAGAAGCGTCAAAATTAAATAATTATAACACAGAATAAAGGCATCTTGAATTCAATAAAAAAATTATTTAAATTTGTGAAAGTCACGGAAGCACCAATGAAAAAATAACTTTATTCAAATGTACATAAATTGTTTTGAATCGTCCAAAATTTTTACCTACCACCCATTCAGGACGTCTTTTAACTGACAAGAAGAACGGGCGCAAGCAACTCGTCAGCTATAACAGAACAGAACAGACTTTACAATATTATAAATCGTCACCATACATAATCCACAACCCAAGAGATGAACAAGAAGGAAATGTGGAATTGAAATATAATAAAATTATGCCCTATTCCGGGATTGAAGTACAATGATTGTTTCACTCCGAACCCGTATTGGAAACATGTTTACATTGTTCATATAACTGAGCGACGTTGTTAGTTGTCCCTCTCGAGCAATGTAGCAATCAGCTATAATTTCCCATAATGTAATGCAAACATTCTTGACGGGGTCTCTTTAAGTTTTGGAAGAAGCCACCGGGAGCAAATACACTCTGTACAGCTGGTGTATTTAACGGTATAGTGAACTGTGTTATCTCAATATTGATTAGCAGTCTGTCCCGTGAATTTGAAAACAAATCTTTCTTATAACGGGACCAGTTCTTCATCTAACTATTCATATTCTGAGATCCCACCGTTGACACCACCCAGGTATCAGAACATTAATTAATATCCGTATCGACACTCAGAAAACATACTATACGTATAACTGTCACATTTGTCATGCTCTGTCCTTGTTAACTATTCATATAAGTGCCCGCAAGGGCCTATGAAATAAAGTTATTTTGATTTTGATTTTTAATACTTTATAGTACGAAATGATCCGTGCATCCTTTCTCTCTCGCTCACACTCATCTGGAGTAAAAATAATTAATTTAAATCATTAAATCATGGCAAACACTCCTTGCGGCCACTTTTTTTCTGGAAACCATTGGTTGTTGTGTACATCAAAAAACTTACAATTTTATTTGATATAATACTTTTATAAAAAAGCAGTTGATCGTTAATAATTAACAATAATGTACTTATTTACGTCTGGCAACCCATAGTTGTGGCTGATTGGGAGCTGGCAACTATTGTTCTTAGAATATTCACATCACTATCTTTCAAATGACGTACAATTAACTAATAAACATACATCTACAATTCATATAAGTAAATTAATTATGATAAAATTTATTACAGGTAATTGCGGCCAATTTATCATACGCAACCCGGAACTAATTCACAACTTTGTACTTATCAATCATTTGAAGAAGATTCACCAAAAAACAGATACCTGCAGAATTTAGCGGCGAGATCTCATTTTACGATAGTGATTCCTTATTTGATCAATTCAGCATTGTTTAAGTGAAATATATCTGTTTCCTTCCTTCTTGGCTTTGGGAATGAGTACCTCGAGCGATACGCAACCTTGTGCGACAGCATTCCAACAATAAGAGGTAAAACTAGCTGAACACAAATATCTCTTTATTCTGTTCGTCGCGTCGTCGATCTCGGATTCCTGTTCCAATTTAATCGCTTTCGAGAATTGTCGCTCAGCCCGATCCAGATTGGAAACTTAAGGCTTCACTGGAAACGACCAATTGAAAATAAATATAAATATATATTAGAGAACATCAGTAGCTAAAGCACTTGTGTTATGGAATTCAGAAACAATGACGGTACCATAACACCCAGACCCGGGCCAATATAGAAAAGTTCGTTTCCTAATTTGACACGATTCGAACCCGGTACCTCAGAGTGGTGTTACCATGAAAACCGGTATGCGAGGCACTCGACCGCGGAGGTCATTGGAGCCTCCCATGCCTCCCATGGGTCAGCTTCTATGACGCAATGTCCTCTTACGCCATAACTTCCCGCGTTCTTAACCGATTTTTGTGTGGAATCGAATTAACACATTTAGGACTAGAGCCCGTATTTAGTAATTCCAAAAATAATAAAGTTATCATAAAAAACATTACGTCTATGTGATTTCCTATTGCAACAAAAAACGCGCGCTTTTTGAAAGTTTTTATTCTTATGGAATTTTAAAATTAACTAAACAATATTAAATTTTATTCTTATTTTTTTTAGTATTACGCTCCGCTTCAATATATGGTGCTAGCTTAGCGACTGCATCGACCTTGTCTACATAAAACTACTTATTTTAAGTGCATTTGAATAAAGTTATTTTCATTTTCATAAATACATTGAAAAATTCGGTAGATAGAAGTATAGTTTTCCATATTAAAAGGAAATACTTGCTTTAGTAGCAGTATAAAAAAATAATGATTATTGTAACAAAAAAAATCGTTGCATAGTGTCTTGTAAAATAGTACTTGTTATTTAGTTTTAGTAAAAACAAAATAACGACCTTAGACACAGAGTAAGGTCAAGTTTGTGGCGGTATCTTCATGTGATCGTGACTTTTTGGCGGGAGCGGGAAGCGTCACGTTGGTGGTTTTGTTTCTCTTTTCAAAATTTGTGTTGTGGTGGATATTAGTGCGAAATAATGGTGAATTAAATGGTGTTTGTGGACATATAAGAGTGTTGGCAAGTGTAACAAAGCAGCGGAAGTTGTCTTTTCCTACTCTCTCAAGAAGTCCACGGCGAGGTTTCAGTAAAATCCCATATATTTACTGAAACCTTGGGGGATATAATTTACTGTTCGTTCATCATCATCAAATTAAGAAAAGAAATTGCTTAAAAGCTGGCAACTATACTTACTTGACACTGGCTATATGCACAAATCCTGCAAGCCACAAATTAAGAAAAAAAAAAACTGTGATCGTCAATACCCTTTCGTCATTATTCTCTCACGTCAAACAATTTGTATTTAAATTAAATGATTCAAAATTAAAAACTGTTGATATTCATCGCTTGTTTTTAAGTTTCACGGTTTGACGTGACATATTGAGGCCCGGGTCCAATACAAAACTAAAACATCTCATTTAAAAAGCCTTAATTTGAAGGGTTTTAAAAACAAGCAAGGCTGCCGTATACTTAGGGCTAGACAATCATAAAGAAATAAATAAGTAATAAACAACCTGTAAATTAACTAAGTATAGACGGCAATATCTGCTTTGAGCTGGAGGACGACGAGACGTAGGGGGGTTAATTGTTCAACACAGCTCCAGCGTTCGTTGCACATGCGCCGCCATTAATTGCTGTCGTCCTTTATTATAGTGTCGTATTATCGCTGCCTTGACGGGCCGTTGTGCCCGTGCAACCATAAAACCATTTTAACTGCTACAAACACCATTAACAGGTATGATTAGTTTTTCCAGTGCAGTGGACCCCCGGTAATCCGGCCCCTGTCTAAACCGACGACCCCTGTAATCCGACATGCCTTATTATTATTACGCAAACATTATTTTGGAAAATCGTCACTAATGTAGGTAATGCATGATTGAACAGGTTGCAACTTGTACGCGCCACCACTAAACTGTATTGTGCTCAACGCGTGTTGTTTTGATTCTAATTACTCAGTTTTGAATTGAAAACTTTATTTAATTACATATGATAGGGAAGCGGCATAGCGTGCGTTTATTATTTACCAGTTCAGATCGTATCTTATCATTTTGACTATATTTGTCGGATTATATCGACCATAGGGGATCTTAGGGAGTACTCTATAATCAAACAAATTCGATAGTCCGCCACTGCGCTGTAGGTCGGACTACCGGGGGTCAAAATCTTGTCCAAGCCTCCAAGCACCTAGCATGTATCACTAAAGAGTTGTAACTCAACAAATATTTAGCTAAAGCCATACACAAAAAAGGCTTATTTGTTAAGATAAATACTTACTTACTTCAGATTAGGGCATTAGGGGTGGCACTATTATTTATTTATAAAATTCTAAATCTCCTTTTTATTTATTTAAGTATGCTCAAATGAATCTACTAGTTTATAATTGAATTTAAGTATTAAAAGAACTATATTTTAAATAGTCTTAATTCTTTATTATTAAAAATTGTTCCCTGAATAATAATTTGATTGCTCAAAAAATCCTCATCTAACAAATAGCCACAAAAGATAAACAAACGTAACGCACTGCGACGTTCGCTTAGGAGTCATGTTGAGGCGTGAGTTAAGTTAAGCGTGTTGTTTCGATCGATTTTACCTTACTGCTTTAGTTATATAATTTCTGTGGTTGCAAGGTACCTACGCCGCTTCGACCATCAACCGCAACCACAGTCTCGCTAGAGTGCCTTCCAAGGCAAGGGAATGATAAGCAATTAAAATTCATCCGGGTTTTGAGAAAGTTGCTCACCTTTACGACCACGCCAGATGCCGACTTATAGTGCGATGACATTCAAACATTTTTATACAGTTTTTTAAACATACAACAGCTAAGTGTTCTTTCATGTTGTGTTACGTCTATAATTTGGTCGTATTATCTTGAAATGTCTGTTTATTGTTAAGGATGCGCGGGCGCAGACGCGTGAGACGCACGTGCGGTGTAAACAGAGCAACACCACGGCTCAGGTTACTATAACACGTGGCTTTGTTTAGGACATGGCTGCCCATATAAATATAAATACATTTCAATTAAATACCGGACTCGAGTAGTCGCGGCTGCAAAGCTTAAACTTTCGATGGCTTAAATGAAAGTTAAGAACGCATCAAGACGGCAATTACGCTTTCACTACAAAGATTATTAGCGTTAGATAATGTTCCGTTTTTGTTTTTGCATCTCGACGGGTCGTTTCGTGAAAAGTATGGGTCTCGCGTGAGATAATAAATAATACATTAGCCCGAGAATCTACTTAATCGTTTTGGAAAGCTTTTCAAGTCAAGGAGAGAGTAAGTAAATATTGTCCCCGGTGTAAATATTGTTATGGGGAAAGTTGGTCGGAATGAAATAAAAAAAACCCGATGAACTCGAGTGGTGCGGCACTGGCAACGGAAATGAGTCTGTCTCTCGCATGCACAAATCGCATATGACATATCGAAAATAAACCGGTTTCGTATTCTGACAGAAATGTGTTAACGTCGTTGATACTGCAATATCGCGGAACCAACAGTGGTTAATAGCGCGTAACTTCGTAGTAAAGTGAAGAGCAAAAAAAAGTCTTTGTCTGATTAAACTATAAATATATTTAAAGCTTTAGTACCTTAATACGCGCGAAATATCAATTTTGATTTTTTGTTGTACGCGTTATTAGCAACTGTTGGTTACGCAGTATTGCAGTTTCAACTACGTTTTGGTTCCCAATGCGATCGTCACAACAAAAAAACCCATGTTAGTTAAAAAAATTAATGACAAGCAAAAACTGCGGGAGTGTAATTCAAAAACTAGCAGTACGAACGAATGGCCAAAAATTCCTCGTGCATAACAGATGCTTTTAAAGAGCTTTTGTGTTGAGTGAATAATTGGGAAGGAAACGGCGATAATAGAGAGCGTTTAGCGTTTATGGAAAGTTTTCAAATAGCTTTTTTATATCTTAAAGCATAAATATTTTAAAAGATATAATGAATTCCTCAGTATGAAAAAAAATATTATTGTGCTCCTAGTACTTTTATGGACATTACTTATTATTTTTATTTGAATTAAATTATGATATTGATTATTCATTATTAAATTACTAGTTTTAACTGCATGCTGAATTATTTGACATTATATAGCTTTTTTTCCTTTTATCGTTTACCTGGTGCAACACGTGAACATAATGCAATTTTATACATCTTTTGTACCGTGTTTGCTTGCAAACAAATTAATAAACAAATAAAGTTTTCCAAATGATAATACTAAGCAAAAGCCAATATTAAAGAAGGATTTACAACTTTGTCAAGAGATTTTATTATTACTGGAAATATTTAAATTATCCTTAAAATAATATTGTGGCATTCATTCATGTCGGAAACAATATCTTACACATATGACTGGGTAAACAAATATGCAGTACATTGAGGGAAGTAGTTAGCGGTGGGGCCGACTAATTCAGTAAACATTTGTATTGGAAGTAGGTAATCTAATCGGCGCAGTAAGTGCTAGCCAAATGTACGCACCAGATAACGGACCAGAAATGCGTGCGCGCAGCTATCGGTTCGGGGCAATTGGGAATAGTTTTGAAGTGAGAACCCCTTTTTGGGCATTTTTTGAGATGGGAAAATACCGTTGCCGTTTCGTATGCTATCTAATGCACACATGCAATATCTATCTTACCGACGACGTACGATCTAACACACTTTCGATTGCGAGAATCGCTACTGAGAGCTTAATTAATTCATAGTCATATGTCTATATTTTTTAACTCAATATTTATTAAAAAGTAGACATTTTAAAAACATTAAATTAAGTGTGCATGCTATATTTTCATGGCTAAATAGGTAACAAAGCGTCAAAATTGTTACTGATCTGTGTAACACTATTTTATACCATCCTATTTAACGCAAAAAAAGATTCTTCTACTTCTTCTTCTTATCTTTTTACTAGTAGTGACGGTATGGGAATCGTGGGTTGACGTGAGTTAGGAAAAGGGTATGCTTTCAGTAGTGCTGCCATACATTTCAACTCACGTTTCTGTTAATTTAATATAGATATTAAAAAAATTATATCGGAATTTGAACACGGTCACTGTATTTCATAAGTAAATTAGTATTGCGCCCGAAGGCAATTTTTATCGACATTGGACGAAGCATGGCCATATATGATTGACGAGTCGGTAAGAGGTACCGTTAGCTCGTCGGGTGAGTTACCAGTAACGGATACATTTAGCACCCGATCGGAGGGCGTAGACCTGTGCCTCGTTTCCGCAAATCGCCTGAGATTCCGACGCCTTTTGATAACGATGTAATTAAAAAATATTTTTTTAAAATGCCTTGATCAAAAGTTAACACGATCCATAGCTACGCAAGCTGTACGTGGTCGGCAGAGCAACAACCCAGTATCGAGAAGGAACGGCAAAATGAAAGTTATTTTAGCTTGATAACTTTTAAAAGATAGATGATAAAGGATATTTTCATTGCTGTTATAATTAAAAAGGATCATTCATCATCATAACCAACAGTCTTTAATGAAATGATTTACATTTCTACAACTTTATTAAAATGCACTTAAATAAGTTGTTTTGAACGGTTCAACAGCTTTACCTACCACCCATTCAAGATATCTTTTAACTGATACGAAGAACGGGCGCGAGTAACTTTTCAGCTTTAACAGAAGTAACGACATTGACAAGATCATATGATACATCGTCACCATAAATCCACAAAACAATATTATTCTATTCTGATAATAATACTAGTGTTATAGTTTCATTACATCGTTGATTACAACAAAGTTAATAAGTAACTGTTTTAAATAAGCCAGCCTAAACATTGCTCTGATATACAGAGTATAAAAGACTTTAATGTCATCACTGCTAGGACTGGGGCCCCTTTCCTATGGATGAATTCTCAGGGATGTGCTTTAGACAACAAACACACAATTATGGGATCTGATTTGATAACATGATAAAGCCCTCCTTGTATGTACATAAGTGTTGAACGATTATCTATATTTATTCAAAACGCATAGGGAACAAACATACGAACATTGATTTTTATATATAGATGAACGATCGGTACAAACATCAATTTAGATAATTTAAATGGTAGAATCAATGCAAGCCATATACACTCCAAGATACCTTTGGAAAAAATAATAAATGAATTTATGCAATTGACAAGGCGGCCGGAGCCCATCTGTTGAGATGTCAGCTTTAACCCAAGTGGAAAGTGGATCGGGTTCGATCCTTGCCGATGTACTACGGACGTGGACCCACTCGTAACAAGCATTTAGCTCACCACGAGGTGTTGACCGCAATATATATAATGTGTCTCTGGCCTCGTGAACATTCTTCCTCGAGACTTCCTCTTCAATGTCCTGCCTATTAGTCGGCTCACCAGTGAATTCTCAGGCGGGAGTCGAACTCGCAACCTTTAAAAGTCCGGTCCAATGCTCTCCCAATTGAGCTATCTCAGGCGGGAGTCGAACTCGCAACCTTTAAAAGTCCGACCAATGCTCTCCCAATTGAGCTATCTCAGGCGGGAGTCGAACTCGCAACCTTTAAAAGTCCGGTCCAATGCTCTCCCAATTGAGCTATCTCAGGCGGGAGTCGAACTCGCAACCTTTAAAAGTCCGGTCCAATGCTCTCCCAATTGAGCTATCTCAGGCGGGAGTCGAACTCGCAACCTTTAAAAGTCCGGTCCAATGCTCTCCCAATTGAGCTATCTCAGGCGGGAGTCGAACTCGCAACCTTTAAAAGTCCGGTCCAATGCTCTCCCAATTGAGCTCCTGAGCCTTCTGAACACCCATCAAAATTTTTTAGTACCTTCCTATCGATTCCCGCCTGAGAATTCACTGGTGAGGCGAGTCGATTTTTTCTAGAATTTTCTAATAAAATAGTTTATCTTATGAGATAGTATCGAAAAATAAAACAAAAAATAAATAAAATTGTAAAAGAAAATCCCTTTTGTAGTTGAATCTGTACATAAGTACAGAGAGTACGATAGCCAAACGTGGCGAGAGACAATTCATATATTATTCCCAGATAAACATACCTCCGTGACATCCATTGTTTGGTGCGCCTTATCAGCTCGCCTCTCATATCTGTGCATAAGCAACTGTTGATATGGACGTAATGGCGCAAGGGCTTGCATTTGACATTCCTTTTGGTGCGCCTCAACTTGTTCACTATGCATTGCATCGCCCTACGCGAACCGCAGGAAATCGAACTCGCTCTGCACACAAAATACTTTTTACGACGTTTAAGAAAGAAAGTTATTGTGGAACTTGCTTTCGTTTTTACGTTTGTTCTCTGTATATTATTGCAATGTTTAAGGATACTTACTTAAAACAAATACTTGTTAACTTTATTGTTATCAACGATGTAATGAAACCATATCACTGCTATTATTGTGATAACAGAATAATATTCCTTTTTGGGGATTTATGGTGACGACTTATAATATTGTAAACGTCGTTACTTCTGTTAAAGCTGACAAGTTTCTTGCGCCTATTTTAAGTGTCAGTTAAAAGACGTCCTTACCGGGTGGTAGGAAAAAAAGATTGGACGATTCAAAACAACTTATTTTAAGTGCATTTGAATAAAGTTATTTTAATTTTCATATAAATTTTTGTAAGGCCCTTTAGTTAGCGAATGTCAGGACTGGTGAGAAATGTATATTGCTTCAACGTTTACGATTAATAATCGTGTTGATTTGTGCCAAGAAATGTCTCCGCTCGTGATGCGGTATCGGTTTTAGACGCGACGGGCATATAAATAGTTAGCTCATTAAGCGCCGCTAACTATTATTGTTACCGTAGTTTGCTTTGTGTATCGATGTGGAGTATAATTAGTGAGTAATTCGAGGAACAGAGGAATGTGTTATTGCTCTTCGATCCAGCTAATTAAAATCCACTCGTTATTTATTAGTTTTGACCAAAGATAATGGCTCCGTATTATCAAGGAAGTGTTTTTTTCTATGTAACTTAGTAACTTTTCACAGGTTTTGTAATATTTGCCCATTAGTGAATTATTAATAACGTTTTAAAAATTTCAAAAGTTTATTCAGTGACATTATGTGAAACTTTGTTATAAAATCATAAGTATATAAACCTCTACCCAGAAACAAGCCTAGTCTTCTGTGGAGTTTGAATCTTGGAATAGCAAGTTAATTCTTTAAGATATAAAATACACAAGTTTATTCTTGTTTACTACATGAAATTTAGAACATCACTGGGTTTAATAAAATTCTCATAATATTTTTATCGTATATTGAGGAGCAACTATTAATATTTTTATTCCCTTAATAAACTCGGCGTCAAAAAAATCGCACCTTATAAAAATCTTATTCAAAAATTCCTAAACCTTATATAGAGGATAGTGTTAGGTATCATTAGAAAGGTAACAAAAAGGAGCATCAAACAACAATTAAGTGCAATCTTTTTTTTAATTAAAATTATACAAAAAGCATAAAAATTTGAAAAATAATAAAAAATCTTAATTAAGTCCTAATTAATAATCGATAATTTACAAAAAAAATGTACAAAAAGTGTCTTAAAATTAACTCAAAATCTAGTGTTACCCCCCCTTGCCCTGATGACGGCTTCCATACGGTCCCTCATAGACCTCACCAACTTCAGGAGCTCTTCTTGAGGGATAAGACCCCATTCTTCAATCACCGCGGTTTGGAGTTCCTCTAGAGTCGAAGGAGCCGGATCCCGAGATCGAACCTTACGTTTAAGATGGTCCCAGAGGTGCTCTATCGGATTCAGATCAGGACTTCTCGCTGGCCACTGCATCACAGGAATTTGGGACCTCCGCAGGAAGTCGTTCACGATGGCTGCAGTGTGTGCGCGAGCGTTGTCGTGCATTAATGTGAACCCCTCGCCAAAAGATTCGGCAAAAGGGACCACATGCACATCCAGGATCTCTGTGATATAGCGGCGCGCAGTCAGCGACCCTTGTCCGCGAGCACCTCCGGTCCGGGAGACGCAGACCAGGTCGGTTTTGCCGGCAGCCGACATACCGCCCCAGAACATGCAGGATCCGCCTCCATATTCCACCGTCTCCTGGATGCAGGCTTGAGCGAAACGTTCACCCTGCCTCCGGTATACTCTTCTTCGTCGGTCGTTGCAGAAAAGACACACTCGTGTCTCGTCTGAGAAGAGAACAGCTCCCCACTGCTCAATGGTCCAATCGACGTGGTCGCGAGCAAACTGCAAGCGGGCTCGTCGGTGCGCTGCAGTCAATTTTGGACCTGTAGCAGCTCTGCGGGCTGCTATGTTCTTCTCCTTCAGTCTTCTTCTAACCGTGGATACACTCACGGTGCGTCTGCGAACTGCCTGGAGCTCCTGTTGCAGCTGAACAGCGTTTGAGAAGCGATTTCTCAAAGAGTACGACACAACGAACCGGTCGTCTCTTTCCGAAGTGCAGCGACGTCTACCGGACCCATGTCGCCGGATATAGCCACCGGTCTCTAAAAAGCGCTGGTAGACTCTACGAACCGAAAAACGGCTCAGATTCAGTTGCCGGGCGACATCACACTGCCGCACCCCTGCTTGCAGTAGTGCAACCACTTGAGCGGCCTCATCAGCTGTAGTGTCCATTTTCCAGATGTTCTTTCTTCAGTAAAATCAGTGCGTGTGTCCCCTTCAACGGTTTAATAGCGAATGACCCACATTGAACCCGTGTTGACCTCTTTATACCCACAAAGTTAGCGCAACTCGCGACTCTCCCGAGCAGCAAAATTTCCTTAGAATTTTTGTGACCCTTTATTTGTTGCTTTAGGTTTTATTTGATAATGAAAAATAATGTTTTTTTATTAAGTTAATTAAGTAACCTTTTAAATAAAATTATAATTAATACGACTGCATGTGCATATCCAGAGTTAATGCCATTTGAACGTGATTTTCTTAGAGGTGCGATTTTTTTGACGCCGAGTGTAGTTGTTGAAGGGAATTTCTTGATCGTAAGTTGTATATGACGCGAAACGATCTATTTTGAACATGATATATTTAGTAGTGTCAGCTGAACCCTACAACTATAAGAAATGGTACTATCGAAATATTTAAAATAAACAATTCTTGCCGTTTCAATGTCGGCCATTAGCCTTATCTTTTTAAAGCGTACGTTGCGGAACTAATTTTGCCTTAGACAAGACATCGAGGCATTTAGTACTTTTTATTTATTTATTTATTGAACAGATCACCAACAAGGTTGCACTAATACAATCACAAAACAAATACAAACATAATAACTATTTGATCAAGTGAAACCATAATCAGAGACGACAACGGCATGCGATATACAAAATAAAAGCAATTACAATTACACGAATTCACATGATTACAGGTTATAGACTGGTAAGAATTCTAAAATTATATAAACCAATTTATTAAAGTACATTCTTTAGTATTAACTTCATTAAATTATGTAGGTTTGCTGAGACATATGGATTTTAATGTATTCAAAGAATCGGAGTATATATCGAGACTAGTGGATTTTGACAATGAGTTGTATTGGGAGAACATTCTATTTAAAGGAGAAAACAAGCTTAAGTTTGATTTAGAATTTCTGGTTACAAATAAGTTGTATCTAGATTTTCTTGGTAATTTAGTGGGGACGTTTATATTAACTCTTGAGAGATCGGGACAATCTAAAATGCCATTGACGAGTTTGTACAAAAAGGCCGCATCCAACATAGCACGTCGGTTTTTGAGAGTGTCCATTTTAAAGTAGCGAAGTCTGTCCTCGTAGTTAGGAAGTTTTTTTGCAAGATTGAGACCAAATACGAGGTGCCATAGAAAACGCCTTTGCAAACTCTCAAGCTTCTTGACATAAACATCGTAATGAGGATTCCAAACTACGCTACAATATTCCAGGCCACTACGTACTAGTGCATTATACAAAGTGATTTTGGTCTGTGGTCTTTTAAATTCTTTGCAGTTGCGCAACACAAAGCCGAGAGTCTTATAAGCCCTGCCTACAATATTATCGATGTGTACATTGAAACGGAGCTTGATATCCATATTAATTACTAAGTCCCGGATGCAGCTTAGTTTTGAAAGCGTGTCGTTTCTTATAGTGTAATGTCTAGCGAAAAACGTTTTGTTACGACTAAAATGGACTACAAAGCATTTTTTTGTGTTAAAAGACATACCATTCTCATCGCACCACTTAACTAAGTTATTGAGATCCTCCTGAAGAAGCAAGACATCATTGGGCGTATCAATTTGTCTCAAGATTTTAAGGTCATCGGCGAACAAGTAACACTTAGAGTTACAAAAACGCCAGTTGATGTCATTGATGAAAATATTGAAAAAAATAGGGCCAAGGATCGACCCTTGGGGGACTCCTGAAGGTACATTGAAAGGGTTCGATTTGTAACCATTTATCACAACCATCGATTTTCGGTTACTTAGGTATGATTTTCACCACTTCAGCAAGTTGCCAGTGATACCGATAGAGGATAGTTTTCTGAGTAACACATCGTGGATGACACAATCAAATGCCCTGCTGATATCAGTGTAAATAACATCAACGGGTTTCCTTTGATGTTAAATTTTAACTTAATAAAACTTTTGCTTTATTTTATTCACTTATTTTACTTCTCATTGCGTTATTTTAATGCGTTGACTTGGTTTAATTTGATTTTGTTTTGCTGAACAGTTGATTTAACGTAATATGTAGTCATAAATCCAATTCATTATTTATAATAAATATATCGCCTGGTATAAAAGGTCTTTTCTATTTAATCGTACCAGAAGGTGGTACTTATGTTGTCAATTATCTGGTCAACGTCACCGTCAATGAAAGCTAAGTTCGCCGTCCACCGTCGAGAGAGCGGTCCTTTCTCGAGTGCGAGCTGACTTGACCATTGTCCCTGCTAAATATATTCCATCCCATCATTTCCATACAATACCCGAGGCTACTTTGTCGGCGTCCTGTTTGACATCCGACTCAGAACTGTGCGAAACATACGATTTTTAACTTTAATTACGCATCATCCAGGTAAAAACAAATGATTATTATATAAAATAAATAAATAAATAATAATTAACTTTCGAAATCGTAATGTAAGTAGATTTACCATAATCGCAGAACAAAAGTAGTTAAGTAGCTTTTAAAATAAAGCATAAGTAATCAGAACTACAAGATTGACTCTCGTTTGTTCAAAAAAAAAAAATATGTGCTTTTTTATGGTATATATTTAACGACCGTTTGGTGCAACGGTAACGATCCTGCTTTTTACATCAAATGTCCTGGATTCGAATCCCGGAAGAGGCAGAAGTTTGTGTGATATATATATTTCTATAAATATTACATATCTACGAGATGTATCATATATGTATGTATATCCATTATCCTAGTATCCATAACATCAGCCTTATAGTGCTTTCATTGGGCTAGGCTAATTGGTGTGAATGTAAGAAATATTATTTATGTTATTTGTTATTATAGGTATTCCGATCGGTATTGACCTGCGAAATTGTAACCACCATTGCAAACCTCTTAGGATTTGGCGATAGCATATCTTCGCATCGGGTCCGGGATATCGCGTCGAGTCCAAACACGGAATGTTGCTATTAGTTTAAGTGACGTTGAAAAGCAATTATTGCTCTGTCGGTCCCGCCGATCTCCGATTTCACTCCGGAAATTCTGCGAAGAGTTTTCAAGTCCTTCCTCTAAATTGCACTTCAATTAAAGCATTTTTCCTTCTTCAGATTATGAGTTCAAAATACCATAAATAAGAAAAAAGGTCGTTTTACTATCTAATTTCAACTTATTTAATACTTTTGATAAACGACTATTTATTCCTCTATTAATAATGTTATTCATTCTGAAATGTTAACTGTTGTTTTTGTAAACCAACTTGGAACTAAATAGGTTACTTAATCGTTTCCTGTATCCAAATTTAAAATAAAGAAATAATCTTTATGTATAAAAATGTCGTGTCAAAATGTTTGACCGCGATGAACTCTGAAACTACTCAAGAGATTTTGATGATTTTTGTTTTATTTTGCTGGATGTGTTTCAACTTAGGCCAGCCCACGATGCTAAATCGGGATTTACTCGAGCGTGATAGAGACCTTAGATGATGATAGAGGGTTGCGAAGCTTAGATGATGAAAAAGAAAAAATGTCATATGATACCTATATATCTTTTCATAGGTAGCTATAGATTTTCAAAAATGTAAAAAAAACTGTTGTATGGACATACTCGAGCGCGTCAGGTATTGATATCATCCATGTTCTACGTATTTTTAAAAATGTACGTATGTTAATCTGATGTTTCCATGATGGGGGTGGTCGTACGTAAGGGTTCAATATGAAAAAAAAATTAATCGAACTCGTCAGGTTTGCTAAGGGGATGTTAAGTGAATCTAAAAAAGGTATTATATAATAATCCGATAATCATAATGTGACGCAAACTCGCGGCCATTATTAGAATGTGCAAAAAAATTCGTTATTCTGAAATACTTAAGCGCGTCTCATCTGTAGGCTCTATACGTGCTATCTCAGAATCTGATGATTATCTGGAGGTATTCGTCTAATCTGATAATAAAAAAACTATTTTTGGTTTTTAAAATTAATAAGCTTTATTAATTGAAAAGCTCAGAAAATAGCATGCAAATAAAAAAGTGTATGTTGTTTTAAGTAGAATACTTGTATTTATAACAAAATAATTATAAACAATTAAATTTGTGAGCCGAAATAACAAATGAATTTTTGTAACTTCGGCTTGTGGAAACCGTCAGATTATATATTTTTCGTAATCCTTGAATTATTCCCTTCAAAATAAAAAAAAAATTAGCCACGCCCGAGAATGTCGAGATTTTTTTACAACTTCTTTACGTCACTCTCAAATTGTCAGATAAGTGGAATTTACACGTTTTAGCATGTAACTAACTCACTCTGCCTTAATCTGACACGCTCGAGAATTAAAAATGATATTTTTTTTACTAAACTGATCCTTTATCCTTTATGGGCGATGGCGATATATATGGGGCTCATATTTGGTGGAAGTACTTAACAACGGGTACAAGGTATCCCCCCGTATATTAATCTGCCGTGCTTCAGTAAATCCCGAAATCCCCGCTTGGGCTCCCCTACTATTAGGACATAGGATAGATTTCATTTTAATTCAGAACCAAAAAAAAATATGCAAATTATAACAACTGAGTCATAGCGACGCGTGACCGGTTCAACTAGTAAATACGAGTATTAAGGGAACATATATTGTTCTAAACACATATTAAGCATTCAAGTGATGGAATTTTAGAAACAACGACGGTACCACAACACCCAGACCCGAGTCAATATAGGAAACTTCGTTTTGGACGCGGCCGCGGATCGAACTTGGGACCTCGGAATGGCGCTACCATGAAAACCGTAATGCAAGCCACTCAACCACGGTTTAGTTAGTTTCATGAATAACTTATATTAATAAGTGTTATTTATAACACGTTTCTTTATGTTAGTTTGTAATCTCCTATTTTTAGATCCCGGAAAATTTAGTTCGGTGTACTTATAATAGTAACCTGTTATTGGCCTTACATTACAATAACCTCCATTATGTTATCTTACATTTATGTTACGCTGTTGGTTTCTTGAATAAATAAATATAAATTAACACAGGTGAGCGAGCACAGTTTAGCCCCGAGTTTTATTTTATCGGCTCAGATAAAGTGCATGCGCTTTATGGAAACAATGGCGCGGCCAGAAGGCTCTCTTGGCATTACTCGACCTTGACTGTGCTCCTGGCCTCGTCTCCCCCTCCCCCCACTAGTCCCGCGTCTTGCGGTCGCCCCAGTGTCGTATCGTATTCCGTTACACGCTTAAATCTCAAGTACATGAGATTTACACATAAATGAACCACACAAAATGAAACAATTATTTGCAACTGATCGAGTTCTCAATATGGCTAAGAACTATCGTGAGCGCCATTTAACGTTGATAATAATATCAAATACTGATTCTAAAAATATAATAAGAGATTTTTTATAGTAAATAGGTAAACGCCTAACCGTTATGTCACCTGATGGTAAGCGACGATGCGATCTAGGATGTACCGTGTAAATAAGAACTTTTCCAATTGACTTTTCACTAAATAGCTGAACGAAAGCAAACATATCCTGATTAGCAAAAGCAAAAGTAAATAGCAGCCATTTTTTAAAAGATCTGTGTGAAGATGTGTTACTGTTATCTCCAAACCGAAGGCACTGTAAAGAATTTATATGGTTTTCAAAAATAGCTTAATCTTAGTTTGGACTTGGAAAAAGTTATCTGAGCAGCTAGCAATTTAAAATAAATTAAGTGATTTACTGCACTGTGACGTCATTGTACATAAAACTAAAAAGGTTTCCAAAACTAGGCTCGAGCTCATAATCTAATGACTGCCTTCGTTGGTTTTTGTGAAGCAATTAAAATATATTAGTCAAATTAATTCTAAAATAGTTTCGTCAATTATAAATAAATAAAGATTAACATAGCATTGCTGTTAACAAGAGAGTCGAAATATTTTGAAGAATTCCTCATCTGTTTACAAGTTGAGAAATAAAGTCCATATCAAATCGAATAGTGCTCGTACGTCACTACAACGCCTCGTGGTAACGTGGAACGTGTCCCGTAACGTCGGTTCCCAGCTGGGCTGAACTGCTGAAATTGCTGGATTGTCCAGCAATTTCACGTTGTCCATTAATCAAAATGACCAGCAAAAAATGAAAAGCACGCACCGCCTCACACGGGAACAGCTCGCTTTTCGGTTGTATTTTATTTATTTGTCACACAAAACAGATTTACAGCAAAATAGTGCAGTCATTGAAGCATTATTGCTCCGAATTTTTTTACTGTGAACCGAATTGCATACAATTTTGGAATTAGGTTCATCTTACCCTTAACTTCAAAAGTGAAAATGATTTGAACTCCGCAACCACCCTGGGGGTGGTTGCCACCCCTTCTCGGAGGTGAATTTTTTTTTTTTGCAAAATAACCTCGGATATCGATAGAAGGCCTAATTTAAAACAAAAAATCATCTATAAAGTTTTTCAAAACATCCAATAGTTTTCGAGTTATTGGCAATTGAAAATTCGCAATTTTTTCACGTTTTTCATCGGTTTTTTGCAAATATCTTCAAAAATATACGTTTTATCGAAAATTTTATAAAGAACAAAATTGTATCATGTAAAACAATGAACAATTTGGTTTTTTATAAAGTATTCTAAGTGCAATATTAAGCTAGATATTAAAGATCAAAGCCGTTTTTATTTTGTCTGAAATTTAATCGATGTGGTCAATGCCGTCTAGCGGCGAGCAGATGCATTTTATGCATTCTAATACAAAAGAGTTTTGTAGTGCTTGAAATAAGCTTTAAAATGAGCATTATTAAAAGTCTTTTGCACGTAAAATAAGTGAGCTGTATTGCAAATAAGGGGAGCATCTAATGTTTTTTCTTATAAATCAATGGGTTTCATAAGTGCCATTTCCACCAAAATTAAAATAAATCGTATTCCGCCTAGAATTAACTTAATTATGAAGAGTTTGATAGATAGTATCAGTTTGGCTGCTTCAGGACACATATTTTTCAAAAAAGTCACGATTAAAGAAAAAAACAAAATTTCAAATTTTTTAAAAACCCACTTTTTTTTCGTAATATCTCAAAAATGACGACAGATACGTATAAAAGTGTGTGGATTAAAAATTTAGGTATTTTTCTGACAAACAATTTGGTTTTTTTGTTTATTCTGTCAAACAAAAATTGACGGAGATATGATTGTTTAAAGAGCGCGTGGCAGCGCAATCACAGCCTCTCTTAAGCCCTTTAACCCTTCACCGTTTTAGAAAAATGTTTTTTACTATATATTGCAATAAAGGATGTTGTAGCTCTCTTAATTACCTTTACAATGGTTTTTTATAAATTGTGATAGCATGAAAATTGAAGGAGTTATGGTCCAAAATCTTATCATATTTTTTTGCTACTTAGTAACTGAAAATTTCGGAGTGTGAATATTTGGAGCAAAGGGAAAGTACGCAGTATAATAGAGACCCACAACTATTGTAATGTGTATATATACATAATATGGCTCATATATTTTGGAAACGTAGGCATGAATACATACCAACGTTCTTATATGTATATATAACACATTCGAGTGAAGGGGCCAACGAAAAAGCCATGTGATCAGCTGTGCGTGCACCGATTATTCGTTATAATGTGACCAGTATATTTCCGTCTGCAACTGCTGAAAATGATTTTTTGCAACTGCATAAAAGGATGTGGAGCGTCTTGCGGATGCAGAAAATGTGGTCTGTTTTGTAATAGTACCTGTGAAACGTGCAGTGGAGATAAATGCCAAAATAGCCCTCCAATTCAGCCAGGAGATGTTGAATGTGACAGCGACTCCGACATTGAGTCATGAATAATAATATTATATTTTAATAATAATAGTACAATTTTATATAACTTGTAAATATTTTATTCAATAAATGGCATATTTTTACTCTAAATTAAATTATTTTTAAATATGTTATCATATTTATTTACTGTTTTAATTTAGAGGTAGTTTTAAGGGTAGAAAAGCTATTAGTGGAATAATATTTAAATCCTTTTCATTTTATAAAAAAAAAAATTATCAATTTTTTATCAAGGGGTAGTTTTGAAGGGTTGAAAGGCGGTTAAAATTTGATAATTATTATAGAGAATATAAAATATTACTTACTCTATACTTACATCTTTTTATGTCATACCAAAGTATTATTTTGTGATTTTTTCAATTTAGGGGTTGTTTGCAAGGGTTGTAAGATTTTCAAGGGGTTGAAAATGATTTTAATATGAGGTAATTATATTAGAAAATACTTTACAATTTCACCACTTACTATTAGACATGTTTTCTAGCGATAAAATGGATCAATGTCAATTTTTCCATTAAGGGGTTGTTTAGACCCCTTAAAAGTAATAGGCGGAGCTCAGATCATTTTCAAGGGTATCATATTTAAGGGTAAGACGAGCATAATTCCAAAATTCGATGCAAATCGGTTCACAGTAAAAAAATTCAGAGGTAAGACCCTATTTTTCGCTTCAATGACTGCACTAAAATATTTATACACATTACAATAACAAAACAACATGGTAGGCTGTTCCAAACATATGTGCGAACAGCATGTTTAAACAGGCAATATTAAATAAGAAATAAATTAACTTGACTTGATTTAAATAACAATTACATTAAATTACAATTTGGAAGGACGATTAAACTAATACTTAATTAAAAAGAAAACATTGATTAGGTTTCATAAAAAATAAAAAAAGCATAAATTAATAACACATCAATACCAAAAAATATCACATTTTAAAGTGGTCAATCTTAATTGAAGCCGTTTTCCATTTGGTAAGCGAAGAAGCGTACGTTGACCGAATGATCGAATGGAACGTTACGCTCTCGCTAGCTCCAGCTTGTCCAGCCAAAAATCCTACCGTCCAAATATTTTAGATTATTCTTCAGAAATTTTAATTTCTCAATCTGACAACCCTTCTCGTGAGCAGCACGTCCAGAATACGAGATCAGCAAATAGAAAACAAGAGCGTAGTCATTCGACGACCATAAAAACTTTCCATCGCATCACTTTATTGCAAGATTAATTGAGAAAGGTCCGTTACCTTAACCTGTTGGCACTGAATTAGTTATTACGCCAGAGTTAACGACAGTTAGAAGTATGGTAAAACAACTGTTTAGTTAAGCCCGCGCAGCGGGATGTTTGTCTAACGCCGCCGACGCATTCGGAACTCAAAGGTTACTCTGCCCCGGGCCATTCCTGGGAACCGGCGGCCTGGGACAACAAGTTTGTGACGCTCTGGTGCGCTGAAAGCTGCTTCTTTTTAGATAATACGCCAACCTGAGGCTATAACGGCGATTACAATTTAACAGAATTGTAAACAAGTGAATTTTGCACGTTTTTCTTATTCCCTGGTCGAGATTTTTTATATTGGTTCGGGTCTGGGTCTTGTGGGACCATCGTTGATCCTAAATTACATAACACAAGAACATAAAAGAATTGTCTAATATTTCTTTATTTCGTATGATTTTCTGGAGGATAAGTTATAATAACGGGACGATAGCCAATCTTAAGTATGTATTATCAAATTTTATGTTCGGAATTCCATTTGGGTTACGGGTGGATTGCTAATTTACATTGAAATTGTTGTTATGTACCTATAATTTCAATAAATTTCTTTCCGAATGATAAATTTGACTGGAAATAACGATAATATTTCCCTTGGATTAATTTCGAAATCATTACTCGTAAGGCACAGCGTCAGATTGATAAAATTATTACAACATTTTGTGTCGGTTTCATATTGCGTAAACAATATCCCTGATAGCTAAATAATTGCTGAAGAACAGTTAATTAATTTTGTAAATTGGACACTCATTAACAAATAGGTTTGAATTAACCAAACTTGTTTTGCGTTGACATCGCAAGTAACCATTTTATTTGCATATCTATAAGTTTAATATAAAGTTATGAAAGAACAGTAATCAGGAATAAACTTCAATCTAACTTAGATATATTAAATTCACGATGCAATTTCAGATAATACCTTCACGTGGGAAGCTCGGCCCATAAAGACACACGCGAAATGGTCCATAATGTGATACGGGTAATGGCGTAAGGTCATGGCCGAGGGACGTAGTCTACGACTATCTTTCCCCATCTTCACGTTAAAATAAGTTAGGATTTTAAAAAACCAATGCCCTAGATTTAGAGTGGAGATGCGTTGGAAGCTAGACAAGGAACCGAGTACGAATGCCAACGATCTGCAGTTATCGAGGAACAAAAAGCATTTGGTGCGCCCCCTTGCGGTTCAATAGAGCGAGCTCCGCGCTAAATACCTGCGTTGTGCTGCAAGCTGCAGCGTCGGCACATATTATTGGAGCAGCGCTAGTCGAGTGCGATGCTGGATCTATTATTCTCACATAGAAAAGAAATAGCTCGGTGGAAACATTGAGAAAAATTGGGAGATTTAAAAAAAAATTACAGTTTTACATATCGAATATATGTAAAACTGTAAATGGTATTAAGAATATAATCTATACATATAAATAAAATTGGAGTGTCTGTTTGTTATATTGAAATAACCGTTTTTTACTACATGCATGTGAATATATATAGTTACGGTACATACACCAAAATAACATTCTTTACAATTTTTATCTGTCTGTCTGTTTGTTCCGGCTAATCTCTGAAATGGCTGGACCGATTTTGACGGTAATTTTATTGGATGATAGTTGATGTAATAAGGAGTAACTTAGGCTAATTTAGTCTTATTATAATAACTAATAATATAATAATAAATAATAAGCCACGGCAACGTGTGGCCGGGTCAGCTAGTTAATAATAAAAAAAAACTATACGCATTACATTTACTGAAATGAAGAATTACAGATTTTTGTACATTAAAGGAAATAATAGTAATGATATGATAATTGTAAAAAGATATCAATATGCAGTTATTGAATCAATAACTGACTACATTATGTATGCCGTTCTAATTAAAAATGTGCATTCCCCTGAATAAAAGACTTTCTTTGCACGATGTGTGTATATAATATAAAAAATAATTCCAATAAAGAAAGACGTCGTGAACAATTTATGGTAGGTAAAACAGATGCAGAAAGTCAATCAGAAAAGATTCCTCCTCGGTTGTTTCCCGGTGAATTGGACTGATAAGCCAGCGATTAATAACCGTTTGAGTAACTTTGGTGCTGGTCTGGTTTAAAGCCGGTAATTGGCAATAACGATAATGAGCCTCATGTTGTTAAACAAATTGATATTATCGAGCGGTGAACGGCGTTTCGAGTTTTATTGCTTGTGTTTTTATATCACTAGTACAGAAATCAACTCAGTCACGCATATAATATAGCATGAATGAATTTGAATAATTTTACTCCGAAGTTTTTAACCATGGACGAATTATACTGCCTTAGTTTATTGCTGGATAAAGAAATACATAAACAAATGTTTATTGGCGAAACTGTTGCTATGAGAATAACTTAGTAGGACTCCCAACTTTGAGTTAGGAGTGACCTTCTTAATCTGTAACAATACCGACTGAGAATTTACTCGTCAGCCGAGTAGATTTTTTCTAGTATTTCTCTATTAAAACAATATATCTTATACGAGTAAGATAGCGTTGGAAAAATGCAAAAATACATAAAAGTATAAATACTAAAATTTTCTGTGAATCTAATTAATATAAAATTGAGTGGCTCTAGACAAAATTTGTTTTCACCATATTTTTAGTAATATACATACCATTTCTATTAATGAATAGCCAATCTTGACTAGACCACCAAGAAAAGACCGAAATTGCTCAGATTACATAAATTGGATCACTTGCCGAGTGGTCTGGCAGAGTAGAATGGCCCCAACCCTTCACACTCATTGTTGTCGTGTTCACCAAAAAGGGAAGGTCGTTTTCCCAATAGCGAGATGAAGAGTTAAAAATAAGCGAATCGATTGAGATTGCGCCATATCCTCGTTAAAGATTCAAGAGGCGCTCCTGGCTAAAAGGCTTCGCTCCGCCGGTCCGCCCGAGGGCGCCGCCCGCCCTCGCGTTCCGACCGAATGCCGTCAGCGGCTGTAAAGCTTTATGACCTCCATAAACGGGAGCACTGTCAACAACACCAATACGGGGTTTTTGATCCTGGATTCCGCCAGTTAAGAGTACAGTTAACGTGGATCATGTATACCTACGTGGCAACCAGCGAACAACCTGCCAAAACACATTATAACTAGGTCGATGCAGTCGCTAAGCACAAAGCTTCGCTAGCACCATATATTGGAGCGGAGCGTATTACGAAAACAAAAAAAAAATGTTTAGTAAATTTTAAAATTCCTATGAAAACATTCAAAAGTGCGCGCTTTTTGTTTCAATGGGAGATTCCATAGAGCTAATGTTTTTTGGTCATAGTTTTTCTATTTCGGCGAATTTCATAATTGTGCGTGTTTGCGTGCGTGCTTCTGATTGTTTTGGTACTAATAATAATGGGTTTATCTTAGTGTATTGATTACATTTAAGTTGTTAGAATAACTTAATTGAGTTTATTATTTAGTTAAATTTACATTTTTTTATTTATTTTGAGATGTATTTTGAGATTCTTTGAAAATATATTTTCGAGTTAAGCTAATAGTTGTTCAGACAGACTTACATTGCCCAATTTTATTGACTGTTGTAAAAGAATCATTGAAGGAATATGTGTTTTTATTACTTTTCCGGTCCGCAGCGTAGGCGATCCCATTCGCCAATAGTGTGATAAATATAACCCCGGAAATAGCTGCCCTTAGCTAGTTTCTGTTCCATATTTCGAAGGTCGTTGAGCTACCGTATGTTATAAAAATGTCGTTTCAGGCTTAGTGAGAATATGAGTTCTCAGTAAAAATAGATTTCAGTACGTTTTTGCTGATAACTAAAAATCTGGTATTCGTTAAAATATGTTTTTGTTACTCCTATGAATACTTTTTAGAAAATTTCGTCATTACAATCAGGTGTTTTTCAAAGCAAATTTTTTCATGCTAAAACACTTATTATAATGAGGTCGCTCAATAACAAATATTTTGTTTAGTTACTGCTGCACTTGCAGAACTGACTGTGACCCATTCGATTTTTTTTTGTTGTTACAAAGTTAGAATTGTTTGGGATCCTGCAATTTATAAGTTCGTTTTGTATATAGCAAATGTCTGAGGTTCTTTCGTGAGTAGCCTCAATAGTTGAGCCGACTCAATAGTTTTCGAAAACATAGAATAATAAAATAAATAGATGAAATGGCAGTATAAAATAAATTGGAAATATTGAAAGTAGTTGTGCCAAAAGTGAACGTAAAGAAGTCGAAACGTCAGAATTAAATATAAAATCTATAATTAAATTTGCATTTCAATACGACATTGTATATTTATGGTTCAGAACTTTTCTCTCGCCTTAAAGATACTAAAATTGTAGTCATTTTGGAGTTCTGTGAACTGCGTAAAAGTTTGCACAAAAGCCTCAGTGCACGACTCAGATCAGCACAAATGTCTGGTTTTTATTAACTCCTATTTCTCAAGTATTATACTAATGAGGCAAGTAAAATGTTTATTGAATAAAGACATTGGACACACTTTTTGTATTTTTAAGGCTTAAGACACCGTCAACTTTAACGAGAACTATGTTCTGGTGTAGTGCTGCGAAACCACCGCAAAGCTGTCTTCTGTCGGTCTTCTACAAACTGTACTTTGGAGAGCGCTCAGGAGCTGCATGTGATCATACCGCCATCTCCCTTTTTCCATCGGACATCCAGAACCACTGCGGGCTACCTTTACTTGGTTGCTATTCCTATCTTACGCACCGAGCGCTTCTCAACATCTTTCATAATGCGCACAGCAAAGGATTGGAACTTGCTCCTTACGTTTGTATTTCCGAGTACTTACAACCCGTCCGTTTTCAAATCCAAGGTGAATAGGCACCTTTTGGGTTAGCCCGTTCCATCGTAGATTCTGTCTTGGCCCCCGGGCTTAAGTGGGATCGAGAGCAAAGCGTTTCAAAATAATAAAAAATAAAAATAATTCATGCAATTAATTAAATAATAAAAACACTCGTACGTGGAAGCAATTGTCAAGTGGTTGCGGGAATCAAGCCCGCGGCGAACGCTCACACATTAGCGGCCAGATGGGGCGCCATATCTGGCCGCAGCAGCCCTGCACTTTTCGAGTATTGATAAACTTAAAGAGCTTTTTACTCACGAACTCTGTGACACTATATTGAACGCTGATAGACGTACTCTACTACGCTATGGATACAATTTACGAGCATTTCTTATCGATTATATAATCAGTGAAAAGTAACTATGAAAGAACACGCTGGTCTAATTAATGACATTTATACAACCACTAAATGTGAAAGAAATAAGGATTAAATTAAGCCATAATAATAATTTCATAGCTCATTCCTTTTTATCGGTTGTTCAATTATTACATTCGATGTTGTAGATAGCAGTAGTAGCAAGAACAGAAAGAGTTAGCATTGGCGTCAGTTTAAGAAATTCTTGGAAATATTTTGACTGTTTTTTTTACCTTAATTGGCAGAACATTCGCCCTTAAAGCGAGGAGATGCGAGTTCGAGTCCCGCCTAACCCAAAAAGTTGATTACTTTAGATATAAAATTCTAGGAACTAAATGCTTAAACAACAAAAAATTATCCCTACTAATATTATAAATGTGAATGTAAGTTTGTTTGTTATGCTTTCACGCAAAAACTACTAAATCGATCATCATGAAACTTCGTACATATATTCTTGGAGGTATTAGAAGTAACATAGGATTCTTTTTATTGAAAGAAAAATGCGGGCGAAACCGCAGGTAAAATCTAGTAAGAAATAAAATCAAATATCAATTTTGTCAATACAACAATTCTCTTACGTAATCAATATATTTCAGCAATGGTAGACTAAATTTGCAACAATCCACCACGTGAAATCAGCGGGGATTTGTATGTGCTTAGATTACTGATGCAGCTGGGACACAACGTAAAGGAGCCCAAGACAATAATTTGTTGATCACCCATTCAATGACTGGCATTAGCAAAAGCTGCTTCACATTCGCCAACGAATTTGAACGGATACATACAATCAGAGATTTTCACTTTCCACGATTCTGACATACACTCACGCTCACGCTTCTTCAATTCTCATCAGCCTTTTACAACTTTTTTCAGGATACCCTCTATTATAGATCATCGAAATAAACGGATTTTTTTTACCTATAAATATATATAAATTCTCTGTCGCAGTGTTTGACCACGATGAACTCCGAAATCGCTCAACCGATTTTGATGATTTTTTTTTCATATTGCTGGATTTGTTCCGACTTAGGACATAGGATAGGTTTTATTTTAATTTATAACAATAAAAATTGCAAATAATAACTGAGCCACAGCAACGTGCGGCCGGGTTTCTGTGCCTGGAGGCTGCCTGTATAGAAGAGCCAGCACTGAACTCGTAAGGATGATGATTCATACTCATTCTCTCATCTCAATCATCACTAGTTTTAGGTATTTAAGAACATTTCAGAGGGGAGAGTATTGGTTTTCCAGAGATACAGGCTGCGGTCTAGTTCAGATACCAGTCTCTCCATAATCTTTTATTTGTTACCATTACTTCATGGTAGTGTAGCACGTACAAAATCGAACCACCAGAATAACGGCAAGAGGTTATTTCTCTTCCACAAACCGAAGTATTACGGCTCAAATGGCTTTTTTTTCTGTCCTTAGCGACTTGAGCGCCCTCCGAACGAGGGGGAGGGAGGTGGTGAATCCTGCATGGATACATTGGCCGGCCCGAGAGGTTATGTCAGACTCGTACTGATTAAACATCACCTTGCAAGTGCTATAGTCTACGCGTAGTACCTCAATTGGCAGCAAGATAAACCTTTTATAGCATCAAATGGTGGAGGGAAACCCCGTACTTTGACAAATAACGTAATAACGTACACGTAATCGTTTAGTGACATTCAAACACCGTGATACTCATTTAATAAATATACTGATATGCTTGAGTAGCAATATATTGCTTACAATAGCAATAACTTTTATTTGTAAAGAGATTGTGCGGAGAAGAAAGTGAAAATAATATTTATTATATTCGCGCGTCTGCTTAAAGCGTGCGTTACCGACTGGAGCGAACTGTGTCGGTGGTAGACGGGTCAGGTGGTGGTTAATTCGGGCGGGGTCGACGGCCGGCGGTGCACCGATATTCGCGAGGCGGCACCGCGACCGACGGCCCCATTACACCACCACTACTGTTTACAATTTTAAGAGCGCTCGGAAAACACTCTCGTTATTAACAGACGAGAGCGTTGTTACACTTGCGATGCCAGATTTATCTGTAGATAAAAGGGAATGGAACTCATATCGACATTTCATCGCGATACACGTTAAGTTTCATATTTCTATGGTAATGTACGGTTTGTGAACATTTCTGTAATACTGACACTTTACTGACATTTGCCTTACTAATACACAAACTAGTGTTGCCCTAATGCAAGAACAAGACGAGACTTGCCAGTCTAGGTCTTGGTCTTGCGCCAATACACCTGGTCTCGGTCTTGGTGTTGTGCTCCCAGTCTTGGTCGCGGTCTATTAGCCTCTAGCTATTTATTAAACGTTGCTTTAGATCTTAGAACAACGTAACAGAGTGGGTACATTTTGAACAAAAGTGGTAAAAATAATCATCACAACATTAAAAACCTTTAATGTTGTGATGATTATTTTTACCACTTTTGTTCAATTATTGTTCCATTATTCTCATTTGAGTAAAATTTATGAGTTTATTTTTAGATCCTCTTATCGTTACTTCTCATAAGGGTGTGTACAGACTCAGTCCGGTTTCACTGTTTGCGGATTTAGTTGTAGCAGCCGCCCGTCCGGCGCCCGCCATTGACGTACTGCCCGACTAAGCCCACGTAAGCTTTCTCTAGAAAAATAAATACTTACAAAGATACAGTAAGCACTTGATGTAAGTGTTTTAGATGTTAACCAGATGAATCCGTGAAAAAAACACTCGTGAATGTATTTTAAAACTTCAGAAAGATAAAACACACGTACAGTATACAAACAAGTTTCGTACTATTTCACAGAGGTGTAACATTTAAACTGACAAGTTGTGAACAAACATTTTCTCTTTACTTTTAAAGATTAATTAGGTACCTCTTCAATTTCGCTTGTACTGGACGATCAATCACGTCCCAGGGATAGACGGTATGTGAGACGTGGGTTCTGTCAGCGGCGTGTTTTAGGCTGTGTTAACACCAGAGATGTATTTATAACCTGTCCGTTTTAAAGCCAGGGCGAAGAGGCACCTTCTGGGTTAGCTTGTTCTTTCGTAGATCTTGTCTTGGCCCGCGTACTTGATTGGGATCAAGAGCGAACCCATTAAAAAAGAGATGTGCTAGGAAGATGGGGTGAGGTGTGGTGAGAGGGGAGCACGTGCCATTCCCCACTATTTACGCCTCATCTCAGTTAGATATGAGCAGTTCAACAAAAAACTGTGAGCCCTAGATCAGCTCACGAGTCACATATGTGAGCTGGACCTGCGTTCACAGATCAGCTCATTCAGTACCTAAATCTAAACGTTTGTAGATCTACTTTGCGCCCGAGTACGAGTAAGCTCGCTTCCATCCATAATACACATCCTTCGCACACTTCCCTCGCTTGTTTTGAACGTACAAAAATCTCGTTCCACTATGCCGTTTTCATAAAAACTGCGCTCGATAAATAAAGCGTTTCTATTGGTTCTTAACGAACAAATTCTTCGCTACATATAATCGCACAATTCTGGTGGAAACGCAGCCTTATATCTTATAACAAACCTGGCAGAAACGCAAACGCCCGCCCTACGGCAATGTAAGGGACCCTTCGGACACGTGGATACTGCCGGATTGCATAATTTCCTGAACGGTTTAAATGAAACCTTAACTTTATTCAAATTAACGTTAGAGGGGAAATTAATTATTTTTGACATGATAGAGGTCAGATTAATAAATTTTATAATGCCGGGTCGTTATTAAATGAATTTTTGTTTAGTGCAAATTATATTAGGTCGGGGAAAAAGTCTTTTCACATATAGTATGTATAAACTTGTAATAAAATATCTTTGGCTGTACTAATTGTATCTGGCTGGTTTTCATCACATTAAAAGGGTGATATTTCAAAAAAAGAATCAAATTAGGAAAATTTTGTTTCCCACTATTTTTCATTTGTTTTTCTTTCTGTCAAAATGAGCGGATAGAATGAAGAAATTAGATGCATTTTAAAATTTATTACCAAAAAGGAAAAAATGCAACGCAAGCCGCGAAAAAAATTGTGAAATTTATGGACCTAATGCAGTGTCAGTAAGAGTAGCACAAAGTTGGTTTAAGTATTTTCAATCCGGGAATTTTATGTCAAAGATGTAACTCGCTTTGGTAGCCCTGTTACGGATAAAATGGACGCTATTTTTGAAAAAGTGGAGCCAGATCGGCATATCAGAATTTCCATATGTTGTGACCACAAAACAGTTTAGAGTTAAAAAAGCTCGATGTTTGGGTGCCACACGAGCTCACTGAAAGAAGCCTAATGAACCGTGTACTCATTTGCGATTCTTATTGAAACGTAATGAAATCGAACCGTTTTTGAAGAGATTGATAACTGGTGGTGAAAAGTGGATTACGTATGACAAGAAAGTGCGAAAAAGGTCGTGGTCAAAGGTCGGTCAGGCTTCACAGACTGTGGCAAAACTAGGGTTTACTCGCAATAAGGCGATGCTGCGTCTATGTTGGGACTGGAAGGGCATTGTTTATTATGAGCTTTTACGGCCGGGCAGAACCATCGATTTGGATCTCTACTGCCAACAACTGATGAGATTAAAGCAAGGAGTGGAGAGTAAACGGTCGGAATTCATTAATAGAAAAGGTGTGGTCTTTCATCACGATAACGATAATAAAATAAGACCACACACATTTTTAGCCACTCAGCAAAAATTAAGAGAGTTTGGCTGGGAGGTGTTAATGCATCCGCCATATAGCCCTGACCTTGTACCTTCAGGTTTCCGCCTGTTTCGGTCTCTTCAGAATTCTTCAGGCAGTTTCAGGTTAACATCAAGAGAGGACTGCCAAAACTACTAGTTGTGTTTTTTTATCAGAAGTCCCAAAATTTCTACAACAACGGGATCATGGTTCTACCTACAAGATGGCAGTAAGTCTATGAAGAAAATGGCACATATATACTGTAATTAAATGTAAATTAACTTTGATAAAAACGTCTGGAATTTTCATATAAAATGCGAAGAAATTTTTTTCCCAAACCTTTTACTTTTGAAATATTGAAGAATATAAATACTGATCAAATAAATAAAGATTAATCTAGTTATGCGATTAATTCTCATAGATTTTAATAAAGTGAAAAAATTACTCAGTCAAGTGTTTTTTTGAATTTTATATTTTATGAAAATCAACTGATATTCACTAATGAAAGATATTTTTCGGCGGCCGGTTTGTGGCTTTTAAGTCCAATTTTATATTGAACTGTTCAATAATGACAGTGATGGCAATAAATGCAAATATTTACAGTAACACTATATTGTAAGTACTTAGATAATTATTTTCTAGTTAGATATTAGTAATGACAGGTTCTACGTTAAATTTTAAGTATAAGTATGCTATGATTAGCTGTATTTTACAATAAGGTAATAAACCACGTATTATTTTTTAAATGTAAGCTACATTTAAAGGAAATTTTACAAGACCAAATGCAACTTGTATGAGAAGTCAGGCGGGATTCGAACTACAACCTCTAGTTATTCAGGCGAATGCTCTTTCCAAACATTAAGTCTACAACTGTAATAGTTCAACAGTTAAATTATAAAAAATATTAAACCAACACTTTTTATTATTTCATAAACTAATAATAATTTTTTACTAATGTATAAAACGCGTCTCTGCTGTTATTGTTGACGATTGATCGATTTATTTAAAACTAAAAGTTATTCTAATCTGCAACTGGTTTATTACATTTTCATACATAATTTTACTTTGATCCACTGGGACCTTCCATTATTACCTCACTACGGAAATAGAACCTGTGACGAAAACCCGCATTAAAAAATGTATGTACGTAGTGGTTGCCAGGTGCTAAAACTAAAAAGCCGGATAGTCAGTTTAGCCGGGGTAAAACATTAAACATTTAAAAGGGTAAACAGGCCGTACCTCCTTAAGTGTTTAGTCTTATCATAAAACGGAAAGTTTTTTTAAAGTAAAACAATGGTATTTTTTTAATTTTCCACGAAATCTTGAATTCTAATAAGATATCAATAGAATTGAATGGCTAATCCATTCTTCTCTTCTATTAATTATTCAATCATTACATTATAAATTTTTAAAATTAAAATAATTGCAAATCAACATACCAAATTTATAAAAAGTCTTACTAAATCCGGATAGGCTGGGTACCGTCTGATTTGGCCGCACACGTATACAAAAAGCCTGACTGTGTTCGGCTTTATCCGGACGCCTGGCAAGCCTATATATATGTTTAGCACAAACCACTGATTTACTAAGTTTTTGATTAGTTTTTTAGTATTTTTATTGTTTAGCTTTTCCACATCTGCGTCTGTCGGATATTTAAATAAATATACTACCTTCCAATAATTTAATCTGGCATATTTTTAAATACTACATTTAGATAAATGAAATTGTTTTAGTAAAATAAAACACACGTATGACGACTCTTACTTAAGTCATCCTGTGAGCAGAGCTCTTGTAAAGAAGTCTAAACGCCAAGATTTACAGAAAACAAAAAATTATTGAGTCGAATTACCCGGTAATTTTTTTTAATATAATAGCAGTAGCAATCCTACCTTTACGCTAAAGATCCCGAGTTCGAATCCCGGTAGGTACATGATCATTTGTTACCTAGTCATGCTCGTTTATATACTTATGTATTCTGTACATTATTTAGTACCCATAGTACAAGCTTAGTTTAGGACTAAATAATTGTTGTGAGTTGTCCGGAATTTATTTATTATTATTCACACCAATTAACCTAGCCCAAAGTAAGCACTGTAAGGCTTCTGTTATAGATACTAGGGTAACGGATAGACGTCCCTATATGATACATAGATATGCAATATATATAAAAACCCATGACTCACGTACAAATGCTCGTATTCATGACACATACATTTGCCCCTTCCGGGATTCGAACCCAGGACCATCGGTGCGAAATTCAGGATCGCTACCGTTGCACCAATCGGAATTTTTATACTATAAACTTGATAAAGATTTGGAAGTTATTTACACATAAATTAGCTAAAGATACGATAACGCACGGCACGTTTGATGACTCAATTACAAACTGAATTGTGCAATAATTTCAAATGAGGTTACTTAACGATGATTCGGAGAAATGCAACATGCGTAACTTATTCATATAATTGTCAAACTGTAAATTAGATAAATACTATTTATATTGTAATGTAATGTCATCGTTATATGTGCGTAAACATAGATTGTTTGATAAATTGCGATCGCCTTAGGCCGATACTGCGATGCATGTTACGAAAGTGCATTACCCTTAACTCTGCAAGTTTGAGTAACGATGTTAGGTTTGTGGATGCTCTACTTTCGTGCTTCAAATACGATGATATTGTGTTCGTGTTCACTACTTTGTTGAGAATTGATTTCGGCTGAAATGGAATAATTTAATCCAAATTTTTTTTAGTAATAGATTAAAGGGCTCGGTTGACCTACGGTCTGGTGAAGGTCGCGGAAAGCACCTGGAGGCGGGCATGGCCAGACCGGTCGTTGTGGAAATCCTTGGGGGAAGACTTTGACCAGTAGTGAACGATGTTTGGCTGAAACGATGGAATAGAATAAATACAAGGAGTACGATTGGATTTGATTCAAAATGATTGAATTTAGAGCAATCAATGGAGTTCATTTTTTTAGGTACAATGAGTGCTCAGAAGGAATTTGAACCCACAGCCTTTCGCTATCCGGGCGAGTGCTCTCACCGCTGAGCTACTGAGACTTCTACTTCTACTATGAGCTATTATCGTATAGTATGCTTTCTTAAAATATTAACTTAGGTACCAATTATTTTTGGCAGACACAAATCGATAGCAAACAAACCATTATAAACGAAATTTAATCTATGATAAAATTATTTCTGTCTTCGAATCGATGATTGTGTAGAATTTTTATTATACATAATTCTTTATATTTAAATAAAAGTAAAACTTAAAGTCGTGTAACATGTTGGTAACGTCAGAAGGTCTACTAACGTAAAATGTTACAAAAGTGTCATTCTGGCAACACTGATGTGGATTCCAGCGGAGTTGAATAACACCAATTCTATACACTTTAGGGTGTGGTAGAAGAAGACCAATGATACACCTCCCGCGGGCCATAAAATGGGGAGCAGCGTTTCCGAAATTATGTTTTTTTAATATTTTGAGTGGGTTCGCTCTTGATCCCAATCATGCCCGGAGACCAAGACAGGATCCACGATGGAACGAGCTAACCCAGTAGCTGTCTATTCACTATCTCCAAGCGTGAAGATGATGGCTAAACACCTGTCTTTATTTATTCTGTTATTAAAACATGGAACTGCCAGATTATATTTTTTGATATAACTTAATTACCAAAAAAGAATTGAAAACATATTTTATGTATGAACAGAACAATGACAAGTTGATTCTTTTTTCTAATAATATTTTTTTTACTTAATTCGCCAAAACAACGCCATTAACATAAGTTGTTTCGGTTTTCATTTGTGTTTTGCTTAAACCTGGCGTACATTAATTTCTGGGAATTAACCCTTCGTGCATTGTAAAAGCCGGACTTTGGATATTGGATTAACTTCGTCTGTAAATTAACAATGATATTCGAGCCACCGACCGACCGACGGTGTCAAAGGAGCTAGTGGGAGCGTGGGCCTCGGATTAGAGGGCTCCGGGTGCGTCCATAAAACCAGGGCGGAGCCTTTTAATGAGGCTATTTGCATTCAAAACGATACATAACTAATTTGCTTACGGCCGCACAGCCTTCGCTATGGCCTTTGGGTACGTCCATATCGTCTTCAAGGCGCATTACAAAAACTGTGTTAATAAGATTCTTCTACAAAAAATCGTGAAATGAGAATACAAAGAAAACAGAGTACAATAAAATATTTTCTAATGAACTGTTACATTAAATTTAATTAATTTATTATTCGCATGCATAAGAACAATTCATTGCATAAATATTTTTTTTTTATTGTTTTATTGATTATTATTATATTATAACAATACCTTGTGTTTTTTACCATATCAGTAATGCTTGGCCGGGTTAGCTAGTTATTATAATGAAAATTTTAGTGTTAAGATATTCCTTAACAGAGTTACACTTAATATAGTTACACCACTGAAAAATAAAGAATTTTGTTGGCTTTAATATTGATTGATAGATATCTTATTCACTACATTCAGTAATAAGAACGTAACAATAAAAATAAATAATTATGTAAAAGGAATGTATGAATGGTCGAGAGAGAAGAAGCGAGTATCGTGGTAAGTGGAAATCTGTGATCACTGCCTTCCCCAAAAAGGTACTATTGTGTGTATGTGCTATTAAGGTAAATTATTAGACAAAAACCTCCCCCATATGGGTGGAACTGGCGTAATTTCCACGCTTGGCAGGCGGCTTGGAGATCTCAGTAAAAGAAAAATAATAATAAAAATGATTTACTTGTAAATATAATTTTTTATTATATATATACAATGTAAGTGTATAAAACATGCAGCGATGGTGAGAGTAAAATTGAAGGCATGGAAAATGTAATTTAGTGGTGGTAGCTAGCAGAGATTAGAAGACCCTCAGCTTTTGATTCCGGAGCAGAGAAAATATTCGACATTAGTAATATTTAATGGCAACGCCACTCGTCCGATTCAATATATAAAAACAACTTTTCTATATTGCCTCGGGTCTGGGTGTTGGTGTACGATTGTTGTTTCTGAATTTCATCACAAGTGCTACTTAACTTGGGTTCAGAACAATGTATGCAATGATGTCTCATATATTGAGTAATTTAATGTATAATAATAATATTCTTACATTCACACCAATCAGGCTAGCCCGAAGCAAGCACTGTAAGGCTTGTGTTATGGATAGTAGAATAACGGATAAACATACATACACGATACTATATAGATATGTAACATTTATAGAAACGCTCGTATTCATCACACAAACATCTGCTCCTTCCGGGATTAGCATTCAGGACTGCGGGTGCAAAGGGATCGCTACTGTTACACCAAACGATCGTCAAAATCAAAGTAAAAGTTGTACCCTGACTATCAGTGATGTATAAGATACCCTATACAAAGTATCTGAAATACTAGATGCAAGATACTTTAAAAAAAAGTATTTCAGATACCAGATACAAATAATTTTCTAAAAAGGTATCCGAAATACTAGATACAAAATACTTATCTTTCAAATACTTTTTAAAGATAAAATACTTTTGCAGGAAAACAACATTTAGTTGAATTTAAGTTTATTTGTTCGAGAAAACAATTGTCGAATAGATTGCGTTGATAACAAGGATCAGGCAAAATGTGATAAGACAAAATATGAAGGTATTAAAAAGTTTTAGTTGAGATTTGAGTAAAAGTAATTCCTCAAACATATTGTCGCTCATCTTCCTTCGATGAGGCCTCATTATCATGCCCCGAAAGGAGAAGAGTCGCTCCACAGGGGCAGAGCTGGGCAATCAGGTTTTATATTTTAGAAATATTTTTTTATTTGTAGGATAAGCATTTAACTTTAAAAGCTTTGCATATTTAGTGTTGAGGTACTGGAGTGTCTCTAAATCACTGGTGCTGCTTCTGTTTTCGCCACTAGCAATAGAGGAATTGGAGTCCTCTAGAAAAATATAATAAGAGTAATTTTTAACTTTTTTTGTATCACCTTCAATGTTTTTTAAAAGCCTCCGATTTTAGTTGATGTTTTTTCAAGATGTCCAAATGCATAAAACATGTTCATTTTTCACTACCTCTGAATCAGACTTTCCAAATACTTTTCCTCAAAAGCCTTAACCATATTTGAGCCGTTGTCTGTAAGCGTTTTAACAATTTTTCATAGTTTCAGATTATAGTCTGAATGTATATCAGCATTTTTTTTTATTTTGGATGGGTTAGCTCTTGATCCCAATCAAGCCCGGGGGCCAAAACAGAATGCACGATGGAACGAGCTAACCCAGAAGGTGCGTATTCACCCTGGCTTTGAAAATGGACGGGTTATAAGTTCTCGGTAATACAGACGCAGGGAGGGAGTTCCACTCCTTTGCTGTGCGCATTATGAAGGATGTTGAAAAGCGCTTGGTACGACAAGAAGGAATAGCAACCAAGAAAGGGTGGTAGCCTGCAGTGCATCTGGATGTCCGATGGAAAAAAAGAAATGGCGGTATGAACAAATGCAGCTATTGAGCACACTTTCCAAAGTAGAGTCTGTAGAAGACCAACAGACAGGCAACTTGGCGGCGATGACCTAAGGTGTGAAGCTTGCTCTTCACCAATTTGCTGTCACCGATAAGCCTCTCAGCTCTGCGCTGAATCGTGTCCAGTGCAGCAAGTTCGTATTTTGCAGAGCAGGATGGCTCTGCAAAATACCAACTTGCTGCACGCAAAGGTGGATGCAATATTCCATGCAAGATCGGACTTGAGCTTTATAGAGAGTTAAAAGCTGTCCCGGCGTGAAATATCACTTGACCTTATTTAGGACGCCCAGCTTTTTGGCTGCAATTTGAGCTTTGGATTCGATGTTGGCGCCGAATTTGAGGTCTGAAGACAACTCCATGCCGAGAAGTTCGAGGCTGTAGGTCACAGGTACAGATGTACCCGGAAAGAGGGGTGAGGTGGAAGGAACTCCTTTTTGACGTGAAAAGACACGATTGTGTTTTGGAGGCGTTGAAATTAACGAGGTTACTGTCGCCCCACTGGGTAACATAGTTTAGCCTCTTCTTTATTCGCTCAACCATGGCCTCTCTCATGAACATCACTTCGTTACCGCTGGCTTTTGTGCTAGACAGGTATCTCTCTACAACAGTACTGTCGTCTGCATACCCAACAATTCCTGGTATTGCTGGTAACAGTTCATTGATGTGTAGCGGGAAAAGCGTCGCAGAAAGAATAGACCCCTGAGAAACTCCGGCATCAACAGTCACTAAGTCAGAGGAGCAGCCATCGACAACTACTCTGATCAATCGTTCAGTCATGAACTCGACTATCCAACTGCAAAAGTCAGCGAGGATACCGTACGCAGGAAGCTTGCGTGCCAGACCCTTTCAAAAGCCTTCGAGATGTCAAGTGAAACGGGAAGTGCTTCGCTGTGCATCTCGAGGGCCTCGCCCCAGAAATGCGACTCATAAACTAGAAGATCCCCAGTTGAGCGTCCTCGGCGGAAACCATATTGACGGTCACTGAGGAGATCGTTGTCTTCTAGGTATGAGAGCAACTTGCTGTTCAGCACTCTTACAGAGTATGGAAGTGATGGCGATCGGTCGGCACGACTACCCTTTTTGGGTGCTGGTTGCACATTGACAAGCTTCCAGGATTTGGGGACGTCCGTCAAAAAGAAATGGTGCGGCTTCTCGGTCTCCAGATGGTGATGGACCATATGGTCATTTGAGTGCAGTCCTCTTATGTTCGCAAGGTGCACTTTAAATGGGAGGAAGTGCAGCCGTTGTTTAAAATCCTTCCTTTTCCTTCTCATCATGATGGTGAATGTTGGGGGGTAGGATTTTTAGTCGAGACGCTACTTAGTCGACCAATGGAAGTTTTCTTGGGCTAAGTTGACCAAAAAAGGGAACATACTAGAGACTGCGGGGATGCCCGAACCCCCGGATATGGCCACCGGGTCCTCCCGTCCAGTAGCCAACTGGCATGGTGGAGCATTTCGGGATTTTTTGCAAGTTGGCGGGGCAGCCGTTCACGTGTGACTAGCGTGCCAGTCGGGCCCCTTACTTACTACGGTCGGCCAGCGGCTAAAACCGTGTTTCGAATCTCGGTACCCTCCAGGATGAGTTACCAGGAACAGCATAGCCAAGATACCAAGACCGAGGACAGACAGTTGTAGAAAGATAGTGTCGCCATCTGTCATTTAGTTCCCGACAATATCGGCTATTTTCAAGTGTCAAGTAAGTATAATTTTTCTTCTATGTTCTTGAGTAATTTCCTAGGTTTCAGTAAAGAAGTGGGGTTTTACTGAAACCTCCTTCGTGGCATTCCTGACAGAGCGCGAAAAGACACCTTCCAACTGTTTTGTTTCACTTGCCAACACTCATGCATATTCAAAAACACTCAGTGGTTAATAACACGCCATTATTACACACTAATATCAAACACAACACAAAATTTAACAAGAAAATCAAAACCATTAAAGCCCAATATCGACTAAATATACGACGCTCTGCGTTCAGTTGCGTTCGGAAAGAAAAACTGCGACGTTCATTTTAGTAAAAGTATCTTAGGGAACAAAGTATCTTCAAAATACTAAGATACCAGGAAAATGTATCTAAATACAAGATGCAAAATACAAAATTTGAAAAGTAATTCAAATACAAGATGCAAAATACGTATTTTGTATCTTGTATCTGTATTTCAGATACTTTTATCTAAGATAAGTCACATCACTGCTGACTATAGGTCTAGATTATGTTAAGTAAATTATGAATGTGGAAGTTTGTTTTTATTGAATAAAGAAATAAAATAAATATTTAAACACACACACCCAAACACAAACACGCATACACAATTAGGCGCACAAACTTACAAGCAGGCACGCGCATACACACCCAAACACAGACATAGACTATACCACACATATTTTTGTTGGTTAATTGTTAATAACTGAAACTAAAATATGTAGTTATAAAGAATGTTTAAAAATACTCACTAACCTAAATACGAATAAAATACTCGCTTTTATGGAAGAGTGGAGTCTCCTTATACAGACCTATGAGCTTGAAAGGGCATTCCAATTCATAATATGATTGTAATTTATTTTAACAGAAAAATTCTCAGGCGGGAGAATTCACTCGTGAGCCGAGACGGGTTTTTTCTAGTATTTTTTTTTGTTTAAATATTTTTACTCATTCAAAACTGCAAAAAATATATAAAAAATTATAAAATTATTGTAATTTGTTTTTTTTTTAATAAAATGTTTTGTACATTTAAATGAAAACACAGAACTTCTTACTTACTTCAATTTGTTCAGAGTAGCCACTCGATCGTGTTTCGTAACGTGCTCCAATTTTATTTGTCCTGAAGGAAATGTGGCGACGTTCTCTGGCGCGACCCTTATGTGGGAGTGTATCGACCCCGAGTGGTCGCTGGTCCCGCAATATCCGGTGGACCGTCTAGGAAAGGATGTCATCGGACAAATAGACTGCGCTGCAACCATTAGCGGAACGAATGGATAACCCGAGCTTTCTACTATTTTTAAAACGCTATGCGGTTGAAAATTTAATTTAATACGCCTCTGCTTTCACTGGGGGTGGTTTGATAATTTAAAAGTTGAATATTATGTAGGTTTTCGTCCTGCCCTTATATCGCAATTATGAGCAAGCTCATATTAAGACATGTCACTAAAGATTATATTTATAATCAAAACAACTTAACTTTTATAGATACGATAAATAAATAAAAAATACAGAGTTTCTGATGCTTTCAGAGTGAGTGCAGGAAATTTGTTCAAACTGTTGATGCTGACTACAGTTTAAGTTGTGATGACAAGGCACCTCGAAAACAAAATTTTATAAAACGTATATCTGGCATGCTTTGTAATGCGTCCTTGTTTGCTAAAATTTTTTCACTGACTGTACATATTTTGCGAGACTAATGAACAGCAATTTATTTTTATATATAAGTTGACAAAACACGACCACAATATTATTCATTATATTTTTTTAACTTAATCGTATTAAGTTAAAGAATTTATTTTATAAGAAACCTAAGAATATCTTCTTTTCGTAACTTATTAAAAAAACATTTTGGAGACCATCTCATCCGAAGTAAAATTTTAATCTCTTTAGCCAAGTTTAAGAAATCTGAATAGTAACAAAACATATTATCCACTGTTTATTTTATTTTTTTACGGTCAGTTATATAAGTATTAATAAATAAAATTAAGGCTGAGATATTTCGGCGCATTTGCTTGAGCTATCGTTACGTGATATCGGATCCTCAAAAATAAAAATCATGGTGAAAATTCCGTTATAATTTACACTAATATCAACTGATCTAGCGAAAATCCAATCGAATAAAAGAATAAAATTGTGTTTGGCAATGACCGTATCAGAGATACTATCTCCAGACACTTATTCGATTTATTTACTGTTTCGTTTTATTTGAACTAATATACAAAAAATATTTTTTTAATTTTTTTATTACAAAATCTTTTCATTATTAATGCAACCTCAATAATAATATAAACAAAGAACATGCTTGGACCCCAATAGACTGGACAAACTTTTATTTCTAACGATTTACAAATGAATCATTGGAACTTTAGTTACCCAATTAGAACCACATTACATGAAAACTTTGTTAGAAAATTTTTATTTATTTATTTATTTATAAGGTTTGTCAACGACTGCTACAATTTATTCTTACTTACTAAAATTACACAAACTTATAATCTCATTGTACAATCTATTACAGACAAACTTATAATCTCATTGTACAATCTATTACAGACAAACACCACATGCACTTAATTAAATAGTTCACCCAACTAGAACAATAATTTATCTATCCTTTTAAAATTAAATTGTGTCTTGGTGCAGGTTAATAAACAGTCTCCGATTTCTTACGTAGGAATATGATATGTCCAGCTGAGAACTGTGCTCATTGTAAATTCTACAAAGCCGCGAGATTGGAGAATTTTGATCAAAGTTCGTCTTACGCGGCGGTGGCGCAAACAGTTTTTCGATAATGTGGCGAGGATGATGGAAAGGGATTCTAAAATTCACTAGGCCTAATAATTGAGGACAATCTATTTCATTTGTCAGTAGCTTTAAGAAAAAGGACAGATCTAGTAGGTCTCGGCGATTCTCTAAACTGCTTAGCTTGAAATATTTGAGTCTATCCTCATAGGATTTAATTTTTTTAGCTGCTCCTTCCGCGTAAATCAAGTGCCACAAGAACCTTTTCTGTATCCTCTCAATTCTCAATACATGAGTAGCATAGTGAGGCCGCCAGACTGTAGATCCATATTCCAATATACTGCGAACTAAACTGTTGTATAAGGTTATTTTAGTGCTGGGTTTCTGAAATTCTTTTATATTGCGCAATACAAAACCAAGCATCCTAGATGCCTTTGTAACCATTTGCTCCATATGGGGAATAAAAGTGAGTTTCTTATCCAACATAAGCCCCAAATCCTTTACAGTATCAACTTCTTTAAGAACAACGTTATTAATTTTGTACGTGTAATGTATGACCTTTTTGTGACGACGGGTAAAGTTGATGTGAATACATTTATCTGGATTAAGAGACATACCATTTGTCTCACATCATTTAACAAGCTGATTTATGTCTTGTTGCAAATCGTGAGCATCACCCCGCGATTCAACAACTTTAAGTATCTTTAAGTCGTCGGCATACATAAAAGGATTGGTATTCCGAATACAGTCAGGTATATCGTTAACAAAAATGTTGAACAATATTGGGCCAAGGTGAGACCCCTGCGGAACTCCAGAAGTTATAGGAAATACCGAAGATTTAGAACCATTTAACACCACATAGAAAGATCTTCCCTTGAGGTAAGAAAAAAACCAATCCAAAAGAGGACCCGAGATCCCGTTTTCATAAAGCTTTGCGATCAAAACTCTGTGAGGAACGCTGTCAAAGGCTTTTCTAAAATCAGTGTAAACAACATGAACCTGTTTGTTATTGTCCATAGCAGTCACTATTTTTTCAGTGAAAGCAACCAAGTTAGTGGTTGTTGACCTCGAGTGAATAAATCCGTGTTGATGTATGGTGATGTGCTGTTTAAAAAACCCTTGAATTGCAGAGCTGACAAAGAACTCGAGCAGCTTACCGAAAACATCTAACATAGAAATGGGTCTGTAGTTACTTACCGCGCTGCTATCGTCACTTTTATAGATAGGGACTACTTTTGCAATTTTCCAAACGTCTGGAAAAACACCTGTTCTTAACGAACTATTGAATATTTCCAATAGTGGCTTTACCAATGCATCCGCGCAGTGAGTTACAAAGTAAGGCGGTATACCGTCGGGACCCGGACCTTTATTTGCACTCAGTGTTTGAAGTTTTTTGGACAATTCTTCTTTACTCAACTGTATACAAGAAAAGGTTTCGGAAATTTTCACATTCGACTGTGTAGAAGAACTGAAATAGAATTTCACTCTTATTTACCAACTATATAATCCTTTTATTTGAAAATGCTCAACTGCAGCCCTATATAAGCAAACTACACATGCATTACTCTGGCTATACGAAGGAGTGAAGTTTTTTAAAACGCCAAAAGCTATGCCATTGCTTCGTAAGTCGAGAGGAAGCCGCAAGATACTTGGGCAAGCAAAGGTTTTTTCTGCCTTCAATTATATGCAATGCCTTCCGTCAAGCACACAGGTAAATTTGAACTCTACGCTTAGCATACACGGTAGTATTTAATAATATAATATAATATTTCTTACATTCACACCAATTAGCCTAATCCAAAGTAAGCGCTGTAAGGCTTGTGTTATGGATACTAGGGTAACGGATACATACATATATCATACATATTTATATGTAACAGTATATTTCATTATTATATTACTAAAAAAACGATACCTACTTTTGAATAGGTATAAGGATTAAGTTTTATATTTATATTTAAGTATATTTATCAACACTTTGATTGCAATTCAATAGTTTTGGTTTGATGCGGTTTTAAACGCATAGAAAAAAGTGACAGCTAAAAATGTTATAAACCCAAATATATGCGACCCCTTTAATTATAAGTATTGGGTATTCTTATTATTATAAAATACGATCAGATTAATAATAAAATGGCGCCCAGTTTGACTTAGAAGCCGCCTTGCCTTTGAAGTCATACGGTATCAGGTTCGAGTCCCGGAAGGAGCACAAATACACAAACGTGTGTGAATACGAACATTTGTACCCGAATCACGGGTGCTTAATTCTAAAATTACTATTATTGAATCCTTTATTGCGACAAAGACAATACATCGAAGTTAGTGCAAAACTATTTGCACTGTTTGACTGCAGGATTACATGAGTCTGTAACATAACAGTATTATTATAATTATTATAATTATTTTTCTCATGTTGTATATCCTCAGGCAGACTATTTATTAAATACTAGCTGTCTAGCTAGCTATATCCTAAGTCAGAACAAATCTAGCAAAATGAAAAAATAATCATCAAAATAGATTGAGTAATTTCGGAGTTCATCGCGGTCAAAAACTGCGACAGGGTATTTTTATATATACAGATGGTAGGCGTTCTACCACGTAATTTTATCATATATGTATGTTAATCGGTTGTTCTAGTATCCATAACACAAGCCTTACAGTGCTTACTTGGTGTAATTAAAGTGTGTGTAAGAAATACTGTTGTTTCTTGTTATAGAACACAGTGATAAATTTAAATGTTAAATAGCGGACACGCGCGACTGCTTACGCCCGCCGGGAGCTGGCTCAATTTAACTTGCGGTGCGTCTTTGCCTCACGCGGGAATGCTCAACGCGGTCACTTGCCACAAAAACTCATTTGTGTACTTACCCGACATATTGCAGGCGATATCTGGGGCGCATCTCCTGTGCATTGGCGAATAAGGATATACTCATACCAAAGCATTTTATTTATAAGATAAACTAGCTGCACCCGGTATGCTTTGCAATGCTCTTTTTGCTGACTACCTTCCCCCTGTATGCATAAAACAACTTAACAAAATTTCATCACAATCTGATCAATTGTTTCGGAACGCATAGAAACCAAACATTCAGTTTTATTTATATAAAAATTATTCACGTACCAAAGATATATCCAATACAATAAACTTTTAAGAAACAACATTAAAAGTTTATTCTTAAATATCAAAGACTGAATTAAATTATTTAAAGGCATACTTTTGACATATCCTGACTGCTGTTGATAGCAACCTTTTTAGAATGTTTTGTATTTTTTAATATTTTATTGTTAATAATTTTTTTGCTTTGAAGTTTGTTGTCAGTCGCGTTTTAGATAGTTTGTACGAATGTTTGTTTTTTTTTTATTTAATATTATACTAGGTGATGCAGTCGCTAAGCATAAAGCTACGCTAGCACCATATATTGGAGCGGAACGTAATATCTAAAAAAGAATTTCAAAATTCGGGCTCCGTCACCATCTGGTCCTAAACCTGTTGATTCGATTCACCATAAAAAATATTAAAATCGGTTAAGAACTCTGGAAGTTATGGAGTAACAGACATTGCGGCATTGAAGCTTATCCATGGGAGCTTAGCTTCGCTTCGCTCCGCTCCAATTCATCTTATACCCTAAACGGAACGTGTTTTCCTCATAAACCAGCCCCCATTTGCTCTCACTTGCTAACACTGACATTATTCTTCTAAAACGGAATACGTACACTATATTCTCTCTAAATGATCTATGAGTATAGTTCTTTTTATTGACATAATTAAATAATTTATATTTTTTACTAGCTATTCCCCACAACTTCTTACGCCTGGAATAGAGGGCCATCCTTAATATTTAGGAGTAAAAAAAGCCTACGACCTATTCTCAGACCTAACAAATATACACAAAAGAAAACATAAAAATTGGTCAAGCCGTTTAGGTGGAGTTCGATAACAAACACTGTTACAGGAGATGTTTATATATTGGGTTTCAATATAAACACTTTTAACGAATTAGTTGCGCATTTAATTTAGTTTTTTTATATTTAGGATTAAATATATTAAAAACCAAATACATTTTCCTTATCCTTATAATTATACATAAATAAGACGACATCAGATATATTGTTCCGACTCCAAGTAGTTAAAGCAATTGTGCTATAGGATTCAGAAACAACGGCGGTAATACAACACTCTGACCAAAGACAATATAGACAAGTACGTTTCTGTAAAAGAAAACAAGGCAAATAAGGTAAGGCAAAAATAAGGATAAGCTGTAAAAACAAACGATAAGAACTGGTCCTAAAATTATTTACCCAGTAAAAAATAAAAAGTAAATAAAGATAAAATAGGTACAAAATAGGCGGGGTGCGCCCCCCCGTTAAAGTATGAAAGGTGATGGATGAACTTGTGAATGCGGTATGAAAGTACGAGCGGTAGTAACTGATGGAACTGGAATGAATGCGAAAATTAGCCGAATAACGTCTCTGACCACCTTGTAAGAGGAGCAGTGAATACAAAAAAAGTACGTTTCCTGCATTAGTCCAGCCGGCAATCGAACCTGGGCCCACGGAGTAGCGTTATCGTGAAAACCGGTATGTAAACCAGTCGAACACGGAAGTCGTTTCATTAAGTTTTAACTTATCTTGAATTGCACAAAGTAGATAATTTTAAATAATAGTCAAGAAAGTATGGATAAGGTATGTAAGTACAGATATTAATGCAACGATTGTTTTATGTTAGAAAATGATTAGTGATGCAGTTATTGCACCATTTCTTTATACTTTTTTCATGAAATTACGTCTTAGATTCCAATTAATAAACACACTTGGTTTCCCTTCGATACACACTTAGTTTGTTGCTACGTTGCATACATACGAATGTGAGTTGTTTTCCATTAATCGTGCTAATATTAGTTGGGTTCATGTATGTACAATACTTGCTAAGTTCAGCTATTGCGGTTTAGTTAATGGTCCCTTTACATCCTCTACAATTACGCTTTTAATGTTAATATTAATGTCCATTGAACTTTGAACCTTATTGATATAATTTCTAGTGATAATATTATGAAAATAAAATTAAAAAAAAATAATTGTTGGGAAATCGTTATAAAAGAGGGAAGTCTTCGCCCAACGTTTGAGTACAGTTATTCGACGAGGAAACGCTGTCAGCCTTTTGGGCACCTTACTTATAAGCAACGCAACGGTGGGGCTGATTATCACCTTTTTAAATATTTCTTTTGTCTTACTTATGTTTTAATTTAGGTTCACACTTGTTCCTTTTTTGTATCAAATTGATTTTAAAAGCTACATTAAAAGAAACTATTCATAATCGGTGGTAAGAATTATGCCTTGTAAATAAAAACACGGAATCGTGGCTGATTTTTGTTTACACCTTGGCTTTATTTTTTTTGGAAAAGATCACTTTTTTATGTTTACTGTAAAAAAAAAAATTAAGACATATTTCCACGAACTCAACGATAGTATCTATTAAAAGAAAAGTAAGTGACTAAAATATATTATAGTACCTATATAATTAAATATATATTTCTATAACTATAACATACCCATGTATCGTATATGTATGTCTATCCGGTGCCCTAGTATCCATAGCACAAGCCTTACAGTGTTTACTTTGAACTAGGGTAACTGGCATACTGGTGTTAAATTTGGTTTTGGTTAGTTATAAGCTATTGACACTTCTCCATCGCTATAACAACACTGTGTCAGTCTTCCGTATAATGAATGGCAAGCGACGTGCGTCGCGGAATTCAAAATGGTGGCAGGTCCGTCCGTCGCATAGCTGGCCGTATGCGTCTGCGCACTCGGCGGAACGGAACGACGCGATGGAATACATACATAGGAATAGTTTTTTAGACAAACGAGGCACAAACGAGCTCTTTGTTACAAATTGAACGGAATTCTGTATTTTTTTTTGCATTCACAATGCCATATTACTATGAGATTCAATATACGACTGGGAAAAAAAGACAGCCACATCTCCGAACGGAATTCTTTTGAGAACATAAAGCTGTAACAATTCAGTAGCCTGGCAGTGGCCGTAAGGTTCGGTTTCCGTCTGATATGAATGGTTTTTAACAAGTTTAATTTTCACATCCCTATTATTCTCTGTATTGTTTCGGGTCTGAGTGTTGTAGTATCTCCTTTTTTCTGAATTCCTTAAAATAAGTGCTTTAGATACTTAAGTTGGATTCAAAACAACGTATTTGAGTTGTCTAATATTTATTTATAGAGCTAGCTCGTAATGTATAAAAATGTCTCTTTCTAGACTTCTACAAACAAACAATCAACTAGATAGTTGAAATATACATGCAGTGCAAGTAATTATAACGCGACCAAACATATCGTTTCCGGCGCGAATTTCACCGCGTCCCACTTGACATCCGAGCAATAAAATTCTCGTTGCGCTTACGCAACCAATTCCGCCAATTATATTTTTTGTGGGCTTATTTTTTCGCCATAAAATGGCGCCAAGTAGGGCTTCCAGATTTTCTGGCGTCAAATCCGGGATAAAACTGGGGGATGCCAGAAGTTGTAGGCAAGGTCATGGATTGACAAATCAAAAACTATATCAAAATTCCCTAGATTTTGGAAGGAGTAACTGCAAATATATGTCAAAATAAAATTAAACTTAAATTAATCACCTGTTTTAGGTTTAGGCATATTAATCAAGCTTAGGTAGAAAGTCTACAACCCGGTTGCAATATCTGTGGACCTGATGACGTCACGTCAGCGCTTAGGTACGGTGCACAAAACAAGCATCATGGGGATAGTATTGTAAACAATAATAATTATGAACTATAAATAAAATATATTATACTTTTATTCTTTTATTTTTTTATTCTTTTTCAAGAGAAAGGGGAGGGGGCTTGACATTCCAGCGAGGTCCACAGATATTGTAACCGAGTTGTACATGTCCTCTCACCTCAAGCCTTCCTACCTATACTTCACGCATGTTTGATCTTTGGGCGACTTGGTTCTAGTTTTTTCCACAAAGTTACAACAGATCCAATGTTGTGGACTACATGCGGACTACATGCTTAATTCCGGAACTTTCCTAGACTTGTCTGCCCTGTGGCAACCTTAGCGCCAAGGCAATTGTGTTGCCTTTTTTGAAGAAGTAATCAGTTAATGCTGGTCTCCGTAGGTGGGTCAAGTAGACAGATTGGCAATTGCCGAAGCCACGATGTGTGTTCGCTTAATATGGCCGTGCATTTGCAAAATATGGTGCGAAACCCGAATGAGTCACTTTACCGGACCATAATTTTATATCGATTAAAATGTTATGTGATAAACTATCGATTTTTCTGACAACCTCCGTGGTCGAGTGGCTCGTAGACCGGTTTACCGAGGTCTCAGGTTCCCCGGCCAGGTCAATGTAGAAATTAATTTTTCTTTGTTTATGTATTCTATAAGACAAGTGTTCTAGCTACTTAACTTCGGTTCAGAACAATTACTATCTTGTTAAGTGCTGTATATATACAAATATTAAATATCAATGTATCATATATTTATCCTTGAACCTTGCTTATTTAGAAATATTATTATTATATTTAAATGGGAATGTGAAGTTTTTGAGACAGGTGATGCATAGAAGTGACCGCAGCGTCATAAACTGGAAATGACACTCTACGCCGGGAGTAGGTCGTGCGCGAGTGTCGTGTTGCTCGACAGCGTCGGCAGGTCATGGCTGCATCATTCCACTCTACGGTTGAGTTGTTGTTGGACATAGATTATCTTTTAACTCTACATGGCATTTTGTTCACTGTGAATTTGTTTACATTTATTGCCTGCTGCTGTCCTGCCTTTCGCATCGACGGTCCCGGGTTCAAGTCCCGGAAAGGGCCGATGTTTGTGTGATGAATACGAGCATTTGTACCTGAGTCAAGATTATTTATTTCTTTAAATCCCACTACTATGTATTATAAAGGCGAAAGTTTGTAAGTATGGATGTATGGATGTTTGTTACTCTTTCACGTAAAAACTACTGAATGGATTTGAATGAAACTTTACCACAATATAGCTTATACATCACAATAACACATAGGCTACAATTTATAAACATATATAACACATAGGCTACAATTTATAAACATATTGTTCGAAATACTAATCCTGCGCAGACGAAGTCGCGGGCACCAGCTAGTATTACATATTTATGTATCAAAATTGTGTAAGTGAATCCGTTACCCTAGTATCACATAAGCCTTACAGTGCTCACTTTGGATTAGGCTAATTGGTGTGAATGTAAGAAATATTATTATTATTTTGTTTTTTAGGGTATTTTTTTATGAATTAATGAAAATATCACAACATTATTTCATCTTAAAAAAATAAAAGAAGAATACAGCTGGATGTTGCAATACACACAAAAATTATGAGATACTATGTAAATCACTTAAAATTTCTTAAAATAATTTTACAGTTAGTTTATCAAAAGCATAACAATAAAAAGATATTTTTACTTGCGATGCATATGCGCATGCAGGTAGTTCATTATAATGCGTCCTACTGTTAACTTGAGGCTGCTATCCAGCAAGCAATAACTTTATTTTTGTTTATTAGAAAAAAAACTGTGTAAATGCTTAAATTAAAATGTTTAATTAAAAATTATAAAAAAATAATTTATCCAAAAATATGAGCAGTGTTAAAATTTTGGAAGCGAGAGCTAACATCAGTGTTTGAATGAGTGTCGTGTTTACAGTTGATGTTAATTCCGAGGTACGCCGAAGTTGCATAATTGGTCGTTCCCATGAACCGCAAGTGCAGCGGCCGTCATGCGCCGAACGCCGTTCGTGGAAGTATGCGCGCGCGAAATATACCAAACGTGACACTTTGTGCATCGAGTATTATTATGCAAACTAAAGACACCGGTCTTCCATTGAATGACGGAGTTCGTTGAACATTCGAGTTCAAATTACACTAAAACAATTGAATTTAAATTTTAATCTGCACAAATTAACAATAGTAAATAACATACAGGATGTTTGTGATTACAGGTGTTTGTTTATGCTACAAATTCACCCTTTCGAGGTATTGAGATATAAAGGCCTATTAACTAATGATTAAACTAAATATTATAACATAAAAAATAACAAAATATTCAAGTCTTAAAAAATGTTTTAACTTTTTAACATAAATTTTATAATAATAAATAAATATATTTGAAAAAACAATATTATTTGAAAATGCAGTATTACATTTTATTAAACGGCTTTCGAATGAATCATACGGTCATAGTAAATATATTTTCTTAGATCATGATGAATGATGATGAGAGTTGATTTATGAATGATAGATGATCAATGGAAGATGAATGAGTAGTGAAATAAACCCTACCCAAGGTTTCAGTAAAGGTGTGGGGTTTCACTGAAACCTCCTCGTGGACTTCTTGAGAGAGCGCGAAAATACATGTTCCTCTGTTTTGTTTCACCTGCAAACATTCGTGATTATTCAGAAACACTCAATGGTTAATAACCCACCGTTATTACACACTAATATCAACCACAACACAAAATTTAACAAGAAAACCAAAACCATTAAAGTGGCACTTCACGCTTCCGCCAGAAAGTCCACTCTTTTGAATTTAGGAAAAATGTGTTGATCAGTTTTAATTAAGGAGGTACTCGTAAAGAGTTCATGTGTTTTTTGATAACCTGGACAGGCGCAGTAACCGTTGGTTTACTTACCATATTTTTCATAAAGAAGGTAAAAGATTTAAAACCTATTTTAGTTATACAGTGTTCTGCCTTTTTTCTTCATATTTCAATCATAATTCGAAAGAAAATGACAAAACACGTTTTAATTAAAATAGGTTTTTGAGCGTTTAATTTTTTTATAAATAAATACCCTTTGTCTTTAATCTATCTAAGCAAATTTCGTCAACTTGTACTTGGTGTATTCTGAAAATATGTAATATAATTTCACAGTATTTCAAATGATAAAACTCTTCTATAGAAGATATCGGTAAAAAATTCCACTTAAATTAGATTTTTTGACGGTCTATTTCTTTAATAACATGAGTTCTTTTACATTTAAAGTAATTTTTACTATAAAAACTTCAAGTTATCTCAGAGACGAGACCGGAACTCATAGCCTCTCGTTATTCGGGTAATTGCTTTTCCGAGACCTTGACAGACCTGTTGAATTTTTTCTAGTAGAAATTACTTTAGATATAAACATCTAGCAGTTAAATGCTACAATAACAAACGTAAACGTAAACCAGAAAAATCTAAAAGAATGACTTTTCGAAAATGAAAATTACTATTTAGTTCTTACACTTCCGCGCACAACACATTTAAATTAAATAACAATTAAATATAAATTATGCGCAAAAAACGTGAAAAGACGTTTCATTTAAATTAATTTACTATTTTAATAATATAACATGGGTCCAACAATACCCTTTCATTTGTCGAACTCTTCGATATCTCTTACGTCGTTTCGAATGGACATAATTCACCCGAAGTCGACATGATAGAGTCACGCCATTGTGGGCGACGAACGAACGCCCAGTTTTCACTTTCCACGTCGAAACGGAAACGAAGTCACCATTGTCCGTCCGTGTAACGTCAACATCGCTTTCAGGAAATCACCGGCAGCAAAAAATTGTATACAACCGATCGCGGTAACTGGGACAAACCAGTTTTACTTTTGACAATTAACATTCTTTCCTTTTGCTTTTTCAAATACGGTAAAGCTTAGTTTGAATTTGACCTTTTCAAAGTAATGGCGGAATAATGCCGTAACAGCATAGCTGTGTTTGAATAAATAATCGGTTGCTAATCCTACTTGTCGCGCCAAGCGCTTCTCATTATCTTTCATAATATGCACAACAAAGGGTGATCAGCCACCTTCTGGGTTAGCTCGTTACATCGTGGATTCTGTCTTGGCTTCCGGGGTTCATTGGGATACAGAGTGAGCTCATTCAAAACAAAAAAAAGCACGCGTGCAATTCACACGTGGTAGAAATAATACGTACACGTATACTAAATACCACGGTTGTTGTGATGCCTTCTCTCAAGCTTTGTATTACGCATGCGCACACAAACACGTATTAACACACGTACATAATGCTTCCTATCTCATTTTCTCATACGTTAAATATTATGAATTTATGTGGCTGTCTCTTTTTACTGTCGCTTTTTCGTTTCATCGACTTTTAAATCACAATGATGCTAAAGAAGTTTTCACTTCATTAAGGACAACCAATCAGTCAACAAAAACAGAAACAGCCAAATATGTATAAAAAGGAACAAAATATAATAATTCACATTCAATTGACTAGTTTGAGACTGTCAGCAGTTGGTTTTAAAGCTATTCCGCTCAGGTTGTTATTGTTTTTTTGTTATCATGTCGTCTGGATCTCATTTGGATTGTCAATTTGTTTTTTGTTGAGTTGTCAATAAATGTTCCTTTCGTTCATTTCATTTCCTCTTACATTGTAATGAAGGTAGATCACCTTACGTTCATATTTCTTTCCGCAATGCCTTTATAAATACATTGCTCGTGGAAATTGGAAAGCTTTAATATTGTAAAAATAGTATTTTAATTCAAACGTATATTTATTATTTATTTCTTAACGTCATGCAAGGTTTCTTTTGCCTTATTAACGCCTGGAACTACAGGAATATCGCGTGTTGATTACAAAACGTTTAAACGACAAAGTTATTTTTAAAAATATATTAATACAATACTAGTATGAGAATCAGGGTGGCAATAAAACAAAAATGAAACGTTTACGTAATTAATTACTCTTTTTGATCCGTTCGCTTCAACGGTCGGGTGCAAAAGGCGCCCTCTGCCTAATGTACATCGTTTTTATACACTTCTAGTATTTAGTGGAATACTATTATTATAATAAAAATAATAACATAAAACATATTTGAAATACCGTGCGATATTAAAATAATCGTTTGATGAATATTTAATGGTAATGAACATATTTAAATGAATGAAAGCATAAACAGACGAAGGTAAAAAAAAAACAACTATTTGCACATTTCTTTTAAATTAAATTTTTACACATTTTACTAATTTCACAGAGTAATTTTTACTAAATAAAACATATCTATAATACGAGTTTTATATGTAAGTAATATTATCAAACTATTTATCAACATCTCAAACGGTACCGGAAGTGATAATATTTCATGTCACAATCACATATATATTTGTTACTAGAGAAATGGTATAGTACATTAAGATATATTTTAATATTATTCAATAATTTTATAATTGCATATTTTATAATTAAAAGATCTTACACTAGCTTTTATTCGCTCGCTTTAAGAAAGACTACGGATTAAGAGTTATCTATCCCTTGGGAACAGTATTTTTTCTGGGTGAAAAGTAACCGATGTTCTTTTCTGTAGGTACCCAAAGATCTCTTATGGACATTGTTTGAAAATTAAAAATTACGGACGAATATGAGAGCTCATCTTCATGGAATAAAGTGTATGTTAATTCATGATGATCGGTTGAGTTGTTAAGGCGTGATAGCACAGGCTACTTAATAGTTACTGATAGTTTTATAAATTTCATCTTATTCGATTGCCTAAACATTTGTAAAAAAATTCTTCGGCATAAGAGAGGATGTTCCTCTCATTGATGAGACAACGCTGGTATTCAGCGTAACATTAGAAAGGTACTAGAAAATTTCGACGAGTGTTCATAAGGCTCGGTAGCTCAATTGGGAGTATGACGATATAGTATATTGGGAATTATTGTAAAAATGACGATTTTTAAATGCGCCAGAAGTTTTTAAGTTCTCATTTGTTCACATTACATTAAAAATTACTAGTTCATACATTTAAAATTTAACAAACTAGTCCTAATCCTCGTAAAAGCACAAAGGGATATCGTCATAACCATAATTATGTAAAACTAAAACAAAAACTTGCGCTACGTTAGCTAACAGCGTTTGCGTTTTCATTAGTTTTGCAGTAGCCAAACCATCTCGTCAACCGCGGTAGTGATAACCAAAACTGAAAACGTTTTTTAATAACGTTCCAGAAACTTCAAAACCGTAACGAAAGGGTTTTCAAAAAATTGCCAAGACGCACATCTCTAATTCTTCGTAATACAGAAGGCAGGTGTAGTAGAACATAGAAGTTTGTGTCGGTCAGTGAAGGCATTAATTATAGGTGATATATGACGGAGTATAGAAACGGCTACAACACTCGATTTTTTTTCATTATTATAATATAAAGTAAGCGTGTAGTATCCAGCAGAATAGAACAACACCTTTTACACGTTAGGGTGTTGTTATATATGAAAATATTAAGTAAATAAAAAATATTAAAACACTTTTTCTAAAAAGAGTGGTAATCATACGATCAACACTAGACATAAAAAATTGCTGTTTCAGGCTTTAAAGTGCAATAAAACAAGACGTCCATTTTTAACGAACATTTATTGTGTTTTATAATAAGGTGCCATACCATGACACTGAATAAATTTTATATTCCCTAATTTTATCAACACAGCGAATGAAAAAGGAAAAAATAGTTATTTGCAACAATCTTTTTAAAATTTTAAATATTGAGTTTTTTTATATAATGCTAATGACCTATACAAGAAGACTTCTAACCATATATTAAATTACTTAACAACACATCTAGACCTATAGTTTTCTAAAGGTGTCTAGAAAGTATCTTTTCTACTTGTTCGATTATGTTGTTTGTCTTTGACTTCAGTAATAACGCAGGCACGTGGAAATTTTCAATGGAAATGTGTGGCATTTTCCGAAGGATTTATACGACGTCTCCGGCTTTACAGTCCGATAATGGAGCGACAAGACGGCACGACACACATACTTGAGATTCTATTGAGTTTTAAAAATTGTATCTTAAAGAAAATCGTTTTGTTTAGATGAAGAAATGAATATCGTGCTGGTATCAGCTTAGGAAATACTCGGAAAAATTCGTGGCAGCTTAATAAATATATAAATATTTCCTACATTCACACCAATTAACCTAGCCCAAAGTAAGCACTTTTAAGGCTTGTGATATGGATACTAGGGTAACGGATAGACATACATATATCATACATAAATAAGTAATATTTATAGAAATATATACAAACATCCATGACTTAGGTACAAATACTCGTATTCAACATACAAACATCTGCCCCAGGACCGTCGGTGCGAAACGCAGGATCGCTACCGTTGCACCAAACAGTCGTCAAAAAAAAAATTAATGGTAAGAGCACTATTGTGGATAACGGCTTCGAGTCCGGACTGACACCTAATTTTAATTTTTTTCTTTGAATAATTCCTTTAGATATAAAAATCTAGCAGTTAAATATTTAACTAAAAAGAGCAATGAAAATATGTTATAATATATAAAAAGCACGTTGATGCCTGAGAGACGATAATGGAGTGCTTATCTTTTAATTACAGTTTGTGTCTACAACACTTTTACACAGTGTTGTGGTTATTTGTATGGTGGTATTATCAATACCACCAATATTTTATACTATTTTATTACATTGTATTATATTATAACCTTAATATATTAAAAGTTATCTAGCTGTGATCTCTGGGCCCCTTGTGTTAATTTTTTGTTTATCTACTTAATTGCCTGAAGCGTATTGTGATTTATTTTTACTGTTGGCAACTTTTTGACCGAAAACTTCATTATCCATATCAGATTATGTTTAGATTAAGAATGACTGTATTCGTCACAAAATTAAATAAATATGTAAATAAAAAAACATTTTTTTGAATTAAATGCTATTCGTATTCACTCTACTTATGCAGGAGTCAGTTCGTTTGTTTGTTATAAGTACTGAGTTATATGAATCAGAAAGCTGGCAGCTGCTGACTAGAAGTTATTGTCTCAGAGTGGCACCGGGCTGCGCCTGCGCCGACTGTATGCGTTTCTATTTTATGGGATCGTAACGCAGTTGTTATTCAGTATGGGGAACTTTACTGCGTAATTGAAGCGAAAATGAATAACACAGCTGCCTGTGACAAAATATTTACATCACAGAAACTTGTCGCACTGCCGAAAACAAAGAAAGGATATTATACAAGGAGGCGCAAAATTAATCACTCTATCGGAAGATGTTATAATTATTGCAAATAGTGTCGTACGTCTATCATATATCACAATTGTGATCTAGACATCTACAGAATATAAACAGACAAGCAATCGAGCGCTATTCTTAGTAAAAGCGTAGAATTATTCTGTTTCCAATCTCCCGTTTTGGCGATTTGACATGGCCAGTAAGATCGCCCGATTTACCCGCCCCAGATTTCTTTCTTTGGGGCTACTTGAAGTCGCGGGTTTATGCCAACAAGCCTCAAACAATCGCAGCTTAAGAGAAAATTCGACAGGAATGCGAAAAGTTACAACCGGAAATGTTGCCAAAAGTCATGGAAATGCGATAAAACCTGCACAAATGTGTATCAACACTGGCGGCAGCCACATGACGGATATCATATTTTCCACTGAACAGGTAAATGTCTTAATAAAGATTACCATCACTCAAAATATATTTGGTGATTAATTTTGCGCCACGTAGACGTATATAATATGAAATGCGGTGTATATTTCATTGGTCTTCTCCTTTAGTGTGTAAGTCTCTATAGTTCAGTTATTTCTGGAAGAAACTATGTTTAGCCTCGTATTATCGTTGATAGTACTTTTCCTGTTTTTATTCACGCTTTATTTAATAAACAGACTCGAATTTAGTCACTCATTTGGTGACTAGTTTAGGGTTTTGTATCTTTCGTTGTGCGATATTAAAGTGTATTTTGCGGTTTTTAAACTGTTAATATTTTTCATAAAAACCGGTTAAATATTACATAATCTCAAAACGTACTCATTTCAGACACATTTTAAAATGTAAAGATGATGTCCATTTTTGAGGCTCTTAATTATACTGTACTCGGAGAGCCATAATGCTATTTTGCCTTAGCAGAACCTGACCCGACCAGATGCGGAATATTTTTAGGAGATCTAGAAGTAATACTAAAGTAACTTCCGGTGTAAAAATATTTTTTGTGAAAAAAAGAAAACTAAAAATCAATTATTCCTTAATACCATCGATATTACATGAATATGTAATTAATTAGGTTATTAATAGCTTAATATATTTTATCTTAAAAAATGTTTATATATTTTTTACGGTTCTTAATTTACACGATTTTTATCATCATATATCAAAAATATTAATTTCTGACGCATTTTCAAATAAAAAGATGATGTCCATTTTTAAAGGTTTTGACGACACAAGGGGCAGTTATTTGTTGTGTGTCGAATACGATCATTTGGGTATTTGTATATATATTTTTATAAATATTACTTATTAATGTAGATAGACATACAGATGTATGTCTATCCCTTAACCTAATATCCATAACACAAGCCTTTATAATGCTTACTTTGGGCTAGGCTTATTGATGTGATTGTAAGAAAAATTATTATTTTTGAGCCTCCAAATCACTCTTGTTATAATTTTACTGTCGTCGTTGCCGGTTATTTCGACATTATACGTAGAACGTCCCGGTGTACGAAACGTGCGGTTTATTCGTAATAACCGTCTATTTGCGTTTCGTCTGCGCAGAACAACTTGCTGCAACAAATTTCAATTGTCGTCTATATTTTTGTTTTGAATTACCCGTGGGTTTCACTTTTTCCATCGGGCATCCAGACGCACACCGGGCTAATACTCTTTCTTGGTTGCTATTTCTACCTATCGCAACAAGCGCTTCTCAACACCTTTCGTAATGCGCACAGCAAAGGAGTGGACCTCCCTCCCTGCATATGTTTTCCGAATACTTATAACCTTAGCGAGGGTTAGGTCATTCCATCGTGGACTCTATCTTGGCTTCCGGGCTTGATTACGATCAAGAGTGAACCTTTTCTAAATAAAAAAAAAAACGTAAGAGGTACTAGTACTTACATTCCACTAATATTTGCTTAGTTAGCACTGTTTTGACTGAGCTTTCTCACGACACTCATGTCACCCACATGCGATTTCGTTTAAAACAAAGAAAAAGTGTGTTAAATAAACGTTATCTTATCAAATCTATAAGAACGAGTTTTTCCTAAGTTAATATGATTTTGGAGTGATTAAAAAGCAATTAGTATAGAATATTTTATTGTGTTTCGTGTGGTAACAAAACAGATTTTATTCAACAATTTAGTACATACACATGAACCCTGTAAGGGCATAACGATATTTTTAGGTACCTAAAACTAATAAAATAAATTAAATTGCTTGTATTAAATTTATTAAAAAAACCAAATAAAACAAAATCTCTCTTTTCTACTAAACATTTAGAAATTATAATTATATATCTAAATTTATAATAGAATAATACTTACATTATTATTAATATATACAATTAAATTATTATAAAATTGTTGGGTTGTCAAAATTATTATATTTTTCAATTGAATTAACAAGGTTATTTAATTGCACGTACTTATAGAATTCATTAAGTTTATAATAGCAATTATCATTATAGTTATCATTCTGACATGTCACAAAGTTTTAATAGTCGATTTCTTTAATTTGAATTTCGTGAAAAAAAAAAATATTTTTTATCACGTTATCTACGTAGATATTAAATCACCTTCGTTAGGCGTTCGCGTCCCTGGACAAGGCTGAATTAGTAAACCGAGTGGGCGACATCAGTGAGCCGGGACGCAATCTATGGCTATTAAATTCCGATGCGGATAGTACAACTTCATTCATTACTATTTCATTTTAGATTTATGTGTCAAAAATTCTTGGCGTGGGAAAAAATGTCTGCGGCCACAATGCTTTGTACTAAGTAGGCTTGCCGCACAGTGGGTTGTGCCCTTACAAGCAATTGGACATACAGAGGTGTCTTTACCTATGGTGCAGGGTGTGCGTTGCACACGGGCAACGCGAGCGCCCCCTACGCTGAGCATTTTTAATCATTGCAATGTGTCTTTGGGCTTTAGTAATCTTTGTCACAAAACATGTATTGTTTGTATAGGAACGTTCCAATGTGCGCCTGCGCCGATCCGGTAAACACGTTCACAAATCAAACACAGTTGACACTGTTCGCGGTATTAATGGCGCTGGCAATAAATAGAAACGCTCGAAATACGCGTGAACTTGTATCCGGCAATAACGCGCGTCCTTGCGCGAGCTTTATATAAAACGCTTTTTTGGATTATTCCAAGAATCAGTAGTAGTTAATCATTTTTTATTTAACAGCTGCTAGTATGTCAAGATATGTTTCCTGTTAGTTTGAACCGTGTTTGAGTCATAATTATTGCGTAGGTGGGGAACAGTTTCATTTGCACCGCGATAATAAGGGCAGGAATGCGACAGACCACTTATGCGGCGGTGGGCGGCGGTTGAACGACCTGCCTGCAGCGTCTCGATCGCCGCGTTTCGCCCGCTTCACGTGAACCGGTGCTATCGCTCACCACACAGCGTGTCTTATGTCTACACACACAGTGTAGTCTAAATATCTCTCCTCTTTCGCAATGGAATCGAAAGTTTTCACTATACCGCTAGTCGGCAGCATTGCGCAAGCAAAACTGCGTTGGAAATAGGTGACCTGGTTAGATGGGGTTTGATAATTGCGCTGGTTTGCGGACGCTGTTTATGCGTTCCATTTGCGGGACAAGACGGTGCAGCCACGCGTTACGCTATCTCCTCTCGAAACCTTAGCTGTAGACATACGCATAGATATGAGTTACTCTATATCCTTCCGAAAAAAGACATATCTCCAGTTAGGTGGTACTTAATACATCCGGACTAGTTGAATTCATTCAATCCGTATTAAATCACGAGGTATTAAATCCGGACTAGTCAGCCGGTGATTGGCCAAATGATATGATTGGTTTGGATATACTGGATATGCTAAGAAATTTTAAACGGAATGGTTGGATATATATCCGGGTATAACCGTCTGCGGTTGCTATTAACTCGAGTTTCGTATTCTACGTTTATCTCTTCGACTTTATTCTAATAACGTAACTTTAATTAAACATCATAAGGGCTAATTTCACCATCTGTTTAGCAAAATCAAGTTTAATAAAACTATTTTCTGCATAACCAAGTTTAAGTGGTAATTTTGATTTCATCGTCACACCGATTTCACTGGATACATTTTGTTCGCGGTTACGTAAACTGGGATTGATCTAAAATGTGCAATTTTGGTTGACAAATAACAGAAAACGCATCATTGAAACTTTCTTTCAAAGCTAGTGTTAACACTCATTTCATTATCATACAATGAAAATATCAAAATCGTATAGCTCTAATGACAGAGACAGCTCTTGAACGTCGAAAATCGGCCGCTCAGAATTTGAACTGGGTTCAACTTGAGTTACGTTTAATTGGAGCTCCCATGGATCAGCTTCAATGACGAAACGTATGTGACGCCATAACTGTATGAGTTCTTAGCCAGTTTTCGTATTTTTTGGTAATGAATCGAACTAACAGGTTTAGGACTCGATCGTGACGGAGACGTGACTCGAATTATGAAATTCGCAAAAATTAAAAAAATATGACCAAAAAGCATTAGCTCTATGGGTGAACAAAAAAAAATATTTTTCAAGCTTCAGCATTGATGTTGATGCGTTGATGAAAACCAAAAAACATACTCAGCACTCAGTTTAGCGCGTAAACTGGGTTTGGCTCGAGTTGATCGCGTTTATTTTCTATGGTGAATTCAACCGATAGTCTTCTTTTCCAATAAACTGCGCTCGGCAGTAACTGCTGCTCTATTAGGTTGCTTTTTCTTAGTTCGAATTGTTGTAGTAACCGATTATCAATAAAGCTATGAATTTTTAGTTAATTTGTTGTTATCGATGCGAGACACTTTACATTAAAAAGGCACCGACGGTCCTGGGTTCGAATCACGGAAGAGAAATACGAGCATTTTTCTATAAATATTACTTATACCTCATACGTATGTCTATCCGTTAAGCTAGTATCCCTAACACAAGCCTTACAGCTCACTTTGGGCCTGGTAATTGCATTTTAATCACCATATTCTATGTTTCTATTGTAAGAACTATATAAAATGTATTGTCCTTACGTAAGATTGGAATTTAACCAGATAAACCCCACACTTATTCTGTATGAGCTATATGTAAGCTTACAATGGTGAATACTACTGAATTTACAGATCCCTAATGGAGAAATAGGTCACTATACTCACTGGTACGTGCAATAAAATAAAGCTTTTACGAGTGTATTGCTAACAGAGTCAATATTAGTAACGTTATTGGCTCCGCAGTGATGGTGGTTCGCGTCGATAGCGCGGTCCTTCGGTCGTTCTCGTTGTAGCTCGTAAACCGACCATCTGTGCGTTGGAATAAACACAACTTTCGAGTTAATACGCTTTTATTTATGTTGCGATCTACCACTGGTTTCTGAATGTCATTATGAGCCGAATTTACGAGATCGCAAAACGCTATCCAATAATAATATAATTTAATAATATTTCTTACTTTATCACCTTACTGGACGACCGACTGTCCTAGGTTCGAATCCCGAAAGGGATAGACGTTTGTGTGATGAATACGAGTCATGGGTATTTAATTTACATATACTTCTATTAATAATACATGTTCATCTATCATATATGTATATTTTTTCATTACCTTAGTATCCATAACACAAGCTTTAAAGTGCTTACTTTTGGCTAGGCTGATTGGCGTGAATGTAAGAAATATTATTATTATTATCCTAGCCAAAAGTACTGTAGACTTGTGTTATGGATGCTAGGGTAACGAATAGACGTATATGATACATAAATACGTAATATTCGTAGAAACATATAAATACTGATGACCCAGGTAGGTACTAAGGCTCGTGTTTATAATAAAAAATCTATCCCTTCCGGGACTCGCGCCTTGCCTTTTTAACTGTCGCAGAGAAAGGCAGGAAATAAAGATATCATTAAGATAGAAGAAAGGTAAGAACTGTAAGCTAGTGTTATTGATACTAGGATAGACATATGTATATAGATATGTAATATTCAAAGAAATATTAAATGCTCGTATTTGTCACGCAAACATTTGCCCCTTCCGGGAGTCAAGCCTAGGACCGTCGGTACCGTCACACTAAACGATATTCATTATTATTTGAACCAAGGTTTGTTGGAGCCCAGTTGTCACAGCCGTCACAGTTTGATCGAATTGTTGTATAATATAAAAACCGGTAGCGGCACCGTTTAATAGAAAAGAATAGGCCGTTAATTAAAAGGCTGATTAAGTAAGTTGACTGCGACACAAAAATAAACAAAGTAATTGCGAAAACCATTTACAGTCTGCATGAAGCGGTTAGCTTTACCGCAGCTTTCCAGACTCTTTGTTGTGGTGAGAAATAATTTACGGAAAGTTTAAGAACTGGCTGTGTTTACAATCGTAAATGTCGACGGAGCTAACAATAAAACTAGCTATGAATGAGTATTGATGAGTGATCCAATTGTTGGAACGGTAGAGAACAGACGCCATGTTTTTAGCTGGTCAATGGATTACGTCATTTGGCTGATAATTATTTACGTAACTATGACTAAACAGTGATTACAATGCTACTGTAATTAGCTTTAATAAATAATTGGTGACTTATATTACTCTTTATACAGACATCTGAATTATAATTAATTATACATTATTTTTAATGTTAAAATACTAGAAAAAATAAACTCGGCACACAAGTAAATTCTCAGGCGCCGAGTTGACCTTTTCCACTATTTTTCTATTAAAAATAATTTACAATACACTTGCATTGAAATATGCAAAAATATATAAAATCACATAACTAATTAATTAATTTGCTTTTTTTCGGTGTATTTATAAATGTATGTTTTATTCTTTTGGATTTTTTTCTAAAAATTAAACTAAAAATGGTTTCTTCAAATTGTAAAGTAATTCAATTTGTTAAGATATAAAATTATGTTGTGTTAACATAATAATAACACAGCTATTTATCAATGGTTCGATACCTACAAGATGAAAAGACGGGGCGCCGGCGTTAGCTTAAGGAATACTTTTAAAAAGTCGACGGGTCTTTTTCGGAGAGCACTCGCCCGGAATAGAATAGAATCATTTATTTGCGAACACTGAGTACATACAGTTATTTTGTACAAATAATAATTTGACAGGTCTACAATATTTGCTTTATGATGTAGATATGCTGATGAAGTTAAACCAACATATACATTGACTAAATTAATGAATTAGGTATGTCACAATATATTTCAATTATAATTTCGATTGATTGGTTAGATTTTTTTTATTAAGGATGGGTTAGCACTTGATTCCAATCAAGCCCGGGGGCCAAGACAGAATAAACGATGGAGCGAGGTAACCCTAAAAAAGTGCCTATTCACGGGGCTTTGTAAATGGACGGGTTATTAGTTCTCGGAAATACACACGCAGGGAGGGAGTTCCACTCCTTTGCTGTGCGCATTATGAAGGATGTTGAAAGGCGTTCAGTGCGACTGGTAGGAATAGCAACCAAGAAAGGGTGGTAGCTTGCAGTGCGTCTGGATGTCCGATGGAAAAAGGGAGATGGCGGTATGAGCAAATGCAGCTATTGAGCACAATAGTATAAAAATGTCATTTAAAAGTTATTGTCTTAACAATCAAATTAATTATGTAAAATTGAGTTTAATGTACAGTGGAGGTTTAGAAACAAACACTTTAGCTAGGACACGTGTTTATTGTTTATTGCAAGCTACTAGTCAAAAAGGTGTAACAGATTTAGTAGGTAAAATACGAGGCTAGGGCACTGCAAATATTAGAAGCACTTACGTATCTATTCAAGTTATATTATCTCATCACAAGTAGTTTCAAAATAGATAAAAGACTTAGTATTAACATCTCAGAACTTACCCTCTAGATAATAAAATCGTTACAAATGCCTGCGAGAAATCTTTTACCTCTTATTTAGCTGAAGAATTATATCATCCGCTCCTATAAGCCGATAATCCGAAGAACTGGCGGCGTCCATTGCGTGGGCAATACTCGCCTTCGCACGACCTTTGCCATAACAACACTCCATCTACGACATGCCCACATAAAGACAAAACGTGAAAGCCTTTGAGAAACGCACCGACACTCGATCTTATGAGACAGCTATTGGATATTTCAGCGTTGCCAGGATATTACTTTTTTGATGATTATTTGAAGGTCAAAAAGGTGTGAATGGCCAACTAAACTTATAATAAGTATGTTTTTTAATGCTAGAAGTTTCTTACCGACTAACTTACAAAGCCATGGCATAGTTGACTTTCAAATGCATCGTAAATTCTCATTTTGAATAAAAAGTATTCTATCACTTATCTTTGTAACACTACGATACTTCTCACCTTCTATGTTACACGACTCTAAATGTTTCTTTTACTAGTACGAATTAATAAAAAAACGAAAAATAAATTAAACTTTTCGATTTGAAGACAAAAATAATAATATAATCTGTGATTTTACTTTATGGCGTTTATACATACTTTATACATAATAATATTAATTATTTATAACATTCATACCAATTAGCTTAGCCCAAAATAAGCACTGTAAGGCTTGTGTTATGGATACTAGGATAACGGATAGACATACAAATATATATGATACATAGATATGTAATATTTACAAAAATATATATAAAAACCCATGACTCAGGTACAGATGCTCGTATTTATCACACAACTATTTGCTCCTTCTTGGACTCAAACCCAGGGCCATCTGTGCAAAAGGCAGTATCGCTGCCCAAACAGTCGTCATAGTACAGTTACATCACTACATAGTATAAAACAAAGTCGCTTTCTCTGTCCCTATATCCCTATGTATGCTTAAATCTTTAAAACTACGCAACGGATTTTAATGCGGTTTTTTTAATAGATAGAGTAATTCAAGAGGAAGGTTTATATGTAGAATACATGCATAATATAGTAGAGCATTGCATCCGTGCGAAGCCGGGGCGGGTCGCTAGTATTTTATATGTTGCATTTAAAGTGGTTTGTTTGTTTGCTATCGACTTGAGTATAGTATAGTAATATTTTAAATACGCATTTAACAGATCAGGAATTCAATAAGTAAGTCCAAGCTTAGTACCAGCCAACATAGCCGTAGAATTTGGTTCTGTTTTTCGTTCCCTTCACTAGTTTACAGTATTAGAGTAGTTTTCTATATCAAATAAGAAAATGTTACCATTTGAGCTAACTTATGGTACTTTTTACTATCAGCTAATGGCAACACTGATTTCGTTGTCGGTTAAGTGGGATATCGTGTGGAAAGCGAGCGAATACTAGGCTGTTTACAACTTGGGAGGTTTCACAACGGCTATTATAAGCGGTAAAGGCTATGAGGAATTTCACCGGCAGCTGGTGAAAGTTTCGTTCAGCAATCTGTGGAGGCTGGGACACTTCGAAAGTGGGACTGCCCTTTCGCCGGATAAATCACTTGTTCGCCGCTTTGTGCGGTAATTGCTCGACAATAGGACTTTGTCTGGACTTACATTGTCATAAGTCATCACGTATAATATTGTAAATGTTACTTCTGCTAAAGTTAACGAGTTGTTTGCGCACATTCTTCTTGTCAGTTAAAAGACGTCCTGAATGGGTGGTAGGGAAAAATGTTAGACGATTCAAAACGATTTATTTTAAGTGTATTTGAATAAATTTCCCACATCGCCGAGGTTGTTGTTTACCGTCCTAACGCCACTCCGCGGACCCGGGTTCGATCCCTGGTCCGGTCAATGTAGAATACGAACTTTTCTATATTGGCTCGGGTCTGGGTGTTGTGGTACCGTCGCTATTGCTGAATTGAACACAACTGCTTTAGCTACTAAACTTGGGTTCAGATATTATTATCATTACATATATTGTTCTGAACCTAAATTAAATAGTTAAAGCATTTGTGTAAGAAGTTTAGAAACAACGACGGTACCACAACACCCAGACCCGAGGCAGTATAAAAAGAACTTTTTTACATTGAGTTCATTTTCTACAATTATCCGGTCGGGGAACGAACCCGGGACCGGCTTTACCATGAAAATTGGTATGCGAGCCACTCCATCACGGCTGTTGTCAAGCAATGTACGTAATGTTGTCTTATATTTCTTTATAATTCTTAAAGTACTTAAATCTATGGTATCCTATAAGATTGCATACAATGCAATACGAATTTATTTTGATGGTTTTCAGTTATTATATTAAATTGGAGAATAAAGTTGTCGCATCAAGGTATCCTTTTGTCGGAAGGATAGATTAGCATCGTTGTGATTTGAAAGTCGATGAAACGAAAAAGCGACAGTAAAAAGAGGCCGACACATAAATTCATAAGATTTAAAGTAGGAGAAAATGAGATAGGAAGCATTATGTACGTGCGTTAATAAATGTCTGTGTGCGCATCCGTAGCTTAAGAGAGGGCATCACAACAACCGTGGTGTTTTGTATACGTGTACGTATCATTTTTGAAGGTTTCATTTCTACTACGTGTCAATTGCACACATGCTTTTTTCCGTCTTTATATTTTTTTATATTTTTAACTGTCTTTTTTCGATTAATTAAATTTAAAATGCGATAAAACCAGTTGCTGTTTTTTACAATTTAAGGCACAATGTTGCCGCACGTAAAAAGGTTAAGTGTGAGTTTTCGAATATATAAGCGATACATGCGTTTGAGTTGAGGATTTGAGATACAGAACTCAATTTCGTAGGATTAAGGTTTGTTTTACAACTATCTGCTAAGAGACAACAGTAACGTTTGGATATAAAAATGACATTCAGGGCACAGACTACCACTTATTGGATTAGCTAGTAATTTTTAGTATTACTTTATGCCACGTTTCAATCTGTTATGCAAAATTTTAATATTTAAAAATAACAAAAATAATGTCTTTAAATTAAACCGTTTTAAACAGTTATTTTTTTTATATTTAATCCTAAAGGTCCTTTTACAGTAGAAGTATTCTGAGGATAAATAAGTTAACAAATTACTATTTTTTTCATTCACACTAATTAAGCTATAGCCCAAAGTAAGCAGTGTCTGGTTTGTTTTAAAACAAACTTATAAACAAAATTTAATAACAATAAAAACTTCATAATACGCCTAGGGCAAAGTAAATAACAAATTAACACAAGCTGTCCAAAGATTAATAGCACTTAATATAATATATAATATAATACAATGTAATAAATAAATATTTATTTGATAGAAACGCTCGCCCTTTCCGGGATTTGAACCAAGAACCGTCGGTGCAGAAGGCAGGATCGCTTCCGGTCAACAATATTCGATAATGATCGTTACAAATGTAACGATTCTAAACATCAATTAATTTATATAATAAATATAATAAAATTTTGTAATTTTATTATATATAAACTACTGACTCTACCATCAGATCGTAAAATTGGGAGGCTCTTGTAAGTATAACTGGTGAAAAAAAAACTCGGACAAGGTCCGACCTCCATCTTACATTTATTATTTACATAAGGAACTTACTAAATCACTGACTCGCGCGCAGTGTGTGCTTTTATTTCAGATATTACATAAATTATGCATTTGATATATTATGGGATCCTAAGCAAGTGGAACGCTCCAACCTTTACATCTATCGAAACAAGGATGTTTTTTGGTCGCAGTGGTCTCAAGTAACATTTAAGGGACAAATCACTGTTCTCTAGCAAGGATTTGTGGTTTATCCAATCTAATAAAGTACTCGGGCCCTTCAAAACCATGTTCACCCACTGCAGACAACATCGCGCCTACATTTTATGTCGGCTACATGTTTTTTTTTTTAAATTAGGCGTCCCTTTACTTCTCTTTGTTTGCCCGATATATCCCTGAGACACAATCTGAGAATGCTTACTCTCTCTTCTCAGATTTGAATCTGGTTATGTTTATTAAAAAGCTACCAAGCTATAGAGATTATTGGTCTTCTAGTCCAAACTTGCACGATCCTGACGTTTCTATGTTTAAGCATTCAATAGATTTAGCTGGATTTTGAATAACTTGCATTTGAATGACAACAGCCTTGTACCCGATAAGAAAGAACGGTAGTGAAAGTTTTTTTTTATTGAAAATATGTGAGCGCTATCTCGCTTGATGGTAAGCGATATAGCGCTTACATATTTTCAATACCTACCTATTAATTTATACTATTTTTTTTATGTAGATTTTTAATGGACTTTTGTGTAACAAGATATGTCTATTCTATTGTATCCTAAACTTGATAACTATATACTAAAATACTTAAGATAATGGTTTAAATGTTAATTTAATATATGTTAGAAGCACTGAGGTGTAAGAACTAAATACTTATAAAAAATTACCTTATCGTATATTTTATTTATTACTCAGTTTATCTTCAAGTGCTTTTTTAAATTTCCATATACTCGTATTTTAATGAAATTAAACCATCGCCGATTTGAGGCAGTTTATTCAAAATACGTTTTTGAGTATTTAATTATTATTTGGCTGATGTTTTGTATTGAACTGCAACCCGATATCCCTGACGTAATTCTTTACTCTGCTATAAATTAAATCGAACAATGGGTACAAGCAACCGTTCCGCACTGTTCGGCGACCCTCTCGGAGTGGCTTCCCCTGATAACCCGCCGAAATCACTTGTATGAGAACATTAACAGTTGAAGGGTGCAACGGGCAGGGTCAGGAAGGGTGGTGACACTTAATAAACAACCCTAATCATTTCTAATCTGCGAGGAAACTGCGACGCTGTCATGCAGATGGGTTGGCATTGTAAGCGCAATGACCCCACTTTGCATAGAAACGCTGACTGTACTTTACATTGGGATATAAAGATGAAGTTAACCGAAGTTAATCGAAGGCTTGATAAGCTCAAAACAATAAGGACGACCGTTTAGTGAAACGGTAGCGATCCTGCCTTACGCACCGATGATCCTGGGATTAAGTCCCGGAAGGGGCAAATGTTTGTATGATGAATACGAGCATTTGTACCTGAGTCATAGGTATTTATATATATGAAATTAAATTTTACTTAGTTATGTATGATATATGTAGGTCTTTACGTTACCCTTTCCGTTACCATAACACAAGCCTAACAATGCTTACTTTGGGCACGGCTAATTGGTGTGAATGTAAAAATTATTATTATTAAATACTGGAGGGAGACTCTGTACCAGGGTCGTCTGCTTAGGTACCTCCGTCTTACCTATTTCTGCCGCAAAGCAGCAGTGCTTGCATTGCTGTGTTCCGGTTTGAAGGGTAAGATATGGCAGTGAAATTACTGGGTACAGTGACTTTACATCTTGTGTCACAAGTTGGCAACGTACACTGTGGTTCTTGTGGGGTTGCAGTTTTGCTGCGAATCTAACAAGAGCCACATGTATTATTATAGGTGACTGTTACCACTTACCATCAGGTGGGCAGTTTGCTTGTTTGCCAACTTTTGCAATAAAAAAAAAAAAAAAAAAAAATGTTTTTATTGTCTGAACATATCAATAGGGCGGGGACCTGGTGATTTGTGATACAGATGAATCCCATATCAAACACCAGCTCCTCACATACCAACCTATATTAAGTGTAAATCTGTTATTGATTGTAGCAGCTTTGTAAGATTGCTTGAACTTGGATTTTTGGCCACCTGTGAGCACGGCTCCTGTAAGTAATAGAAACGTCTGGATTAAATAGAAAAATTAACATATGCGTCATTTATCCGTTAAAAATGGTTTAATTTTAATAAACGATAGGCGCGGATGTGATTTTTGAATAGAAAAAGAGTTGAAATATAATGGTAAGACCCACCTGAGATGGTTTAAGTCAACTCATTGAACGGGTTTTTTTAAAAGTAAGATGCGGTTCTGAATCTCGTGCGAACGTAAAGATGTTATGAACACAAAATAAGATTGTTTCAGGTGATATTCTTATGAAGTTTTTCAACATATTTTGCTTATCAAAAAGTAAGTATTTATATTTCTTGAAATTTTGGTTTGATAATTGGCGCCCCATCAGCTCAAGAATAAAATAAGATTACATATTAAATTTTAATTTGCTTTGATAGAAATTGCTTAAAGTTACTGTTACGAAACAGTGCGAACGTATTATACCGTCAAACATTGAGCTATTATTAATAGCTCAATGCCGTCAACAAATGTTATTGAGAGTCCGGTGGTCACCGTAAATGTTAAACAATCACTTCATGTTTATAAAACATTATCTATGAAACTCAACTTGATATATCACGTATACTTCCACTTTTGTTATACGACACTCATCGTAGTTGCTTTGATGCGTTATGGTGGAACCTAATACCTTTTTATAATGCAAATGAGATTTGGTCATAATAAAGGGAAGTTAAGGCGAATCTTACACTCCGCATCTGTAGTCCATTATAATCAATGGCTATCAATCTTTTTTGCTATTACACCGAATGAAGTCTAATAACTTCTAAAAATATGACTATCTTCTTAATAGTTAAACTATTAATTAATAAACTTCTGCTATAGATACTTAATAACGTACAATAGATAAATATAGACAAAGATGACTAGAGAACAAATGCTTACGTTATAAATAAAATAATACCGGGATTTCAAACTAACCTAGGCACCCCTTTGGCACAGAAGGATAGCGTTGCGCCAGGCGGTCGTTAATATATAAAGTAATCCATTCTAAATTGCGAATTAAGTTTTAGTAATGTCTAAGTTAAAAGCCATCTAGTCCCGATTCAATATTCTCATCTCGTACATCGGACAAACAAAGAGAAGTATAGGGACGCGCATTCAAGAACACGAAGCCGACATAAAACATAGGCGTGATAATAGGTCTGCAATGTGTGAGCATGCTTTTGAAGGGCTGAACCACTACTTTCGTTTCGATAAACCTCAAATTGAAATATCTGAAAATCAGTAATTCTCCTTAGGCGATGATATATGCTGAGATTTGACTGTTTCGACATAAATATTATTGTGTATATATAATGTAAATGTAACATTTTGTCATCCTTAAGTGTGTAGGGTTGATACTATTCTCATCTGCCTGCTGCTTAATGGTTAATTTTTTTTTATCACTATTCATTGATTTTGTGTGATCCGAGGTTGAGAATAAATACAAGATTCGCTTCAAAAAACTGTGCAAAGGGTGTAAAACAACTTTGAGTTGGATACTGAGGCGTGCTTTATATGTGTTGTGTTTTTGCTGTATTGTTTATTTTAGTTGTTTTATTTGTGATCTGCGAGGAAGTGTAAGAACTAAAACAAGGTTGTGAATATGGTTCTTAGTTACACTTTCGCACTTGTCACTCATTGAAATAAAAACACTTTTATTGAATTAGTGATGCAATATTTTTTTTTATTTTAAACTCTGACGTTACAACTCCTTTACAGAAACCATGATCACAAAGGCAACGGGTGTCTATGATTAATGTAAGTGTAAATAAAATTAAAAATAAAACAATTTTAATTCTATAAATTTAAGAGTAAAAAAGTGCCCGATTAAAATATTGGAAGATACATAGCACATGTGTGGCGACCATTACTTTAGTCATCCTGTGATCCCGGCTCCTGTAAAGGATTCGAAACGTCAGGATTAAATTTAAAAAAAATTAAAGGCGTCACTAATCCGATAAAAATGGTTTTTACTTAAAAGGGTGTAGATCTAAAAATAGTGTACCCCGCGAGAGTAAGAGGCGAATTATAATGTAATCGTTAGGAGTTTATCGCATGATGAACGACGGGTGAGAGGGTGGCCGGCGTGTGTGAATAAATCGAACCCGAGTCCACGGGTCGGGCAGATTAAAATAATCCGAGGGCGGCATTCGTCTACCGACGTCCTCGCGGCGGGGTTCCTACGAACAATCAAAGAGTTTGTATTTAATCTTAAGATATAAAATAGCCATTTAAAAAACAACCACGCCTCCGAGCCCTCAGGTCAAAGAGTTTATTTAAATATATCGCTCAGCGATTTTGACGTAGCATTTAATAATTTTACAATAATATATAGCATTTTTTTTCTGTCATGTCAAGATGACATTTGTAGCGCAAATGAATCCGACCATACTGCCTCCTAGACGTCGGTCGGTACATCTACCATTTATATAATTTTTATATTTTTTATTTGTTTGTTTGCGTATGTGAACTGGTATATGTACGATTTTTTTATTTTCATATTTGTATATGTGTATACGGTGTGTATGTATGTGTATGATATATGATTGCTAGTTTTTTATATGTATGTGTGTACATGCAATATTTAATTGTAAGCCGCTGTGTTTTTTTTCTTTTTGTCACTCACTGAACCCTGTCAGAATAACAGCGCCTCTGTGACTATTCTGCCCAGCTGTGAATGACACAGATGTAAAATGCTGAGACGGGGTATTTGTTGACCCCACACATAAGATTTTTTTTTTCTTTTGTTCTCATCGTTCGTCCCTTATTTTTTGTTTCTCTCTTCTATCCTTGTTTACTCTGTGTGTGTTTGTGTATGTGTGTGTCAATAAATGTTTTTTCTTTCCTTTCTTTCTGTATTTATTTCTTTATAACATATCAACGCGTGGCGGAGTCAGCTAGTATTTCTATAAGATATAAATACGTATGTACAAGACAACCACGCCTCCGAGCCCTCGGGTCTTAGAGTTTATTAAGATTTTCACTGACATTTTATAACAATATACATATACTATTTAGTTATTTTTAATGTGCACGAGCAAATTCGTTAAAGCAGACCAAGGCGAAATTTTAGGGACCTAATAGAAGATTTATTGAATAAGGCCAAGTCAAAAGCAGCCTTAACCGACGAGCTTGAATGAAAGGTCTGATGAGAGTTGAAGAAACGGGAGATGTATGTCAGGATCGTGGGGAGTGGAACTCTGTGATCTCTACCTACCACTGCGGGAAAAAGCGTCATACAATCACGCGTGTATGTATGTAGCTATTATCTATGTACCAAAGCGTATTTAGTTTGAATCCTAGTAGATTTGTTGGTGACGTGCGCATTTGTTTATTTATTTGACGACCGTTGGGTTAACGCCTTTCGCGATGACAGTCCCGGGTTCGAGTTTCGGAAGGGGCAGATGTTTGTGTGATGAATATGAGCACTTGTACCTGTGTCACGTGTATTTCTATAAATAGTACGTGTATGTGTGTGTCGTATATATAAATAATAATAAATAGATATAAGACAACACACATTGTCCGAAACCCTAGCTAAAGCATTTGTTTAATGGAATTCAGAAAAAATGACGGTACCACAATACCCAGACTTCTTGCCCCATAAGTTTCTAGTCTGTGAAGTTTGGACAATATCACATTAACCCACATTACTCTGTTTCCAAGATGAGAAATTATGGGTTTAATTCGAATATTGAATCTTTCCGAATATTATTATTTTTTTGTGCATTTTATTCTAAATATCGTTACTTCTGTTAAAGCTGACGAGTTTCTTGCGCACATTCTTCTTGTCTGAATGGGTGGTAAGTAAAAATGTTCGACAATTAAATTGAATTTATTTTAAGTGCATTTGAATAAAGTTGTTTACATTTCATTAAAGACTGTTGGTGATGATGATGGGTGATCCATCCATGATAGGTTAAAATGTGACACGATTCAAAAAACTTATTTTAAGTGCATTTGAACAAAGCTTTTGTTTTCATTTTTATTGTCACTTCATTCATTTTTGATTGAATTAACCGCTATAGTTTTTTTTTTATTATTGGATTTTCATGTTTCTTTTACATCTTAGTTTTAACATGTTAACCATAAACTAAATCCGGACCCTCAAATTTGGCGAGACCTACTTTTTAGAGTTCCGTACCCGAAGGATGAAAACGGAATCCGATTGCCGTCACCCACGTGTCCGTCTATCTGCCGTCTGACACAGGTCTTACAGCTTCTGGCGCTACATTCTTAAAATTTGTTGATCAAAAGCGGCACAAATTGTTCAAAAGCATTTTTTTTTGTTTTTGGCTCCCAAACAGACAAAAAGGTTGACCTACTCCAGGGTGAGTTGGATATCGTTGGTTGGAACTCATTGAGTATAATAAATAATGTATTTATTGTTTTAAATAAATATAGGAAAACAGAGGAATGAGACGCCACTAAAGTCAGTTTTTATATATTTTTTTGTCTTTACGGTTCTAATGGCTTATGGAGCGTTTGTCCACAGTTATATATAATTTTGAAGTATTTTTTAACTTTCCATTTATTATAGAATTGGGCATATTTAACAAAAAATGCTAATATATTGATAAATTAGACTTTTCTTTGAAATTATAATTCGGGAGAAAGTTTCATCTCACAAAGAGTTTTATTAAGGTCACTCACTTACTGCTTATGAATAATTCTGCTTTTCATATTCTACATTTGGTACGGAATCCTAAACGTGCAAAGTCCGAAAAGCACTTGGCCGGTTTTTGAGATGATTAAAATTTGTCATTCTAGCACCACACGTATAGTATAAGCTTAATGTCACTCTCTGTGCATTAGTTGTTGGTAAAGCAAGAAAATAAAAATAAATTCTACTGAAGGAAATCGAGTTCTTCCGAAGCAACTAAAAATTTTTACGTCAAACGAAACACAATTTAACTCGAAACGATTCAACATGTTTATAGCCTGGAAGACTTTATTGTCTATTGTAACATCTCTTTCCATGTAATCTGAGGCGGTTGTGATTTATGTAGTGGTCGGCAGTAACGATCAGTAAAAGCGATACCTTCAGATTGAGCAGCGTCCGTCTCAAGCCATTTGGGGGCGGTAAATCTCCGGCGAAGCTACAAAACGTCCAGTTATTGTCCAGGATAGATTTACGAGTACTATCAACGATCGATTGATATTAGCTCATGTAAACAGTAAAAAAGGCCCAATATATTCATAGCAGTATTAATAGGTTAACATTTCAAGAGTGGAACGTTTGTAACGATATTTCAAATTGCTCTAGTTGAACTTCTCAAGATGTTCAAGCATGGCAAAAAATCGGTAAGAATAATGAGAAAGAAGCTTTTGTCTTTATTATATTTTTTTGTTATTTTAATTATTACCCAAGTGTTTAGTAATTACCGAGCACTCGAGTGGATAGCGAAGGATGTGAGTTTGAGTCTAACCCGAAATCTGAGAGGTTTTTTGTAATAAATTCTATAGACATAAAAGCTGGTACAAAAGCGTTTAAAATTTATTGGAGAACGTCTAATCTTTTGAATACTAGCTCTAATGCGTATCATAATAGAGCAGGAATTGAGTTGATATAAACAATTACGATGTTTCATGGTCAATAAAACTAAGGTCAAAGATCCGTCGGACACCTGAGACCAGTTAATTTTTCTAGTAAAAAGTGATTTTCATTTAAAAGTAAGTCATAAATGAATAATGATTGCATAACACCGGACAAAGGAGCCTTTCTTTCTTCCATACAACTAAGGCTAAACGTGTACCTGAGATTCAAATATACCAAAAAATAGCAAAAAAATTGTAGATTCCGAAAAAAATACTCATTTATTTTTAAATACATTTGTACCACTAAAAACAATCATTCGAAAATATACATTACTTGCAACAAATGTTTTTTTTAGCTGGCAAGCATATTTAAGCAAGATTTTGAAGCGTTTTGTAACTTAGTCATGTAAAAATTTTTCGATATTCAGTCTGAAATATAATATGTATTCAAGTTTATCAGCAACATGCTGCTTTATGAATTCTTCTGATTTTAATAAATACAGTAGGATCAGGAGTAAAAAATAGATATTTCTTGTTATTGCGAATCATTCTTAGCGTTTAGTTATTTTATCAGCCTACGGACTTTACTAAAATACCGTGTTCCAGAGCCGTGAAAAACTTGTTAACAGCTGACTGACTGTCACATTTAAAATAAAGCCTTTTATTTATACATTCCGTATAGTATGTAATCGCTTTTCGTTTTTTTTTTGTCTCTGAGAGTGCTATTTGTTCGTGGTGTTTATTTCATTTTAAATCGGCTATTCTTTCTGGATTTTCGTTTCACTTTGATGACCTGGTTGTATTAACTTGGACTTAAGAGAGCTTGTTTTATTAGAATTGTGTATGACCCATAAGATGTAGAAAACAAAATAATTGAATAAAAAAGTATAAATATGTATGGTTTTATTACAAGATCTACTATACTATAGTTATTGAATAAACCTATGTAATTAAAGCTAAGAATAGCAATCTACTTTTAATAGATATTTATGCTATCTATTATTGTTCAGAATAATATCACTTTCTAAATAATTAATAGGTACATAACCATATCAAAAATGACCAACAAAAATATATTTCTTGATGTCAACGGAAATTCCTTAAACGTAAATGGTAAATTAAAAATAGCAAATAATAATTAAAGTAAGTGTCAAGGTTATGGCAGTGTACTATTAACATCCAGATTTTTTTAAGTATCATTTTTGATTATTAATAATAAACAAAACGTCAATCGGCGTGACAACTGTCACTGTTTATTTATGTCAATCCATCCCGTCAACGCCGCACTCAAAGCGTTTCGTTCTACGCAGTTGTGATTTAGTGTATAATTTTTTGGGTTTTATTATCTTTTTAAATATCTAATTTAAAGGTATATAATATATTAAATAAGTGTTTGTAAAAATTTATGATTTTTTTCAAATAATTTGTACCAAGGTACATTTTTGGCCCGAAAAGAAAGGTCTCCTTTGTTTAAATCATTGTTATAACTTTTTATGTTTGTATTGCTGTGTTAGTTGTGTAATTGGGATCGCTCGAATGTTTGTGTGATGAATACGACCGTTTACCAGAGTCATGGCTATTTATATATATTTCAATTAATATTACTTATTTATGTATCATATATGTATGTCTGTCCTTTACCCTAGTATCCATAACACAAGCCTTGCAGTGCTTACTTTGGGCTAGGCTAATTGGTGTGATTGTAAGAAATATTGTAATATATTGTATTATATTAATTTATTTTAAGGCTAAAGGCTAAAAATCTTATGTTGTGTAATTTAATTGTTTCTTGATTATTTTTAAACCATTAAATAAACGTTAGTGTTCTAAGTCAGAGAGTTTAGGAGTTTTTATATACGCAATTGAATAATTACCCTTGCCGTTAAAAACTCTTAAAACACATGAAAAAAGCGGAACTCTTGATGAGCTTTAGTTTAAACTAATATCGAAGCTCGGTTTAGTTTTACGAGAATTTCAGTTTCATAATCAAATAAAGACATAATTATGACAACTGAAATTCCGGAGCTCAAGCCATTGTTCTGAGTGAAAACGGATAAAAACCTAGAATATGGCAATTCAATTGTCATATTTAAGACTTGTGTTAAGTGATTAGCCCTTTTGTAATAAATTTAAGAAAAGGCCATTTATGAAAATGTGGAGGTTGTATCCTTTGTCCGAATTTCATTTCGTTACTGAGTTTACGCTATATTAAAAAAGTAAATAACCTTACAGCAACGTAACAATTAATAAAATAGCGATTTTTAGTTTCTCTTTCCTCGTCTTTCAGTTTTTTACTTTGTCTTCTGCGAATTCGGCGAAAACTATTCACACTAATATGATCCTGTCCCGTCCATTTTCATCAAGTTTGATCCGTCAAAAGTGTGTAAAACGATACTACATTCGTTCGAGAATTTGGGGCATCTCATCAACTGACCGGCAACGGAGTGGAAGGAATAATTTAAATACCTCTTCAGTCTGGCTTGTGTGCGTCACGAGGCGATTATTTCACTTGTGTGAAGAGGGGAAGTGGTAGCAATTAGCCGCGAAGTGACTCCCGAGTGCTACAAGAGGGTAACGCGAGAGCTCAGCTCATCAGACTAGCAACACTACCTTATGATAAATTATTTTTAATAGAGCCCATTCTAGAAAGTCAGCCGTCTAGTCAGTAGGTTGGAGTAATCTGCAATGTAATATAGGTATGTGCTTTCAATTCGCTAAGCCTTCATTTCTAGAATGGGTCCAGACTGCTCCAATTTTTCTTCTCGTTTTAGGGTTTTTTTTCATTTCCAAATTATACAGAAACGCAGTCGTGTTTTTTAGTTTTTTAAATTATCGTTTCTTATTATTTTAGTTTTATTATTGAATGAGTAGAGCCGTTCAGGCTGCAGAGCGTGCTAAACATTTGAATTTGGCTTCAAAAATCCGCCATTTTGTTTTTTTATATTTTGATATACCTAGTGTCACTGTTACAATAAATACGAATCTAACGACACCTCTCAAGCTAAAATCCATCGAGCCGTTCAGGCCGTAGAGCGTGCCAAACTATTATAAATAGGCACTGATTTAAAGAGGCAGTTGTAAATAGCAGTTTTGGTAAGTTAAAAATTATAAATGGCACATTTAATAACTAGTTCAGCAGTTAAAACTAAGCAGTAAAGTAAACAAAAATGAGAAATAAAAAATAATGAAATGGATCAGTGAATATATAATTGAGCAGAATAATAATTAAATGGGCGGTTAAAATTATTGAACGAACGGTTACGTGTAGGCAGTAATAAATCGGAATTTGTGGATAAGAAATCGCATTCTAAGCAATTCTATAACCTAACCTAACCTAACCAACCCTGTGATTGGTCGCTTCCGCCACCCGCGCTAATAAGCTCCGCCCAAATGAACTGCCGAACTATTTATCGAACCGCTGATTCCATCATTTTTACCGCTCATTCAGTTATTGACAGCCCGGTTATTTTTAGTATTGACATTGTATGATAAAATAACCGACTAACTGATTTTTTATTACTGTACATGTTTTACTGTCGCAATAATTAATCAACCGCCATTAAATTAAATAACTGTTCACTATGTTTTCCAACTGATCATAATATACTCTCGAAAAACATAACCCTCTTTCTTGCACGGTCGAGTAAAAATCGACTTGGCTCACAAGAAAATTCTCAAACGGGAATCGAACCCGCAACCTTAGGATATCCGATCCAATGCTCTCCCAATAGAGCTACCAAGCCTTGTGAACACTCGTCGAAATTTTCCATCACCTTTCTACTTTTACGCTGTAGGCCAGCGTTGTCTCATCAATAAGAGGAACACCCGCTCGTATTCGTAAGAAACATTTTTACAAATGTTTGGATAATCGATTAAGATGAAACAACCATTTTTTTCTTGTATTTTTCTATAAAAATAATTAATTTATCATTTAAAATAGTATTCAAACATGCAAAAATATATTAAATCATAAAACACTACCTTATCTTATGAGGTTATAACCATGAATGCTGCATTCGGAGTTCTATTACAAATTTATTAAGTCATCAACACATTCCTGGTTGTTGAATAATATCTGCACTGCACAGATAGTTGGAAATAATCGTTGTAAGGAACTGTATCGATGGAAATTAAAACTGAAAATCGATATGCTATTTATTCTTGGAAAATTAATTGGTCACATACATAATGGTTGCAATTAATATTGAGCTGTTCTTGTTGGAATTTGAGTCGGAAATCGATAGTCTTCGCTAATTTTGAGGTAGATTGGTGAGCTGTTCACTAAACAAGTAAGTAAGCTTTTTAAGCACTTTTCATAATATATTATACTATCTGATCTGACCACTATTATATTATATTATTAATGAATAACAAATGAGAGATTCCTTGTCACAGGGTTTGACCGCGATGAACTTCGAAACTATTCAACCGATTTTGATATATATATATGTTTATGCAGAGATATGTATACAGCAATTTCGTGTTTTAAAATTCTTGGTGTAGCGTAGGACGATGCGTCTCTCCCGTCTGTTTCCTCCGACTTCGTTCCGCATGCAAATTGTCATATCGAGAATTCGAAGCAGCCGTGCCCCCGAACCAATCGCTCCGTCACGCGATTTTGGTTGAATGGCAAAAAAGCCGGTCTGCTTACCACGCACCGTTCCTTATGCGTGCATCCGAGACATTTGATTATTCTATGGATTTAGGGCTTACTCTGAATTTTTAATTTTAGCCCATTTTTATTGAATAAATATATATACTTTACTTGTTACATTTTTTTTTATTAAATATAATAGATATATTTTTTTGCATTTTCATTGCTATCTTATATGATTGACGACCGCACCGACAGTCCTGGGTTCGATTCCCGCAAGAGGTAGATATTTGTGTGATGAATACAAGCATTTGTACCCGAGTCTTGGGTATTTATATATATTTCGATTAATATATCTATAATATCATCTTTGGGACGGTTCCGCCCGATACCAGCTCCAGACGCTTGAGTCCATCGAGAGGAGGGCCAAGAGGCTCATCGGCAATGAAGATCTTTTCTGTAAAAAGCTCAAAAGCCTTGAGCATAGGCGGAAAGTTGCAAGCCTATCAGTATTTTATAGGATACATTTCGGAGAGTGTGCAGCTGAATTGCACAACCTTGTTCCGCCATCCCCATTTTTTCATCGGACAACCAGACTAACAAATTGGCGACACCGTTATATGGTGGATACAGCAAAGAGTCGCACTAAGCGTTTTGGTTTCAATTTTATGATGCGTACCGCTAAGGAGTGGAACTCTTTGCCTGAGTCTGTGTTTCCTGACAAATACAATTTGGGGGTCTTCAAGTCACGAGTAAATAGGTATCTTCTAGGCAGGCGCGTCACATCCTAGATCGCATCGACGCTTACCATCAGGCGAGATAGTGGTCAAGCGCATGCCTATTTTCTATAAAAAAAAAAAAAAAAAAACGTATCTATCATCATTTTTGACGAAAATGCTTAAAACTTGTAAAATTGTAAATAGTGTTTATGTAAAGAATACTTTAAATATGTCATTAATCTGACAAAGTAATTCTTAGCATCTCCAATATATAGGTTTTCAGTTCATCGTCACAACGGTATCTAAGTCGCATACATACGTTCGTCTACGTGAAAAGTTTGCAAGGCGTGAATGTGTCGTAATTCGGCACGTTTCCATAAAATACTAGGAAGCCAATAGTAGCAAACTTTGCATTCGTCCAACCGTCCTTTGATATCGAGCTTCTTGTCATTCCACACTATAGTTACTTTAACCATTATTTCTAACATTCAAACAAATCATCCTTATCCAAAGTAAGCACGGTAAAGTTATAGATACAAAGTTAATGGATAGACATACATATATGATACATAGTTGAGTTATATTTATATCAATATATATTCCATGATTCAGATATAAACGTTCGTATGCATCACACAAAGGTCTCTCCAAAGCAACTCAAACCTAGGACCGTTTGTGCAAAGGCAGAATCGCTACCTTTTTTTGAATGAGTTCGCTCTTGATCCCAATCATACCCGGGGGCCAAGACAGAATAGAACGAGCTATCCCAGAAGGTGCTGTAATGTATACTAATTTGTACCTTTATAATCTCCGATTTTCATTCATAACATTCGTTAAATTGTTTATTTTATCATTCCATTGTGCATCGTCATTTGTAAACGTTTTAATAACGGACTGTGGAAATCACAGTAGACCAATTACTATTTCAATTAAAATATAATGCATTCATAAATAAGTAAATAAACGACCACGAAAGAAATGGCCGTACTCGAAAATGGAAGCTAAGCCAGGTTCGCTATCGTCTCACCAATATATTTCAATGTTGTAATTAATCATATGATAACTATATGTACCACAGCTGTTTTAAAAATGGAGTATGAATGGCTCAGTGAAAATGGAACATGAGCAAATCCACAGCGATGAGTCGCAGATATAAGAGCACCGGTTGGTAATAAAACGAATCGAGTCAAGTGGCATAGTTCATCAAGAAACGAGATTATGTTTAACTCACGACCTTTTCGTCTGCGTTCGTCTTCGTTTTTAAGATCTTACTTATGTTTATTAACATTTCCTGTTAGTGATTGATCGCGATGAACTTCGAAACTACTCATCCGCTTTTAATGATTTGATCTGCATTTGGATTTGTTTATACTAAGGACAAGGCATATGTTTAATTTTTATTTATAATACAGCAATGCGTGGCCGAGTCCGTATATATATTTGTAGATATGATTTTTGTATTTTGACTGCTATGTTGTATGATATTTTTTATAGAAAATTATTAGAAACAATAGACCCAGCTCACAAGTAATTCGGGCGGGCCTCGAACTCACAACCTTGTCCAATTTACTGCTTTTCCAATTCAGCTACCGAGCCTTGTGAGCACCCGACAAAATTTTTATTCGAAATGGAAAAAATTATAAATGTTTAGACAATCGATTAACATGAAACAGTCATTTGTTTGCAATATATAAAGCATTTTCAAAAGCTCGGTAAGTTGCGGGTTTGAGTCCGGCTTGAGAATAACTTGTGAGCCGAGACGATGTCTCTAGTGTTTTTCTTTAAAAAAAGTCGTCTGGTGTCGTGGGACACCAGATAGGAACTCAGTTCCTTATTATAAAATCTTTAATTTTAGGTTCTATTCGAGGTTTAAAGAAAATAATTATTCGGATATACATTTTTTATTATGATTTTTTATCGATAAAAAGCAAAAAAACTACTTTAAAAAATAATTGTAAAATAATTGTAGAAAATACCAGAATTTTTGGAACGAAGTTTCTAATGGAGCGTTGATGAGGGAAAAATCGTAGCGTTAAACAAAAAGCGTAACATTTTTATGTATAGTCTATGTGGGATGGCTTTACAGTGTCTAATGTATAGTCTACGTGATTACTGTTATTATATATTTTTATAAATAATTGCAAATAAAATAAAGGTGTAAAGATAATTTTGTAAAGTAGTTTCTAAGTAAAGTAGTTTCTTTGTAAAGTAGTCAAGTGCTTCATTTTTTCACTGACCGTCAGAATAACAGTGCCCCTGCATCTAATAACAAAATTGCTTTCTAATAACAAAGAAGTAAAATTGTTTTAATAAAAGTTGATGTAGTAATTAATTTAATAATCCTCACTACCTTCAAGAATATTATTAATAATTAATTTATTTTTAAATCTGTTTATACTGGATCAAAACTTGCAACCAAATTATACAGTGCCCTGTGTTTGTTTCATGTAGCTACTTTTTAAGATCTTCAAAACCTATCTACATGATTTATCTAAGCGAGTGCATTACGCGTTGCGTAATTTCTACGCGTAGTGCAGTGATAAAATGTTTCGATGACGTCACAGATAGCGGGTGGCGCCGAGTGCAACTTTATGCATTTGTTTTATCCATAAGTGAACGAGGGACCGCAAGTGCACGGCTGCATCGGGGTGGGGAAGGTCACATTACTGCAGATGCGATTTATACCACTAGCATGCAATATCTATACAACTAAACAACAGCTTTTTACTAAATGCATATGAAAGATACATATGATTTTTGTGTTTGTTTGTTTCTTATCTCCGAAACTCTTTGATTGATTTTGACGATACCTCTACTGACAGATAGTTAATATTATATTATGAATGCTTATGTTGTAACTAAGTCACTTTTCGTTTTAGAAAAGGAATCAGAACCCATGTAATTGTAAATAAAATCCGAATAAAATAGAAAACTTGTCCGCATGGTCAGCAAAATATGGTCAGTGAAAAAATGGTGTGCCAATGGGCTTCAAGGCTAGCTGGGCATTGCTATTTTTAAATTGATTATTAAAAGTCACATTGGTTAAAAAACTAACATGTATAAAGAATTTGGTTTTAATGTAATATTTTATGTTTATGTAACTTAATAAATAAATGTAAACATTTGCATGCTAAAATAAGCAGATTTTGGTCATAAATATTAAGAACATCTTATCATGTACTCAAAATTGTTGCAAATAAAGATTATTCATTCCTTCAATGTTTTATTTCTTTAAATCACACTTCGTGATAATTTTATAAGTATAAAAGTTGATTGTTTGTTGCATTATGATTTGACCTAAAAGAGTCAGCAAATTCCTGAGAAACGAAAGCTAGATCTGACATGATAGATGAATTGTCAACTCCTCATAATTTCATGAATATCAATATTAATCTAGCTTGTATAACAGGAACTACTTAATGTAGTCTTGGTTAAGCTCACTAGTCTGTTTTCATTTTAGCGGCTGACCTTTCAAAGTTTTAGTAAAGTTGCTGAGGGATTACAAAAATAATAACCTCTCGGGTTTGTGTTCCTAATATAACACATAACATGTTTTACTAAACCTGTTTCAAAATTAAACTTTGTTATAATAACAATCCCTTCAATTGCCAGGACATGGTAAAATATAAAGATTGTACATAATGTAATTTAATTTTATTTTTTGCATTCACAATGTCTGTAAGATACTAGCTGACCCGGCCACGAGTCGCTGTGTTACAAATCATAATGAAACCTATCCTATGTCCTAAGTCGGAAACAAAGCAGCAAAATTAAATAAAAATCTTCAAAATGGGTTGAGTAGTTTTGGAGTTCATCGCGGTCAAACACTGACAGGGAATATATAAAATACGCGTGTATAAAACAACCACGACTCCGAGCCCTCAGGTTGTACATAATGCTTTAGAACAACATGACCTGTCGAACTTTTAAAACTAATTTATTTTAACTGATATTATTGTCAAATAACGTCTCAAATGTCGCATAATATAATAAATTTGAAATGAGAAAAATATTATATCGATTTAATAATAACTGCAATATCAAATACTTAAATATCATACGCATAAATAATGTAATTAATAATAGTATTCAAAAAATATATACTAGATATTAGTAGATTTTGACGAATGTTTGGTGCAACGGTCCTGTGTTTGGCACCGACGGCCCTGGGTTCGAGTCCCGACAGGGCCAGATGTCTGTGTGATGAATAAGGGCATTTGTACCTGAGTCATGGGTATTTATATATATATTTCTATACATATTACATATCTATGTAAAATATAGGTATGTATACCCGTTACCATAGTATCCATAACACAACCCTGTGCTTAGTTTGGGCTAGGCTAATATTATGATCATTATTTTTATAATATATTTACTAGATAGATGTTAGCAATAAATATTGAGGATGTATAAAGCGTTTGACCGTGATGAACTCTGAAACTACCCAACCGACTTAAATGCTTTTTTTACATTTTGCTGGATTTGTTCCTACTTTAGAACATAGGATATGTTTCATTTATGACACAGCAACGCGTGGCCGGGTCAGCTACTAGAATATATAGAGACAGCACGCTCATTATGTCACATATGGGATTGAAAATCGCAACAAATCATATTGTCGCGCGCTCGTAACTTATTGCGTGCGAATGTTCCGGCGCTATAGGAGGCTTTTAATAGTGCGATGCGCTGCGAGAGGTCCGGCTTATACAGGTATAAGTAACGCGAGGGTTGTCCCAAACTCTTTACCAAAGGAATTCGAAAGCTTTAGCAAATCTATTTTAAATTTGAAACATCGTGAAAATATAAATCATTTATTTGACGATCCTCACGTGCAACGGTAGGGATCCTGCCTGTCGTACCGACGGTTCTGGGCTCGCATCCCGGAAGGGGAAGATGTTTATATGATTAATATGAACATTTGTACCTGAGTCATGGGTGTTTATATATATTTATCTATATCTATGTGTTTATATATGTCTATCCGTTACCCTAGTATGCATAACACAGTACTTACAGTGCGTACTTTGGGCTAGGCTAATTGGTGTGAATGTAAGAAATATTTATTTATTTATAAACAGTTAATTTACTTTTAACTCTGTTCTTAAATTATAGTTAATTTTGTGTAAGAAAATACATTATTCAATTTTTACCTCTGCCACGTCAATTTTTGTCATTCTCACTGAAAATTGTAGATATGGGAATAATAGGTCGTAAAGTATTTTTCGCCCTCCTACCCGCATCTCTCATTTTTTGTTCGAGATTTTAGTATTTTTGTATGAACAATATCCAAATAATGTCGTCGTTCATTGACGTCAAGTGTCCCATCACTTTGACCTATCATTCTCCATTTGTTATGTCTCAGGACGAAGTGCGTGAATTACGTCCGCGCTTCGCAGGAGGAACGCTTACGCGGCGACCGAATTCTATTGCCGAGCGCCGACAACGAGGTCAAGCAGCCACGGGTTGCCGACGCTGCATTTACGTTATAATTAATAATTTAATTGACTTCTGTTTTCTTACGTCGAATCAGACAATTTAGATTTAATTTTACTTCTGAAATATTCTATACTAATTAAATTTATAAAAAAAGCTTTTAATATTTTTTTTCAATTACTCGGCTGCAGCAAACGTAATGACAAAAGATGGGTCAACTGGTATGTGTTAAGCATTAATAAAAGTGCAACTTCCTGAAATTAAGACAATACCTGAAATATTTTTAAATTTAACTAAAAGTTAAATTTAAAGCAAATTCAGAGCGAAAGAAATACATCTAAAGTATGTTATTGGGAAAAACTTTGCAAAATTGTTAATATTTCTTCTTCTGTTTTACCTACTTGTTATATTTTTAATTATTGTATATTATTATAAATCTTTAAAGAAATTTACAACCCTAGTTACATCCTTGCGCGTAGTGATGCGAAGCCAAGGTCTCCGAGAGTCGCCCTCTCGTCCCCGTTGCGGTGGAAATTAAAACAAATAAAAGCCCCCTGTAGATACCGACACACTTTATCCTTTCGCTAATTAAAATTTCTACTTGAGCCTAACGGAAAATAATTGGGGAAGCTTAACTTCTCGACGTTTTCGAATGTAACAACGCTAATTAAAACAAAGCACCTAATGTTAACACATTTGATGAACAAACAATGAACTTTATAATTTTTTTATAGTAAATAGGTAGGCGCTTGACCACTATCTATCCTGATGGTGAGCGACGATGCGATCTAGGATGTGACGCGCATGCCTAGAAGATACCTGTTCATTCGTGACTTGAAGACCCCTAAATTGTATTTGTCAGGAAACACAGAATCAGGCAAAGAGTTCCACTCCTTAACGGACGTATCACAAAATTGGAACTAAGTCGTAAGTCGCTTAGTGCGACTCTTTGGTATATGTACCATATAATGGTGTTGCCTGTTTGTAAATCTGGTTGTCCGATGAAAAAATGGGGACAACGGAACAAGGTTGTGCAAATCTGCTGGACGCTCTCTCAAATGTATCTTATAAAAAACGGATAGGGTAGCTACCTTTCGTCTATGCTCAAGGCTTTTGAGCTTTTTATAAAAAAGATCGTCATTGCGGATGAGCCTCTTGGCCCTCCTCTCAATGGACTCAAGCGTCTGGAACTGGTATCTGGCTTTTTGTCAAGAAAATTTCTCGAGCATTATTTACTGACGTGTTAAAAGCGAGTAGTAGACCATTGTGATTACGTATTATGGTTTTTACTGACCTAAATCGAATGAGCAAAATCACCGTGAGTCATTGAACAATAGTAGCAGTTCAAGGATGAATTGTGACTGGTTTGCTATCGGTTAGTGGATTTAAATGAAACGCAGAGGTGTATGGTTTTGCGATAGGGTTCCCAACCGTACTTGTAATAACATATCCTACTTTTGACGAACATACTTTGTAGTTTTGTATAAATATTTTGAATCTCTATAAAGAAAAACACAAAAGTAATTATCAGAAGGATTTTCATTTTTTTTTTTTTATTTTTGTTCCTGCTACATCAGTTTTCACTTATTATAAATCTGTTTATATAACATTGTTAATCTAATTTTGTAAAGATAAGCTAAACGTGCTCCAAAGTAGTTTTATGTTTGAATAGCGAAGAGTACCAAGAGACTTGACTAGATAATTATATTAAAATTACATAAAATATACATTTTTAAAGATTAAAGCAAATCTCAGTTATCTAGCGGAAAGAAAAGAAGAATTAACATAATATCTTATTTACCGTTGTATATCCAGGCACTTTTTTAAGTTATATTCGGTCTGGACTCTAATGATTTTGATAAAAATGTTAAAGCTAATAAAACATGTTTAGTCTAAAATACTGTCGGAAATACGGAGCGTATAATTCAATAACGAGCGTCACAATACGCAACCTTTTTAAAAAATGTGTTTAAAACGAAATAAACGCACACAAACGAATTAATGGCTTAATGATCAATGTTTTCAGACCATAAACATTTAGATGAAAAGCAAATAAAATAATATTTTTTAGATACACACCAATAATAGTCCAATTGTTATGGATACTACGGTTACATACATATATGATACATACATATATAGGTTATATTATAGGTAATAAATATAAAAACCCATGAGTGAGATACAAATGCTCGTATTCATTGCACAAGCAACTGCCCTTCCCGGTACTGGAAAACAGGACCTTCGGCAGGAAAGACATATTTCCCTGCAGTTCGTACGAGGAACATGCGGATGTTAAATCAAATAGATAACTGCCAAATAATATTATTTACTGTTTGGTGCATAGGTAGCGATCCTGGCTTTTGCACTCACGGTCCTGGTTTCGAGTTCCAGAAGAGCAGATGTTTGTGTGATAAATATGAGCATCTGTACTTGAGTCATGGGTATATATAAATGTTTTGGATATTTTTTAATATCCATGCTTCATATTTATGTACGTCTATCCGATACCATAGTATCCATCTATACTAATATTATAAAGCTGCAGAGTTTGTTTGTTTGTTTGAACGCCCTTATCTCTGGAACTACTGGTCCGATTTGAATAATTCTTTCAGTGTTGGGTACTCCATTTATCGAGGAAGGCTTTAGACTCTAGAACATCACGCTACGACCAAAAGGAGCAAAGCAACAGTGAAAAATCATAATAACAGAAATTGACGCAGACGAAGTCGAAAGCAACAGCTAGTACATAATAATAAGCCGTTTACTTAGGGCTAGGCTAACTGCTGTTAATTTGATGTGATGAGTTAAGTTGAAATTGAAAGGAGTTTTAGCATTTTTAGGTAAATTTCTGTTCAATTAAATATTTAAATGTCATTTGCAACAACATTGTTGTTTTTGTTTGGTTTTAATCAATTTAGTTTACATGCTCACAATATGTCACATTCTCGTTTCAAAAGTTTTTTAAAATATCACTTTATTCACACGTAGGATTAGTCAAAGCAATTATCCGGTCTTTTAAACTTTTAACCGCGATTGCCTGGTAGGTGGAGAGTCGCAATGCGAGCTGTTAACACAACCCACGACGAAGGTCCGATTCTCGAAAGGAACAGATGTTTGTGTAATTGAAGCATTCGTACCTGAGTTATGGGTATTTATATATCTTTACTGCTGTATAAATCAGTATGTTCTGTTTGTACATTTTTTTTCTGTCTTGAAATTTTGCATACACTTTGCCAGGGGTACAGAAAAGTACATAGGGTACATTTTATCCAGAAAAAAAGTACTTTTCCCGAAAGACAGAAATATAATGTGTAATCTTAGTGTAAATTAACGCGAGCGAAGCGAGATGCGTCAAAAATTTCTATCGCAACATAACAAGTGAAGGGAAATATTGCTATAACCTCCACGTTTAAAAAAGAGAGGGTTGGAGATCGCAGCAAAAGACATGATTCGAAAACTCTGCAGCCCATTTAGTGGTCTACGGGAGCTGTATAACCTTTAGTTGGAGCGGACCTCCCATGAATCAGCTTCAATGAGGCAATGTCTGTAACGCCATAACTTCCCGAGATTTTAATAATTTTTGTGTGGAATCAAATCAACACATTTAGGACCAGATTGGGACGGAATCGTGAAATTCGCATGAATAAAAAAGTTATGACCAAAAGACTTTGGCTCGGGATTTCCTATTGGAACAAAAAGCGCTCCGCTCCAATATATGGTGATAGCGAAGCTTTATGCTTGGCGACTGCATCGACCTAGTATCTTTAGTCGCCTTTTACGAAAGCCTTAAGTGAGTGGAGTTTGTGCTATTCTACTTTGCCTTAAACAGTAATAGTAAAAACACATTTCCGGCGGTACAAAAAAGTAATATATTTTTTTAAGAAATATTAAGTCACGTTGACTAAAGTAGATAATACACGTGAAGAAAACTTTTAAAATGTCTATTACTGACAGTATAAGAGACTGTATGATCCATACACCTTTCACTGACGATGATGATGAGAAAAACACTGATCGAACTGGTGAATATAGATTTATTTAAACCAAGGTGTGGTGATATTTAGTTCTTATACTTCCGCGCACATTGCATATTTGAGTCAAACAACTTTTAAGGATTTTGCTCATAATTTATTTTATATTGTATAATGATCTAGCTAGGACTATTTTGAAATTGTATACTATAACAAATAAATATATTTTTAGTAGTCGAAACTGCTGATGCAGGAAATGTGCGTTATGTATCGTACAGAGATGTTTCTCATGTAGTATATTTTCGTAAGGTGACCATAAATAACATGATGCGTATTTTGCTATAGTAGCATCGGAGCTCACCTCATTATCATTAACTTGCCCATTGGCATATGAAATCATTGATGCATAATTCGATTAGCGGTGGCGCCACCGTATGCGGCAAAACAACTGATGAATATTTACTGGTTTGTCGTCACTTCAGTAAAATCTTTATTATGTAGAGAGGATGGACGAAAGAAGACTAACAAGACAAATGTGCATGGCCAAGTCGGTAACGGCAGACCAAGGCGAACTTTCAGGGACCAAATGGAAGGATATCCTGAAAAAGGCCAGCTCAAAAGTACCGTTAGCTTGTATGAAAAGGCTGATGGGAGTTGAAGATGCTAGAAATAGATGTTGGGATCCTGGTAAGTGGAAATCTGTAATCTCTGCCTACTACCCTTGCTTGCTATGTATGTATTTCTAATGACCTATAATTATTTTACTTTAAATATTACGTAAGTTAAATATATTAATTGATGAGGTTTGAATGTAGAGCAAATGGAATAAAAAATGTCTTGTGCCCACTATTTTCCACTTTCTTTTAATCAATGGTAAATAAATTTAAATATTTAGATATTTTTTACGTGGATAGAGTCTTGATTCCATAAAACATTTATTGAATATTTTTATGTAGTAACATATAATACAAGACACAATTATATCTACCATGACGCTATCTTGTGAACAATGGAATCGAAACATCAGCATTAAATAAAATCGTGGAAATGAATGATTTTTATATAATTCTATATAATTCTCTATAAATGTAATTTTTTTTTGTTATTTAAAACTGATAAATGTTACGGATCGTCCCTATGAAATAATAATGCTTGACTATTATTAGACGAACTGGATTTATTATATATAAAAAAGACTGACTATAATCACAAGGTAGGTTATGACTGACTCGACCACGACAACACAACTAACTCCCTAACGCCATCTTTGAATAGATATGGAAGAATCAACAAGTAATGTTTTACCGACTCATAACACTAGATTTTTTATATCGAAACTAGACGGAAGGTAGCTAGCCTATCTGTTTTTTATAGGATACATTTCGGAGAGTTTGCACCAGAATTGCACAGCCTTGTTCCGCCGTCCTCATTTTTTAATCGGAAAACCAGACTTAATAAAGTCGCACTGAGGATTTTGGTTTCAATTTTATAATCCGTACCGCTAGAGTGGAACTCTTTGCTTGAGTCTGTGTTTCCTGATAAATACAATTTAGGGGCTTCAAGTTACGAATGAATAGGTATCTTCTATAAAAAAATCTGATAAAAGATCAACTATCCTGGGTAAAACCTGAGACTACTGAAAATATTTTTGTAGTATTGACTTCTTTTAAAAGTGTATTCCACTTATTATTTTGCGTTGTTTGTTCTAAAGTCTTAAGCGATAATATCAAGGCGTGTGCAGCTGCTGTGCGGCCGGAATGCGAGTGAAAGTGGCGTCGGTCGCCGCGTTCGCACTCCACCAGTCACTTTCATACGCTTACGCAGGTACTTCCGCGCCATCCTGGACAAAAGACGTCAAGCAACAGCACTTTTATGTGTATCAATTAAGAGCATTACATTTTACTCTGTTTTATTATTTTCCTTGAAATTATAATATAAAAGTGACCCGTATAAATTTAAAAAGGTCTTTTTCAGAAAAGAAAAAAAAATCTCTCTGAATCAACCAAGATTGTCACTGTCGTGTCAAATGTGACGTTTCTTTAACTGAGACAAAGGAAAAAAGTAATTCTGCCTAATGATATGATAAATCCAAGAGAAAAATTATAAACAGAAGAAAATTATAACAAAGAGCTTTATTCTCTTTAAAAATCTGGACTAAATAGATATTTTTCGACTCAAAACAGTCTTTGTTATATAAATAGATATCAGTTAGGCGTGGGTGTGACAGATTTAAACAGTAGAACCTACTCAATAGAATCATGTTGAGATGAGTCTTAATAATTCTAATAAAGTTCTTAGTGAAAAAATACTTTTTATATGTATTCCTTTAATTTGATTCACAAATTGTTATACGATTTTAACTTCTTTTGAATTTTCCATTTATTTTATTTAGACAAAAGCAATTATGATGGTTCTATTGAACGAATAGTCTTCAGAAAAAGGGAAAAAATCAACTGGTAAACTATATTAACCAAAGTAGGTAAGTGAGTATACAATTACGCGTCCACTCGTGTGCCGCAAACCTGTTCTGAGAAACTATTGGTTAAGAAACTCGATACAGCAACTAACGCGTCGACATTTTTACTGGAGACTACTATTTTCTGATTACATTTAATTCATGCTGCTAAGGAACTGTTGGATCGTTAACATTCCCTTAACAACAGTATAAGTAATAACAAATATAAAAAAACGAGTGCGCCTTTAGACCACTCGACTAAATTAAAACTTTTAAAGCTCCATCTATATATATACCTAACTGGATATGAGAGGAAGAGGGAATGAAAATGTCTGCTCGCACCTGTCTCTCTTTCTATCTCTTTACTAACTTATCTCTCAACTTCCGTCCGCCACGCCGTATCACATTTTTCGTAACGATCTCGTCATGCAGTCACCAGTTTATTCCTCAAGAGTGCGTAAAGGAGTTTTACTTCAATAAATAATAAAATATCAGTTGCTACCATAAGTAGTTCCAAATATTGTTAAAATTTAATTAATATATAATGTGTTTTATTCATGTGTTTATTTTTAAAGTGTAAATTCTATTTGTATTACCTATTTTGTAAATGATGTGTCAACATAGTTAGGGTTACAAACTAGCACTTGATTTATTGTATACTTAAATGTATTTGTGATTGTGATATTTTTTGTTCTCGATATAATAATAAAAATTAGCAAGAGCTTTCCGCAGCATTAACGACCCATTAACCACCACATGAAAGAGTAGATACATTGTTTAAAAGCTGAGTGTTATCAAGACCGAGACGTCTGCGTCGCTCGTAAAGATGGCAGACGTGTTTTTATGCCGTGTTGTGACGGCGCTAGCGGCCCACTCTGCTCGGGCCTGTAGTATTGAATCAGTCTTTGATTTCATTTGAAATTCCGTGTATTTGAATCACAATTTTAACGAGTAGTCTCAACTTCTCCTCAATTGTAAAATTAAATTTATCGTTTATTCCCTTTGTCGTTTATTTACTTTAAACAGGTACTTGTTGACTTTGTTGTAATCAAGTATGTAATGAAACCATAACACTATTATTATTGTGATAACAGAATAATTTTGTTTCTTTTTAATTGTTTATGTATGGTGACGACGTATAATATTGTAAATGTTCTTCTGTTAAAGCTGAAGAATTTCTTGCGTCCATTCTTCTTGTCATTTAAAAGACGTCTTGAATGGGTGGTAGGTAAAAATGTTGGACGATTGAGAACAACTCATTTTAAGTGCATTTGAATCAAGTTATTTTTCATTCATTCATTCATGCATTCTGGTCTCGTAGGCAATCATTGTTGAAAGTATGTCATCCTCACATCAAAGAGACTGCACATATTAAATTTCGTTTTCTTTGCTCTAATTATCGGATAACATTTTTAAAATTCATGGTTCTTAACCACATAACTCATATTTGCAGTACTGGAGACGAACGAATAAAAACTACACAGCATGTCATATCAAATTAATTGTTAAAAATAGTCTCTGACTTTGTGAACCTTTTTTATTTTCTGGCTCTTTGTCAACAAATATTTGTTTATGGTTACGATAAGGGCATGTTTATTTGAATACGGCAATCGGTTTCTTGATAGGGGTTCGGTACTCGTGGTGGGTTGAGGGTCCGGTATAATAACAGGTTTTAGAGTGCTGTCCGGGCTTCCGCGATTTTGTAGTGCGTCGACAATGATTGCAGGCTTTTGTGTTGATGATTTCTAGGCTTTCAATTCGCTTTTCCTCTCATGATCATATTTTCCTAACTCGCCATCTGCGCAACTTTCCGCATACGAATCTCGACCGCTTGAGGTTTGTTATGGAAGGGTGACTCTTTCTGGCACAGGGTGTCTGAGCACTTAAAAGAAAGAGATTTCACCTTTGATTTGTTATTTTTTTGTTAACGAAATAATAATAAGTTAATTTTTCAAAATGGTCTTCGGTGCTTCGGGCTGATAACATTGCTGAAAAGGTTAGTCGTTTTATCTCGATGCTCATAAAGATATGATGTTCATGCTCCAGTGCGCCTTGTTCGTTTAAAATATATCCCTGTTCCGTAGCTAACCCGGGAAGGATAAGATAAGCTTACAGTAGCTTGTTTATATGCAGAAATATTTAAATGAACTACTTTATAAGTGTGTAAAAATGAAAGATCTGAAAGAGACTGCTATGATACACAGTTTGTGCCCTTTTAGCGGCATCTTGAAATATAGGTACTTACATGATAGTTATATTAATTGTTTTTATATTTTTGATTTAACTCGCCATTAACCGTAGTTATAAATTATTACAGTAAATTGAAATTTAGTTATAGTTGCACTAAACATTAGCGTATAATAGTGCATGTGGTGCTCTTCCATAAATATTGTGTCATATTATTTTTAATAGAAAAATGCTAGATAAAATCGACTTGGTGAACTAAATTCTCAAGCGAGAATCGACCCTGCAACCTTTGGATGTCCGCTCCAATGCAATTGAGTTACTGAGCCTTGAGACCTTCTTATTTTTTCGCTGGAGGCCTACGTTGTCTCATCAATGAGAGGAACATCCTCTCGTATCGAAAGAAACATTTTTAAATATGTTTGGACAGTCGATTAAGATGAAACAGCCATATAGTTTCGGCTCAGAATATAGTAACTATATGATGTTTTCATGTTACAGTGAATTCATTGTTGAAGAGCCAAATAAAAATACATAAATAAATGATGACAGAAGTTCCCACAAATTCCCGGCGTGGATACGGGTGTCTGTAAACTTTATCGCCTCGTGACACATTCGTATCAAAGGTTACGGTTTATTTTAAATATATATTAACTGTAAACGGATTACAAGTGAGTGCCAATCGCATAATATAAAAACAAATAAATATAAGAATAGAAACAAAAAATTTTTATCCTTTACCTGCATTAGATTGTTCAACAAATAAACAATCATACAAAAGAAACATTTGAAACAAATAACTTAATTACGTATATTTATCCCGAGTTAAGTTATATCAACTTTTTAATCCATTCTGTTAAAATGCTAAAGTATCTATTAAGTACTAAAATATCGGAAAACTACATTTAATTTACTGTCCAATCAACATAACTCCAATTTATCGTCGTTCATTTCTAATAAATCATATTAATTAGGTAATTTAAATTCTAAGGGTGCTAGATGTCTACTAACATAATGAAATAGTGACTTTTGAATAGCGCTATTGGGTGACATGGATCGTTATAACAGGAAATGTAATTACATTCATTCATTGCGCCCAATATGCATTTATTATTTCTTGCATATTATATTACAAAAAAAACAAAGGTGGAACATTTAATAAGGTAGACATGTGACGCCCTGCAAGGGCACAGAAACATTAATAAATTAAGCTATTCATTTCTAAATAACACAACCTTTCACATGATTTTAATTGGATTTTTTTTCTTTTTAAGAATGAGTTGCAAATTATGTGATTTCAGCCAGTTTACAATTCCATCAAGATTTGTAAACTGGCTGAAATTTGTAAGTGTGGCTTATATCCGTAGTTCTGATGGTAAGTATCTTAATCAAGCTAAGATGATATTTATCAAACGAAATATAGAATTGTTTTTCATTGATCATGAACTTAGAAGTTTAATAATAGAAATGCCAGGTTAATTGTTTGCTTATTGACTATGCAGATAACAAACCATTGAAAATGGCATTTATAATTACGCAACACAATTTAGAATTCACGCAAAGACAAAGGGAGAAATGGAAATCAACATCCGGTTAGAGAAATATTAACATTAGTGTTAATTAGTTTTTAAAATATTTATGACTTAAAATACTTGCTTGTGGGCGGTAAATAAAACAAGTAGAACTAAGTGGTGGAGGTGACAAAATTGACAAAAGGCTGAGCACTAAAGTGAAGCCAGTCACTTGAATCGGAGTCACCGCATATGGGAAAAGGTAACACGGACAATCTGCAAGTGCTTTACTACTTTCTACAGCATTATTATAAGTACACTCTGCATTACTTTATCGTCTTTAGAAAGTTTTTATATACATAATTACTTCTTGTATATCTACGCTTTTATAAATATAGAGACGTGATATAAAATATAATAAAACAACCGTTTAAATATAAAAGGCTCACCCAGCTGAAAACTAGTGGCCTGAAACATTTTGAGCTCGTTTTGCGAACTGCATTACACAGTTGGATTTGACGAAAGTTTTTCATTTCTTGAAACAGTTTACACTGATACAAATAACTTTTAACTGTTGAGTTTTGCGTGTAGTGTCGATAACTAAAAGAGAGTAATTTTGAACTTTGAACTTGCAAACAAAGATATAAATTACTATGTCGTTATTCCAATTTAGTGATATAGCTTGTTCGTTATGTTTTAGTTTCAGTTTGCAAAATAAATACATTTTCTTTCTCTGCTATAATGTTATGGAAACGCCGGTTTAAATATTTAGAACGCGGCTCCAGAAAAGAAGGTCAACAACGTTAAAAGTAAAAAAAAAAGAGAATTAATAGTATATACTTAATAAAACATAAAATTTTAATAACGAGCGAAGCGAATAAGAACTAATTGCAGGTAACTTATCAAAGTTTTACTATTTGTGTGTAAAACTTTAATTTTTAGTCTGTCAAGTGCTGTTGGGAAAAAAATCGGTCTGCGTACCATACTTGTACAGCAAAACACAATTTACTGTGCAAGTAGTGGGGGCAAGTGGGGAGGCAAGTAGGGAGGAATCACAACGGGCTGGCCTCAAGTTCCCTTCGAGTGCCAAGGGATAGTCTATATTTGTCGTTTGTCGTCATTATTTGAATATCTTCCTATCGATATTTCAAGAAGCCACGCCACTTGTATACGACGTAGTGGCCGAGACGGAAAGTTCGAATGATTAAAGTGATAATATTAAAATGAGTGAATGATTTTCATTGACCCCAGGTATATAAAATGGGCACAACATAGAGAATAACATATAAAAGAAAACAAAAATTGACTAAGCTAATTAACAAAAATAGTGCTCTCTAGGGACCCGGACGCCCGAACGCCTTATATGAGTGAAAGCGAGATAGAAGGCAACGCACACTGAGGTGGGTACACGCAGCTGGCTAGAGGTAACGGTACTAAATCTGACGCTCTCGTGTAACGGTACAATCTGACTGCGGCTGCGCCTTTATATGCGAGCGGTTGAACATCCCTATAGAAGTTTCGTTTCAATAAAACTATCGGCCGAAAAGTGCGGACCTAATAAAAATATACTCTTTCGGACTGAAAAATGAAGTGCTAATCTACTGAAGTTCTAATCAATTATGACTCACCCGGACAATAATGAAATAAACAGCGTTACTAACGCTATGCCTTTTAAAAATCATCCTGTGATATCTTTTTGTGAGATGTGTAATAATGTTTAAGAAAATAAAGAACGCCCGCCGTTAGGAAGTCAAAAGTTCAACCATATCAATCGAAGTTTCAAGCATCCACCCTACAGTCCAGACTCAGCTTCGTCAGACTACCATCTGTTTACAAAACTAAAGGAGTTTTAGAGATTTCCTCTCTAAAAAGTAGCAAATGAAAAATTGAAAGTAACGGTGACCACGTAGTAAATATGAAGGTGGGATACAATAACTCGTCACATGTAACCATAAACGTAAATGAAAATGATTGGTTTATTTATAAGCAACATATCTTAAACTACTTATCCGCGTTGACACACACACACACACACAAACACACACACAACAAACGGGAACTACTTTCAAGATGACCCTTGTACATAGGGAATGTAATTTATAAATGCGAACGCTTGCTGCATTTAATTACGAGTGGCATACCTACACTTTCGCAGTTTCACAATATGCAAAACGTTTCGTTTGCATGTCTCTTAGTGCAGTGAGTAATCCATTCATTGGCCAGGGACGAGGCTTTTTTTATAGTAAATAGGTAAACGCTTGACCACTATCTCGCCTGATGGTAACCGACGATTTGATCAAGGATGTGACGCGCTTGCCTAGAAGTTACCTATTCACACGTGACTTGAAGACCCCTAAATTGTATTTGTAAATTTGTAATTGTGTTTGAGATTGGAGCGTCCTGTGCGTTTCCTGTCACAACTAACTGTTACAACTGCTTGAACTTAATTTACTTAACGGCTACTTAAAGAGAATTATTAAGTCGTTAGATGCGGTTGGTGATTAATTCATCCGGGAGCTAAGTCCCTTTAATTGTCGCCCTTCCTGTTGCTCGGAGCCGCAATCATAATGTCGCTTGATTGATGTCGCCGCCACTAAATCACATTAACTTGTCGAGTTCACCTATGTTTGGTGAAATTAACGTGTAGGCAAGTAACTTGTATTCTGCTTTACTTGATTAATTTATATAATGATTCATTAAATAAACCTTTTATCTTATTAAATATTATTTTTATTCAATATTGAAAAAGTAAAAAGCAATTTATAAAATAGAGTTCATTAATTACTTTGATTTTTTTTTATTGTTTACAATTAACTACAATACAATTTAATGATAAAATCATATTGGGAAAATAACAAAACAAAACTTTAATTACTGTAACAAAGGGCGGTTTTATCGCTCAAAGTGATATCTGCTAGCCAACTTTTGGACGGATAGGACTGGAAGGAAGCGATCACTTACTTGATTACTAAAGACGCTAATGTATTACCTAATGAAAAAAAATGAACGTAAAAAAATAATAGTTAAGTAGGTACTTTAAAATTTGGCTGGCGCTAACTAAAAAAAAGTTTTCAATATTTGTTCTTGTAGTTTTGGTTTTGAATAATTGAAAGCATTGATGCTAAATTTAGTACATTTTTGAACCCTATATTTAAAAATCCATTATATTAAATCTATGCTTTACGTACACGTGAAAGGAGTGTATCAATAAATAATTTAAATATATTTTTTACTAACCTTAAGACGTAAAGACCTTAAGACGACGTAGAGAAGTTGTTAATATGACATTGATTATTGTCGAACAATAATAAAACTTATTCATATTCATAAAAAAAAACTTTACATAATATAGTTTTCAAGCAAACATAAAAACCTCCTAAAAATGCTTTCCAAAAGATAAATTTAAAAATAATTAGGTAAAAATAATGGCGCCCATTTGGATTGTTTAATGAAAATAAATATTAATAAGTCAGAATTTTGTTGTTAAACTTTGGAAATCATGATTTCACAGGGTAAATAGAGGACTGGATTGGCCTAAACAAATTGTTTCTAATCTAATTTTTTATATATACATTGCATGTAAAGTTAGGGTAGATATTTTTTATCCATTACCAGACAGCAAGCATCAGTTATTCCAAAAGTTTGTGTGCCAATTGACAAATAAGGCTAACAATAATTTTGACAATCCAATGTAAATACCCTGTAATAATTGGAAATTATCCATATAACTCATTTTCTTTGTGAAAAAAAAATATACCTAGCTTTCGTTTTTTAAAAAAGTTTTTAATTAATTACTTAAGTAAGATGGAAATTAGCGTTCTGTTGGATCGTTTCGGGTGATTAACAAATGGCTGCCTTCCCAAGTTTCCGAGTCGAGGTCGCGTCGGAACTCGAAGGGAGCGATTGTCCCGGTCCCACTTCTGACAACGACTTGTTGAATCTGCTGCTCATTAAGATTTATTATTTCCTTAATGGCGTTTAGTATGAAATGTTGAGAATATGAAAAAAAAATCTAATTTGCAGACAGCGTGGTGCTTTTTGCCTTTTAATCACAGTTTTTGGGTGAAATTTTAATCTAAAGTACTTTGTCTAAAAAAGTATAATTAATTCTAAAATTAAAGTTAAACACAATCTTTCATTAAAAAAAAGGCGAACTTAAAAGAAAAAAGAGGCATGGTATAGGTATATTCTATGATCACGATAAACCCTTTTTTAGTGATTTATCATTATAATATAGGCGTAGGTAGATAAATTCTAAGGACATATTATTTAAATAAAAATCTTTTCAATTTGTAAAAAATACATTTTGAAAGCTTGAGGCACTATACTACTCGGTCAAGAAAGTACCGGGAAAAGATCAATAATATACAAAATGTTTGTCATTCATCCAAACTTATTTGATTACCTTCAAAGTATGCTCCTTCAGTAACGACACACTGACGCCAACGAATAATCCAATCATCAAAACATTTTTGAACGCTGTTTCCGGAATTGGGTAATACTAAGAAAAATTCAAAATATTGGAGCGGAGCGTAATACTAAAAAAAGTCAGTTAACGGACGATAATTTTACGTGATAGCGTCATAAGAAAACATTGATGAAAAAATGCATACTTTTATGAATTCAATTGAATTATTATCACTGAATTATCATTATTTTGTATAATATAAAGAATGAGTTAATTGAAAATTAGTTTTTTTTCGATAAATCAACATGTAGTTGTTGTAATAAACAATGGAAACCACATTAACTTTCACTTCATGAAGTGGAAGAGAGATAGATGCGCCACGAGTCGAAAGCTAAGGCCGATCGTCACTTGTTCCGCACTCACGCTTGCACGCTAGGCTCAGGCTGAACGTTACACTTTTTCTTGCGTGCAGCCGGAAATCATCGGTTCATAAGACGTTATCACGTCAAAAAAAAAAAAAAAAAACAATTTAATAATGTTTAGAAAATTTTAATACGAGTATTCCATAAGATCGAAAAATTTTCAAAAAACGCGCGCTTTTTGTTTCAATGGGATATCCCATAGAGATAATGTTTTTTGGTCATAACTTTTTTATTTTTGTGCATTTCGAAATTCTCCATCACAATCTGGTCCTAAATGTCCTAAATTCGATTCCACACAAAAATTATTAAAAGCTATTACGGGAAGTTATGGCGTAACAGACATTGCGTCATTAAAGTCGATCCATGGGAGCTCCGCTTGCTTCGCTCGCTCCGCTCTAATTATGAAAATGAAATAATGTAGTTAAGCAAAGTATGCTTACGTCGGTTTTGATGCACTCGATTGCCCGCGAGTGCCAAAGTTAGTGCAATTACGGCGTCCTCTACGGGCAGTTTCATTTATCATTCCCGAATTTATCATTTCTTGTCAATATTATATGAATTATACAGATGGACAGAGTCTGGCATTTGGTTTGCATGTGCGGACAAATAAGGCGGTATCCGGCCTGCTTATTTTGGGCGTTTCAAATTTGACTTTTTTACATTAATCATGAGTTGGTTTGCAATTATTTCAATTAATATTGTAATTAACATTAAATGTTTATTAATAAATACTGGTTATTACAATTTTATTGATGTTTCATTACAATTTTAGATTTTATGATTACTAATAATAAACCCTATTTTCTTAAAAAGCATTGTTTGTTATAATTAGACTAAAAAAAACAAAGGTGTCCGAATTGTTTCACCCAAATATCCGGCTCAACTGGCTGGTTTGTCCGGTCTTTAGGCTTTAAATCCTGGCAACCCTTGGCGGGTCTGTGTGAGTTAGTGTTGCCAGACTATCGATAGTAATTGTATCGATTATTTTATCTGAAAAATAACGAACTATCGATACTATCGATAGAATCGATGGGACCAACATTATCGATACCACGACCGCTAGTCCTGCTATTAATCGATGGGCAACACTAGTGTGAGTTGCTGAATCTTATTACACAGGCTAAGGAGATACATTGAAGGAGTTGTTTTATTGCCTTTTGATGGATTTTGATAAATACGTCTAAATAAACTCTTATTTCAAACTTCAAAGTTTAGAGCATCGAAGAGAGTTAAGGGATTTAAGGTTTCTTCATAAAATAGTTAATCGACATTTAGACTGAAGAAGGCCTGATAGAAGCAAGATTTAATACTTCTAAAAAGTTTCTAAGTGATTCTAAATACAGTTTGTTTAAAATAAAACTTTATAAAAGCAATCTAGGGCATCTATTGGAGTATTATAAATTGTATAACAAAATCTCCGTATCACTTAAGTTATCGTACCCTTGGTGCAATAAAGCCACATCTGCAAAATGGCTACTTTTCAGGGGAGTGGTTTAAAGATTATGTCAATGAAAATTTGTGGATAACTTTTTTATGCATAGTACTAGGTTTATACAATTTCACAATTGTTGTTATAAAAATGAACTCTTTCGAATACCAAGCAGTATATTTTATTTATTTAATTATTTCCTGAAATCGTGTGGCGCATGAGTACTTACGGCTATTTTGTATCAAGCTACATCAAACATAAGTAGATATGCGTCTTTATAACACGGACATTCGCATGAAGCATGTGTACATGCGTCTTTGTTTACCGAAATACTATTGTAGTGGCAGAACGCAAGTGCAATAATACCAACTATTTTATTTGCATTTTTTATTGTAAGTAATAAAATCGTTTAGCTGCATTTTTTTTAAATAATATAAAATCAAACAAAAAAGTATAAAAAAACTATCTTTGTAACATAATTAAAGATCTTTTCAACATAAATAAAATACTTTTTGACTAAATGTAAACTCACTATAATGATGAAAAATTATAGAAATGCCCCTCTCGCTTGCAGTAGTGAAGTATTCGATTTATGTGGACTGTTAAGATAAATAAAAGCATTTGTTTTCAAACTAATCAATAACTTCGATAAGAACACCTACATACAAATCGTAGCTTAGCTCCAATGAGCTTTGAATGTAGCTCAAAGGGGGCCTTATTTATGTTTTTATTTTACATAGATTCATTTATTTACTTAGATTTTAACATATTTTTAATGAGATTTCAAAATTATTCAATCAAATACCACTGAAATGCACAATCACGTAACGTTCTTTCCTAAATTTGTAATTATTTAACTTATTGTAAATAATGTAATCAAATCTTTTATTAATAAACATTATTAGACTTGTTTTCAGGTAACCAACAAAAAAGTTTACCTATCTAACACAATTAAAGGTTTAATATACAAATTTAAATTTTTGTTTTACTGAAAACAAAACACTATTATTGATTGATTTAACACGATTAATGAAATTGAAGAAATGCCCCTCTTGCTTGCAGTGAAGTATTTGGTATAAATAGAGAAGTATGAAAATTATTGTAAAGTTCGGTTTGAATACAAATTTTATTAACTTAGATAAGAAGACTTAGAAATCTTGATTATACGAATAATTTTCAAGAGGGGCTTTATTTAAGTTTTTTTACACAGATTTATTTACTTATTGGACCTTTAAGATATATCTAGTGAGACCGTTGTTGCAATCAAATATCGAAAAAAGTACATAATCGTAGAATTCTCTTTCCCTAATTTCTTTCTTCTATGTCTTAGTCATCCGTTTCGCTATCAGATTCTCCAGTATAGTCTAGTTCTGCATGTTCAATACTGATATTTGAGTTGGCAGTTGTTCATATAAATATACATAATCGGAAGGTATTACACCCTCTCGACATAAGCTCATGAGATCTTTATATTTCGCTTTTGTAATGGGTAGCGGTTCGTTGTAAGCTTTTTTTATTTCTAATGAAGCTGTTTGTTGTCTTGTTCTGCTCTTAAGAATAACATACTAATACTCGTCGTGTAAACAATATTTAAACTTTAGCCTAAATGGGTCATCCTTAGCAACAGATACTTCTCTTACACTCTTCCAAATTATTTTATCACCTTGGCTATTGGTTGTCCAGAGATGGTTGTCTTTTTGTGGTGTACTCATGGCCCAAATTTTTCAAACGTTTACGTTTATTCCGAGCCCATTCGTTTCGACCTTTTTTTTTTTTTTTTTTGCAATATTTGCCTTTTTGTAAGGCAAATATTTTCTGCGTTAGAATCACTACTGCGGCTGTTGTCGTTCAAATGTTCTTCACTATCTACTTCTGAAGAAAGCACAGGTGAATTTGACGGCGTAGAAGACACTTCTGATTGTGTTTGAGTGACAGATTGCTGAGATGGTGAAAATGTCTTTTCAATGTTTCTGATACATCTACGTTTTACATTGTCTTTTCGTTTGTTACGATCTCCAAACCACCTTCGTGAAATGGGTGTTGTGTTAATGGGAACCATCGCCTGATTATGTCCAATACAAAATTCACCGTCACAAATATCTCCGCAGCTTCTCGTGCAATATTCAGGCGATGTCATCGGCGTGGGAATATTTACTTGATCAATGATATAATAAAAAATAGACAACGACGGATTATCAAAACTAGCAACTTGGTCAATGTTGAATGGAGTAAGTACGCGATCTGAGTGAAAACTGCTGTGTGGGCTGCTGACTTCGCTGAATAATTTTTGATATCGATCCGAGGAAGGGTTCATCTTCCACCACAGGGGGCTGATTATCAAAAACTTCTTCATCTGATGAATCATCCCAAAAAGAGTTGACTCTTTTGGTACCTGAAATAATTTATAATATAATATTATTTAATACGCATATCGCACATGTCAATTGCAGCCGGCAGTGCTTTCATACAATTTTTATTTTATAATCAATGAAAAGAGATTTTCAAACAAAAACCTTCAATAGATGACCAGTCACTATATGTTAAATGCAAAGTGAACAAGGAAGCAAAAAAAAATAGAAAACAAAATAACATAGCTATTACAGCTTCAATTTTTCTTGAATAATCCAGAATTACATATAAATTAAAATTGACGTTAGTCAATTTCGAATTATATCTTTTTTCTGTGATTAAACTATTCAATAACGATGTATGTTTATCCATCTCGTGCAAAAAGGAAGCATGTTTACATAACGTCCCAACATTTTGCGGCTAATAAGGCTGCAAGTTTATTTATGGCTGGGACTATTTTGTGCAACAAAGGCTTTTGTGACCTTACTAGAAGCATTGAAAAAAATATATATTATTTTGATACATTTCTTAATTAATATAAATAAGAAATTAAAGTACATATTTTTCAAAAAAGATTGTTAATACCATATACACCCGTTAAAAACAACGTATGTGCTCATACAACTGGCACTCGAAACGCAATTTTATAGAGCTATATAGCCATATGTGCATATAAATACCGTTATTAAAAAAACACATTTTAAAAAAGAATAAAGTCACTTACAATCCTTGTAGCTATTTCGCGTATCCATTTTTGCCGATTTTGGTGCGACGCGTGACACATCCTTCCAACCCGGTAACACTGACTTCATGCCGGCGCGAGCGCTGCGTGGTCCTCGCGGTAACGTCGGGAAATAACAACGCATGTGCAGAAGTGGCTTTGTTTCATGTTTGCTTGATCACATGCGTCGGTTTTCACTTGATTTATTTAAGGAACTAATAAAGATAAAAGAAAAATCTTTCTAGTTCGTATAGCTTACAGCATTTGTATAACATTCGCGTGATAAAACCACTTTTGGCATATAGTCACATGTGGCTTGCATTGCACCAAGGGTACGTTATAATCTATATACATATATAAAAATTCCATGACATAGTGTTTGACCGCGATTAACTCAGAAACTACTCGATTAATTTTGATGATTCTTTTTTCATTTTGCTGGATTTGTTCCGACTCAAGACATAGGATAGGTTCCATTTATAATACAGCAACGTGTGGCCGGGTCAGTTAGTATAACATTATTGGACGTTACGCTCCGCTCCTAAAAAATATTATATAAAAAAACATCAGCACAACAATACAATTTATTAAATGTCTTGTGTGAGCTTAAGTGATCGCATAAGTGCTACAGGTGAAAAGTCTAGGAATTTATATTTATATAAATATAGGCATAAAGCAATAATATGCCTTTAGAAAATTTAAAACGATTGCAATTTACAACCATTTTTTTTCAATTTCAAAAATTTTGATTCCTAGAGCTAGTGGTGGACCACATTATGTTTAATTTTTCTACTGAAGAATTAGCAATGATTGCCATATGAATGAAACATAACTGTATTTTAATGCACTTAAAATTAGTAATTTTGATTTGACTGACAAGAAGAGTGGGTGCAAGAAATTCGTCAGCTTCAACAGAAGTAACGACATTTACAATATTATACGTCGTCACCATACATAATTCACAAAAAAAAAATTGTTCTGTTATTACAATAATAGTAGTGTTATCATATTATTATTTCGTTGATTACAACGTCAACGAGTATCTGTTTTAAGTAAGTTTCCCTGAACATTGCAATTACATACAGGGAATAAACGACAAATTAGTCACATAATTAATGCAGATTATATGCCTATTTTCCTTCACTTCTAGACTTCACGGAGCTATATTATAATCATATAATCTACTACTACGGCAAATTTTAGACAATTTTAAACTCTTGCAATTTCAACCCTTATATTTACATTTCAAAAGGTGGGGAATATTTTAGCTAGTTCAATGCCCTAGCCCTTTGGCAGTTGCGCCTCTGCTGATGAATAGGCCCGAGCTTTTTTGCTTAGCAACACCATAACAGAAGACGCAATTTTTGACAGAGCTTCGATAAGCACTTGTTGATTGTTAAAGATCATCTTTTACAGTTTATTTGTATTTTAAGAACAATAATGGCACTTACAAACATACTTACGGTGGCGAAAGAACAGGCGTCCATTGATCTTCTCTCTCTTGTGTAGTGACCGCATGATAACACCCGTTTCCACGAGTCTGTTGATAAAACGTTAAAGAGTTTATTGTTGGCCATTTCTGCATCAGTTCTTAAACAAGACATTGAACTTCAATGCTCGTGTGTTGTCATTTAGTTTAATGATTAATTTTATTACGACGTATTTAGTAAATTTATTTTATTTTTAATTACATGCACTTAAAACTTTTAATTTTAATAGATGTTGAAGTTTTTCGAACGTCAGTCTTTTCAGAAAAAAAAATTAACTGTTAATTGTAAGTTTACTTATGTTTTCTATTTCAAGATCTTTAACATTTTCAACTATGTGCTACCCTAACCTAATCATATTAGATTTCACTAAGGCTTGGTCTTTAAATTACTAATTACACTTAATTGCAGAAATATTTAATTTCTTTTACTTTACCGATTCACTAATCATGCTTAATTGAAAAGTAAGTAAAAACATTATGGCTGTTTCATAACATATTTGTAACATTAATTATTCGTAACATGAGACTTTACACGTGAATGTAAGAAATATTATTATTATTTAAATGTAATTCATTCCGTTTGTTTCAAATAAAGAAAATAATAATAAATTACAATCTCTAATGTATAATGTATATATTCAATTGTAAAATGCAGATTTCTGTCTTAAAGTCTATTTAAAATATACTTTAAAAGCTTTTCCGGAAATATGGAAACGAGAACCTATCAGGAAGAGCGCAGCTGCAGGCATGCAGTGTGCAGCGTGCAGTGATGTGTGAACTCTCCGATAGGTGCCTCCACAGTCGATGGAATAGAATTAAATATGTGAACAAAATAAAAGACAAACCTGTAAGTTTTGAGGTAGATATCTTTAAGAAAGCGACGACACATGAAATTGAGAAAGAATACAAGAAATAATTAATACGGAATTATAAAGAACATAATTTGTGATTCATTTTGTATTTCCAATGCAATCTTATAAATATTTTAATCATATGATAAATTTTAATAGATAAATACAAAAAAAATTGACTCGGTTCTCTCAATTAAACAATCGAGCACCCGTGAGGACAGCCTTGCAGGAGCAGTGGACCGGACATCAAAGTTTGCGGGTTTGAGTCTCGCCTGAGTATAACTTAGTAGCCGTGTCGATATTATCTAGTATTTTTCTAAAAATAAAATAAACTTATGAATGCTCAGCAGACGTTTAAATTTTTATTAAATTATTAAATGAGATATCTTGAAGTTAACCTATTCACTTTAACAGCTCACTTCATGGTGTCGCTTTTTCTTTGCATGTTGCGTGCGCAAAGTCCGTTACATGAAAAATTTCACCATCATTGCGCCAAAACAAGTGTAACTTCAATATAGTAATAATGGGAAAATGGTATTGATTTTCGATAAGAGTTTTTTCATCTTCTGTATTGGGAATTCAATTTGTGAAGCGACTCTATCGAATCGGATAGCAGAATTTATTAAAATAACAGATATCTTGAATGACAGTATCTTTTTATAATAAGAGTAATATAATAATTTCGTACACAGGTTTTAATAACCGTTTGGCGCAACGGTAGCGATCCTGCCTTTCGCACCGACGACGGTTTTGAGTCCCGGTATTACCCGGAAGGTTATATTCGTCGTCTTCGTGTTAGCCAAATGTCGTCCACTGCTGGACAAAGTGTTCTCCCAAGAATTCCCACAACCACCGGCTCTGAGCTGCCCGCATACATCTGTATTAAATCATGTGTATTTATATATATTTCTATAAATATTACTTATCTATGTATCATATATGTATGTCTATTCGTTACTCTAGTATCCATAACACATGCGTTACAGTGCCTACTTTGGGTTAGGCTAATTGGTGTGAATGTAAGGCTAACATTGTCTTGCACCGATTAATGAGGTATTACAGCCAATCAACTTCATTTTATTCCACAAACAAACCTTATTTGCAGTATAATAATGTTTCTTTTAATTATCAGCGTGAGTAGAAGCATTTTAGATTCGCTAAGATCGGAATGTGGTCGCCCATTAGTAAATGCATATTAGTAAAACCAGCTCGCGACGGTAAAATAACTGTTGGATGCATTTACCAGTCATATAACATAAATATAGTCAAAGCCGATTAAAACGACATCGCTTTGAACGACGCATTGGTTATTGAGATCTTTATACATATATAAAAATTGTCTGTCACAGTGTTTGACCGCGATGAACTCCGAAACTACTCAACCAATTTTGATGATTTCTTTTTCATTTTGCTGAATTTGTTCCTACTAAGGATATAGGATTTTATTTTGATTTATATCACAGCAACGCGTGGCCAGGTCAGCTAGTTAACTCATAAATCAACATAATGATTTAATAAAAGAGTGGAATGGCGAGGAAGAAGATATAGTGACAAAGATAGAAAAAGGGATTTGGACATGTAGAGAAAATGAACGAAAGAAATTTGACTGCACAAGTTTATAAGGCAAATGTGCATGAGCAAGGCGATAAAGGCAAATTTTCAGGGACCCCATAGGAGATGTTCTGAAAAAGGCTAGGTCAAAAGCACCTTTGTGCTCGTATGAAAGGTTCAATGAGAGTTGAAGAAGCGAGAGATGTATGTCAAGATCGTAGAAAGTGGGAATCTGTGATTTGGGAAAAAGGCGTGATACGTATACGTACGTATATACATACGTATATAAACATATCAGCTATCACGACGTTCATCGGCTATAAATATTGTTCCGGGAAAACAAATATTAATTTCAACTGTATTCTCCTAATCTATAAAGAGTTTTTATTTTTTTTTATATAAAATGGGTAAGCGCTTGACAACTTCCTCGCCTGATGGTAAGCGTCAGTACGATCTAGAATGTAACGCGCTTGTCTAGAAGATACCTATTCACTCATACTTGAAGTCCCCTAAATTGTATTTCTCTGGAAACACAGATTCAGACAAAGACTTCCACTCCTTAGCGGTACGTATCAGAAAATTGAAACTAAAACGCTCAGCGCGACTCTTTGGTATATCTGTCGCAGCCAACTTATTAAAATAGCCGTTCAATCAAACAGCTAGTCCTTTGACTGAACAACGCCATTCAATCACACGGCTATACGTCGTTTACCCGACTTGTTGACTGCAACGTTCAACACTACAGCTTATTGAAAAGCCGCCGTCTAGTTGAATTAGTTCAGCGTCACCAACGCGGCGCTAGGTGCGTTTTGTTTTCAATATGGCGTCAACTAGCCAGTTTTGGTGTACATTTCAGGATATTTTTCGGAAAGAAAGTAGTAAATATACGTTACTAGTGTTATTAAAGAGACAGATATTATGGGGTTAGGTTAGGTTAGGTTTTTTTTAAACCTAACATAACGTCCTTATTTTTTAAACCTAACCTTATTCTTGTTTTTTTTAAACCTAACTTTTTTTTTTTACTTGGAGAAAATGCGTTGCGCATACTCCCGCCTCTGGGAGTGGGACGGGAGTTATGTGGGACTCTCCCCTGCGGAATTATCTGACGATAAAAGCTCGTCAGATTGGTGTGCAGGGGCCTACCCACTAAAAACACCAAGATGTCCCTCCGGTCACCGTGGTGGCACTGGACTGTCGTACAACTGGTCATCATAAGATGACGAGTATCTCGACAGTGCAGTGGCACCGGATGGGGTCACGGGAAACCTCGCGGACACTACCGCAGCCCCATCGGTGGACGTCCGCCCTATGCAGACACTTTTGTACTCCGCCGCGAAGCGGAGACGTAGTACTACGGAGCGTCCCGGGACATTCCGGACACTCCGAGTCGGCGGAGACCTGTTCTGTGCAGGTGTCGGGTCTCCCGAGCCCGGCACCCGCTGGCCTCCGCGGGTTTTAAACCTAACCTAACCTTCGCGAAATAGCACCAAGATACTTGCTATGCCAGGCACTCACGGGACACGCCACAACAAAATAAAGGCTACTTTCTTTCCGAAAAATATCCTGAAACATTCACAAACACCGGCTAGTTGACGCCATATTGAAAACAAAATGCACCTAGCGCCGCGTTGGTGACGCTGAACTAATTCAATTAGACGGCGGATTTTCAATAAGCTGTAGTGTTGAACGTTTAGAGCGATTCAAATATTCAATCAAAAAGCTAGACGTGTGGTTGAATGGCGTTGTCCAGTCAAAGGGCTAGCTGTTTGATTTAACGGCTATTTTAACCAGTTGGCTGCGACATATATAATATGAAGAGATTGCGCCGACCTAGTGTCGGTCCTTGAATAATCCTTGGAAAAATTCGTCTGATCTTGGATTTACTAGTACAAGTACTTGCACTGATTGCGAGGGAATACGGGATCGGCTCTCGTCTGACATTTGAGAAAAGTTGATTGTTGAAGTAAAACTTGTTTACGTCCGCTCGACTTGCGGAGTAAGCTGGTGAAAGCGTTACGAAAAGTGTGATAAGGCGAGGTGGACGGAAGTTGAGAAGGAGATATAAGTTTGTGAAGATAGAAGGAGTGAGAGTTACGTTTCGTATATTACTGTAGGGGCCTCTCTTGCCCCCAGGTGCGAGTACACATTTTCTGTCTCTCTTTCTTTCATACTCAGTTACGTTACGTCTAACATATAGAATAGAATATTTCTTTATTTGCCTTAACAGTGGTTAGTATAAAAGATGTTACAATTTTTAAAGTCACACACTTTTCGCCAGATACTGGCATGCAATCAAATAATTGTTTTGATTTATATTACAAAGTATTAGTATTATTATATATGCAACATTGCGAAAAAGTAAAATATATAATTGTCAGGATGTATCATTTCCGTTGTCTGCCACAGAATTCATTAAATTCATCGATGGAATAAAAACAGTTCTCAACCAATCAACTTTTTAATTTGTTCTTGAAAGCATGAAGTGGTCAAATCCTGAGATCATTAGGCAAACTATTGTATATACTTATTGACGAACAATACGCGTTTTTGCTGCAAAGAGCTGTTGTTCTTACAGGAAGAACTAGTTTATAAGGGTATCTAGTATTTAAATTACAGTGTTCTTTTTTCTTATGAATAAATGTGGATTCGTTTTGGCAAATACACTTAACTCATAAATATAAATGCATGGTCATGTTAATAACTTAAGCTGTTTAAAGAATGGCCTACAGGGTGTTAAGGAATCAATATTGCAAATAGCTCGAATGCATTGTTTTTGTGCAATAAATGCTTGATGGAGATTTATATATGGTGGGAGCTAAAGAAGTTTTACTTCCGTCGTGTGGTCTAACTAAAGCACACTCGCTTTTTTATAGCAATAATTAGAAAATATAATGAATACATTTTACAAGTTCACATAACACGTGTGTATTTAAATATTTGGGAATATTGCTTATAACAACAACTTATATATTATAGGGTTATCTCAAAAATGATACATAACTTCAACTTATTAAATTTATTCCAAACGTATTCACGATCACACTATAGCCAAAACTTATTTTCAAAACTTATTCCCAAAACTTGTTCTCAAAACTTATTCTCAAAACTTATTAGGTTCCGTTCTCTTCTTGCTCCGACGGAAGACTGCCCCGCGCTAAGATGGCCACCTTCTGAGTGGCCAGCCGATGAAAATGAAAAATGTATTTACGCTAGTGATACCAGAGCAAGAAATTCAGATTTATTTTTAATATAAAATAACAAAACCTTACAATATAATATCGGATAAAGCGACCGAGGTTAGAGGGTCCCTTCAATGTCGTAATATCCGTTTCCGTATACTTCATTTCTATCAAATTATTATTACATCAATTTTATTATACTACACTAGTTAGTGAAATGTTCGGCCTATATGTGACTGCGGAGGAAGGCAAAGTGAGTTAATTGTTAGAAACTTAAAGGTCACATCTGGGCAGTCTAGGGAGTTAGCTATAATCGCGGTTAATATATAGCTAAAATAGTACAGTAAATCAAAAGCTTAACATCTTGGACAAAGAGATACTTAGATATGGTGTCGAAATCTGTGATATTAGTGAGACTCATTGGAAAGGTCATGGCTACTTCCTCACTGATACAAATGTTATCTATTTTTTCTGGAAATGTCACTGAAAGCATAAACGGAAATCGTTAAGACATTGCGTCCTGGGCTATGAGCCCGTGACCGACCGAATACTGAGCATAAAAATAAAGGCAACGCCCACAAACTTAAATATCGTACAGGTTTATGCACCAACGAGCTCTTGCAGTATTGATACTTTGAAAAGCTTCTACTTAGATCTGGAAAAACAATCTCAAAAATTCCAAACTGAGAAATGCTCATGATAATTGGAGATTTTAATGCCTACGCGTACTATCTTAGCTATATATTTACTCAACAAGACCCCTAAGGGAACCTCACAGTGCTGTTCGTCGTGTTTCTTTTTCTTGCCATGACCGTAGCAGAAAGTATTGTTCAGTAACCTATTTATAATAATGAAGAACAAAGACAATCAACGATTTTCAATAAATAAAAATTCTATTTTATGACTACATTGACAACCGTTTGGTGCAACGGTAGCAATCCTGCCTTTCGCACCGACGGTCCTTTTTTTTTTTTTTTGTTTTCACAGAAAATGGCATTAGGCATTCCATCGTGTCGGGAGAACACGATGGATATGTGGGACTCTCCTCCATGCCCCTACCCGGCCGAGTGCCCGGTAAAGGCTTGGAGGCCTACCCACTAAAAACTGCGGCGTCCCAATACACAGTGGTGCGAGTCGCGGGGGCCCTTGTCGGACTCGGCCGTGACCCGGACCAGTGTGGGTCCGCGCTCGTGGGCGGACCTCGCCTATGCTCCGTGAGGGACGGAGCAACGGGGTGAACCGTGACGACCTGAACGCCCCGCACGCCTGAGGGCCAAGTGCAATGCAGCTGCCGGTCTCCCGCCCCGACAACCGCTACACCGACGGTCCTGGGTTCGAGTCCCGGAAGGGGCAGATGTTTGTATATTGAATACGAGTATTTGTACCTGTGGTTATATATATATTTCTCCTAATATGACGTATTTAAGTATCTTATATGTATGTCTATCCGTTACCCTAGTATCGATAACACAAGTCTTACAGAGTTTACTTTGGGCTAGGCTAATTGGTGTGACTGTAAGAAATATTATTACTATTATAATAGAAGGGTATAGAATACCTGTATTATAAAATAAATATCTTATTTTTTGCGATTGTTATTAATCGTGCTTAAAGATATCGAACGAATCGAATTTTTCCGAATTTCAAAATTCGGGCTCCGTCACAATCTGGTCCTAAACCTGTTGATTAAATTCCACACAAAAAATATTAAAATTGGTTAAGAACTCGGGAAGTTATGGCGTAACAGACATTGCGCTATTGAAGCTGATTCATGGGAGCTTCGCTTCGCTCCGCTCCAAAGATGCCAAGCCAAAGTATTTTTCAACCGCTCGCTTGAATTTGTGTTCATCTAGTGCATATAATATGTCTATAACAGTCTTAAATAAATGCCAGAAAATGAATAAGTAAAGAAAAAACTAATTATTTAACGAAAGCTTAAAAGTTATATTCATAAATATATGTTACTACATTCTTGAGGATGTATATTATACATACATCAATATACACATTCAAAATTCAATGCCCTACTTATAATGATATATTTATATTTCATTTATTAATTTGGTATAAGCATTTTTTCTACGAAAAATCATAATAAGACGTTCTCACCTTCCTCAATTTGCTATACCCTATACTGGGACCATAATATTCTTTTTAGGGTTCCGTTCCTCGAACCCTTATAGAATCACTTTGTTGTCCATCCGTCTGTCTGTCTGTCTGACCATTTTTCTCAGGAACGCGTGGAGGTATCAAGCTGGAATTTATATCAAATACTCAAGTCTACTGTCCCTTGGAGCTGTGAAAAAATCAAACTTCTAAGCCAACGCAATCCAAAGATACAGCCATTTATGCTGCAAATTTCCGCAAATTTTTGACACTCGCATGGCAATCAAAACCTACAAGGTACTCCCCGTAAACTCAGAATCTTGAAATTTGGTACGAAGCAACGTCTTATAGCAAAGATAAAGTAAAAATTGCAAAAAGCCGTAAATTTTTAGTTACGTCACATACTTTTTTCTGAACCCTCAGTGCGCGAGTGCAACTCGCACTTGACCGGTGTTTTGTTTATAATTAACACCTATACGTATATTAACTTTATGGTAGTCATAGTCATATAATTTATTGCAACATATTGGTTACATGAGCTGTTACAAAATTAAATAGTATCATTAACATGACCCTGTAAGGGTAATGGTATGCAGAAAACAATAAATTGAATTGTTTTAATGCAAGGTATTCGTAACGTATGGTGACTACAGTAACACAACGAATTGGATTCTGTGATTTGATATTGTAAATTGATTGGATCTCTCCGTTTTCAATTGCCAATAACAATGATATTACATACTTATAATTTACAACGAAACACTCCAATATGTTGACGTTACACATGTCTCGAAAAGTACTCGTGTCTGTAATTGCTACACATAACGAATCAAAGGCAGCGAAATCTAAAGATACACGTCAAAGAACAACTTTATAATTGTATCCCGTGGAAAAGGAAAGCATGTCATATGGTAATAGGAAATATGTTTCTGTTCTTTGTTGCATGAAACACGTAATAATATAAAAGGAAATATACAAATAAAATGACATTCATTTGATACCCAAAACAATTTTTGACAAAAATAATTGAACCTTTAATGACCGCCCACTTCTAGGGCAGACATTTCAGACATTTGTTGGCGTTGGACAGAAAGCGCTCAGGAAAACTCCTACATAGTTATTCGCTCCCATTATTTTGAAGTTGATTTTGGGTTAGTTTTTTTTATTTTCAATTACAGTTTCAATTAATATAGGTCATGTCTGGAAGGAAGGGGAATACACCCGTTAACTCTTCGTGGCAAGCTAAATGCTTTCGTAAAAACCCAGTCGTAACGGCGATAATCGAACTCGTGTTTTTTGGTGTAAAAGCTGATATCTTAACAAATAGACTACGGCCGCCTTAAATTGAAACACTTTTTACATTATTTAATGCTGATGTGTGAATCATTATGAAAAATCACCTTTGCTGTAATACTTGCAGTCCGTCATTAGATTGATCTTCATAAGTTCCTGTAATCGCCTAACCCGAATTAAGAAATATAGAGTTTGGAATCTGACGCCAGACTCAGCGTAGGAGAGTTTTGGGATTTCTAAACGGATTGTGTGTAAGATGTTACTCGAAATGGAATGTTGCACCCGGGCAGATGGTATTTAAGAGTAAAAAAAGAAAATCAAAGTAGCAGAAAAAAAAACCATTTAATTTGCGGGAAAACCGCTTCACGCATCCATACTTTTCTTTATAGTCGTGCACTCGTGTTGTGGTGGTCATGCCATGGTCGTTTCCTGTGCTCTCGCGATGCGTCGCGATATAGCTCGATGCTTTACAGAGTGAGAGCAACCATTTACGCTGGAGTGCATCGCCGAATTGATGAGGTTTGTGCACCGTGTAGGAGATCGTCCGCGAAATCATTGCGTCTTCAACTTCCTTTGCATCAGCAGCCGTTCCATTGAGTCTTTGTTCCTGGTAATGTGCCTGAAGAACTTGAGGATTCGTATTTGCACAGTCGACAATTGTGTCTCTTTGATGTTAATTTTCTCAGGATTTCAACATTGGTACGGTGTGCGGTCCACGAGATTCTGAGTAGATGTTTCCAACACTACATTTCCAGTGCATCAATATGGCGATGGTCTCGCATTCTTATTGTGCTTCATAAGGAGTATTGGAAAACCATCGATGCTATATATTATCACGATTTGGCTTTCTGATAATCTTTTGCTATCGATGGTCTACTAGCGGGCGGTAACCAGTGCTTAGGCTGCTTTCCTCTCCAGGTAGAAAGAGCCTCATATAGAGTAAAACAGTGCTTTAACAATAAAGTTTAGTATTTAGATGGCCGTGAATTTTAGATCTCGCATCATATAAAAATGTTTGTAGGACCGTCAAAGGCGGTAACACCATGGCACAGTTGCGTCTGGACTGGCCGGTGACAAACGGGCGTCTAATCTGTGCTGAACAGCTTAATGGCAACGCCAGTCCTGACTTATCTTTACAACTCACGTGAATCTGGTTAATGAAGATTTGCATTCCCTAGATTAAACAATATACTTATTTAGATTGAAAGTCAGGTGGCCCTAAAAATAAGGTAAAGTGGGAGTCCAGAAGTAGAGTATAATAAGGAATAGCCCTTCATGTATATTCCTCCATTTTTTGTAGTTTTCATGTTGTTTTTTTCACAGATCCATCAATTACTAAGATAAGAACTTGATTTAAATAGAACAACATATATAGGGTTTTTTGTGCATAATTTAGGTATATTGAATCCTGACGTTTCGACTCCTTTACAGGAGCCGTGATCACAGGATGACTAAAGTAATTGTCGTCATATATTTTCTACTACCTTCAAATAATTTTAATCGGGCACGTTCCTTACTTTATTTTTTTTATATAAATAAGTCGAAACGTCAGCATTAAATATAAGTTATGCATAAAAACCCTAAATTAGTTAATTTATTTAAATGTGTAATGTACGCGGAAGTGAACTAAATAAGCACTTGATTTTTTATTTTTTAATTAGGTGGATAATGTTATCCAGGGTATATACTTTGCATAAATAAAAATAATTATGGTAAGTTGAACACCATTACGCCACAAGAAAATGTTGATCCTCACGTTTAAGAAATGCCTAAATCAAAAACTATGAAATATCGCGGAACATACATGGGGTGATTCGGATTGCCCTAGTTGTGTTTTACCTCTATACTTCCGCTTTACCTTATTTATTTGGGACACCCTATATATTTACTGCGGTGTAATTTACGGTTCATTTTCCGTTGCGTTAAGTAGATTGCTTTATGGGAAATTTGTAAACAAGTTAGTAAGTTGCCTTCGTCAACAGGTCAAGGGAGTATGTTTAATAGTGTGTTAATACGCAGAGTCTACAGATTTTCTAAGAATAGGTTGAATTAGTTTACCCACCTATACTAATGCTCAGTGGCCTGTTGTTTTACTATTGAATGAGACGTATAATTTTATTTCATGACCGGTTTGGTGGAGCGGTAGTGACTACTGTTGCCGATCGATAGTGGAATATCGATAATTAATCGATAGTATATTGATAGGCGTTAGATAGCAAGATAGTTTCGATAATATGAATACTAGCGACATTTTCGATATCTTGGATCATGTTAATAACATTAGAAAGTGCAATTCTATCGATAGAATTATAGCTTGTAATAGGGTATTTGACAGATTTTCGTAAAGTACTTCGAAAAGTTCTAAAGTCGCTAAAGATACGCTTGACAAATTTTTCTCTTATATTTAGAGCCATTTTAATAACAAAAAGATAGTTTTAATAATTACATTTTGTATTTCCCGCTGAAACGCTAGGTCATGTGACAAATCAATGTCGTGACGTCACGATGTAATAGTCTTTATGTAAACAATACGCGAGAGATTAGTTTTTCGTTCATGATTCTTTAAAAAATGGCTTCAAAGTCTTTTTGTTTATTACATCGTGACGTCACGTGTTCTGATTGGTTGTTGAGACGTTTCGTGTAAATGATGCACAGATTCAATAACTCTCCTTTTTATTTACGAAAATAAAATATTTAATAATTTTTATTTGTAATTTAAGTAAAATATTATTAATTAGGACCTTAAATTGTTGAGCGAAGCTCTCTTTTAGGCAACTCACATATTTCGCTTGTCTCCCTCCTGCTACTTAACGGTTCAACCGATTCGAACGAATTTTGGCATGAATATACATGATTATAACCTGACGGACATAGGCTATATAAAAAAAATATAGACTTTACCATGGAGGAATAATCACTGAAAAAAAAATTCAAAAGCTGATCACAGCCAAACCGCTGATACTACATTGATGAAATTTGGCGCCAAAACTCACATCGTGGTTGTGACTAATGTGCAAAAAAAAGTTTTGAAATCGGACATACCATGGAGGAATAATCACCGAAAGAGAAATTCATAAGCTGATCACAGCCAAATCGTTGAGACTACATTGATGAAATTTGGCGCCAAAACTCACATCGTGTCTAATGTGCATAAAAAAAGTTTTGAAATTGGACATACCATCGAGGAATAATCACCCTTCAAAAATCTAATTGCTTCGCTTAGTATTTGCAAACAGCAGCATGTATTGCAGACCTAGTATAGTGTTCAATACAATACTTATTTATTTGTCAACTATGTCAAATACCCTATTAACAAACTATCAATAGTATCGGTATTAACTAGGTTCTTGGTATCAATACTATCGATAGTATTGATAATATCGAGACTATCGATTGTTTTAGACATGGATAGTTTGTCAATTTTATTAGAACCGATATTAACAATAGTATTGTTACTATGTATATAGATAGAATCGATACTATTGATATTTGCGATAGTTTGATATTAATAAGCAGCAATACTATCTATAATATCGATAGAATTGCACTCTTTCAATAGTATTGACACGTTTTGAGCTATCGATAGTATCGATAGACCTATCGGTATTACCTACCTTATTTTTCAGATTACAAATTCGATAGAACTATTATCGATAGTCTGGCAATATTAGGAGTGACCCCTGGAAACTAAACGGTCCAGGATCTTAGCCCGAAAGGGGCAGATGTTTGTGTGATGAATACATTTGTACCTGATTCATTGGTTATTATATACATATGTTTCCATGAATATTAATTATTTTTGATTTCCTGCACGACCATTTCTCTTGAAGTTACGGCCTGTTGAAAATTGCCCAAAAATTTGGAATATTTTTTTGATCCCTTAATTTTTTCCAGTAGTGTATGTTTCCATGAATATTAGTAGGTTTGCCTAAGTCTGAGTTCCACTCATTAGGGGTCCAGATTACAAAATTGGAACTAGAATTAAGTGCGTCTCTTTGGCACATCAACCATATAACGGTGGCGCCTATTTGTAAGTCTGGTTGTCCGATGAAAAAATGGGGACAGGATATCAGGATATCAATCATATAAGCTCCAAGGCCGGCGGAAGTACTCCCCATTTCGTCGAATCAAAGGCGAATGTATACGAAGTAGCACCGACATTGTGATAACCCGGTACTATCGAGACACTTAAATGGTTTACTGTTGACATCCTTCATTGTCCCTGATTGTTAAATATGGCGTCTCACTTTATCTTTCTCAGCGAGATTAATTACTCGTACGGGCGGTTCCTTTGTCACAGTTTAAATAGATCGCTATTAAGAGTACCATTTTAGTATTGTGGAAATATGTCTGTTCTTCTGTGACAAATAATATTAATATTCTTACAAATTAGCTTAGTAGAACGGGCAGATGTTTGTGTGATGAATACGAGCATTTGTACCTAAGTCATGAGTATTTATATATATTTCTCTAAATATTATTTATTTATGTATGACATATGTATATCTGTTACTTTGGTATTCATAAAACCCAACCTTACAGTGCTTTCTTTGGGTAAGGCTGATTTGTGTGATTGTCAAAAATGTTATGATTATTATTTCAATGAAATATGTGAATAATTATGTTCTTTTTGGTTTATTTAGAAAAATAAATGTACATTTGTCTTTGTGCATAGTTTAGCTTTTGGGAGTAGTGTTCTGGATTGTAGGTAAAGCTTGTCTTAATTGATGTTGTAAATAATTCGTTGCGAGGTTGGACCTCAGTATTTATTTATCAACAAAGACTAAAGCCCTTAAAAGCAAATACAAGATTCATCTGGCGATGCATATAGCTAATTGGGGCCTTACTTTATTTAAAACTATCTTTTACACGCGGTTTAGCTCGCGTTAATGTAGATTACCGATTAAAAGTTACATTTCTATCCCTCGGGAACAGTACTTTTTTTCTGGATTAACGTACGGAAAAATACATTATGCACTTTTCTGTACCCCTGGCAAAGTAAATGCAAAATTTCATGATGATCGATTGAGTAGTTAAGGTGTGAAAGTATAACAAACATACTCACCTTCGTATTTATAATATTAGTAAGAACAATAAGATTTTCACCAATATAATTTATAGCCTATCATTTGCGAAATCATATTAACTTACCATATACCAAATTAAATAGAAAGCAGTCAACCCATTCTTGATTTATAGAAGGACATACAGACAGAAATTTAAAATAGTATAAACGAATATTTATCATGAAATTCTTCCAAAAAATAAATGTACGGACAGAACCTACAGATTTATATAGTAGTATAAACTAGCTTTCCGCCCGCGGCTTCGCCCGCGTGGAATTCGGTTATATTGCGGTATAAAGCACAACTATAAGAAAACTTCTCATTCCCACGGAAAAATCTAAGAAGCGCGATGTAACGCTGGATACAATTAGTTGTTAAACCAAAACTGAATGGTACACTATATTATATGTTTTCCCTTGTGGCGCAAAAACATGCAGATTTTGGGCACTGGAAACCCGTGAACACGCTACATAGAGCTGACCATGCGAAAAACAATGTTTTTCCAAGCTATCATTCCACTTCTTATGTATTTTAAAAAACACATCGTTACCATGTTTTAAAAAACACCCAGCGCCATCTATCGCATAACTCAAGAACTAAATAACGTAACTAATACTTATACCAATTAGTAATTCGTTGACTTTAGTGATTTCAGGATAAGTGGATGTAAAAAAAACAATTTAGACGATAAAACAAATTGTACGTCATCCCTCGAGAATTCCTCATTTTCGAGGATTCATTTTCGTATCATTTAGCTTCAAAATTTACATGTTCATATTCGTTTCCAACATATAAGTAGATGTAAAAAAAACAGTTTAGACGATAAAACAAATTGTACGTCATCCCTCGGGAATTCCTCATTTTCGGGGATTCATTATCGTATCATTTAGCTTCTAAATTTACATGTTTATATTCGTTTGCAATATTTTACCTTGTTTTAAACGACACACAGCGCCATCTACAATCCATCCATCAAGCAAACAATATTTTTGTTTTTCCTCGGGAATATCAATTTTTTCCAGGATAAAAAGTACCCTATTATTTAATCCGGACTTTTATCTTTACGTCTGCAAAATTTCAAAGTAATCGGTTCAGTAGTTACGGCGTGAAAGCGGAACAAACAAACAAACAAACAAACAAACAAACTCACTTTCCGATTTATAATATTAGTAAGGATGGTGCTCTAAATGAGACTGTGTCGTGCGACTATGTGCGTGCGTACGGAGTAATATATTGTTACGTACTGTGAATATTGGAATGTATAATTAAAAAGAATTAATTTATCCCGAGATTTATTTACCTTATATTCTAACACGCAAAATAGAATCTTCCAAACAAAGTCCCCAAACAAGTAAGCTAATTAACTCAGTCGCCGAGTTCAGAAATTACTCTTAAACTCCTTTGCACTATATCCCGATTGCGTGCGTACACCATGTGTAAAGAACTCCCAACAGTGTTAACGTGTCCAAAGTTTAGTTTGTCATTCAATTTCTGCGTGGAAAATTGCGTTTTATTCGCAAGCGTGGAAAAGTTTTTTTTTTAATTACAACCTTTCTATTCAAACAAAAATAGACATGGTACGTTCCGAATCACCATTATAGTCTTTTTAAGTTACATTTTAATTCATTTTCATTACTACTATAATATTCTGTTTTGGGTTTATTAAATTATTTTAGTTCCATTAAATAATAAAAACAACAAGAATAAATAAAATGTAGAGCATGCTCTTTATGAAAAGAATTTTAAATGTATGGTGGGTGAAATTAAATAACATATGTTTGGATTTCGGACCGCACCCGAAAAAGAACTGCCAAAAATTAGAACATTTCTTTAAAAAAAAAACTTACATGGTAGGTTCCGATTTATTATTTTAGTCTTGAGAGGTTAAATTTTATTCTTATTTAAATTAAAACTATAATTCACAATAAGTTCAGGTCAGTCAGGAGTGCGGTGAGGTGAGGTTGGGTGCTCCTACCGTCGGCATTGTGAATGAATCTTCTAGGCAAGTGCGTCACATCCTAGTAGGCATCGTCGCTTACCATCAGGCGAAATAGGGGTGAAGCACCTACCTATTTTCTAAAAAAAAATTGCACAGCCATACACGTCTGGGCGATGCTTAAATGTTTTGAGTTTTGAGTGGCCCCTCGCTTGGCCCCGCCGGGTTGTTTTATTCTTTTTTGGTCACAGAAAAACGGGGGAATTTTTAGATTTTTAAATCTTGTATTATTAATTTATTCTTTTTAATTATTAACTCAACGAAGTAACCATGTGTTACGCAACAATCGGATAAGCCCCATACAAAAGTGAAAGTTGCCGAAAGTTGACCTGAAAGTGGCCGTAGAAAGTTAAAAGTTGTTTTAGGATGCATTGTCATCGGGTTCTGACTTGCTCCAAAAATTGAGTTGCAAGAATCCAACTGCACAGACAGACAGACAAGAAAGCGACCTGAGAAAAACTTGGGAATAATATATAAATATTTCTTACATTCACACCAATTAGCCTAGCCAAAAGTAATCACTATGAAGCTTGTGTTATGGATGCTAAGGTAACGGATAGACATACATATGTGATACATAGATATGTAATTACACATGACTTAGGTACAAATATTTTTAATTTAATTTTTTGCATTCACAATGCAATATTTCTATAAGATATAAAATACGTGTGTAAAAAACAACTACGCCTCCGAGCCCTCAGATGGGAAGGTAGTTAGCGTTCAACATTGGTGGAACGATACTAGCTCAAAGTAGAAGTTGAAATACGTTTGTAAAATTCGACACGTTTGCCAGCGTCTCGGTAGCTCAGCGGTCAGAGCAGTCGCCCGGATAGCGAAAGGTCGTGGGTTCGGATCCCATCTGAGGGCTCGGAGGCGTAGTTGTTTTTTACACACGTATTTTATATCTTAGGTACAAATGTTTGTATTCATCATACCCTTCCGTATATTTGCCCCTTCCGGGATTCGAATACGGAACCTTCGGGGCGAAAGGCAGGATTGCTACCGTTGCACCAAACGGCCGCCATGGTGGTGATTACTATTCTGAATCCAACGGGCTCATGGCATTATAAGGGTTTATACATGGGTTTTAGTGGCGTATGGTTTCAAGCATTTACCGGGCACTAGGCCAAATATGGGCATGGAGGACAGTCCCTTGCTTACCCAACTAACATCGTTTACATAATCAGTGGTTTAAAGAAAAGCTAGTTATTTGGGGAATATATATACTAGGAATGTATATAGTTTGTTAAAAGTTACACAACATTTTAATTCTTGTGTCATCCAAACGGTAATCATAAAGCTTCATGTAGCTTCGTGGCCGATGAACAGTCTTATGTTTGGTGAAATTTTACTATTAACACGACAAGTTGGTGATTTTAAGAGGTCTCTGGCATAAGTAACATTATGCTATTACGAATAACATTATTTATAAAACTAATTATACAAGGAAGCAATAAATATTATGGTTATAATTACATTTCCTCTTCAATTGTTCTGATTTCTGTAGTAGATGCCTTGTCACCTTTTACGAACCTGTCAGATTTCATGAAATTTTGTTGAATTCTCATAGCTTCTTGAAATTAACTTGATTAATTTTTACTTTATGCTGTTGTATAAAAAATCGTAATAAAAACGAAACTTAAGTCAATGGATTTTATATGTCTATAAGTGTATTTATTTAGTACTTCCCACAGGAATGGGTACTTTCCTAATAATTAATGTCAGCCGATGCAACAGCGAACTGTAGCCGGGTTCAACTAATGAGGATTCACAAACGGGTTCAAATCCCGGAAGGGGCAATGTTTGTGTGATGAATACGAGCATTTGTACCTTAGTCAACGGTATTTATATATATTTTGATAAATATTACTTGTCTGTGTATCACATCTGTAAGTCTATTTCCCTAGTATCCATGACACAAGCCTCATAGTGCTTACTTTGGGCTAGGCCAATTGGTGTGAATGTAGGAAATATTATTATTATGCATGAATGCAGCCCACCGAAGTAGAGATGAGAACCGCTTATGAGTTTCAATAAAAAAAAGCATTTCCCTGGCGTGGCGCCGGTGTGGTCGCCGACTGTTTACCCAGCACGTTATCACTTTATGGCCTGACACGTCGGGATTACCGGCATAATATTAGGGACTTAATGCAACACATCGGCTAATCCAGACCTCGTGCTGTTTGGTCTTACTTGAGACATTTCAAAGTTATCACTTAAGTGTACAGTCGCTAACACCAACAGGTTCTGATTGAACTTAGTTCTTTGCGGGGATAATTTAAAATGGAGTAATTTAAAATCTTTTATTAGACATGTTTATGTGTTCCGTTTTAGTCAAATGTCGTTCACTACTGGACAATGGCATCCCCAAGGATTTTTTCTTATAGTAAATAGGTAGGCGCTTGACCACTATCTATAATCTGATTAGCGAAGATGCGATCTAAGATGTGACGCGCTTACCTAAAAGATCAGGAAACACAGATTCCGGCAAAGAGCTTCCACTCCTTAGCGGTACGTATAACAAAGTGGAACTAAAACGCTAAGTGCGACTCTTTGGTATATCTACCATATATCTCCACAATGACCGATCCTGCGCTGCCTGCGTCCAGGTGCTTCCCGCGACCTTTATCAGAACGTCAGTCCATCGATTGAACATCTACTTTAATAACTATGTATCAGGAAATATTTCTTTGACATCGCGTCTTTCACAATTTCAAATAAACAAATAAAAACAACTCTATTTGAATGGCGAATTACATATTGTGTGATATGTATGGTGACGACGTATTCAATTTTAAATGTTGTTACTTCTGTTAAAGCTGACGAGTTTCGTACGCCTATTCTTATCGTCAGTTAAAAGAAGTCCTGAATGGTATGTAGGTAAAAATGTTGGACGATTCAAAGCAACTTATTTTAAGTGCATTTCAATGAAGTTGTTTTCATATTTAGTTCTTACACTTCCGCGCACATTACACATTAGAATAAAACACTTTTTTACGGATTTTTGCGCATGTTTTATTTTATTTTATAATTAATGCAATAATATGTAAAAATTAAAAATTAAACTTAAAATTAAAATAAAACAATTTGATTTATATAAAATAATTTAATAATTAGGAACGTGCCCGATTAAAATATTGTGAAGGTAGTAGAAAATACATGACAACCATCATCTTAGTCATCCTGTGATCACGGCTCCTGTAAAGGAGTCGAAACGTCAGGATTAAATATAAAATAAAATAAAACATGCGCAAAAATCCGTAAAAAAGTGTTTTATTCTGAAGTTGTTTTCATTTTCATTTTCTAATTTAAATATTGAACGGTATAGTCTTTTAGCACACATATGACGAACATTATATTAAACATCCTGTGATCACGGCTCCTGTAAGGGAGTTGCAACGTTATTCGTTTAAATGGTTCAATTTAAATATATTCCTTCGACTTTAAAATTATTTGTAAGTTCATTGCCACAAGAACAAATAGAAAAAGTAATCAAATTAGAGTTTAATCGTCTTTAACTTGCTTTAGCGCCGTTTCTTAGCAGCTAAAAACTCTTTGAACCGAATCGAACTCACTCAGCCAAACAGTTTTCAAAGACTAAATTAATTACTGTAGCGAATTCGTGCAGCGCTTTGCCGTTCTTGAACTTATGGCACTATTGGTAGCTCATCAATAATAATATTTATTAACTAAACACCTATACCAAAACCGTACTGTGTGATAATTTTTTTATAGAAGATTACTAAAAAAATTGACTCGTTACACAATTTATATTCTCAGACAGGACTTGCACCCGCAACCTTGAGATATCCGGACCACTGATCTTCCAATTTAATTTAATTTAATAAGGATTGTAGTATTTGTAACAGTTATTATATTTTGCTAAACGTTCTAGTATGCACCAGACTGGTAACAGGAATATTTAGATGACAAGATACAAAATAATAATAAAAATATGTACGAGTCTAGTAATAATAATATTATATGTATATGTAACGTATATATGACTATGTACGAGTATATTATAACAAAAATTTTAGTTAAACATGATTTTATTATTGGAGCGGAGCTCGCAAGGATCAGCTTCAAAGACGCAATGTCTGTCAGACCATAACTACACGAGTTCTTAACCGAATTTAATATATTTGTGTGGAATCGAATCAACACATTTAAGACTAGATAGAATTTTGAAAATTAAAAAAGTAATTACACGATAATATTGGCTTTACGAGATTTTCCAATGAAACAAAAAGCGCGCGCTGTTTTAAAGTTTTCATTCTTATTGAATTTTAAAATTAACTAAACATTATTGATTTTTTTTAGTATAACGCTCCGCTCCAATATATAGTGCTAGCGAAGCTTTATGCTTAGTGACTGCATCCACCTTGTTTATATGATATTGATAATAAATGATTCTTTCTCTTTTAATAAATTAAAAAAAAATCAAAAGATTTAATAAATGGATCTTAGTAACGTTAATGATATTAGAATCGATTATTTTAATGAGAATTCAGACGTTAAAAACTAAGCGACCTCTTCTCTCCTAATTTGCTGTGCCCTATAGGATCCATAATGTACTTACTTGAATTACTGTTTGAGAACCATATAAAACAAACATTGCGGGAAAGCAATAAAATATTGAGTATTAAAACTTGGCCTAAGTTGGTCGTAGGTCGTGGGACTAAGGGACATTTGCAGTCTTGGGAAAAGGCTTCTTCCTAGTGATCGAATAACGGAGGCGCGGCAGAAGTTCCTGAGATAGTTGTATGAAATTGGCAAGTGCGAAGTGCTCCAGTGTGGTTTCTCAAAGGAGGGTCTGTTTGAAACTAGAGATATTTTGATTATTTTAGATTAAGGTGACAAAAAAATTATCTCTAGGTTGGGAATTTATTTCTTTTTGAATAAGTTTAAAGCTGAATACTGGCCCAAAAGGAAAATCTAAATAGTTTTATATTTTTTAAATACATCAGCACGTTATAATTTTTATAATCAACGTTTACGTGGGTATACTGTATGATTATGTGTGCATATATATGTAAAGTATTTTTTATGTACGTGTATGTATTAACTTAATTTTATCTTATTCGCACAGATGACCTTTAAATGACGATATGCCAGATCTCGATTACTATTCGGTTGTATTAGGAATAACAATTCTGGCTTAATCAGTATCAGCTATAAAAGATGTTTTTACATAGATTTAAGTTGGCTGTTGTTATGCTTATTCAAAAAAATAATCTACAACACTTGACAGTTTGGAGTCTCTCTCTACAAAGGTAAAACGATAGATCGCCGATATTAACTGGCCAAGTAAGTTTGTTAGTTGAAGATTAAAAAAACATTACTTTATATTATCATATGAGATAAATTATTTTAATAGAAATATACTAGAAAAGATCGACTCGCCTCACAAGTGATTTCATAAGCGGGAATCGAACCCGCAAACTTTGAAAGTCCGGGCCAATGCTCTCCCAATTGAGCTATCGAACCTTGTAAACACCCGTCCAAATTATCCAATGCCTTTCTAATTTTACGCCGTAGGCCAGCGTTGTCACATCAATGAGAGGAAAATCCTCTCATATTCGAAAGAAACATTTTCACAAATGTTTAGGCAGTCGATTAAGATGAATTGGGAGAGCATTGGGGAGACTTCGGTTCGATTTCCGGTTCGATTCCCATCGGAGAATTCACTTGTAGCCGAGTCGATGTTTTTCCAGTATTTGTCTATTATAACAATTTAATCATCTCTTATTCTAGGCTATACTTTTAAAAGTAACAATCGATAGTGAAGAAACCGCAATCAAAAAAATATATATTTGAGAATTTAATATCCAGATTGTTTATAAATAATGAAATTTTAAGAAAAAAACGAGTGTACTTTAGACCACACGATTGCAGTAAAACTTCTTTAGCTCCTTCTATATATATATGTATATACGAAAGGTAATTCTCTCACTTTCTGAAATGTATTCACGTTCAAAAATGTATTAGGTGTCAACCCGTAGCCTCTCGCTACATGCGATTGCTTTTCCAATAGAGCTATCGAGACTATGACGGCAGTTGAGGCAATTTCATTTTTCGTGAGCCACTGTTATATTGTCAGCATTGCACAGTTTTTACTTATGTTAGTTTTTGCAAGCTTATAAACAAGGTTGCCAAAATTCATAAATGTATGTATGTTTGGCTCTGTATATCTCAAAAAATATTAATAGGTTTGCAAAAATTTTAATAGTTTTCTCTGTTGGACTAGGTATAGTCCAACTTAGAAAATGTGAAAGTTGCATCAAAATCGGTTCAGTATTTTTTGAGATAGAAAGTTATCTATGTATCAGTCACAAAAAACGTGTCGTTGGCATAAAAGCATAATGCTAAAATATGTAATTATTCAAGTTGTTCCAATAAATATACAACGGAAATAAAAACTGGCCAAGTGCGAGTAGGGCTCGCGCGCGAAGGGTAAAAAAACACGTTTGATGTATGGGAGCCCCCTTAAATAATTATTTTATTTTAATTTTATCATTTATTATTAAAGTGAAAATACAACTGAGTATTTTGTGAATATTTTAAGTGCCTACCAGTTGCCATTATTGATATCGAGCAAAAAAGGGCAAAAAATCACATTTGTTGTATGGGAGCCCCCCATTAAATATTTATTTTATTTGTTTTTAGTATTTGTTGTTATAGCGGCAACTGAAATACATAATTTGTGAAAATTTCAACTGTGAAGCTTTCAAGAGAAATACATAATTTGTGAAAATTGCAACTGTTAAGCTTTCAACAGAAACACATAATTTTTGAAAATTTCAACTGACGGACAGACAGACGGTCGGACAGATAGCGAAGTCTTATTAATAGTCATTTTTGGGTAAGGAACCCTAAAATGGTAAATAATAAAACAGTAATTTAATGAAATGAGAAGTCGCATTCAAACTCAAAACATTAATTTATTTAATTTTAACTAAATAATGGAAAAATTAAATAACTAAAAAAGTTGTTATTATATGAAATATGAAATATGATTTTAATGATTTTAATTGCACTAACATATGATAAGATTTGGTTATTGTTATTAACGCCATATGGGTTATACCCGAAATAAATTATTATTTAATTAATTAAGTTTTCAAAACTATATTACTTTTCAAATTACTCTGTTAGTAGTGGATAAGATAAAACAGTATATAACTTAAGATAGAGCGTATTTTCCGTGACTAGGTCTAATTCGATCATCCTTGCCCCTCAGTTCTCCCCATTGTCTGCCGCCTTCTGACCTTTCAGCTTCCTTATCTAGCTAAATCTACTTTATCGAGTGGAACGGCAGTGCTTTAACCGAGTTAGTAGCTATTGATAACTTTTATACAGCAAAGGGTTTTGTGTTTAATTATATTTTTTGCATTGACAATGCCATAATTTAATAAAATATTAAATACGCAGGTAAAAAACTGGCCGTCAAACCCTCAGGTGGGATTCAAACCCACTACCTTTCGCTATCAAGTAAATACATATATAATAATGTCCTGTCACAGTGTTCAACCGCAATGAACTCCGTAAATACTCAACCGATTTTGATGTTTTTGAAATTATACTTCTTTAGGAATATTAATTGTTGACTCTAAATTAAATCATACAATATAAGAATAAAACACTTCATACAATATAAATTTAGAGCATTTGAATATTTAGTTTTCCATTTTGATGGCAAATACATGACCAAGATGAATAAACTGATTTTGGCCACTTAATAAATACTTTATTATCTACCCTCTTTTGATATTTCATTTGATCAAAAGAAAATATAATATTTCCTCTTTTCCGTTTGATGACACGCGCGCATCATTGTGACACAAAATTATCATGTTGAAGTTGGCCGCAAAAGCGACAGAATAAACCAGCAGGATGAAGTTGGCCGCTAATTATGAATGTGTGTGTGTGTGATTTTAAATTATATATAGTAGTTAACAATAATTTATACTAGGTCTGCAATACATGCTGCTGTTTGCAAATACTGAGCGAAGCAATTAGATTTTTGAAGGGTGATTATTCCTCTATGGTATGACCCAAACTAAACAATGCTTGTACTGAGTGATAGATAAATAAATATATAAATGACCATGACTTAAATGCTTGTGCTCATCACTTTACGAGAATTCGAACCCGGGGCCATTGGTGCAGAAGGTAGGATCGCTACTGTTGCACCAAGCAGCCGGTAATGTCAAGCAAGGTTTCTAAATTATGTTCGTATTAAAAAATAATTAAAAACCACGTTTTTATAAGCGGACTAAAAAGAAAAAAATATTTTTTTTCCCAGAATTGTAATGAAAAAATATTTTCCCGGAATGATAAAAATTTCAAAGATATATGTTCAAGTACTATGATGTAATGTGATTAAAAATGTGGGGCGGGCGGTTTTCACGGTTAAATAATTTAATTCATTCATTTTCTAACTCGTTATTTCTAAACATCTCACCCATCTCACCCAAACGCCTGAAAACGAATTAGCCAAGTGAATTTAAATCAATCCGAGGATTTATTGAATTTCTTCAAGGATTACAAAGGTGTTTTGATTATGTTTTTATTTAATTTTTTGCATTCACAACGCAATATTTCTATAAGATATAAAATACGTGTGTAAAAAACAACCACGCCTCCGAGCCCTCAGATGGGATGGGTGTTTTGATTAATTTTTTGTGGCTTATCTTACTATTAAGTTTATGTTGGTGATGACTGAATAATGAACTCTCATCCATGATCTACGTGTGGTAAAATTTTGAGCTCTTTAGGAGCATCGGAAGAGGTCTAATTTTGAGTTATAAGATAAGAAAATTTTGCGGACAGACGAGGACGGACACGAACGAAAGCAAGTTAACAAAAACGTAGTAAAAAAACAACTGTTTTTACGTATAATTTTTATTGATTCCTGACGTTTCCACTCCATGATCACAGGATGACTAAAGCAATGGACGTCATATATTTTCTACTATCACAAAATTTAAATCAAGCACGTTCCAAGCTGTTAAAATTTAAATAAAACAAAATTGTTATATTAGTATTATAGTAGTGCCGGTGTCTGCGCTTTCTGCATTTTTTAGCGGGCGGGCGGGCGGTGCACACTGCTTGAGTTTCGCGGAAGTAAGCTACATATTTTTATTTTACTAATGGATATGGACTTTCGCCAAGTAACGCCTGATTCTATCAAATACAAAATTGTTATATTTTACATTTTATTCAGTTATTAAATGTTCACTACGGTTACATTGTATGCTACTGAGTCTCCCACCAGTTCGGAAATTGGGAGGGCCTTTCAATTTTGATGCACTTAGTAATAACCCATCGTTTATGGTACACTATTCTTTAATTGGTTCTATAATTTTTTATGGATTAGGCATATTAACACACTTTTGCGACATACCTTAATGAATATAGACCTGAGAATAATTAAAAAATGTCTTGTACATAACAAGACGAAAATATTGCGTAACAAGGATTGATGTTATGTTGGTATGTCAAATATAAAATTACATTTCAAATGTCCAGATATTGGATTGAACTTTAATAAAAATTGACAAATCAAACTTTGAATTACAATGTTTTTCAGTATAATCTTTAATCCTTAAAGTCCAGTTTTAATTTCTTATATTCACACCAAAAAGCCTAGCACAAAGTAAGCATTATAAGGCTTGTGTTATGGATACTAGGGTAACAGATAGACAAACATATATGATACATAGATATGGAATATTAATAGAAATACATATAAATACCCATGACTCAGGTACAATTGCTCGTATTCATCACACAAACATCGTCGGTGCGAAAGGCGAGATCGCTACCGTTTTACCAAACGGTCGTCTGGTCCTTAATGTCGTAATAGCCTTTTATACAAAAAATCTTATTATAATATATTATACATGTTTAAGTATATATTGCTTAACACCGAAGAATCACGATTCCAAAAATACTTTTAATAATACCTTGAATGTATCTTACGTTAAAGAAATTTGACGCTGTTTCCTCGTTGACTTCGAGGACGAGACGATTAACTCCCAGAAGTACGCATTAACTCGTGATTACAATAAATATGTTAATTTAAGATCAGGCACGGACGCTTTATGGCGACACGTCCGACTTGACGGCACTCAAACTGAATTATGAATGTTCCGCGATGCGACAGTGGCGCCATCGCAGTGAACGAAAACGCAGGCAGGAGATATCTTTGTAAGTGAGTTAGCCCAAATATATCATCAGGTATAATCGAAATTTTGCTTTGGTAGATATGTTCGGAATAACTTTTATGTTTTTTATCTTATAAGATAAATTATTTTAATGGAAAAATACTAGAAGAAATCGACTCGGCTCACAAGTGAATTCTCAGGTGGTTTAATGCTCTCCCAATTGTTCGGCCACAAGCCTCGGTAGCTCAATTTATCTTCAGAATAACTGTTGACTTTTGATGACCTCCGCTTTCATAGTAACGCCACTCCGAGGTCCCGGGTTCGAGCCCCGGCTGGGTCAATGTAGAAAACGAACTTTTCTATATTGGCTCGGGTCTGGGTGTTGTGGTACCATTGTTGTTTCTGAATTTCATAACACAAGTGCTTTAGCTACTTAACTTTCAGAACAATGTATGTGAAGTTGTCTAATATTCATGTATGATTTAAAAAAAAAACTGAGTAGTTTCCGGCAGAGGAAGATAGCACCAACCCTTCACATTCGATAGTTGCCATCTGTTCAATGGACTATGACGTCATCGAACAAGACCACACAATTTCGCTCCATAGAACAATTGATATCATGCTCCAAAACGAGATGCTTATGACTTTACGACATTGATAATGACAATTCATTTGTCATATCAATGATTATAGATCCAATTTTCTTGTTCCGTATAACAATTTGGGAAAAGAATGTTTTACTTGATCTTTAGAACAGAATAAGAAACAAAATAAGTCAAAAAAACTTAAAAAAAACAAGCTTTTATTATTATTTGTTAATTCAATGAATTACAAAGTCCAAATTCGATGGGGTTGTGTCGTTTTAGCGCGGAGTTCATATGACCACTTTCCAACTCCAGCATCAGACCCTGAATACCATATAGGATCAAAGTACTCGTCAATACGAATCAAACGAGCTCAAACTCGATGAGATTGTGTCGTTTAATTGCGGAGTTCGTATGGCCACTTTCCATCTCCAGCATCAGAGCAGCTCCAAGTCCTCACAACATTGCATTGTCACGCGATATATATATGTATGCAAAATTTCAACTCAATTGGAAACTGGGAAGTAGATAAAACTTACCTTGCAAGATTTCAATTACAGATATTGGGACAGGTGAAAGTAGAAAAGCTTTCTATTTTTTTATTTTTGTCTGATGGCATCATATTCCATAAAACAAATGGGAACTATGCTTCACATTGAAGGGTGTCATAAAAGACAGGGATACTAGCAATTATTATCATGCAGCTCCCGTAAACCATAAGTGAAGCAGGCAGCAAGGTTTTAAATTACTTATGGTTTTTACGCCATCTCCAACCCACTTTGTGTAGAGATTATGGTAAAATCATTCGTTTTGTGGTAGACTTTCGTAAAGCAATGGACGTCTCTGTGGTTGAGATCGTCATGTCTAGTTTGGGCATCACACATAGCCGCTAGATCGAAGGATGCCAAGGCTGCTGCAACAGCTGCAGAAAGTCATGAAGGTCGAAAATGTTCAGCCCTCGCAAGCAGTTATATCTTTGTTCTCTCCAGTGCTCTTTTTCAAAGAAATGTCCGACTTTTACTTGAAGAGACTCAAGATAAAAGAACTGGCAGCCTCTTCGGCCAACGTACGAGTATAGCTATCTCAGGAGAAAACCCTGCCTGGGTACTTTGGGCACCTTTCTCAACAGCAGTGGCAAATTTCAACTTTTTAATTTTTTTCAATATTTCTTTTGTATAAATTATGTTTTTGTTAAGTGAACCTTAACTCACTTGTTTCTTTTATTTTTATTGTTCACTGCGCGTAACTGGAGTACGTTTGAAAAGTAAGCACTTGTTATTGTATGTATATTCTAATATGCACAGCCAGTGTCGGTAATATCTACTTGCGTCTTACAGACGCAAACACCATTCGTGGTTAAGATTGTCTCATATCCTTTAAAAGATCAGAGAGTAGCCAGGATTTAATCCAATATTTAAAATAAAAAACTCATACATATTATAAAAATTTTAATCACATTGCTACCATAAATCTGAAAGCTTTCAGTAATGACATGAACGCGGTGATAAAGCTGATTGTAACCTTAACTGATTTTATTGGTTGGGGAGGTAATTATAAGCATTGAATAATATGAGGTATCAAAAAGATTTTAGAGTGAATGAACCACATACTGTCACATAATATGCAATAAGGTAAATAAAACAAGAGATAAATGATAAGCTCATAATGCTAATTGAGTGTAAAGAAATTATTGGGTCGAGTACTGAGTCTACAAATGAGTACATGATAAGAATAAAAATGAATTTGTTTCGCTTTTCGCCCTCTTAAGCTCATAACGCCCGTACCAGAAGACTCCAATATGCGAATTCATTGTTTTATTGACACAATTTACAATTGCGTGACAATAATTGACCCTCGCACCCCCTGCCGCACCGTTACCGTAGCCGCTACCGTAGCTAGGAATGGTTTGGCTGCCGGGGACTAGGGGCCGTTTCTTTGTGTGCCTATCCATAAGGGGTTTTGCCATAATCGCCACGCTTGGCAGGCAGCACAGGACCGATCGTTGTGGAGATCCTTGGGGGAGGCCTATGTCCAGCAGTGGGCGTCGTACGGCTGATATGATGATGATGAATTGACCCTCCACCTTTGATCCTTAGCTTTACAGAGTCACATACTCTTGATCTGCCACAGTCAAGCACATTTCCGCTGACCAACGCCGGGAATACGCCATTTTGACTTGAACACATTTTTTCCAAAACCATTGCAAAAAATATTATTCAAGAGACCAGTAACGTTCAGTCTCTCTTTGCAATATTTTTTTTTTATTTTGAATGGGTTCGCTCTTGATCCCAGTCAAGAGCGAGGGGCCAAGACAGGATTCATGATGAAACTAACTAAACCAGATGGTACTCATTCACCCTGGCTTTAAAAACGGACGGGTTATAAGTACTCGGAAATAAAGACGCATGGAGGGAGTTCCAGTCCTTTGCAGTGATCATTATGAAAGATGTTGAGAAAAGCTTGGTGCGATTATTAGGAATAGCAAGCAAGAAAGGGTGGTAGCCCGCAGTGCGTCTGGATATCCGATGGGAAAAGGGAGATAGCGCTATGAGCATATTAGTCATTATTCGAATTATTCTTTACAAAAAAAGACAAATACTTTTAAAATATTGTTCTAAATTAAAAAGAAACACTGACGCGCTCAATTAATTTAATTGATTAAATTAATAATTCTTAGCTCTGGTTCAAATAACTTGTAGTTCAGACGTTGTTTTTAACCATTGCGTTTGGATGTTTTCTCCAGTTTCGAACAGAGGACGCTGTTAAAAATACTCGATCATAATATTTAGTGGCGCAGCTGCCGTATTAAAGAGCACGTAACGAGCTATAAAAGCAACGCCAATCTTGAACACAGCATGCGGAAACATCAATGACGACACGTGATATATGTAATATTTCCGCGTACACAGTCTAGTGTCCTTACGAAGCTTGTGTTCGGCATTTACCTCCCAAATTTGAAGGCGGCCGTAATAAGATGCGGCAGCTAACTCAATTAAGTTTGATCCCCACTGATGTACAACGGCAATGATCCAATTATGACACAAGTATGTACAATACTATATTAAACATCTTATTGATAAAACCACATAGAGATAGTAACAAAAAAAAATGTAATGGGCACTGAAGGTCTTTTTTGTCAAAAAATATTGTAAAGTTGTATGACTGTTTTTTGACAAATTAATAAAAAAAATAAAAGAATACTTAAAATAGCGTCACAATGGGCGGTTTTTTCGCTCAAAGCCATCTCTTTCAGATAACCTTTGGTTGGATAGGATTGGCAGACGCCTAAGAAACGGCGGTGTATACGATACAAAAAAGTGAAACATACAAAAGGATGAACATATATATATAAGACAATTATGGATTGAGCACTCCTAATAGAGACCGGGAGAGATTCCAAAGACGAGCAGCCTGAACAAGAGAACGTGGAACAGTGTGCATTAAGAGCAAGATACTCTGATGACCTCAAGGAAAACGCGATTGATATATGAAGTCATTTAAAACATACTGTAAGATAGCGACAGATTATCTTAAGACACGTTGAGCATTGTAAATCTATTAGGACGCAACTGTCACCTGAATGTTAGTCAGTAGGTTAATGAGGTCGACGTGATTTGACGGTGATCATTAGCTTTGCTTTGGGTGTAGCTGATGATACAAGTTTACTTTCCCCTTCGTTTTTATAGTAAGGTGAGTGCGGTACATACCTATATTTCATGTCTCGACTGACACGGGTATATGTGACCTGTACTGTTCACACTTTAACCTAAATCCAATGTGTTTTGCAAATAATTTAAGGTGAAATTATAAAGAATAAATAATTTTAAACTTATAACGCACTCCTATACCAGGACACTCCAATCCTCCAATACATTAATTAATACTTAATAATTAATACAATAATTCTACTAACTAATATAAACTTAAAACATTTAATTCTCATAAGTGTGTGTTTTTATGTGAATGAGAAAATATGTGCGTGCGTGCTTGCGTGCGTGTGTGTGTTTGGGTGTGTGTGTGTTGGTGTGTGCGCGTGTAAATTATTTCAGAAAACATTAAAGTGTTGTAGATATATAATTGAGAGAGGAGAATTATCAGATTTAGAAGATTTAAAACTACCTATAATGTTTTTTTATTTCGTTGTACTAGTTATTTTATTTGTTGTAAAAACAACTCCATTTTTTCCTAATCAAGACACTTGCCAAAAATATACCATATTTTTACATTATTTCTATTGTTTTGGGTAGATGTTTAATTCTTATTATATTTATTCTCTGTGGTCGACTTAAGCGGTCGACCTATACAGACTGATACAGTCATTTAAATGATCGAAAAAAGTAAAAAGTCCAAAGGTTGCGATTTTGAGTTCCGCCTGTAAATAATACGTGAGCCCAATCCTTATTTTTCTATTAAAAAAAAACAAAGAATAAGGAGTTTTTAAGTATATCGCTACGATTAGTAGATACTGGCCGAATTTGACGTGTCGACGCGTATGTATAAGATACATAATTATAACTAGATACAGTGATGTTAATAGATGGATATTTGTGTAACATTATCAAAAATTAACTTATTGATTACAAAGTCTCGTTATCGAACGAGGCAGGAGTGCTAAGGTTTTATGAGAACACCATAAATCTGATAAGTAGCGCAGTCGCTTAAGGGCATTTCTGACATGCACTAAGCTCGATATAGACCAAGGACGTAGCCAAGGTGTACTTGCCTTCGTACCTCTATTTTATTTTCTCCAACTATTTTATAATAGCTGAATAACCTCTTCACAGACCAATTTAATTCCAATAATGTCTATTAATTTTTAAGTAAGTTTTTTTTTTGGAGTTCCGAACCTCAAACGGAAAGAACCATGTACTCAGGTCTACAGCCCTTTGAAACTGTGAAAAAATCCAACTTATAAGTTAACGTAAAAAAAGATTCGCTCGTTTATGCCGCAAAAAAGTAGGTATAATTCGATTCTCTCAAGGGAATCAAAATTTATAGCTTACTAGCTTTTCGCCCGCGGCTTCGCCCGCGTGGAATTTGGTTATATTGCGGTATAAAGCAATAGCGTAAGCTATCATTCCACTTCTTACGTATTTTAAAAAATACATCGTTACCATGTTTTAAAAAACATCCAGCGCCATCTATCGCATACCTCAAGAACTAAATAACGTAACTAATACTTATACCAATTAGTAATTCGTTGACTTTAGTGATTTCAGGATAAGTAGATGTAAAAAAAACAATTTAGACGATAAAACAAATTGTACGTCATCCGTCGAGAATTCCTCATTTTCGAGGATTCATTTTCGTATCATTTAGCTTCAAAATTTACATGTTCATATTCGTTTGCAACATATAAGTAGATGTAAAAAAACAGTTTAGACGATAAAACAAATTGTACGTCATCCCTCGGGAATTCCTCATTTTCGGGGATTCATTATCGTATCATTTAGCTTCTAAATTTACATGTTTATATTCGTTTGCAATATTTTACGTTGTTTTAAACGATACACAGCGTCATCTACAATCCATCCATCAAGCAAACAATATTTTTGTTTTTCCTCGGGAATATCAATTTATTTAACCCGGACCCGATCTTTACGTCTGCAAAATTTCAAAGCAATCGGTTCAGTAGTTACGGCGTGAAAGCGGAGCAAACAAACAAACAAACTCACTTTCCGATTTATAATATTAGTAAGGATTATCCGTTGACCTATTGTAGAATAATGAAATTTGGCATGAAGCAAGGTCATGTAGCACAAATAAAGGAAAATCAAATTTATTGTTTTATAAAAAAAAAATGCGATCATAAACTCAGTTGCAGTTGGTAAACTAACCGATATGGTAAATTATTATAATAGAAAAATACTAGAAAAAATCGACTCGGGTCACAAGTGAATCTCAGGCGGGAATCGAACCCGCAACCTTTGGAAATCCGGTCCAATGCTCTCCCAATTTCATTTCATTTCATTGATGAAACAACGCTGGCCTACAGCGTAAAATCAGGAATGTACTAGAAAATTTCGACGAGTGTTCGCAAGGCTCGGTAGCTCAATTGGGAGAGCATTGGACCGGATTTCCAAAGGTTGCGGGTTCGATTCCCGCCTGAGATTCACTTGTGACCCGAGTCGATTTTTTCTAGTATTTTTCTATTATAATAATTTATCTTATAAGATCGCATTGAAAATGCATAAAAATATATAAAAAAAAATTATAAATCTAACATGGCTGTTTCATCTTAATCGATTGACCAAACATTTGTAAAAATGTTTCTTTCGAATACGAGAGGATGTTCCTCTCATTGATGAAACAACGCTGGCCTACAGCGTAAAATCAGGAATGTACTAGAAAATTTCGACGAGTGTTCGCAAGGCTCGGTAGCTCAATTGGGAGAGCATTGGACCGGATTTCCAAAGGTTGCGGGTTCGATTCCCGCCTGAGATTCACTTGTGACCCGAGTCGATTTTTTCTAGTATTTTTCTATTATAATAATTTATCTTATAAGATCGCATTGAAAATGCATAAAAATATATAAAAAAATTATAAATCTAACCGATATGGGTAATGTGCGCGGAAGTGTAAGAATTTAATTTTTTAATTTCAAATTTTTACATACAGTTCTAAACGATTAATTTTAAGATACAATAATGCATGTATGTCATATTTCAAAATTCAACTGATTAATACTATTGTTATCAATTTTTTGTAATTACTTTTATAAACTTTATTAAACGGGTAAAAATAACCGCACAGAAGTCATGTTTAATACTTCGTTTCACAATCAGTAATGAAATTATACTTTTCAATAATATTAATAAGAAAGGAATTCAAATAGTCGTCACTAAATGTTTATTTACTCTATATGTAAAGATTTATTTTTAATTATTAAATAATGACTGTAAATTCACTTAAAATGTTATGTTTCCGGTGCGCGTTCAACTGACCAATCATCATTCAGCACGTTTAGCAAGAAGGGAAAATGGAGGGGGCTGAAGTCAGTTGAGCGCCACTCGGATGCAGGAAGCCCTCTTTTGTTCTCCGACCGTCGAAGTGTACACATGTGTCATAGTACTGAGAGATTTCGGTGGTGTAATTTGGCAACTAATAAAACTGTGAGTACCCGTTAATTCATTGAATAGCACTAAGGATCTATTATTTTATAAAACTAGCTTTGGGGGCAAAAACTGTGTCAACATATGTAACTCTTTGTATATAAATATTCTGGTGAGCATTGTAAGTCTTACTTAGTTGATGTTAAAGATTTAAAGGTATTTACATGATGAGATATTGTATTGGAATTATAAGTTAAATTTAGAGTGCAGGTTTTAATTATCCCGTATAAATCCATTAAATTACATAATTCATTATTTTTACTTCACATCCTAGCTGGTATGTGTATAGGGTCGTTAACACTATATTTTATTACAAGTCAATAAGATTCATTGTTAATGTCACATTTCAACTTTTTAAAACAACCTCAAATTTATAAGTGAATAAGACAATCGTTTGATGCAACGGTAACGATCCTGCTTTTCACACCAGCGGTCCTGAGTTCAAGTCCCGGAGTCGAATGTTAGTGTGATGAATACGAGCATTTGTACCCGAGTCACGGGTATACATATACAGGGCCATTATATAAACACCATCCAATTTTTTTCTGAGCATAATATATCATTCAAACACTTCATTTATGAAAAAAAAATCGTAGGTAAAATTTCCGCAACAAAATATTTTGTCCGAGCGAATTATTACAACAGCTGGTTACTGGTAAAATATAGGTAAAGATCGCGCCAAACTTCTAGTCCGCTCTGAAGTTGCTTCGCGCAGGGGTACAGTCACGCACAAAATTAAGTTGATTTGAAACACAAAACCTCCACCATGACTGAAGAACTAATTTTGCAATAGAATATTATAATAATATTAGTTATTATTACATTGTTATTCTTACATTTTTTGGAAATATAGTTTTATTTTAAAGTTTACAATTGTTTAACACCCGCAACATAGTTTGATAGTGATATTGTTGAGTTGCTTGAACAAGGCATCACTTCACTAGCATCATCGCCACTATCTGATTCATGGTTAGAGTCGGTATCTTCACTCTCCGATTCCGATTCGCTATCGGTCACTGTTATTATAATTTCATCGGTCAATGTGTCTATTACGTGATCACTCTTTCTATACTCTTCTTCAATGTGTTTAACTTTGTTGCACAATGCCGTCCACTCTGATTCACCCATGATATTACATTTTTGCTTGATGTTTATTTTTATGCCTTCGTCCGCTTCTTTTTGCATAAATTTCAAAACATTGTACACAATTTTTCTAGCTTGACAACGTAAAACCGTATTCCGGTTAGGCATGTTCAAAATTTTGTTATTAAAGGAACAACAAAAAAACTATAACGGAACAACTAAAACAAATTAGACAACGATAACTTAATAGTACCAACAAAATCAAAACATAACTGAGTATGACTGTACTTCGCTACGATAAACAAGCGCGTGTACTATTCGGAAGAACACTGAACGCACATTAACACGCACACACTGGTGATATAGGTGCGGGGCGGTGAAGTGGAGCGAGCCCTGCCGCCGCCGCCTATTTTTTGCTGCTGCGATGCGGTTTGCGCTGTGTTCAGAGCGGACTAGAAGTTTGGCGCGATGTGTACCTACAGTTCAACGACCACCCGAAGCGCCGTACCGAGCTGCGCGCGGAGTTGTGCAATGAAAGCAGTCACCCGGGGACGTCTCGCGACGTATAACCTTGCGTTTACGCATTTACGTCGCATTATTACCTAGCCTACCTAACGAAATGTGTTCAAACTTGCAATTGAAATCGAGGGCGAAATTTAACGGCAGGTTTATGTGAAGGAGGCCTAAAGCCTCGAGAACTTAAAAATAAAAATAATCCGTGCATTTGACGGAGTGAAAAAACAAGTAAAAAAATTAAAGACAATGTTTATAAACGTGCAAGACTATTTAGAGAGAAATCGCATACACTTCGAAGTAAAGTGATTGTTTTCAAAATCATGAAAGTGTATGTTGTTTGGATTTTTAATTAATTATTGGGTTGGAGTAAAGCAGGGTGGCTAACACTTGTAAAACTTTTCACAAAAATATAAAACTCTATTAATTATACATTTCTTTATCTTAACGTGTAAAATAGACAAAAGTAACAGCTTTTTATTCGGCGAATGAGTGGTAATAGGTTTTGGCACTTAACCCACTTAAACCTACCAACCCATGTATGGGTATTAAGAATTTAAAAAAAAAATCTACCGTCTTTTTTTGATACGTTAATAACAAAATACACATATTTTTAGAAAATTTAAGAGGTACTTGTTATTTATAATGACGAGTAACATAGTAAATCAAAACATTACCAGTTGTTATTTGCGGCCGAAAAATTGTGAATCGAAAATTGTAAAACATATCCTCAAAAACTAAGTTTATATTAATTTACCATTACTATTCTAATAAAACAGTAGTGAAACTAAAAAGTATATTACTTTAGTAATATTCATATTGTAAAGAGAATTAAAATTGTCTTTATTTTTACCCTTTTATTCAGCTGTGCATTCCATGGACCCATACATGGGTCCTTCGGCACAAATATAGTACTTTTAACTTTTTAAATGAATATAGTTGTTGTTTGTTATTTCAGAATATTTTCAAAATATTGAGTGAATTAGATTTTTATAATTATCTAGCTCCATAATGCATTATATTTGAACCACTTTGTAACGCAAATACTCCTGTCACAGATAGAGATACTGAGGAAGAGGGTGCTATTACTATACATAATCTACCTAGTACTATTCTTCGTGCATCGTAGAGGCTTTGCGTGTTATTTGGTCTATATCTGATAAGGAAAGTGAACATGATAACATTCCTTTGACCAGTTAACAAAAGAAAACCTTTTTTATAAGTCAATGGCATCTACATCTTAAAGAGTTAGTTCTTCGCCTTTATTCTACGTATGTCCGTAGGAAATAAGGCCTACCATTGGAGGACAAGACACAAATAATACTAATTTTCTAGATTCCAACCTCTGGAAAGACCAAAAAACTAAATACGTTATAAATTACTTTAACCAATTATTCAATGGCATGGTAATAAACTTTATAGTGGAATATATAATATTTCTCAAATTGTCAAAATATATAATGTACACATAGGAGGCGTCAATCTTTCCGATCTGAATATAGGTATATATCGAACTTCTATCAGAGGCAAAAAATGTTAGTTTTCTCTAATCTGTGATAGCATTGAAATGGCATAACATAATGTGTGGCAATATTCCGTAGTGACGGTGGAGATTTTGATCTTCTCGGTTTTAGCAGGTCAGTCACAAGAGCTTTTTTAGAAAGGTTTCTCACAAAACGCGGGTGTTATCCTATACCAAAAAGCAGCTTTGGAGATTCATACAGTCTCGACCACATTGGTGATCTTGTGTTAGTAATGATCTAAAATATAAAATATATAAAAAAACTAGCCACATTTGAGTAGAATATGACATACATTTACATCCCAAAAATGTGTTTTAAAATATTACACAGTAATGTTTATATATATTATCAATACCCGTTATCATAAATAAACTAATAGAAAGTTAGAAAACACAATTGTTTCAATTTTAAGCGTTTTATGTATATTTCTATTTATTACTTAAGCGTTTACTTAAACGCAGTGCTTATGCCGACCGACCCATATATGGGTCATCAATTTTCCAGCTTTTCTACGAGTGAATTTATTTTTTTTATATTTTTCCAAAGATACTGGGATAATAACAAACCTTATATCCAAAAATCTTCTCTTTCTAAGATAAAAATAGTTTCAGGCATATCTGGGTTAAGCTGAAAAACATGAAATGTGTAAACCTTGGATTTATTGATGCTGTTGGATAAATAGGTTAGAAATAAAAGCATTTTATTCGTTTTATTTTTTTCTCCAGCTTCAATTTATTTTTCTAATGTTGAAATATTGAATTTATTGCCTTGTTATACCGATTTTCGAATTGCCTATGCGATCCCTGTGTTTTTTATTTAGATTCTGTGGTAAAAAAACACCCTTTGCTTTACTCCCACCAATTATTGTACATAAGTTAATTAAATTTTTATAAATGCGACTTAGTGCAAAAGTTATGTTTTACTCTCAGAGTAAACAGGACTGGAGTAGCCATTAGTCAATTTCTCGTACATATTTTTCTGCCATTTTTTGCGGGGGGTGAGGTTACTACTACATTCAATGCCAGCACACAGGAACAAAAACTCTTTGCGTGTTTACAAACGCACACATGCCTAATACGACAAACTTATTTAAAATACACGCACACGTGCTTAAAATAGTGTGTGAACGTTCTATTCAAACACACGAATGTCATTGTGTGAGAAGTGACATGACATAGCATGAGAATATCGATATCGATAAATCAGTTTCGTTCAATGAATGAATGTATTAACTTTGCGTTAGTATTCCTACATTATGTATTAAAAATTAAATTAAATTAATGATGATATTACACGCTACAACAGTCAATTTCGAAGGCTATATCCATAAAATACAAATTGAAACTTAATAGTTTATTGCATTTAAAATATATTTACAATAGGTGTTATTATATATATAGAATTCACTGTGGACCCTTTCGCGTATAACCATAATGGAAAGGAGGAACACTGAAACATTATTTTTAACAAAGCGATGGTGAATATACCTAGTTGGTTTTCTCAGATTTTTACTTTGACAGATTGATTATTTGTATTTTTTTTGCGATTTGCTTACATCACTTTACCGTATTTCCTTTTCAACTTATTCTTTAACTTAAAATTAATACATTTAAATGTAATAAACTAAAACTGTTAATATCTATTTGAAACATAACTAGTTATATAATAAACTAAGAGGATCATTCAAGAATAACGTTGGCACAGCATGGGCAACTAATCTTCTTCTATTGTTAGATAATTTTTGAAACTGAGACGGCGCAAAATGTATGGAAAATATAGTACTTGTTCTTGAAGATGCCCAAGATGCCCTATTACCTATTACAAGCATGAATCCATTTTTTTCGTATGCTGTATTCTTTAGGAAAACTGGATATGAAAAATTAGATGTTTCCGGGCATGTCAAAGCTTAAAGTATAAATACCAACAATTAGTATACCGCCTAGGGGCAGAGTATATTTGCCTGAACTACACATACCGATCATTTCTAATTTTAATACTGCAATACTATCTTCCAATAGCTTTCATTTATGTACAAATGACTTTTGGCACCACATACCTTACTCCTAGTATCTTGAAGTATTGCAGTTGGACAAGCCGGTTTTTAAAAAGAGCTATAAATGCTACAATATTAATAAAAAAACTTAACTTAAATGTTGACGATGACATTTAGCTATTACCATACTAAAATGTCATCAAAATCCGTCGAGTAGTTTTTGCGTGATGCGTGCTCAAACATACATACAGACAGACAAAATGTTCAAAAATTAGTGATTTCGCTTCCTCTACTCTCATTACTAGCCATTTGGTTTAAGGTGGACTTGACCTGTTTTATTCTATATCTTTACAGTTTTATTCTCGTATGTATAATATCGCAGGTAAATAGTATAATTCCGCACTTTACATACGGCGTCATCAGTTCAAAATCACATATCTTATTCTTATTTGAAATCATCATTAATACCTGGTAATAATTACTGAAACAAACTGTAATTTATCTAAGCTGTTTTTTATTATCGTTAAGAAAAAGCATTCATTCACTCATTCATTACTCACTCGTAAAATCACAATATCGATGAAGTTGACATCACTATTGTGTAAATTAATATTATACAAATTAATAAGGGTTGCTGATTACAAAATAAAAACAATTTGTCCTGTGGCTCGAAAAAAAATTTTGGTTTCTCGGAAATGATCGGGTGTGCTGGTTAGGCGATGGTACCCTTTTAACCGTGCTTTTTTATGAAGTCAGGGACACTGTAGGTATATACAGCATTAGTACTGTTAATGTTTATGAGCGCCGCCCAGCATGAATAAAAGGGCAAATAGTTTGATTATTATTTTAATTAATTATTTTATTTATTATTTTATATTTCCATGTTGTGTAGCAAAGAATAGGCTTCAAGCAGCCGCAAAATTGTAGGTATGTACTTAATACTGAACTAAAAAATAAACACGCAACGTACATTGTTAAAACGAAATTATAATTGGTAATTAATTAATACAAAATTACAGTTATTTATTACCAACAAACTATTTCTAATTTTTGTCTTTATTAATTGAAATGCGATAATGGTCAACCCTAGGTAGTCTCGTGGGGAGTGCAGCCATGACGTCATCAAACGAACTTTGAGCGCGAAATTTGAAATTGTAGTCTGCTAAAACATGAAATTATGAATTAAATAATAATCAAAACCTAAAAATTATGCTTACAAATGAAAGGTGACGCCATCTTTTTGCATACCAGATATTTTCGATTTTTTTTACAGTAGAAAACAGCACAGGCAGGCATTTTCGTGGGAGCTCTGCACGGTAAGACGTTCTGATTATTGTGGTTTTAAAATGGCGGCTCAACTAGTTTTATATAACGCACAGGATTCCGATGCTTGTGCATTTGGCAGAGGGGTAATGTTAGGCAAAGGCTACTCCAGTCCTGTTTACTCTGAGGTTTTACTTTTATATTCAATTTTTATTTATTAAAAGTGTTATCGATTAATAATGTTATAATCAAAGATCAAAACAACTCTCTTCTTCAATTTGACGTTCCTAATCTTTTTTCGTTCAAATTTCGTTCATTGTAATGAATCAATGAAATACGGGAGGGCGGGGCGGGGGTCGTGTAATTATCTGCTACAACACCGTGCGTAGCGTGATTGTGACAGCCATCGGTAGTTTTCCTCCGATAACTTTGTATAGCCTTAACTTAATATTTTAGTAATGGGTGATATTAAAAGTAAAAATACTTGTTGCGTTACTTTCTTCAAAGAATATAATAAATAAATTTGGATGGTGTTTATATAATGGCCCTGTATACCAAGCTAATATGTATGTCAATTCGTTAACCTAATATCCATAATACAAGCCTTACAGTGCTTACTTTGGGCTAGGCTAATTAGTGTCATTGTGAGAAATATAATTATTCACATTATATAGGCGAACGACAATATCCTAGTAGTTAGGTTTCGGTTCCAACTCATGATTTAGAAATACTTAGTACATACAAGAGGCCACATTTAAACAAGAGTATAATATCGTTGTAAGCACTATAAGTATATATAGCTAAAACAGTAACTAGGCTTATTTGTTAAAATTAAAACCTACGTTCAGGGTGGTGCTGTTATTTTTTTGGAAAATAATAAAATATTTTTTATTTAAAAAGAATTATAAATAAAATTGAATATTAAAACAAAAATAAATATACTAGTTAGGCTTTATTCTTCGTTATTATAAATTGATCACTTTCGTCTGCTCCGACACGTTTGAAAAGCTTTATTATTCAATTTTATAGAGTAAAAAGTGATTATTCTAACGAATAGCAACAAAGATGAACTATAAAGAAAGTTCACGCTTTTCTCACTGAAAATTTTACTATAAGTTAATCCTTTCATATGTGCTAAGTTGGAACAATTCCAGCAAAATGGAAAAATAATAATTAAATCGGTTGAGAAGTTTCGCAGTTCGTCGCGGTTAAACACTGTGACAGCGAATTTTTATATACGTATTGTATTCATTGTATATAATAATAGTATGTTAAATTGGTATGTTTAAGTATATCTATATCCATTTTACCTATACCGCTTTTAAGTTTCGTTTTTCCCGATGGTTGACAGGGAGAGAATTCATTCGGCAATAAATGCGCCTTTTGTATCATTTTATATTATAAATAAATAAACAAACGTGAGCATAGTACTGAGTGCTTTCGCTTAGTGGTCTTGTCGAGGCGTGCGTCTGTGTGAGCGCGTTCGTCTCTATCGAATGTACATAGTTAACTTACTGCTTATTACACTTTCCTGTGTCGCAATTAAATCATCAATCATAGAATTAGTAAACACAAGATTGAGCTGTTACGGTCTTGAAGAGGTATACATTATGTTGAAGTTGTGTTGTTGCTTTGACGTAACATTTGTGAATAGTAGAATACCTTATCGATCGAAGCGTTACTTTTACAAAAATAAAATGGTTGAACTATATATGTAAATAAGCGGGATTGGGCAACTGATGCATATATCAGTACTATCTTACTATATGCTGATGATACAAAACTGTATAGAATTGTGACATGTCGTGATGATTGCATTAAATTACAAAGCGATATAAATGTGCTACATGACTTTTGCCTAAAAAATCAATTATTCTTAAATGTTAGTAAATGCCATGTTATTTCTTACACTCGCAGAAAAAATCAAATTAATTTTGATTATTGTATAAATAACAACATTATTAACAGAGTGACCCATATCAGGGACTTAGGAATTATGATGGATTCAAAGCTTTCATTCAACCATCATATAGACCACATTGTTAGTGCGGCGTTTCGTAAGCTGGGCTTCATTCTAAGAATAGGTAAACCATTAAAAATATTAAGTACTACATTAAAAATCCTTTATTTCTCATTCGTTCGTTCTATTCTTGACTTTTGGAATCCATGTTATAATATTCACATCAACAGAATTGAAAATATTCGAAGGAAATTCTTAAAGTCGCGTAATTATCGCGACAACATCAATAACGTTACGTATAACGAAGCACTGCTCAAACATAATTTGCTTACACTCTGTAACCGCCGTATACTGTTTGACACAATTTTTCTATTTAAGATTTCAAACTCAACAATCGACTCATCAGAGCTCCTCAGCTACGTTCAATTGTCAGGTCGAGCCCGTCTTCCTGTGCGCTCCTCACGTACACTACCACTGTTCGTTCTCCCGCGACGCTTTAAAAATTACACCCGAAAAACATTCCTTTATCGTTCCACCAACACGTACAACGAGAAAATGTTAGAAGTAGATCATTTTAACGTATCTCTTAACAGTATTAAAGATAAAATTGAAGATATAGGTACTCAGTTCTGTACGTCGTTGTCTACATATGTGTTCAGTATGTTCACAAATGTAGACATCGAGACATCTTGCAATGTCATCAACTTCTATACACGTGTTTCGCATCACGCACTCAATTTCATTAGGAGCTATTGGACCATTGAATATCGAGCACATTTTTTTGTCTTTCGGCAAGTAGCGCCAGATTCTATCAAATATTCATAAAGTATTTCCACGGGATCAAAAAAGTATCAGTATTTTTTGCCAACTCTAAAACCCTAAACGTCTTTGAAGAAAGTGGATTATCCTAACATTGTCAATGGAAGACCGAATTCGCTGATCACTCATAAAGTAACTGATATTATTTTGACAACCATTTTTAGTGCAACAGTAGCGATTCGAGTCCCGCAAGGGGCAGATGTTTGTGACGAAAGCGAGCTTTTGTACTTGAGTTATGGCTGTGAAATATAATGAAAATGCTTTTCTTTGTCACGCAATCACGTCTAACTACTAAATCTATCGGTGTGGGATCATGACCGAGACCAAGATGGTTTTAGGCTATTTATTTTTTGGATTCGATGGTCCCTTTGCCTTTTATTTCGATTAACTTTTACAAACTTTTTCCCGAATTTCTTTTATTCGATGGTTTTGCTATGGTAACGGTTTTAGTAATTCTTTTTCTATATTTAACCTAATTCACATTTTTTCATGTCAAAATAAGAATGTGAAAAGTTAAATAAGAAAACTGCAAAGCACGCAGTCAAAAAGTTTAGTGTTTATATATTCTTTATGTACAAATGCTGACTAGCTGTCACCCGCCGGCTTCGCCTGGCTAATAATCATTTCTTTTCATTAGTACATACATATATATTTTGTTGAATGTTTGAATTGTCAGTAATCAACCCATTTCTTTCAGATTTTTTTGCAAAATTTATTTGTATAAATATCTACGTTTCATATACCTATGTATGTGTATACGTTACCCTAGTATCTAAAACACGGGGTGCAAGGTCGGATAGAACCTCCTAGTGTGCTTGGCCCATTGTGGGTCCCACTTCACACGTGCGGTGGGAACGACAATGGGTTTGGGCCGGTGCACTCTGGGCGTCTTCGTATATAATGCATTTGGGGATTGCATACGAAGGACGAGGGAGAACTACATAAGTGCAGTGGTCGTTCAAATGTCGTGAACAAACGAACTACGCTAATTAAATACAAAATAAATATTAGACAACACCACATACATTCTTTTGTACCCAGGTTCCATAACACAACACCCAGACACAAGGTAATATAGAAGGTTTGTTTTTTAGAAATTACGGTAACCGATATGCGAGTCACTCGACTATGGAGGCTTCGTCATTGTTTAATGCATACCTATATAATCATAATAACTTATTAATTATTGCATAACACTGTTTGACTATGTGTCAGTTGAATATCGCGGTATTTTAGCATATAAACACGCGCGTCCCAAGTTCACTCCTTTGTGTAGGTACTGCGCAAGCGCAGGTGTGAGTAATACGTCGACAGACAAACCTACTCATCCCTTTGTTGATTTAAGAGTTGTCACCATCTTCAACTTCGATAAGCACTATATGGATATGAATAAAAAAAATAATAGTGTAGACAAAGATGAGGACCAATAAGGGGCGCTACATTCAGCTTAGAGCGATCTCTACCAAACCATCTTTGAATGGAGAGAAATAATGCTTGGGTGTGATGCAACAAAAATTTTTTCTAAAATAAAAAAAAAACTTATAAAAGTTTTTTTTGATAAGTTCTTAAAATATCCCTTTTTCAAAACTTTTTCATCCATTTCAGGGTAAAACTGCCCATTAGATTAAAAAAAATATTATTAATTTAATAATTAATAAATATCCAATAAGCAAAATTTATGAATAAGCAGCTTGGCAGTTATTGGGAAAGATATTACTTTTTGATGCAGTTGCAAAGATGCATAGGAGAACCATCAGTAGTTTAGTGGCAAAGAGTTGATATCGGTTACTTGTCTTATTTGATTGTCATTATAACGGTATCGTTGATTACATTTGTACCGTTAAAACATTAATAGAGTTAATAAATCAAAAAGTGGGACGAGAGAGAGTCTCTGAAAAGATTAATGACATCCGTTAAATAGAAGCGCGAAACAAAAAGAACGATTGTTAGTAATTATTTAAAAATGGGGTAAACTTGTGTATTCAAGCGAGTATCTTAAGTATTCTAAAACTTTGCAACGCTGAATTTATAACATCGTGTAAAGTTCTGAAGAATAAATTAAAATTCAATTCTAATTTTATGGCAATGTCTTTGTGATTACATATTTGTGGGGACTAACATGTTACAATCTAATGTTCTGTGTATAACTGTGTTCATTGTTGTAACTCTGTAGTGTGTAGAAATAAAAAAAAAATTGGTTTAAACTGTAAAGTTATTTTACGGATGATAATTTTACGTGATAACGTCATAAGAAAACATTGATGAAAAATTACATACTTTCATGAATTGAATTATTATTACTAAATTATATTTAATATTATATTTGATATTATTATTATAAATTTTATTGTACAATATAAAGGAGTGTCATACCTAATACGGTCACTCTTCTACTCAGACGCATCGACCAATGGAGTGAAAGAAAGATAGATGTGTCACAAGCCGAACACTTAGGCTGATCGTGCCTCTCTATCGCTTGTACAGCTCTCGCTCGCACGCTCGGCTCAGGCGGAACGTGACAATGAGTTATGCTTTATCGTGTGTGCAGCCGGCGTTCATCGATTTATAAGAAGTTAACGACCGTTTGGTGTAACGATATTTCACACCGGTGGTCCTGGTTTCCAGGTCCAGAAAGGGCAGATGTTTGTGATATGAATACAAGCATTTCGATGCAAATCGGATGTTCAAGAAACATTGTAAGCAACTATAAAACAACCAATGGTCAAATGAGCAAAGTCTTACCTATGGTATTTTCTTTTTATTTCGACTTCAAATTGACTGCTACTTTCCAAGGTGTGTCCGTGCCGATCACTAACCATCTTGAGCTACTCGGTATGTCATTTTCACCAATACTCAATTTTGGCTCTCACATTGAGAATAAGGCTGAATTAGCTTGAAAAAACTTTGCATTCTGGTAAAGGTGAGAAGGTACTCCACGCGGGAACAGTTGCTCAATCTTCATCAAGCTCAAGTTCGTTCGTGTATGGAGTGCTGTTCTTATCTTTGGGATTGTTCCGCCCATTACCAGTTCCAGATGCTTGAGTCCATTGAGATGAGGGCACATCGGCAAATTGGTATCTTCTAGGCAAGCGCGTCACATCCTAGATCGCATCGCCGCTTATCATCAGGCGAGATAGCGGTCAAGCGCTAACCTATTTACTATAAAAAAATACAAGCGCTACAAGTAAAAGTTTCCAGATAATATTATTTAGCACGGATTTTATTCCAACTCAGCTCACCACGGACGTTGCGGACGTGACTTTCGATGGCGTGAAAACAATTAAACCATCATGGTTCGACTGAACGTCTCCGAGAGTAGAACCGTGGACTGTAGCGGATGCTTAATAGTGCGATCAGTGATCGCCAGAGAAAATTATCCAAGTTGCAAGTTGTACTATCAAGAGAAGGAATTAACATGTAAGTTAAAGACGATAGATTTGGCCTAAGCGTTTTGGTTCTAATTTTGTGATCCGTGCCGCTAATGAGTGGAACTCTTTGCCTGGGTCTGTTTCCTGAGTCTTCAAGTCACGAGTGAATCGGTATCTTCTAGGCAAGCGCGTCACATCCTAGATCGCATCGTCGATTACCATCCGGCGAGATAGCGGTCAAGCGCTTACCTATTCAGGATAAAAAAAATCCTTTTTATTTTCTCTCTCTTTCTCACAAACTACTATATATAAGAGATAATCTCGCTTACACACAAACTGTCATTTCTATTTTGACTCTTTCATACGCCTTACCTCAGAACAATAACTAAAGCTATAGAAGCCGTGCTAAAATAACAACACAATACGTTACTTCGTACTATTTTGACTTATACAGTTGTAAATGTGTAAGAAAGAAATAAGTATACAGATTTTGTTTCGTAATTTACAAGGTAGTCACTAGTTTCCCTTACGTCAGTGATGTAACGGCATCGATATAACTATCGATAAAATAAAAACATTAAACTTTTTTATGCTGTTGGTATGTCAATGATACTAGAACGGACGGTAATGTGTCATAATAAACACGTAAACATCAAAGACGTACTTTTAATTTGGTAGTATAAATTACAACCAAATTACAACCATTTGACATTTGTACTTTTAGAGTTTGTGACAATGACGTGAAAATAAAACCTTACAATTGTTGTCTATTTCGCTCTTACCCATGTATGTTAGATTAGTTTAAGTGAATACGAGAGCTTTTATACAGTTTTTATTTTAGCGCGGCTTCTGTAGCTTTAGTTATTGTTCTGAGCGCCTTACTTTCAATTATTCACCTTTCATTTACACTTACGTTCCTTTTCACAGATTTTCACCTTACAAACGCCTCAAAATAACCGCTTAAAATAACGTTAGGCGCTCAATTGCACAAAATAATAAATAAATAAATAAGCCTTACAGTGCTTTTATTGGACTAGGCTAACTGGTGTAAAAGTGAGAAATGTTATAAACACCCTTTCAGATTTTTACACATACTACTAATTAGAAGCCTAAAAGTCTATTCCAAAAGTAAAAAGCGATAAACGGACGACATACGTCTGTCATTAAAATTCTAAATACATGCAGTATTCCTTAAAACTACTTTTTGTATATGAATATGAAAATTGTACGCATATTATAATTTATTTTAAAAGAAAAATACTAGAAAAAATGTGAAGTGAATTCTCAGGCGGGATCCTGCAAACTTTGGAAGTCCGGTCTAATGCTCTCGCCATTGAGCTACCGAGACTTGTGAACATCCGTCGAAACTAGTACTTTTCTAATGTTATGCTGTAGGCCAGCGTTGTCTCATCAATGAGACGAACACCCTCTCGTATCCGCAAGAAACATTTTTACAAATGTTTGGACAATCGATTAAAATGCAACCATTAGATATTTTTAATTATTTTTCTATTAAAATAATTTACTTTTATAAGAAAGCTTTCAAAAAATTCCAAAAATATATAAAAAATCTGAAATCGGTACGTATATTGTTAAGAGAACTTCTGTTGCATTAAAAATTACACATGATATTTAATTATATAAGATACTAGCTGACCTGGCCACGCATTGCTGCGTTTTAAATTAAAATTAAATTCTTAACATCGGCACAAGTCTATCACAACGAAAAAATATCATCAAAATCGGTCGAGTAGTTTCGGAGTACATCACCCTCAAACATTGTGACAGGGAATATTACTATCGATGGCTGTATCATGCGTCATGCTCATGAACGGGTGCTGCCTTGGGAAATGGGTCTGCTTTAACCTTCAGTATTATTGACTAATACTAAACATAAATCTTGTTGCTTTCTTAAATTTATCGTTTATTCCCTGTACTGTATGTTATGGCAATGTTCAGGGATACTTACTTTAAGTAAGTACAGATACTTTTTGACTTTGTTGTAATCAACGAAATAATGATATCATAACACTATTAGTATTGTCATAACAAAATAATTTTGTGTTTTTTTTGTGGATTGTGTTTGGTGACGACGTATAATATTGTAAATGTCGTTACTTCTGTTAAAGCTGACGAGTTTCTTGCGCCCATTCTTCTTGTCAGTTAAAAGGCGTCCTGAATGGGTGGTAGGTAAAAATGTTGGACGATTCAAAACTACTTATGTTTTAAGTGCATTTGAATAAAGTTATTTTCATTTTCATTTTTCTTATAGAAATATGGCATTATGAATGAATGCGAGAAAATGAAATACATTTTACGATATGCCATTGTTTACAATCAATTCAGTTATTCTTGAACCGAAACATAGTCACGTAGAAGTGACGGTGTTTTAAAAATAGACGCAACTTACCAATGGTCGTGACCAGCTGCAAGCCTGCAAATATTGTCGCCGCTCTGCTGGAGGCGACTACGGTATCGATCCGGTCTATTTCCACCGGAGTCAAGGACCTGAGGCGACAATTGCATCACTGCACGCTTTATCTCATGTGTACTTTTCTTAATCAAACTGGGTTTAAAATATCAAACCACTATGAGGCAAATGTGGTTTTCGCCTTGGTCTGCCGTTACCGACTTGCCTATAAGTCGGTAACGGCAGACCAAGGCGAAGTCTCAAACCAAATAGAGGATGTCCTGAAAAAAGGGCCAGGTCAAAATAGGTCTCTGAAACTATAAAGATTTTGTTTTATATATCGCGCCTTCACAATATTATTGTCCCCGGCAAATAAGTTGAACATGATTTTGAAATCACGTGACGTGCGCAGTAGTGAATAATGTACCTAAACTTGCTACTGAGCATGTCACGTGGTTTCAAAATCATGTTCAACTTATTTGCCGGAGACGATACAACAATTATTGTTTAACTATGACAATTATTCTTAAATCTCACCTGAAAATACAAAGAAACGACATTTAAAGTTCACTAATATCGCCTCCTCAATTATATCCTTTAATTTATCTCTCTATAAGTTTTTTTATAACAATAAAATGCACAAAATAATCTGAACGTCATCCGCCATTCAATCGCGCGTCACTCCGATGCGCCCTCTACCAACTTCCACTAAAAGCGTGAAGTGCGTCAAATTTGAATTAATGAAATGTCATTTCATGACATGTATATGTATGAAACCAGTAAATAAATTAAATAATAGACTACATGCTCAATTATTTGCCATTGTATCTGGGGGCACGGCAGTGCCCCCGCCAAGTCGAGCAAAAAAGCGGCACGGACGTACCATCCTTTTCTCGAAGCAATTCAGGCCATTTTCGACCCCCTGTAACTTCGTAGTGGATTAAACTAGAAGACTGAATTTTCAGTAACCATGCAGGCATTGTAAAGACACGGTATATTTTAAATTTCATTCAATTTGAACTAGTAGTTTAAGAATTATAACGGGTCAAATTTCTTAATTTTGTCACTCACTGACTCACCGATCATCAAAATTCTAAGACACTTCTAGCAGACCTAGAAGCTTCAAAGTTGGAATATAAATAGTGTTTGGTGTATGAATCAAGTAAAAACTAAAAAAAATACAAAAAGCAATGAGATCCCATCAAAAGCAATACTTGTCAAAAAAACCAAGTCTCGCAACTCAGTTGTTCTGCGGTAAAAAGTTGTAAGATCCATGTAATACCAAGTCGGTTATTAATTTATTCAGTCCCTACTTAAGCGAATTTCTGTCTTAATACGTCCAGTCCCTAAGACCACTGGACAGACTTGGTTTTTTTGACAAGTATTGTTTTTGATGGGATAGCTTCTTACATTACCTGGTGCAACACGTCGACCTAATGTAATTTTATACATCTTTTGTACCTACCGTGTTTGCTTGCAAATAAATGAATAAATTATTCGCGGCATCTGTCAGATAGGTTAATCGAGGAATAAATAAGTATTAGTAAACATAACATACGTTTTCCTGTATTTAATATAATTAGGAAATCAGAAATAACTAAGGTTACACAATACCCAGTCTTTAGCCAATATAGAAAAGTTTGTTTTCTACATTGACCTGGCCGGGGATCTGTTATATTATATGTAAGTGGGTATTCGTAAAATTCAGCGGGCTACGCCCCGCCGATGTAAATGTCATTAAATCAGTATGCAACTACACTCGAGAGCAATGAATCCGGGTCACTTAAAGAATCCTAAAAATCTCGGAAACTAAAAATGCTAGGTTAATGCAATAAATTGTATTTAATAGACAATGTAATACTCCTTAAATGAAGGTATTAAAATTGCTCTCACAGAGGAATGGGAGAATATTCCCCAAAATCGTATAAGGAACTTGGTGTACAGCATGCCAAACCGCGTAAACGCAGTAATGGAAGCACGAGGAGGCAATACGAAGTATTAAAATTCAAGAAAATCGTAATAAAGTTCAAACATTTCATGTTTCCTATTTTTGTTTTAAGGAGAGATCAGCAGTTTTTTTCTTTATGTAATTTTGTGTTAATAAAATGTATGGTGACTCATATTTTTTTTACTTTCATTTAAGGAGTATTACATTGTCTATTAAATACAATTTATTGCATTAACCTATCATTTTTAGTTTCCGAGATTTTTAACATTCTTTAAGTGACCCGGATTCATTGCTCTCGAGTGTAGTTAGTTTGTGTGATGGACCCGTCCGCCCTACGCGCGATATACATCAGGATCGAACCTGGGACTCCAAGAGGCGACACCGTGAAAACCGACATGCAAGCCACTCGACCACTAAGTTCATCATTATGGTTTACTGTGATGGTTCAGACGCAGGCGTGGAATTAAGACAGTTAGGATAAACCAAAGTTATTTTTAGTTAGACACGGTTATATTAGAATGTGATAACAAAACACAAGCATTGCATATCTGTAAATTATGAGAGAAATCCCTACTTCTGATATTTATTCTTTCTTAGACGAATCCAAATAATCATATCTCCTTAGGCTACCTACGAACAGCATATAATATGTTAGAAGTAATACTGAAATTTTATGTATAGTAATCCTAGTTATTCTTAGATTTTAGCAATTCCAGGGATGACTGATTATAATTATTGCGTCTGTAAATCGTCAAGTAAACAAAATCACGTATTTACGACGCGTGATGCGTGTACGCAGACGGATTAACATGCCGCCATAATGGATAACAGGGCGACGCGTTCCCACCGCGAGAACGAACGCTGGCGACGCACACGCCTCGCTGTATGAATACCAAAAGGGGGATTAAACCCAACGATTATTTAATAAGTATGTACATACATTATATTAATTGAAGTGGACGATTTGTTCTTCTCACAATAAGTGTAAAAGGTTTCTGAGTAGGTAACAAAAGCGACCTTCTTCTGTCATCCCCATTTTTTCATCGGACAACCAGACTTACATATGGTTATATACCAAAGAGTCGCACTCAGCGTTTTGGTTCCAATTTTGTGATACGTACCGTTAAGGAGTGGAACTCTTTGCCTGAGTCTGTTTCCTGACAAATACAATTTAGGGGACTTCAAATCACGAGTGAATAGGTATCCTTTAGGCAAGTGCGTCACATCCTAGATCATATCGTCGATCACCATCAGGCGAGATAGTGGTCAACCGCCTGCCTATCTATACATATAAATAAAATTGGAGTGTCTGTTTGTAATATCGAAATAACCGTTTTTACTACATGCATATGAATATAAATACGGTACATACACCAAAATATATTTTTTTACAATTTTTGTCTGTCTGTCTGTCTGTTTGTTCCGGCTAATCTCTGGAATGGCTGGACCGATTTTGTCGGGACTTTTATTGGCAAGTAGCTGATGTAATAAGGAGTAACTTAGGCTTACTTTTATTTTAGAAAAATAAATAATTATAATAACTGAGCCACGGCAACGTGTGGCCGGGTCAGCTAGTTTTAGTATATAAAAGGTATCATAAAAGATCAGGTTTATGTACTTAATTGTGTTAGACATGTTATAGCTATCAGATTTTTACTATAATATAATAATTGAAGATTAGATATTTGTTCGGTGGTTTATCGATTTTATTGACGTTTCCGTAACAAATTTCCGTTTATTGTTTGTCGCAAATTAGGTTACAAGAGGTATCTTTGTAAAAATAAAAATATGTAATAATTGTATCTGAATATTTTTTAGTATCATAAAATTAAAATTATTTCGCATTTAGTGAATTGTAACAGTGTAATTCTATCCGAATTTTTCTCATTTATTGTACAGTTATCCTATTTTCTATCATATAATTAGTTAATCTTCCAGTATTTTTATTTGCAAAAAAAATTTTTTGAAAAAGTTTACCATAGGTTATATTTCAACCTTCATATCTCTGAACCAAACGCCTAGCGTTTAGCCGTTTTTAGTGCAGAAAAAACAAGAATATTAAAGTTACATCATCTGAGTTCCTTTGTTGAAGGATGAATAAAATATTGAGCTTACGCAGTTGACCAATATTTATATGATTGTATTAAAATTAGTTATTTTTTTAGTCTTAAAGAAGAGAAAAGGTGTTTTGTCTTTCAGACATGCCAACCACATCGTAACCTTATTCTTTTCACCTCACACGCTCGGAAAAGTTTAGTTTGTTACTAAATTTCTGCGTGGAAAATTGCGTTTTATTCACTAGCGTGAAAAAGTACTTTAAAATTAGGACTTTTCTATTCAAAGATAAACATTCATGGTATGTTATTAATTCTTATTTAAATAAATACTATAACACTCTGTTTTGGTTTAATTATTTTAGTTCCTTTAACCGTAAAAAAACAACAAGAATAAATAATATTTAGATTATACTGTTTTACTAAGTACATATAAGAAATTTAAATGTACGGTGGGTGAGATTTTAGCAACCTCTGACGTTGGTATATAATGATCTAGTGTTTGTGCAAATACCAATAACCTGGCTACTAAGACTGCAAGTTACTTACCCCGTGTCCAACTAATCGACGGACATCGCCCGCGGCCATAGCGGGAGTACTATTGGCGCAAACTCGTTTTCGGGGAACGGACTTTGAAGCGAAGGCGTTGCCTTACACATATCCTTAAAACTCCCATTCTTCCCGACGTATATTAAAGTGTGGAGGGATTTGTACAGTTTAAAATTGGTTTTCACTCCCACGCTCAGCTTAAACTACAGGAGGTTTACAGCATCGAAGATGTTTAATATGTTTATAGTTTGGAATTTTCTTATATTATCAATTTGATTAGAAAAATACTAGAAGAATCATAACTGTGTTTATTATATTAAAATGTATCTTAAAATGGGAAATGTATTCTTTCTTACCGACAGTTAACCTCAAATCAATAAACGCACTTCAAAGAATTGGTTGTCTGTAAAGTCAGTTTATGGATAGCGTCATAAGAAAACATTAATGAAAACTTTTGTCAATTGAATTTAATTATTATCATTGAATTATCATTATTTTGGATAATACAAGGAAGAACTTAATTTAAAACAATTTTTTTTTTGCGATAAATTAACATAAAGTTGCTGTGATAAACAATGAAAACCACATTAACTTTTCACTTCATGAAGTGGAAGAGAGATAGATGCACCACAAATCGAACGCTTAGGCCGATCGTGCCTCTCTATCGCTTGTTCCGCGCTCTCGCTTGCACGCTCGGCTCAGGCGGAACGTTACACTTTTTTGTGCATGCAGCCGGTGTTCATCGAATTATAAGACGTTATCACTTCAAAAAGTTTATGAAATAAAAACCACTTTTATCGTGATTATTGTTTATACAAAATTGTTATAATGTTATTATTTAATATAAAATTGTTATTATAATCTTTTATAAATTATTGTTAACCACCATAAATAATTAAAAACACACACACACACACATGTTTATTGTCGTATGAATATAGTTTAACCACTGATATAAAATACGCGTTATAGATAGATTCATAAATATTTGAGTGACTACCTTGGATATCAATCAGTTCTCACGAAAAATTGAGACAATAAGCGGCCAACTTCATCCTGTCGCTTTTAGGTGTCGGGCGTATAAGTTCACTATTATCATTTATCCCAAACGCGCCAAAAGAAGTACATATAAGTTGTAAAACATAAATTAAATGGCTATTTTATCTTAATCGATTGTCAAACATTTGTAAAAATGTTTTTATCGAATTAGAAGATATCCCTCTTATGGATGAAGCAACGCTTGACTATAAAATAAAAAAAAGAAAAAGTACCTACTAGAAATTTTCGACAGGTGTTTAGAAGGCTCGATAGCTCAATTGAGAGAGCAGTGGATCGGACATCCAAAGGTTTCGCCTGAGAATGATTTTAGAGGCGAGTCCATTTTCTCTATCATTGAAGAGGTTTTTACATCACTTCCATTGCGATCTCAAACTTGTAAAATAATTTGTTTAAGAATTATTTTATGTGTTTTATTTTCAAAATCTCATTATTGTTTTCTAGGTCAGAGGAGCTAAATTAAAAATGCAGAAGTATGGTAAAAAATTAACTTATATTCTTTTGAATTATTTTCCACATTAGGAAGCTATACGATCTACTCTTAGCACAGCAGAATATAGAGAGAGAGAGTAATCAAAGCGACTTGAATGTAACGTGTGAGTGATCGAATGAGTGAGGATTTAATGAACAAATTCACTTTAGCATTAACTAGTCATGTTGATTTCGTTTAATGTAAATTTAATTAAATAATTAATTTGTTAAGATAATGTGAGAATGTTAAATTCAACACTTTCAACAAAGAAGCTGTGAATGAGTTAACAAAAGTAGGTATAATAAACAGTGAATATTTGTTATACAGAATATATAAAAAGTAAATTCTAACTATAAAAATTTGACGATCTTGCTTTTCGAGGCCATGGTCCTGGGTTCGAGTACCTAAAAGGGCAGATGTTTGTGTGTTTATATATATTACTGTTAATATTACTTATTTATATATGATATATTTATGTCTATCCGTTACCCTAGTGTACATAACACAAGCCTTATAGTGCATACTTTGGGCTAGGCTGATTGGTGTGAATGTAAGTTTTTTTTTATTTCTTATCTTTATATCCGCCTTAACAATTTTTTTTTAAATATCTTTTAAATGTAAAGTCTTTTTATTGTTATGGTTGCAATAAATACGTATTGAGTATTAAACCAAGTGATTGTAACATAAAAGAATCCATTAAACAATAATAATTTTTAGTATTATTTTAAATTTGAATTTTTTGCATTCACAATAACATATTTTCTATAAGATAAATAAAACATTATTAAAGCTAGTGTCATTTTAATAAAACGTTTAATATTTGTAAAATATTACTTTCGATGTTGAAGGTAGTTAACTTTCAACATTGGTGGAACGATACTAGCTCATAGTAGAAGTTCAAATACGTTTGTAAATTTCGACACAACTATAATACCAATGTCTCAGTGGCTCAGCGGTCAGAACACTCGTCTAGCATATTTTTTAATATTATTTACTTAGAGTGATAAAAAAGTTTTCAGTCTTAGAGTATAATAGCCTACGAGGCTATTATACCCGAATAGATCGAGTTCATTGATTGATTTTAAGTATCATACTTTAAAAGAAGAAAGCATGAATTACGTGCAAAATTTCTGACACACATTAAATAGAATCAATCACTTTGTTTCCGCCATAAATAATGGCCGACGGATACACGTGCCATTCTGAGTTTGCCTAATAAATATTACTTTTTAAGTATGTATTTCCTTTCGGGACTTATTTGTATAACTTTACATTAATAACTTCTTACATTATCTACACATTTAAATAAAACATTATTTTTTGCGCATAATTTATATTTAAACCTAACGTTTCGCCTCCTTTATAGATCGGTCCTCCTGCCCGAGTTTCTATCGTCAGTTTTTCTCGGAAGGACCTTCCAATTTCCGAACTGGTGACAGACTCACTAGTGTACACGGTACATAATAAAACAGTTTTTTATTAAATTTTAAGAGGAACGTGCCCGATTAAAAAAATGAATTGTGAAGATAGTAGAAAATATATGACGACCATAATCATTGCCCTATTAATCCTGTGATCATGTCAGGATTAAATATAAAATTATGCGCAAAAAATAACTAAATTAGGTGTTTTATTTAAACTCTACATTGCTTTTATGCTGGGCTAGAAGCTTTAATCGTCTGACGTGCTGGAAATATTTTGAGTCACACGTTTAAAGTAGTAAAAATCTAGAAATAATCAGGTTATGCGAACATTGAAAAAATAAAAACGGTTTGACAACCTTTTAATATTTTTAAACTCTTTTTTGTTGATTTATTTCAATATATCTTTGACAGCCGCTTGATGCAATGGTAGCGATCATGCCTTTTACATAGTTTGTTTAGATTTACACTCCCACGCACATTACAAACTTAAATAAAATAACTTTTTCTGCATTTTTTTTGCGAAAATTTATATTTATTCTTGACGTCTATTCTGACGATAAAAAATATTGTGAAAGTAGCAGAACATATATGACAACCATTGCCTTAGTCATCCTATGATGATGGCTCCTGTAAAGAAGTCGTCAGGATTATAAATAAATTATGCGTAAAAATACCGTAAAAATAGTAGTTTTATTTAAATGCATAGCTTGCTTATAAATAATCTTATCAAAAGAAAAAAACAGAAACTTAAGATCCGTTTTGATTTCGTTTTGATTTTTGTTTTTTGTCATGTTGTTTTCGAGTTGATCGTGGACTTGTAATCGGTCTTTTTAAATCTCGTTTGAAGAAGACGAAGTTTTTTTTAAATACGTTTGGAAACCATTGCAAAAGATAGACCTGCACAAAGATAGAAAGCAAGCAATAAAAATTAAAAATATTTTTTTACCTCATAAGTAAGAGGTAAGATTGTGAAGCAAATAAGGCAAACAAGCCTGGGGCCTTATTTTTGAATCAATCGGCTGAAATCGTATAGTCGTATGCGATTTTAAACAATCGATTATACGTGTTTCTGAATCGTTCCTCTCCAGTACTGCCAATATAATGTAAAGGATGATTATGACTCTTTTATCAGAAAATGGCAAGCAGTAGTTACGACATATGAGGATATCTTACATTCATAACTTTAAAAAAAAACCCTACGAGCAAAGGCTATTACAGAATTGATGATTATTTGAAGAATAAAACGGCGGAGAGTTAACAGCCTTTGCTTTAAAAAGACTACTTCTAATAATATTTTGTAAAAATTGTTTATTTTCTTTAAGTTTTCTTAATTTAAAAACAAGCTGTAATACATTAAAGGAAGAAAAAATAGCCCATGCCGAGTTTCTTGCGGCTTCTTCTCGGTACAAGGTCTCCCGTCGTAGGACTTACGAAGCCATGGCATAGCTGACTTTCAATAAATGCATTGGACTCACATAGAATAATAAGCATTTTATCTCTATCTTACCTTCTACTTGCTAAAATAATCATTAGCGTTGTTTGTAATCTGTATTGCATGCCGTGGCAACTTGTAATTGAAACAACACTATTGCTCGAGCCACGTAATCAGAAACTGTATCATTCTCCCCTTTGTGTTATAAGCTGTCTTATTTATCTGTATATATAAAAATTACTGGTCACAGTGTTTGACCGCGATGAACTTCGAAGCTATTCAACCTATTTTGATGATTTTGTTTCATTTTGCTGGATTCTCTCGACTAAGGACATAGGATAGGTTTCATTTTAATTTAGAACACAGCATCGCGTGGGTCAGCTAGTGTTTTGTACAAAATGAATGCTCGAAGTGAGACGATTGATTCAAAAATAAGACCCCTGGATAGATACCGGTGTTTCGCATGCGGGCCGTGTGAAACTGCGTACGAGCAGTCAATAAACCATTATTATAACTGTAGTATATTATTATACAGACAAGTTTTATGTCTCGAATGGTCGTAGTTAGTTTTATTACACCGCTAAAAGTGGAAAGCGGAATTTCTTATCAAATATGTAGTTAAAAACAACATGTTATAGACATAAAAAGTTCAAAACATATAACCTCAGACGGGACTCGTGCTCAAGTCTAGCTAATGGGGCCAGATGTTATAATATAAACGAGAGGCTAAGAAAAAACATTCTGTAATGTTGCTTAAAATTTGAGTCCCTGTATGGTTATTGCCCTAGCCACTTCTCAGTCCGCCACCTACATCTAAATACAACAATGCTACGCGAATTGTTAAAAGAAATGTCGGATTCTTAGATTTTTAATTCCATTATATCAATATATTTTTATAATTAGACAGCTACTTAATGCTTTTAAACTAATCGAAATAAAAAAAACGAATTACAATTAAAACCAAGTGAACCGGAAACTAAACGACTTTGAGTGCCATACAAACCAGTGTCGACCATAAATCACAGTGTCATATCAATCCATGGGAACTGCTCTTCAAACCTGATTCCAAAAAACGACCGTGACAAAGGAACGGGTGTCCTTGGTAGGAGCTGCGCCCGCGCACCCGTCTGGCGCCAGCTTGATAAATCATCGCTAATTACAACGTCGTATTCGTTCTTTTCATTAGCCTGACATCTTGATTGATTGACGTGACGTCAAAGACAAAATGATGAATGTATTCCCCATTTAGTTCGTTACTTTGGTATAATTAGTACAATTAAGTAAATATTTATAAGTAGAGAGGATGGGCGCAAGAAGATTAACAAGACGAATATATGAGGCAAATTTGCATGGGCAAGTCGGTAATGGCAGACCAAGGCGAACTTTCTGGGACTAAATAGAAGATATCCTGAAAAACGGCCACGCCAAAAGTACGTACTTAACTGACAAGCGATAAATGTACATCAGAATTACGATCTATCTAAGTGGAATAAGTAAGTATTTAGGACATTAATGCATTTTGTGATAGTTGTTTTTTAATTAATAATAGTATAATAATAATAATATTTCTCACATTCACACTAATTAGTCTAACCCAAAGTAATCACTGTAAGGCTTATGTTATGAATACTAGGCTAACGGATATATTTAACAGAAAAATATATAAATACCCATGACTTAGGTACGAATGCTCATATTCATCACACAAACATCTGCCCCTTACGGGATTCGAACCTAGAATCGTTGGTACGAAAGACAGGATCGCTACCATTGCACCAAACAGTCGTCGAATGCTCGAGTCCTTCGACTGTTTTGATAAGACTTGCGATTACTTTAGGTATTACTGACAACCCTCTATGCAGAGGATGCATGGAAGCAGTAGAAACAACCATGTCAAAATGGATTGTGAAGCATCTCGGCTATTTGGGCAGCCATCGGGAACCTTCACCAAAGTAAAGTCGCTTGGAGCGTTCCTGGAGGAGCTGGGATGGCTGAAATAAACAAGCAAACTTCCTCCAGACGCAAAATAGGCGCTTAAAGTCGTCAAATTATGGGTACCACCGAACTCCCAAAGATAAAAGCTTTACTTGACAGACCAAACCCCGTGACCCAACCCGGTGCAATCAATGCATCAGTTCTAGTCCATAGCAATGACGATAGCGTTCAACACAAAGGGTCATGTGTTGCATTTTATTATCAATTTCTTTATAATTCATTATTAGGCGGTTAACACACTGCACCGCGCCCCGTCGCGTAGCGCGTGGCCGCAGATTTTATTATTGTATGCAAGAATCTCAATTAATATAGAAAACACGCCTATGACAACACACTGCCGACGCGGGAACGCGCGGGTAGTCGCCACGCGCGCACATTCTGCGCGGGAGCGCGGGGCGTGAAAAAGTAGGGTCAACTTGTATTGAAAATCTGCGCGGAGAAGCAGATTACACCGCTAAGTTAGGCAGATCTGCGCCTCCGCGCGGGGGCGCGTTTTCTGTCGCTACGCTCACCGCGGCGGGACGCATCTTTAGTGTGTGAACCGCCTTAGATATCGTTTGAGCTTGAAATAAGAACGCAAGTCAGAGAGAAATTTTCCAGGAAAATGGCGCGCGTGTACTAAAATATTTAAAAGTCTTAAGAGAATAATAAATCCTTTATGACTACGAAGAATATACTTGCTCACAATTCTATTTACACCTAATGTCAATTTAACTTTTTATTTACGAACTCTGTACTTGTTAGAAATTCGACGCGATACGATAGTTAAATAACATTATCACTAAAAAAATGCCGTGTTCTGTTTACCTCTGTAAAACCTCAATAAAATCCAAAATGCTGTTGCTACACATATTTGTAAATAAAACCAGTGTATAGGTCGAGGATAATATATGAGGTGCATCGACAAGACTATATGAATGACAAAAAAATGGAAACACCGCGATTCAGCATAATAACATTGGGTACGTCGCCATCTACCGACAACATTTAGAACTTATATACTTCTGTAACAACTTAACCTCTTTAAAGTTATTTTTAGTAAAAATGCTTAATAACTAGCTTTTGCCCACGGCTGCGTCCGCATTTTTTAAAATTTTTTTTTCAACAAAAAGTATCCTTTGTTACGTCTAATACCTCCAAGAATATATTTTATATGTACGATTTCATAACGATCGGTTTAGTAGTTTCTGTGTGAAAGCATAACAAACAAACTTACATTCACATTTATAATATTAGTAGGGATAATAATAATCTTTATCAACTTTTTTCAGTATATATACATACAGTTTGGATTATACATAGTAACTCTTATATTCTAAGCTGGCACTTAAACTGGGAAAACCCGTTCCATAAATAGCAGCTGCTTAATAATTAGTTTAGTTAATTGTGCAGCTATATAAATAGCTAATTTAATTCTTGCTTCGTCAGAAATAATCTTAATGATAAGCAACTAGATTCAAATAACCCCGTTGTAACTCTCGCTAGTATAAACCAACACATTTCGCAAGATAAACAATTTATATCCGATATAGAATCGGTTCCAGTAATCGATTACATAATCGGTGATTACGTCTTCCCTAAATCGGGAATGTTTTGGAGTTTGCGATATTAGCGAAGATTACATCACGCGCTGGTTGACTCGATATTAACGAGAACACGTCGGCGGGTAACCGATAATTGGGCTTATGACGACTTTGCCACGACCTTTGGCATAAAATGATTTCACAGCATCTTATTAAGTGAGTATCATAGATGCGAGGTTTGGTCTTTTTTTAAGGATAATTTTGAAGCTTGCAATGAATATTCGATTACTATTCGGTATTCGGCCTATTTGGCTGGTTTTATTATATTCGGCCGAATACCCAATACTTAAGTAATATATTTTGTTACAGTGAGATAATTGAACCCACGACCTTTCGCTATCGGGGTGAGTGCTCTAATCGCTGAGCTACCAAGACGCTGACAGACGCGTCGAAATTTACAAACGTATTTCAACTTCTACTATGAGCTGGTAGCGTTCAACCAATCATTGTAGATCGTTGTTGTTCGAATCCCACCTGAGAAGTAGTTGTTTTTTACGTATTTAATATCTTACACATAACTTAGTTACAAAATAATAGGTCTACACAAATAAGATACAATACCTAAATAGTGTTCAAACCGAGTCGGCCATACTTGTCTTGGTAACAGCTTCCTTCAACAAAGGAAATCTAGTTTGCCGCAGATAAGCAACAAGCGAATGCAACAATGAGTCGTTGACGAAGCAAACTGCAACGGTGCAGTTGCATGCAGCGGCAGGACGCCATCTCGGGGTTGTCGCACACTTGTGCAATGCATTTAAAATAGTTGAATTTTCTAAGGCGAGTAACAATTTAAAGAATAGTTCCCGCAGGAGTAGGCGGATATCACAGATATTATTTTTAATATTAATAAATGTAAACAGTTTTCGTTATAATTCCTTTTAGTAACATTTTAATAAGTAAGTAAAACATTGTAATAATAAAATGACTTATTTTTTGTTATATTTAATTTATTATTTAAGACTTGTCGTGAAGGGACAAAATGTAAAGACGGAAGATCAGGGTAAAGTACAGTTTATCTATTTACAAAATAATTAAAAAACAAAAAAAATGGAGGTAAGAAGAGTGAGGGCGAGAATGAGTAGTGTACAGTGAAAATGTGAGTAGGTGGTTGTGGGTCGTCGGCGATCTTCTGTAGAGGTGGCTTGTGGCCCGGGGCTTTAGGGCCCAGAGGCGGTGACACCGTCGGATGAAGGGTGGCGCTGCCGGTAGACAGGTGGCGGGGCAGACGTCGGCCGGAGCTGCTGATAGACGGGCAGCGCTGCTGGTAGGTCGGGAGGCGTGACAGGTAGGTTGGGCGGCGCTGCTGGTGGACGGCCTGCACCGATTTACTGCCGGCGCTGCTGGTAGACGGGCGGCGCTGCTGGTAGGTCGGGCGGCGTAGCAGGTAGGTAGGGTGGCGCTGCTGATGGATGGCCTGCACCGCTGGTGGTCAGGCAACGTTAGTGGTAGAGACTGGCTGAGTTAAGTGTAAGTTCTTGAGCCAAAAGTTTGCCTTACGGCGTTGAGGACTTTTCTTGAGTCAAGGCCTTTAAGAATTTTGAAGAGCTCGGTAGCGAGCTATAGATTAGATTAGATTACCGTGGCAACTTTTGCCGAAGAACTGCATCACTTGGCAGGTCAGCTCGGTCTTTTATAGGCCCAGAGCCATTTAAATTTAGATTGTCTTCGAGAAGACATAAAAAGAATAAAATCTGGTTTTCTTTGGAGGTTGAATACCATAAATGAAAGATCGTGTCATGGGTAGCCATGGCAACGGAGAAAAACTTATATGTCAATAAATTAAATAAATACATTTTTAGTGATAAAATGGAAAAATAATAACGAAATAGATTAAACAAATAGACAGGTTAAAATAACAAGCAATGCCAGTAAGTGTGTAGCATTCTGAATAGAAGTTTTGAGTGGTTGCGAAGCTCTATATGAATGCATTTCAACTGTATTCCTTACCTAAGATCCAAACATATAAAATTTAAGATAGGAACTCCAATTAAAATAATATAAAATTTAATAGTATTATTTACCTAGAATAATTACAGTCGTCGTTAGTAGCAAATAATAAATTAAAAAAACAACGGGTAGCACTCCGGGAGTGCCGGCAGAAGTGAAAACATGAACATTAAAGTTGTGGATTTTTGATATTTTGGAATGGTTAGGGAATAATTTCGCACGAATTGCTTTAATTATCAGTATAAAAGTACTATCACTTATGTGGCAAAATATAATATTCATTTATGGGGCTATCGTACACAAACATGACAACAAACACACGCGCACACTCGCGCAAGCGCCCTACGCCACTTAAACGAAACAGCAGGAGCAGGCATACATTTTCGGCGCGCGGTAGAAAGTGAGGGGGATATAACTTCCTCTCCTACGGCGGTCTACTCTCTCTCCGTCTTACGAATTTCATCACATAATCACTTCAATTAGGTCACGTGTCCTGACGCGAGTTTAACATTTTTTACTCATCGCAAAAAGTGCACAACGCCGCTAAAGAAGTTTTCACTTCAACAACTGAGGTAAGCATTCAGCCAAATATATAATTAAAGTTAAATAACAGTAATTGTCAATTTAAAAACTCCTTATAAGCTGACCCATTAGAAGATTACACACCATTCAAGTCCACATAATATAAAGGTATATTTGTTGTAATTTTGTTAATAATATACGTCTTTGTTGTATAGAAATTTTTATTTGAAGTAAAGAATGTCTGTCAATATAATTTTGATTACAAAAAAAGGAAGTATAAAACCTTGCCAGTATTATAACACGCCCCCATAATCAAAAACCAAATATTGACTAAAAAAACAAAAAAAAGATCATAACAAGATACAGTGTGCAAAACTAAACTAAACCTAAGCTATTACAGCATCTCTTATGTGCTGTGGGTTGCAGACTTTTAGTTAGCACATCAGCCGGCATTTGGCTAGACTCTAAGTATGAGAGAGAAATGGATTTATCTGAGACCTTTTCTCTCACAAAGTGATATCTAGTATCGATATGCTTGGTCCTGTTATGATGCACTGGGTTTAAGGCTAATTTCTGTGCACTCTGACTATCAGTACTTACGTACTAGTAGTATCCCACTTTTCATTTTTAGCTTTTGCAGCAGTGAAATTGTCAATGCTAGTATTATTTTTATGCATTTAATTTAGTAATTTCGCCTTAACTAAACTAGTGGAAACTTCTACATTGCTATTCTCCAGTGCCATTATAAGCGGATCATAATGCGATGTAAGACCACCTAGTAGTATTGCTGCGAGAGAAGCATCATCAATATTTTTGCCGATGTCTGCTAACTCTTGTGCAGTACACAAAACGGCATTGATATAGCTGTCAATGTCATTATAATCAGTTAGGTTGAGACGGTATAATTTTCTTTCAAGATATAATCTGCGCCCCATACCTTTATCCTCGAAGGTGTTCTGCAACGATATCCAGGCTTCGGATGCCGTCTTTGCATTCTTAGCATGAATAATAGCAGATCCATCTAGGGTCAAGCAAATTTTTGAAAGAGCTTTCCTGTCGTTCCGTACCTGTCACCCATGTTTATGGGTGTCGAGTCACCATCTGGATAGCCCTCAATTGTCTCCCACAAATCTTCATGGATTAGGTAATTCCGCATTTTAAATTTCCAAATGGGGCAACTTTCCTTATCCCGAAGTATAGAGGATGGAAGTGATGACGACGAGTTTGGTCTATAAGTAATATTGCAACCAGACATACACGAAGTATCTCCTCTATCGGTACTCGACATATTTTGTAAAAAAAATTATACCAACGACATCCAAAAAAATATTCACAACAAGAATAAGACTTTTAAACGTATATAAAATTCGTGCTGATAACGATTTGTTGTAATTTTGTTAATAATATACGTCTTTGTTGTACAGAAATTTTTATTTGAAGTAAAGAATGTCTGTCAATATAATTTTGATTACAAAAAAAGGAAGTATAAAACCTTGCCAGTATTATAACAATATTTCATAGTAAAATATGGCTAAGATTAAAGATATCAGTTGTTAGTAATTATGTGGTTTCCACATTTTTAATATAAAATAACAATAGTTGAAGTATTGAAAATTCCATGCCAGTCATCTTTCCAACATATTATTATATAAAAAAACACTTTCGCATAATTTTTTTTTTAAACTATGAACCCGACCACGCTTTGCTATGTCATAAATTAAAATGAAACCTATCCTATGTCCTAAGTTGCAAAATATCCAGCAAAATGGAAAAAAAACACATCAAACCGTTGAGTAGTTTGGAGTTCATCGCGGTCAAACACTGTGACAAGGAATTTTCATATATAAAGATTGTTAAGGACTGAGTTGGTGACAACCATATTGAGTAGTTCGCTAGCGAAGGCAGTATCCGCTCCAGACGGTGTATCTGATGTTCACACAATGGAAAACTGGAGTGTAACAGATGAAAGCTTCCACGATTCTCAGGCGCAATACCAGGTTGTCATAGCACTAGGATACTATAAACGCATGCAACCGTAGTAACTATGTTCGCAGTTGTTTTGCGCATGATTTGTATTAAATCCTGACATTTCGACTCCTTTACAGTAGCTGTGATCACAGGATGACTAAGGCAATGGTCGGCATACATATTCGACTACCTTCACAATATTTTAATCGGGCACGATCTTAAAATCTGTATATTTAAAAATTACGTGTTACAAGTTTGACCGGGATAAGCTCCGAAAATACTGAACCGATGACATATTTTTCTTTTGTTGGATTTATTCTGATTTCGTACATAGTATGGGATTTATTTTAATTTATAACACAACAAGTTGTCAACAGCGCATGGCCGGGTCAGCTAATTTTATATAGATTAAAATTGTTTTAGTTTGGATTTTATTAAGTTATTAAATTATTACTACGACAATTGTACACAACTGAGTCTAGTTCGGAAATTGGGAGACCCTTCCATGAAGAACTGGCGAAAGAAGCTCATTCAGAGGGATCGACCTCCATCTTACTTTTGGATGGAGGTCGATCCCCTTCACCGTGTTTCTTTCGTTAGTTCTTTTCGGAAGGGTACGATTACTGTACACTACTGAGTCTACCGCCAGTTCGGAAATTGGGAGACCCTTCCGTGAAGAACTGGCGAAAGAAGCTCATTCAGAGGGATCGACCTCCATCTTACTTTTGGATGGAGGTCGATCCCCTTCACCGTGTTTCTTTCGTTAGTTCTTTTCGGAAGGGTACGATTACTGTACACTACTGAGTCTACCGCCAGTTCGGAAATTGGGAGACCCTTCCGTGAAGAACTGGCGAAAGAAACTCATTCAGAGGGACCGACCTCCATCTTACTTTTGGATGGAGGTCGGTCCCCTTCAACGTGTTTCTTTTGCTAGTTCTTTTCGGAAGTGCTGCTTTAGAACTACAGATTCTAAAAGCAGTTGCCGAGTTTGACCCGAATTGTAAATAAAAAGTCAAATCTCTTTCGTCCTGACTTCAAAAGCCGGTAGGAACAGATGTTTATATTATGAATACGAGCATTTGTAACTTAGTCATTAATTAGTTATTTCTATAAATTTTATAGAAATTTTATATTTTTTATATTATTATATTTTTTTTTAGCACAGGACCGATCGTTGTGGAGATCCTTGGGGGAGGCCTATGTCCAGCAGTGGGCGTCGTACGGCTGATATGATGATGATGATGATGATGATAAATTTTATATATCTATATATCATGTGTGTATGTCTATCCGTTAACCTTGTATCTATAATACAAGCCTTACAGGGTTAACTTTGGACTAGGCTAATTAGTGTGGATGTGAGAAATATTATTTTTATTATTATAAATGTAAATAATAATGCAGCCTGATTACACTTCTATTCCCTACGACATGACGATTATAGAAGATCTACTTGGATGTTTTTTTAAATTAAAAACCTAACCGAAATTCTTTAAAAAATAATTGATCATTTTGAAAGATTATACGGGAAATGCGATATTCATTTAAAAATCAATTTAACCGGCGTTTAGTCTGTTTTTTTTTATCTTGAATTCTGACATTTCGAAACCTGTACTTGAGCCGTGATCACAAGATAACTAAGGTAATAGCCGGCATACATGCTACATTCGATAATTTTATTTTTAATAAGAGGCACGTTCCTGTTAAATTTTCTACAAATAAAATTGACTGATTTATTTTGCATTTTATTTAATTATATCTACAATTACTTTCCTTTAAATTACTTTTGATCGTTATATAAATGAACATTGTTTACGGTACATACGGTAAATGAACATTTATATTACCATTACTGTACACTACTGACTCTACCAACAGTTCGGATATTGGGAGACCCTTCCAAAAGAACTGGCGAATGAAACTTGGACAGAGGGACCGAATATCCTCTTAAAAATACTGATTTTATATTACGACTATTATTAGCTATTAACAATTTTAAACGAACTTAAACTTAAACGAAGATCGAGATTTTTTTAGGATTTTAGATAGATTGTCATTTTTTTTTAGTTTGGTTACTAACGATAATATTTTTATGGAGAACATAGATAGTATCAATATTTTCGATGGTTTGTTATTTCCATGCAACAATACTATCTAGTGTATCGATAGTATTTCACTCTTTCAATAGTAGTTTTAAGCCTCCGATAGTATCTATACTATCGACATTATCGATGGTATTGATAGGCCGTACGATGTTTCATATGAAAAAAATCGATAGAAATACTATATAATATAGTCTTATAGCACTGCTGGAAATCGGCACTTTCCCTCGATCGTACAATCTCTTAACATGATCACCATTATCAGCTAAATCAAGTATTGCTCAAAGGAAGGAAGACATAATTTGATTTAGCTTGCTGGCTGGTAATAGCTGGTAAATACTTAACCAAACCCGCAATGTTATAAATTATGCCAGGTTATTTGTGTATCAAATGAAATTAGGACGGTTTTTGGGTCAATCGAAGAGAGCCCGGTTCATGACCCACGACGCTAGCTCAATGCTGATTATAGCGTAAGAATGGGTAATTTATTCTTAGAAGTGTAAATAATTACTTTATTTACTGTTGAATTATTATATGTTCAATGAATATTATTTTTATTTCTTTAAGATAACAAGTTTTACAGTTCCCTTTTGTAGTGATTGTAAATAGTTTTTGCCTTTTTAATTAAATTAAATTATAAAGACATGTCAATTTAAATTGAAAAAATATACATTAATTACAATCAATTACCAATATTACTAAATATGTACTATGTTGACCTCATCCAACAAGTACTTTAGTCCTGTGCGGATACTTGCACCCCCCTTCCATATCGCACAGCCCTCAGGGTGCCGTACTTCTGTTCATGAGAGAGGCCACTTATTTACCCCTAATCCCATAAAATTTGTCCTTTTATGGGATTAGGGGTAAACATGGTGGACGCGCTGCAGCGAAACGGCATCGGCAGCCCCAATAGCATAGCGCTGTAGATTTTCTGCATATAACTCACCTATAAACTGCTAGAGTAAAACGATTGACAGAATGAAATGAAAATAACATTGTTTAAAGCATTAAAGCAACAAAGATATATTTTGGTTTAAGTTATTTGTTTTGAAGATCAAATAACCTATACGGGCATATTACTTCTAAGTGCCATGGGTCTAAGTTCGCGCTCAATGCTTTGATCATCTTTCAGGTCTTCCGTTATAATGTGGTATAGGTACTTATTTTCCTTGAACTCTCTTAATCCTATTGGTAAATGACTTGATTTATAGTTAAAGTTTAACATACAGGAAATGTCTGTGTACAATTCTCACTGGCAGGGGCGTGCATTGGTTTTCCAGCGCGGTAGGCACTGTAGATCTAACAAGTCGTAGTTGCGCTTATCATTTAAAAATTCCTAATATTTGGTAGGTAATATGGATATAAATTCACTTACCACTTTTTTTGCAGGTTTTTTCAGGCTTTTAGAAAAGCCGTTGTTGTTGTTATAAGTTTTTTGTCACTTCACATCATCACTCACGATTTACGAATACCGGGTATAAATAATTATACGAGTAATAATACACTGACTGAGGTAAATTGAGTAAGAAAAAAAAGATGTTGTTGCAGTTTGTGTCGATTCGATCGAACCTTTTCGTATTACTTATGTATTATATTTCTAAATTTTATTTTATTTATAAACAAGATCAACTCGTCTGTCTTTTTGTAAATAAATTTCTAGTACCTACGTCATTTACTAATGCTTGTCGTATTGATCATGTTTCTTAGCAAGGTTTGTTAAATTATTAAAATCACCGTAACCAGTGTCATTCCACACCGTCTTTGTTGTAGAAAACAAAAGACAGGGAAAGCAAAACAATAAATTCGAATGGCGGCAACCAGCTAGCCGAGTATAACTGTCGTAATATTTGGTATTGAAATGTCTGATATTTTTACCTTTCCGTTGAATAAGCTCGATATTTGGAGTTGGTCTAGTAAAAGAAACGATTTTTAATTTATCTATGAACGTAAATTGTCCGAAAGGATAGGTACGTAGTTTTTGTACACAAATCGAATCCTTACAATCGGCACACTGTAATTTCTCCATTATTAAATACCTAACTTCGATACTTATTTTTAACAAAAAACACTAATCAACATCTTTTTTCTTTACACACAGTACACTACAAACACTCACACAGGAAATTAACAAAAAACAACAAAAAAATGCTATCTTAATAGATAATATTGTAATGATATTACTAATGTAATTAAATTATCGGTCGCGAGCGCGTGATATAGCCAACTATAATACAAAAACACGAACTAAAGGAAGGAGGCACTTTTCGGCGGCATTGTTACATTTTTCATCACTGAAAAAAATAATGGGTTGGAATAATCAAAATTATGTTAGAGGGTATCAAGAAACTTGTTTATATACGAGCGCACAAAGCAACATGATTCTAGCAATAAGTTGTGCTTGATTAACCGACGTGAACAAGCAATCTTATTGAAATCAAACAAGTATTTGTCAACTGCATCAAGTAGGTTATTATGGCTATCACAAAAGCTTTATGGATTTTACAAAGGCTTTATAATATTTATTACGCTTTAGTCGTCCCTATCATGTCATACATTTCATTTTATAAATTAATTTGTGCCATTTACAAAGCACTTGATAGTTTTTAATAAATATATGATTGATTGGCTAATGTTTGGTAATGAAAGCAAACAACTATTTATTAAAATTAACTATATTTTACATTTAAGTTAATATTTATCTTTTTTATAACAATCAAGTTATCTTTATAGAATTAACCAAGATCATATTCAATTCAATTATTATACCTAATTATTGAGTTTTAGGTACTTCATGTGGATAAGGTACTGTAATATAGCTAGCTATAGATATGGTTGAGTAATTTTAATGTTCAAATAATTTGTATAAGGCACTTTTTAAAGTCTTATCAGCTTATGACATTTGTTTATTTGGACATTTCTATTGCTCAACAAATCTAGCGCTTTCAATACTTAAAAACAAACTATGACTGTCATAATAATTTATTTAATAAATATATTTTAAACATAACACTTACACTACACTTTAAACATGTATTTATCTTATAGCTACTAATTAGCCTGGCAAACATCTCGAATAATTTATCAGTACCATGACGTTAGTTGAGCAGAAAATAAATGTCTTTTTATTCTGTTGGATAAGGTTTCTTTTGCAATTAAACAAATTGGTACAATTTCAATAAATTCATGTTGTTTACCGGATTCTGTAATTCACATTTAAAAATAAACACTGCACTATATCTATTATTCTTAAGTAAGCTAGGTACCAATATAAATCTATAAGTGGTGCCATCAAAATGTTTATATGATTGCTATTTTTACAACACAAACTTAACACTATTAATTATATTAATCCTATTTAGTCTCGTGACTAATGCAACAATCAACACTACAAAAAAAATGAAGTCTGATTTCAAATTAATAATTACAAAAATATCTCTTAATATAAAAAAGCTACCAATTGATTTAAGGTGATGGTATAGGGGAGTAGTGTGTAGAGCTTGTTGAAGAAGACTTGCCGGGCAATGCAACAATACTTGGGATGATTAATTCTGGTAAACTCAATACAGCTGCAAGCTTTTTCTCTTTTCTATCTAAATCTGAAATTAAAAAATATTTTTATTTTCACTTATAAAACACAAGCACAAACATTAATTATCCTTATGATATTGACATTCTGTATGATGATTTTTCATATTTTAAGAATTGTTAAAATGTAATTATTGTACATAAAAGAGTCAAAACTCACCATCTCCTAAATGAATGATATCATTGTGATAATAATTTTAGATTTTTTCTTTCTCAAAAGTTCAGTTAATTTGTTTTTACACTGGGAATATACAAATATATTTGTTCATGTATTTTGAATGTAGATTATTGAAGTTGTCTACAAGCTGAAACAAAAGAATAGTAAATGTACACAGTATGCAAGTACATATCATTTGAAATAACCATATATCAAAATTCATTTTAATTTAATGTAATCTAGTGTAAATAGTATAATATATTTATGGTTGTTGGAGTTGAAGGAGGAAATGTAAGCTAGTTCAAACATTTTACTAGAAATAAAAGAGAAAAGGCAATTGAGTGATGAGTACTAAAAAAGTATTAAAATCGGACCAGTTCAGCAAAAGCTTTCATGTGTCAAAATAATCGAAAGAATACATAATAAATAAGTGAATTCCCTTTATGTTCAATTGATCATAAGATACACTTATGTTACTAGTTTAGGTAAAACACACTTTTAAGACAAAGAATCATTGAACATAAAGCATCAATCTTATATACCTACTACTTATTTATTTCATTTCAATGGTTTCATAATTATATAATAATTCTTAATATGTTGTTAGTTTATAAGGAATATCTTTATATGCCATATTGTTGACTAAACATGTTTGGCTAGTTTTATTATTTAAATGACTATTACACATTCTATGTTTACAAACAAAAAATATATCATAATAGATACTCACCAATTTATATCCATGAGGTTTTCATAAGGCAGAAAAGTCTAAACTATTGTTCAACTGAATATTCCGCCAAATATTTAAATCGTTTCGTTAAACAGCAACAACAGCATTTAAGCCATACAAAGTTTCTTCTTTTTATCACTAGTATTTTGCATAATAATACTGAATAAAGGTTGGTTTGGATTTTTCTGCCACTTGAATGGTCTCTGCAGCTTAATTGCCTTCAGTTAATACTTTACTATCCTGCAATAAGATAGGCCTTACAATCTTGGATCCTTGATAGGTTAAAAACATTGATGATGGAAGAGCTTTGCATGTAAGTAATTACGCTTAGAGAAAAATCTGCTGAAATATTCAAATTACCGATGGTAGCATTACATGGTAATATCTGCTTGCTACATTTTCCAGGATCTTAAAAAAGGTCTCTTGGTCCTGGTTGAGGAATAAGAAACAGGAATGCTTGAATGTTTATTCCATTTAGTGCAAAATTATATTATTAGATTTTCTTACCTACTTCTGATTTATATGGTACAAAACACTTAAAAAATCGACAATTGCAGATTAATAGAGATATGATTTAGTGCGTATAAAAGTATAGGTAGGTACTTACTAAAGACGACAGCTCGAAATTCCGGGAGACCCCAAGCCTGGGGAAGATCTAGCACGTCATCCACGATAAAAAAGCAGTAAACACAGTCCACAAACCTTCGAAAACGACATCAAACACATTAACAGAACAATTATCTCTAATAAATTAGTATAGGTAGTTAGATTTCGGCTCCGCATATGAGCGAACGACTTCTGAATGAAGTGAAAAATAACGGTCTTGATTAGCGGTCATTTTTTTCAGTATTCGTCTCAAGTCATAGTCATAAGTGATGACATCGCAATAAAGTCGAAACTTGTTCAACTTATCCGCTCTCGTGCGGTAGCGTATCCATCTCATCTTTTGCGTATAGGACCGAGTGAGACAGATATAGGATCGGGGGTCGTCGGTTTATCTCGCTCGGCAGGTAAGCTTGCTTACCTAGGAAACTAAAATACTTTTAAATTGCGTAGCTCATGTTTTAGAACGTTACACGGACAAAGAGCGCACTTTATATTGCGGCCGTATAATATTGACCAATACTTTTATCAATTATGTTGTATGAAACGCTGCTCGCTTCGAATAGGCAATCTTTAGACTGCCTACCGTTACTGTACGTAGTAAAGAAAAACTTACCGGGCGGGTGCTCAATAGAAGTTTGGTTGAGTATAGAATTACGGAACCAATTAAACTAAATTAACTTTAATACTAGTAGTATATTATTTAGGTTCTTAATGAGGTAGGCACTGCCTAATTGCCTATATGGTATGCACGCCCCTGCTCACTGGGTGTGTGCTGAGCTTATTACGGTATCCTTACCTCAGGAGCAATATTTGCCCGAGCCGAGGACACGCAAAGGTTGACACTTGTGTTATTGAGATTCCCGAATTCGATTCCCTGGTTTGTTGATCGAGAAATATATCGACGATTACTGTAACACCCAGCCACTTGGAATCTTTTTTTTGGGGGTCGTCGTCTAGGATAAGATGGTTTCGCAGCGGTATTTAGTTACTTTCACGAAAGGTTTAAGGTTTCTTTAGAATCACATTGCCTTTCGACTGAAAACCCGCCGATAAAAAAACACCTCATAAAACATAAAAGCACATTTCACAAAAAATTACTCGTAACTTAAAAAAATAAAGGATTATTCCTTTATATTTTTAAGTTACGAGTAATTTTTGTTTTTTTTTTAGTAATAATACCTATATTTTCTTTGACAAGTATTGTCTGTTATCAAACTTCTAAGTTAACTTAAAAGAAAGATATGGCCGTTCATGTCGCAAAATACGTATATTTCGATACTCTCACAAGGGAATCAAAATTAACAGGGTATTTTCCGTTGACCTAAAATCATGAAATTTGGCATGAAGCGATGTCATATAGCCCAAGTAAAGTAGAAAATCGAAATACCGTAAACTATTAGTCGCACAACAAAAAATTACTTTTTTTTCGATAACAAAGTCATTTGCAGTTTTGGTAAAAGCACCGACACACCGACATATGTCAATGTATGGAGACAACAGTTTTCTAACGACAAAATCAAGTTTTTCCCTTAATCCGTTGATCATTTCGTTAGAGATATGCTCGATACTTTTATAATATACTTTACTAGCTAGATTTTTTATTGCCTATATCGGCCTTTTTAGGGTTCTGTACCCAAAGGGTACAACGGGACTCTATTACTAAGACTCTGTGTTCGTCTGTCCGTATTTAAAGAACCGTGGTAGTAAGACAGCTGAAATTTTCACAGATGATGTATTTTTGTTACCGCTATAACAACAAATTCTAAAAAACAGATTAAAATAAATATTTAATTTGTATGGGAGCCATACAACAAACGTGATTCTTTTTACTCGTTTTCGCTCGATATTGATAACGGCAACAGGTAGAAACAGGCAACGCTTGAAATATTCACAAAATATTAAGTTATATTTTTCACTTTAAAAATAAATAAAGAAATTAAAATAAAATAAATAATTATGGGGGCTCCCATACAGCAAACGTGATTTTTTTATTTCCCGTGCTGAACTTTACTTAAATAAAAATTTGTACGGAACCCTCGGTGTGCGAGTCCAACACGCACTTGGCAGGTTTTTTCTCTTTCTCTTTTATTTTTTACTTAAATAATTGCACAAAACAACTTAATTACGCAATATTCACAAATAAATGTTCCTTTTTCTATTTCATCATTATACAAAACGAACGTTGTACATTTGTACATATAAGAACGACAATTACTCCTTTGTTATAGGCAAGTACCCAATCTTACAATAACATTGCCTTAACCAACCGACAGATCGTCGGAGTGCATTCACAGGACGACGTCCAGACAAAGGACTGGCCAACCTTTTATTAATTTATCCAATTTGTGCCAATCTGCTTGATTGATGGGCCCTGATTAATGGGGCCGATATCGAGTGACCGATAACTTGATACTTCCTAGGAGCTGCTCCGTATCTGCTCAGTGGCAGTCGCTTTTCTATAATAAAGGGCATAGGGCAAACCTTGGTCAATCGGTGATAGTTAGGTTTTTGATAATATAATATTATCTTTCAATTCAATTATTTTTGAAGTATTATTTAGTAAAAGTTCATGAATTTGTCTACCATTTCTAAATTAATGATGTACCAAATTAATTTAATAAACTTTTTTATTGACACTTTTAAAAGTAGGTAATTAAGTGATATTCATATTAATATGTGACATGTGCTTGGTTATTCTGTGATGTAGTCAGGTTAAGCTGTGATAATATTTAAAACTATAAATAAAATACAATTTTATAATCAACGTTACATTTCTATATTTCTTAAAAGTTTAACATCTGTATTGGCACAAACATCTTTGGATTACTTAATTATTACTTTAGGAACTTTTTAATCACATGAATAACTTAGGAATCCAAATTTGTTTAATTATTTAACAGACAATTGGCAAACAAACATTCGAAAGATAGTTTGGCACTTCATATAACGTCTTGCTGACGTTCATAAACTTTGTCCTTGGTGACTTTTTGTTTGGTTTGTTTTCTTTTTGGTAGTTTTTTCTTCATTGTGGGTATCCTCTGGATTTTTTTGTAGATTTTCAGGTTCTTGTGGGTTTTCAGATGCGATAATTGGTTGAGAAGACACTTCATGGGTTTGGATCTGTTGGACATAATTTGGGAATAGTTTAAACCTTAATTGCATTTTAATTCAGTACTCCACTTGGTTATATAGTGATATAAAACGATACACAACATCGGAGAAAGTTAAGAAATCAACGGTTGAAATTAATAATAAAAAATTATAAAATTTATTATTACTTTTACAATTCTAAAAATCATTAATGTGTTTATAAACTTTTACCTTAACGAGCTACCTCTAATTTTTGCTAATATATTAATAAAAGTTCTTTTTACACTTTATCGTTTTACGTTGATCGGTAACAAAATATTAGACGTTACTACACCTATTGATATAACATAAGTTTTTTTTTCTTACTTCGACGGATGCGTTCGGATACTTGCTGCACGTTAGCATGTTGAGTGACAGTGCCTCCATCTACTGGAAATTATTACAAGCCATAAAGGTATTGAGTGAACAGCCATGGAGATTTCTTTTTCTCCGATGCGGCTATACTTTAACCCAGGTATTCCTTTCACATAATGAGATATTTTTAAACATCTCTAATAATCGACAGTGGATAGGGAGTTTAAAAAATGAGCAACTTTCTCGATTTGCGAAAGAGGAATCTTCATCGACCTGAATTCACTTCATTCACCATATTTTTATATGGGCACAAAACAATTATTGTATATCTGTCGTCTATAAAAGTAACATTAATATGGAAAAATAATTATGAACTTAAATAAGTAGTTTAACGTTAATTGCAAACAGAGTCTGAAAAAGTGACAAGACAGTTTTCAATTAGTTTTGAAATGTCATAAAAACCGTTAAGAAACCATGATTGGTATTTGATGTTTACCATTCCAACAATAAAATTTTATAATTATCACCATTGCATTATTCTCTCGTACTGTCACTATCTACTTTCAAAGAAATCTGCCACATGATATGTCTACAAATAGCGTAACAGCACGTGCGTTACCCAGTCACAAAACAAATTGTGTCTGTTTGAACATCTCACGTTACTCCGAGCATAGACACGCCGGCCTCATTCCTGGCACGGCCGACACATTCAGGAAATACCTCATCTCAAATCGCCTCAAATGCGTCACTTAATAAATTCATACGACAAAACGTCTGCGTTTTCGTTCAAGTCGAATAGACTAGCCTTGATCTCCAAGTCTGTTCAGCAGTCGGCCGAAATATCGTCCAGTTCCGCGTAATAAATCATTTTAAGATAGCTCCCAGTAAACAAGGTAACTGTTTAGCATGGCGGTCGCGTTTTTTTGGACAACATCGAGTCTGGCTTAAGGGATCCCTGTTTAGGAGACGTTGTGAAATTGGTTCTGTTTGCAGTTTATTACGAAGCTTTAACGGTAACCTTGAACGGAGTGGAAAGCATTAATTATTCGGAATCGCGAGATCTTCAAGTATATCGAGGGTCGAGGCTGTCTCTGACCTTGTTTTTGTTAATGTAACCAACATTATCCACTGCATATTTCATAGCGTAGATGGTAATGGGAATATACTAATTGTGACGTGAATTATTAATCCCTGTTTAAAACATCGGTAGCTAAAAGGTCGCTAAGCCTCGTGGCGTTATTGGCGTTATAAAATATTTAGATTTCTTGTAGTTTTTAAAATAGTTTAAGTAAAAACATCAATTTTAAATATTTTCCGTACATTTCGCTCAAAAATATTTTGTGGTTCAGCGATGTTTTAGCAGTATTCCCGTTTGTTTTTGATTTAAAGTTGACATATCCACCAATGGGCTTTGATTTTACTATTAGATATTACCTGATAAGCGACGCGTTTATTTTTTTGTATATTTAATCCTGACGTTTCGACTCCTTTACACGAGCTGTGATCACAGGATCAGTCATCCTGTCGTTTATCCAGTAAAAGAAATTCTATTAAATTGCGCGAAAGGCGTGGAAATGTAGGAACTAAATATTTCTTGATGTTTTAAACTAAACAAAATTCTACAGCTACAGCATTTATTTTTATATGCAATAATTTCCAATGGGGAAAATATTATTGCTTTAATAGCAAAAGCAAAAAGTTTTAAATATCGATAAAGTTTTGTATTTATGTCTTATAAAGATTACAGCTACTTATCTTATAAATAATATAAATCTTCAATCTTATATTCCACTACCGCCATCTTTTACGTTGTTATAAATTAACACTTATTAGTAATTGCTAAGAATAAGATTATTTAATAAAATAAAGGAAAATATCTAAATTAAATGTCGTAGCTCTAATAATATTGAACGCATAAATCTGATACTTTTTATAAGCTCGGTATTAGGTAAATTCGAAATTATTTGCCAATCTTGGCGTCTTTTGATATATCAAAAATTCGTAACTATATTTTGCCTTATTTGTTTATAATTGCATTACATGCGATATAAATAGGAGTCTAAATAAATTTCTTAATTTGCATAAGGCTCTTAACCATCGCATGGACCTTGATAGGCATAGCAACAAGGAAAAGAGAGGGGCAGACGTTTCGTTAACATTTATCTTTAATGTATTCTTCATTGGAGTAATAGCATTTTGCAATTAAGAGCTTTTTTAAAGTATTTTTAAATTTATTTATATTGGTCTCAGCTTTTAAATATTCCGGTAATTTATTGTAAACTTTTATAGTCATTGGATATGGTCCGGAACTATGTAGTTGTAATTTTGATGTAATTTGCACAAGACAATCCTTGTATTGCGGATTATTATATCGAGGGCTATCTCCTACCTTCACATACAATTTTTTTAAATTTATTTAACAAAACAAAGTTATTACATTGTTAACCAGCGCACCAAAAATGGCTAGGATTTAGCCGGTGTGCTGAGAGTACATTATTGAATTATATATACATCTATACATATAGGCACATTGAACTGCATAAACAAAGTAAATAAACTAAGGATTTTGTAATTTGACGACAAATTGCTATTCAACATGAAACAAATTATAACATGTTAAAATTATTGAAAGTTAAAAATAAAAAATAAAGTTATGAAAATAAAAAATTATTACAGTATATAATCTACAGGACCACACATTCGTTTCCCACAATTTGTTAAAATATGACAGAGCTATAAAATTGTGTTGGCAGGAGTGAGATAGTTGCAACTTTGGTGTGTCATGTACAATTGAAGTGAAGACAATCTCTTGTCGCTGGAGCCGGTATCGTTCCGTTCTTTTATCTTTGTTTGTAGTTTAATTATGTTCGCTTTTTTATAAATTTAATTACATATTTCTAATATGCATATAATTTACTTAGTACGTGGTATAATTGTACCGTTGGTGAGTACAGAAGGGCGTTATATCAGCTGGTGAAAATGCCGGCGTGTGCGTCGTTCGCCCGTTGATGTAGGGCGCGAGTATTTTTGTGTTGCGGACGAGAGCGGAGTCAATCAATGCGTCAGCCCGGCCAATCGAAACACAGCGCCCATTGACGGTACAGTGATGAACGAAATTGGTATCGAGATGAAACGAGAAAACAGTGAGATACGGCTGAAGAAAGTTTATTCATTTCAATAAAGAAAGGCTAGCGTAAATTTAGAAGGCCCAATCTTTTTTTTTAATAATTTGTTTGCTTTGCTCTTCTTTCTTCTTTGCTCTGAATACACTAAGCTTTTTTTGATTTTGGCGACTTTTCGGTGTAACGGTAGCCATCCTCTTTTGACAGTAAAAGCCGATTTATCAGCCCAGTCGGTGGGTGAAACCGACATGAGTCAAGCTGGAGTTCTAGATGATGAATGGACTACCTTCCCCAATGTACCCTCAATTCTGTCAAAGTCCGATGGGGCCGGTGTGCAGCAATCTCCATCTTATTTGAGTGCTGGAAGATGTTTGTTTGTTGAATACAAGCGATATCTTAATCGTGGGATTTACATATATTTCTATGAATATTACATATCTATGTATTAACTATTATTAAAACTATGGCATGGTTAATACAGTAAAGTAAAATTGCAATAAAATCTATATTTTTACACGTACAATAAAAAAATATAAGGAACAAAGAATTGAAAAAAAAAAATTAATTACTTTATTAGTAATTATATTTTTCTTGATGTGTGTTTTTTGAGCGAGTGTACTCAAAGGCGCCACACTGACACATCTTCACCAGTAAACATAATAACGCTATCAGTGGTGTCTATTTCGAACTGTTCTTTTGTAGAAGTTATTAAAGGACAGTTCGCTTTAAACGTTGTCAAAATACACGGAGATTGGTGGACGTCACTAAGTATGTCCGGGTTTCAGTTTTATTGATAGAGAGCCGCAAGAATTTAAGATAATTTATTTTTGTGTTTTGCGTTCTAATATTACCTCAAGCATTTGTTATAAGAGAAAATATATTATTCATATTTTTGTTTTTGCATAAAAAATAGTTTTTTTTTAAACTCGACTACACCAACGACAGTGAATTTCGTTAATATTATCCATTTATTAATAAAATCTCATTTTTGAGGCTTTGATATTTCCGATATATTTTTCAGTGATACTTTTCGCCGAAATATTAGTATGTAACAACTGAAACTGTCAAAACTTTTGTCTATAATCGCAAAAATAACAATAATAAAGAATTTTTGTTAGGTAATTAGCATGCTGAGCCTCAAAATATAAAAAAAACAAACTTCTAGTTAAATAAAGTACATCACGGAAATAAAAAATCACGCTCGTTGAATGGGAGCCCGCTTAAATATTAATTAATTTCTGTTTTTTAGTATTTGTTGTTATAGCGGCTACAGAAACACATCATATGTGAAAATTTCAACTGTCCTTTTTTTCAACGGTTCATGAGATACAACCTGACGGACAGCGGAGTCTTAGTAATAGGGTCCCGTTTTACCTTTTGGGTACGAAACCCTAAAAACATGTTAAAAATCCCATTTAAATTAATACTAATGTAAGTGACCTTGAATGTTTTAAAGCAATTTATTAACCATTTAGTTTATTTGTTTAGTTAAAGTTATTTATATGCCACTACTGAACTCTGCAGTACCGGTTCTGAGATTTGTGATAAAAAAGTAATTATACACTTACTTTGACTTACATTTTTTTGACGTGATAACGTCTTTTAAATCAATGAACACCGGCTGCATGCACGAAAAAGAGTAACGTTCCGCCTGAGCCGAGCGTGCAAGCGAGAGCGCGGAACAAGCGATAGAGAGGCACGATCGGCCTAAGCGTTCGACTTGTGGCGTATCTATCTCTCTTCCACTTTATGAAGTGAAAAGTTAATGTGGTTTATTACAACTATTGTTTATTACAACAACTTAACGTTAATTTATCAAAAAAAGGAAAAAAAATGTTTCAATTATATTCTTATTTGTATTATATTATACAAAATAATGATCATTCAGTTCAGTGATAATAATTCAATTGAATTCATAAAAGTATGCAATTTTTCATCGTTGTTTTCTTATGACGCTATCACGTAAAATTATCGTCCGTAAACTGACTTTACAGACAACCAATTTTTTTAAATTAAAATTTTTCATTAGAAACATTTGACAATAATTTTTAATTCGTAATTTTTACTAGAAAAATTTCAACTCGTATCATGGGTCATTTGGGACTCAAACCCACAGTCTCTCGCTATCCGGGTGACTGCTGACGAGTATCTGTTGTAGGTACAGAACCGTCGAGGTCATAGAAGCTCAATTGGTAAAGCACTCTCCCGCATAGCGAAAGGTCGTGGGTTTGATTTCCGCATGACACCTGACACAAGTTAATTTTTAATAAAACATTATTTAGATATAAAGGGGTAGCAGTTAATAATAATAATATTTCTTAGATTCACACCATTTAGCCTTGCCCAAAGTAAGCACTATAAGGCTTGTGTTATGTAGACTAGAGTAACTGTTTAGGGAAAAAACACCGTTTAGCCTCTTTGTCGCCGTTCCTAGACTCAAAAGGGTTGATACGCGTAGGTGGAAGATTGGATAATTCCCCTTATGAGTATAATACGAAACACCCTGTACTACTGTGTGGGAAACACCACCTAACAAAAATATTATTTCAAGCGCAACACAAGCAATTGTTGCACGCTGATCCACAATTGTTATTGGCTAATATAAGATTAAATTATTGGGCTTTAGGTGGTAATAATCTTGCTAAAGCTGTAGTCAGTTAATGTTTGAAATGTTTTAGATTTAAATGTAATTAATGGGTAAACTACCTAGCACTAGAACTGACCTTCAATTTCCTTTTTACAATTCTAGTGTCGATTATTTTAGCCCAGTACTCATAGCTGACCGGAAAGGTCGAGGTTGTAAGCTCACAAAATCTTACACATGCATCTTTGTTTGTCATGCTACTAAAGCGATCCATTTGGAACTCGTCACCGACCTCACAAAAGAGGCCTTTATTGCAGCGCTGAATCGCTTTACATCTCGTCGCGGGAAACCTAATAGCATATTGTCCGATAATGGAACCAATTTCGTTGGAGCCAATAATGAATTGCAACAATTTTTGTCCGGGTCTAATGTTGCATCAGATATCGCTCAAAGGGGCATCCAATTTGAATTTGCACCTCCATACTCTCCTCACTTCAATGGCCTGGCGGAAGCCACCGTTAGGTCCACTAAACACCACCTCAAACGGTTACTAAAGCTCATCCACTTCACATATGAAGAACTAGCGACCTGTCTATGTCAAATAGAGGCTGTTTTAAATTCCCGTCCTTTGACTCCTCTCTCTGCCGACCCTTCCGACTTTACAGCCCTTACCCCTTCACATTTTTGATTGGACGACCTCTCACGTCTGTACCACATTCACAGATTATAGATGGACCTGTCAGCAGCTTGGAGCGACACAAGAGGATCGACTATATTCGACAGCATTTCTGGCAGCGATTCTCTAATGAATATATATCTCTCCTCCAGCAAAAAATCAAATGGTCGACCTCTTCCGGACATCTAGTTAACGGAATGCTAGTGCTAGTTCGAGATAAATCCTTGCCTCCTCTGATCTGGATGTAGGGGCGTGTGGTGCGGACCTATCCGGGTAGCGACGGCATCACAAGGGTGGCGGACATCAAGACCAAGAAGGGCATCATCACGAGAGGGTCTAACAACATTTGCCCTCTTCCATTAGAAGAGGTCAACGAGCGGGAGGATGTTCACGCGCGAAACGAGTGAACGGGAGGGGCAGCCGTCTTAACACCAGCGGGAGCGGTGAACGGAGGGTCCGCGGTCCGTTCCCGCTGGTGTTAAGACGGCTGCCCCTCCCGTTCACTCGTTTCGCGCGTGAACAGTAACAGATAGACATATATATATATATATATATATATATATATGATACATGTAATATTCACATAAAATATATATAAATACCCTATATGACCCTAGCATTCATCATACAAACATCTGCCCCTTACGGGACTCGAGAAAGAGAGTCGGTGCGAATTCAGGATCGCTACCATTGCACCAAACGGTGTTCAGAGGAATAAAATTTTTTATTACCAAAAATAAAATAAATTACGAAGCACTGATTAGATATTTTTAAAAATAATTTCTTATTTATTTTGTCATACATATTTTGTATTGATCAAACTATATTCCCTTATTTTAACAATGAAATCAAGATTTTATTTTCAATATGCTAAATATTTTGAAAACCAACAGACCTATCTGTATCTAGAGACGCTGCAATATAAATGACGACGATTTTCAAAATACAAGCAACAGTATAAGAAATATCTATTTTTAAAATTCGTTTCAGTGTCGTGGAAATATTAGTATGAGTGATAAATCGACGCCGCGAAATAACCGGCGAATCGCAAAATAAAGATAAATGTACTGACCGACATCGTCAAGGCTAAGAACGTGATATAAAAAGCTTATGAGGAGCTTGTTGCTTTACGTAATAATATTATAATTAATGTTAATTAAAAAGTAGTCTACAAAGTAATTGGACTTGACTCCTACTTTCCGAGGAGTCTTGTTTGTATCCTGCCGATCACAGACCATCTTGAGCTTCTCGGCATGTCATTGTCTTTGGGACGGATCCGCCAAACATCAACTCCAGATGCTTGAGTCCATTGAAAGGAAGGCCACGAAACTCATCAGCCATGACGATCTCTTTTAAAATAAGCTGAAAAGCCTATCCGTTTTTTGAAGATACATTTCGGAGAGTGTGCAGCTGAATTGCACAGCCTTGTTCCGCCGTCCCCATTTTTGTGTTATGGATGCTAGGGTAACAAATAGACATACATAAATAGATATATGATACATAGATATGTAATATTTAAAGAAACATATATAAATACCGATGACTTAAGTACAAATGCTCGCCCCTTCATAAATAACTACTTAAACATCTACCCCTTCATAAATAACTACTTTTACCGGATTAGAATTTTGTTTTGTTTTTATATATGTAAATCCTGACGTTTCGACTCCTTTACAGGATTACTAAGGTTCAATCTAATATGGAGTACTTGACATTTTGAAGTGGATCTAATGTCGACTGTGCTCAGGAGAATGGTCGCCTCCGTCGTGTGAGGGCGACAGGCGCCGCTGACGCACGACTCGGCGACACATCTGGCGACAGAGCTATCAAATTCATTCTGTTATCACTCATCACTCAACGTCTCGTCTGCTTATAACTTTTCGGTAGAGTCGATGCTAATAACATAAATATTTCTTACATTCAAACCGAAAATGGCGAACTATTTTTTTATACTAAATAGGCAGGCGCTTCACCACTATCTCATCTGATGGTAAGCGACAATACGATCTAGAATTTGACGCACTTACCTGGAAGATACCTATTCGTGACTTGAAAACAAAGACTCTGGCAAAGAGTTCCACACCTATCACAAAATTGGAACTATCACTATTTTGTTCGCGATGTGATTTTTCATGAGAGATGATAACTGTTTAAAAAAGTTACTATATATATATAAAAAATGTAACATATAAAAAGGGAGAAAATAACAGCCCTTGCCGTGTTTCTTACGGCTTCTTCTCGGTACAAAGTCTCCCGACGGAGGATTTACGAAGATATGGCGTAGCTTCGACGTTCAATACACGCATTATAAATGCTCGTATTAAATAAGAATCATTTTATCTTTTTAACTTTATCTTATCATGATATTATAACGACTAATCGGGACAAATGAAAATAACTGAACTTTTCTTTATTTCTTTTGGATCTTGGCGTGAAAGTAATAACCACTTCTTACGAACTTTTTACGGAATCTTTATTATTGTATTTGTGCACGGTACTACTGCACACGGCTTATAACTCATTATTTATAGTAAATTGCAGCTAAATTGTACCAAAAGCTTCTCAACATCCTGTATAATGCGCACCGCAAAGGAGTGGAACTCGCTCCCTGCGTCTGTATTTCCGAGTACTTATAACCCGCCCATTTGTAAAGCCAGGGTGAATAGGCAACTTTTAGGTTATCTCGTTCCATCGTGAATCCTATCTTGGCCCTTGATTTAAATAACATTTGCAGCTACAAACTACGATCGATATAACGACCGAACGTTGGTAAAAATGTTGATTTACATATGACGTCACTCGCCTGTTTTACGCTATATTGGTGTAGCGAACGTTTTTACAGCTTAAACTCTTAATGAGGATCGAGATAAACTCCAATTGCAAATAGACGGGTTCGACCAATGCAGGGATGAATATGAGCAGGCCCTCAGGCTCATCACTGGATTGGAGAAGCAACTTTATGAGGCAAATAAACATATAACCAGTTTAGAATCAGAAAAATCAGAAATATATTCCTCGCAGAACCAAAGTCTATTTGATGAATTGGTTGGTAGCGCTCCTGACATGGTTTCTGCTCCATTTAATATCAATCCTGCTACATCAATAGACCTATCAAATGATAAGATTTGTTCCTGCAAAAGTGTAAAGGGATCTATTAAATGCAGTAGAAAGAAGTTGAAAAAATACATTAAAATTAATAAATTTCTTCAGAAAACAAATAAATTGGTTAAGAAACAAAAAAAAACTTTTATCAACTCAAAAAATGCTAAAGAGCGGCTACAATTGATAGAACAGCTGAATGTATGCTCATCCATTATTCAGGAAAATAGAACAATTTATGAATGTAATGTCGAGAGACTAAATAGCAAAATCATTAAATTGCATGAGTCGTTAAATAGTATGACTCGCAACTATGAGGCCTCAAAAAAGGAGATAGGGGAATACATACTGGCCTTACAACATTTAACAAATGTGTCAATTTCAGAGCAGGAAACCAATAATCCATTTAACTCTGAGGCTTCAGGCCTAGCTGCCCCGGAGGAATATATAACCCAGCCAGCATGTGAGCCTTTAATCTCCAGTTACTGTAATGATATGATAGGCACAAGTGAAGATAATTCCTCTACAGATAACAATTGTTATAAAACTGTTATTTACTGTGATGAAATTGGGAAGAATTTAGGCCAATTAATTAGGAACCAATCCCAGGAAAGCATTATTAACTATTGTATGCCAGGATTAACTTTAATTGAAATAATGAAAAAAGCTGTCAAACATAAATACAATGAAAACACTAATTTAATCATTTTAATTGGAAATAGGGGTAATGTAAACAAAGAAAATTTGCTGAAATATTTTAATATACTGGGTACCCTAAATATCAAAAAAATTGTAATGTTTACATTCCCCTATAGCAGCAGTCTGCCACAAGCGGAAAATAATTATAGATATAATTTAAATGTATCATTAACTACTATGGCACATTATAATAGCCAATTTCATATAATTGATATTAATAAATTTATAAAGAAATTTTATATGACAAAGGATAAATACTATCTGCCTACTTATTATAAGAGACAAATAGCTATATCGCTATCTTATTTTTTTAAACAATTAGCCAATAACTTGGCTAGTAAAACTGCTGCTTCTATTGAGCAGTATAATATTGACATTAATTATTCGACTTTGGAATTAGTTCCAAATAATTGTTTATTAAAATCTAAAGATAATATTTTAAATTAATTTATGAGACAATAGAGGAGTCCTCTGGCCCTATAGTGACAAAAGAAAAGTCTTCCTATTTGAATATTGTTCATCAAAATATACAAGGCTTCTCTGGCAAGGATTTAGAATTAAGTCTCTATTTAAATTATGAAAATATTGATGTGTTATGTGTAACAGAGCATTGGCTAAAGAATTACGAATTGATGACTAACATAGATAATTATAAAATTGTAAGCTCGTTTACTAGAAAATCAGCCAAAAGAGGTGGCTCTATGATAATTTTACATGAGTCAATACAATGTAAGGAACGCAAAGATATAGTATCCAAATCAATAGAACGTATTATTGAGATAGCATGTGTGGAACTAGACAAAATAGTTATTGTATGTGTATATAGACCTCCCAAGAGTTCATACCCACAGTTTGAGGCCGCTATGGAGGAAGTACTAAGAATAACTTTCAACAAAAATAAAAAAGTGATTGTATGTGGAGATTTCAATATAAATATTCTTGATTCAACACATCTGTCGGGTGGGTTCCTAAATTTATTTAAATCTTTTAATTTATTTAATGTATTTAATGAACCGACCCGAATTACTCCCACATGCGCCACTTGTTTGGACAATATTTTTTGTAATAATAAAATACTTAAAAAATCAATAATTAACTGTATTAAATCCGACCACAGCGGCCAATTTGCCTCTATTGAGTACCATCACGTTCCTTCGAAACGCGAAATAACTTGTAGACCATTATCTAAACATTGTATAGATAAATTCAGATACAATGTAAGTAACAAACTTGCAACTCTACCGGTCTCCAACTTTGAAACTAATAGTCTTTATAATCATTTGTTTAATATAATTAATAATGAATTTAGCAATATATTTAGACAAAGGGTATTTAAAAAAGATAATGTAAAAAAGAAATTTAGTGATTGGGCTACACCTGGAATTTATAAAAGCAGAAGGAAATTATATGAACTTTATGCTTTAAAATCTACCTCCAGTGATACTAGCTTTATTGAATATGTTAAGAAATATTCTAAAACATTTAAAAAAGTATGTTCTCTTGCTAAATCTATGTACATAGCTAACAAAATTAAGTTATCAGAGAACAAAATAAAGACTACGTGGAATATAATTAATAAAGAAACAGGCAAAAGCAAATCTCAAATACAATCTTTTTCACTAGAAATTAACAAAAATATTGTAAATTCTGACAAAGTTGTTGCTGGTGTTTTTGAGGATTTTTTTTCTAGATTACCATTAGAAACTACAAGTTCCCTACGTTCGTGTCCTAATGTTGCTGCTGCCCTCCTAGAATCGAGTGTTGATAGGTGCAATGTAAAATTTAATTTTACACATATTAATACAGAAGATATAATTAAAGCATTCAAAAGTATTCGTATCAAAAAAACAGAAGATTTATGGGGTATGTCAACTAATAATATTAAATCAATAATTGACATAATTGCGCCTTACTTAGCTTATATTTTTAATAATAGTGTTGACGAGGGGGTATTCCCACGCTTAATGAAACATAGTAAATTAGTTCCCCTTTTCAAATCGGGAGAAAAAAATGATCCCGCTAACTTTCGACCTATATCTATATTACCAGTGTTCAGTAAAATTTTTGAAAAAATTATCTATATGCAGTTATTGGCTCACTTTACCGATACTAAAATTTTTCATAAAAATCAATTCGGTTTTTCTAAAGGTAAAAGTACTACTGATGCTGGAGTTGCACTTATTAAACACATACTTGATGCTTGGGAGGGCAAGCAAGATGTAATTGGCATCTTTTGTGACCTTTCTAAGGCGTTCGATTGCGTTGATTACCGCACGCTATTAAAAAAGTTGGAACATTATGGTGTCTCTGATATGTCAAAAAGCCTAATACAGTCGTATTTGTCAAATAGAATTCATAAAGTTGTCATTAATAAGAGTGAGTCTGCTGGAGCCCCCATAACTATGGGCGTGCCCCAAGGATCAATATTAGGGCCTTTACTTTTTTTGATCTATATTAATGACCTTCCTTACTATGTTAAAAATCTTTGTGAGACAGTACTATTTGCAGATGACACTTCCTTAGTTTTTAAAGTCTCTCGACACGATGATTGCTCTGACGATGTAAATAGTACGCTATCAAAAGTTTTACAATGGTTCACCAGTAACAATTTATCACTAAATTCAAAGAAAACAAAGTGCATACAATTTACGTTACCGAATGTAAGGAGGGTTGACCTACATATAAAGTTGAATGATGAAGTAGTCGAATTTGTTGAAAAGACAAAATTTCTGGGTATTACATTAGATTCACGACTACAATGGGACCCTCACATTGAGGCCTTGTCAAGTAGACTCAGTTCTGCGGCATATGCTGTAAAAAAAATAAGGCTTTTAACTAATGTTGAAACGGCAAGGTTAATTTATTTTAGTTATTTTCATAGTGTAATGTCTTATGGGTTGTTGTTGTGGGGCTCAGCTGCTAATATTGAAAGCATTTTTGTATTACAGAAAAGAGCTGTCCGTGCAATATACAGCCTTCGGCCTCGGTATTCTCTCAGAGATTTCTTTAAGGAAATTAATATTCTTACTATGGCGGGACAGTACATTTATGAGAATATAATTTATGTACGAAAACACTACAATACTTTTGTCAAAAATAGCGACGTACATTGCTTTAACACCAGAAATAAGAATAGACTTGCCGTTCCAAGATTTAGACTTCAAAAGACAGGAGGCTCTTTCTTGGGGAAAGGTATAGCACTGTTTAATAAAGTTCCACAAAGTATAGTAGATTTGCCTTATCATAAGTTTAAAATGTATGTTAAAAATAAGCTCATGTCCAAAGGTTATTACAAGGTCAACGACTATTTAATAGATCGCGATGCATGGAAGTAATATGTGTCATTTCAACATGACACTCTTTATTACAGGTTGTAACATACAGCATTAGCATTTTTTAATTTTTTAAAACTAATTTATTACTGGTAGATAAGAGTATGACATGCTCTCTTAATACATTTCTTGGGTGGTGGCATGTGGTGCGGATCGTTACGTTCCCTAAGATATGGTTGAGCGAAGCGATGGCTGTATCATGCGTCATGCTCGTGAACGGGTGCTGCCTTGGGAAATGGGTCTGCTCTAACCTTCAGTATTCAGTATTGGCTAAACTAAACATAAATCTTGTTGTTTTCTTAAATTTGTCGTTTATTCCCTGTATGTTATTGCAATGTTCAGGGATACTTACTTTAAGTAAGTACAGATACTTGTTGACTTTGTTGTAATCAACGAAACAACGAAATAATGATATCATAACACTATTAGTATTGTCATAACAAAATAATTTTGTTTTTTTTTTTTTTGTGGATTGTGTATGGTGACGACGTATTATATTGTAAATGTCGTTACTTCTGTTAAAGCTGACGAGTTTCTTGCGCCCATTCTTCTTGTCAGTTAAAAGACGTCCTGAATGGGTGGTAGGAAAAAATGTTGGACGATTCAAAACTACTTATTTTTAAGTGCATTTGAATAAAGTTATTTTCATTTTCATTTTCATTTTAAATAATCAGTATAATTAGCTATTATTGCTTTTTAACGAAGTACTTAAAATTAAATTTTTATTTAATTTCTTCAAATAGAAATAAGTATAGTTTTTTTTATTTTATTTATAAATTCTAATTAGTTATGTCAAAGTAATATTTTAAATCGTAAAATATAGAGATAACTTAAGAAGGTAAAAAATAAAGTAAAATGTTATAAAAGTAACATACTGACAATGCGAATTTTCTGACCATTGAATAGCTTAGGTAAGATTGTTTGAACAAAATCACCGTGAAAGAATCGCCATCTTTGAAATAAACAGCCTTGTTACTTAATACTTGCCTTTATATATAACTAGCTACCCATCCACGCATTGCTGTGGCTCATTATTATTGTTTCCAATATTTTTGCTATACATTAAAATGAAACCTATCCTATGTCCTAAGTTAGAAGGAAAACAGTAAAATGAAAGAAAGTCATCAAAATCGGTTGAGTAGTTTCGGAGTTCATCGCGGTCAAACACTCTAACGGAATTTATATATATATATATATATATATATATGGATTACGCACGATATTGAATTTCATTCACCTAATATTCAAATTTGCATAAAAACTTTCCCGTGCATGTTTCACCCTCTTCCAATTCGATGTCAAACTTTCGGGTAAAGACAACCCTTTGGAAGAATCTCAAGGGGATTCAATTGTGATTGGACAGCGAGTATCTGCGAAACTTTCTAAGCTCCCTTTATTAAAAATGTTCAATACTTCTTTAGCGTTGAGCAGCTTATGAAATAGAAGATTGAGGGATCTCACACATACAGTGTGTAAGGCAGGGCGCTCATTCTTGGGGAAAGGTATAGCACTGTTTAATAAAGTTCCACAAAGTGTAGTTGATTTGCCTTCTCATAAATTTAAAAAGTATGTAAAAATAACTCATGTCCAAAGGTTATTACAAGGTCAACGACTATTTAATAGATCGCGATGCATGAAACAATATTCATTACAGGTTGTGTCATACGGCTATTAGCATTTGTCCTAAGACACCTCTTGGGTGGTGACATGTGGTGCGGGTCGTTACGTTCCCTAAGATATGGTTGAGCGAAGCGATGGCTGCATCATGCGTCATGCTCTTGAACGAGTGCTGCCTTGGGAGAGGGGTTTGCTTTAACCTTCAGTATTATTGACATATACTTAAAATGCATCTTTGTTTCTTTCTTTAAATTTGTCGTTTTTCTCTGTATATTATTGCAATGTTTAAGGATACTTACTTAAAACAGATACTTGTTGACCTGAATTGTAATCAACGATGTAATGAAACCATAACACTACTATTTCTTTTGTGGATTATGTATGGTGACGACGTTATAACTGTTGTTACATCTGTTAAAGCTGACGAGTTTTTCTGCGTCCTTTCTTCTTGTCATTAAAAGACGTCCTGAATCGGTGGTAGGTACACATGTTTGACGATTCAAAAGTGCATTTGATAAAAGTTTATTTTTTTCATTCATTGATCGGATGAGCAACGGTCTGAATGGGCGTTTGCGGAAATGGCCGAGCTTATGCTCAAGCAAGGAAGTGGCCTAGTTGCTCGAGCACAAAGCGTCTCTCACGCAGCTGGGCACTCCGGATGTGGCGAGGTCGGTGACCCTGGTCTTCCACACCGATAGATGTGGATAAAGCACCTTTTGTTCTTTATCGCCAAACAGACTCATGAGCCATATCTGTATCGGTTACTGTTCCTCAAATAAACTCATTTATAACCAATTAACGTGGGGCTTAGTCAAGCTTCGAACGTTGCACGTTGCTGATTTTGTTTTAATTTTATTAGGTCAGAAGCCGAACCGACTACCGTTTGGTGCAAGGGTAGCGATCCTATATTTGGCTCTGGTCCTGAGTTCGAATCCTGGACGGGGCAGATGTTTGTGTCATGAATATGAGCATTTATATCTGAGTCATGGGTTTTTATATATATATATTTCTATAATTATTACATATTTATGTATGTCATATTTCTATCGTTAACGTCTATCCGTTACCGTTATAGTGCTTACTTTGGGCTAGGCGAATTACTGTGAATGTGAGAAATATTATTATTATTATTATAAGAAGCAAATACCTCACAATTTTGCCGGATTTTCATGAAAATAACCGAACGATTATGAAGGTTGTGTTGACATTAATTTCCACAATTTAACATCAATGAATAACATAATGTGACAGCTTTAAGATTGGCAGCTTAAAGTTGTTTTTGTGGGTATAAATCGCAGGGTGTGCAGAATTAACTGTTATAAAAAACTGTTTTTTTTGTTTTTTTACGAGTTTAGTTTGATTTAAAAAGGTCTAATCGTTGTTCTTATTACTATTTATTTCTAAAATATAAGTGTAACTTAATAATTTGTGACTTTGATACTTGCATTTCTACCTATAGAGCTTTGGCTATTATTTATATATGAGAACTTGTATTGTATTCATATATATGTATATTATATTTCATTCGGTTCCTTAGGAAAAATGTCTCCCAAAGATTTGTTGAGACATTATAAAATGTACCACATGCGAATAATTAAGAAGGTGACGTTCAAAAAAAGTTTAATCACAAGCCTAGAAATTTTTAGTATAAGAAAAAGCTGTTTCTGTAATAAAACAGATTAGCGAAATATGTAATTATCCCATTTTACATGGAATAGATTTTTTCTGATTGGTTTATGATCTTTTCTGTTGCAGCATTCAGTTACCTGAACAATAATCCACCTTTATCTCAATTTTTGTTTTTTTGTGATTAAACTCTTTTTGAATGTCACCTCCTCATATATAAGTGATAACAAAATGCAAACATCAGTAAAGTAAAATACATGTTTAAATATAACTTTTAATCGGTAGTCTACAGTAACGCGAGGAAAGCTGGTAATTTATAACTTCAATTTTGATGCCATGCCAAATGTTTGTTTATAGTACCTGATTATTGGGCCGTCCACCCTTTGCGCTATGCCAATAAGAAGGTCATTGGTACTGCTATGCATTTAGCATTAGAGAAGAGATTTTTATGTAATATGGCAGGAAAACCATTTTTTTTGGATCTCATTAAATATATATATCTGTATATTATTGCAATGCTTAAGGATACTTCCTTAAAACAGATACTTATTGACTTTGTCGTTATCAAAGATGTAATAAAACCATGTGGATTATGTATGGTGACGACGTTTATATTGTAAATGTCGTTACTTCTGTTAAAGCTAACGAGTTTCTTGCGCCCATTATTTTTGTCAGTTAAAAGATGTCCTGAATGGGTGGTAGGTAAAAATTTTGAACGATTCAAAAGTGTATTTGAATAAAGTTATTTCCATTTTTTTAATTATAAATTAATGTTTTTTTATTTTACCGTGTCTGTGTAATATATAGTCCTTTACAGGGGTGAAAGCCTATTTCCCGTCGAACTGGAGTGGTTTTCGTTCATTAATTCGGCAACAGATGTTGTAATGACATAGAATCCACCTTGAGCTGTTTCATTACTCCGTTGTCACGGTTGACTTATTGTTATGAGCCACCCTCACAATATATTCAAACTAAATACATATATTCCCATTTGAGTGCAAATGTTTTTTCACAATTAAATTACAATAATTTAATATTATACATTACATGTATTGTAGCCTTTATAGTGCTTACTTTGGGCTAGGCTAATTGGTGTGAACGTGAGAAACGTTATTATTATTATTATTGACAGCTCGCTTTCTACATTGAATCCGGGACCTTGGAGTTGCGTTATCGTGAAAGATATAATTGTGAAATCATCTAAGACTTTATTCTTAAATTATATTTTTAAAGAAATGTGTACGATTAAGCCACCTCCGTTGATATAGAATTTATTGTTGCGACGGAGGGGTGTGAGTATTAAGTGCTATCGTTTGATTATAAAAATTGACGAAATTCAAAAACATGCGTAGGAACGATTAAAAGTGTCAGAGACTGGAGTTTACGTCTTAAGAACGATTGTCTTTGAACAGGCACAGAAAATAGTAAAACAAACCTTCAAAATAAAAGTGAGAGGTGCGCACGATAGGTTGCGCACAAAAAACGTAGCGCTGTTATTTGATCACTAAATTGGACGTATTTCCATGGTAAGGATCCAACCCACAACTTCACTTAAATTGACGTAAGTATACCAAACTGGCCTTAATTTCGCGTCACGAAAACAGCTGTAGCAAATAGAAAGTAGCATAAGTAGAAAATGACCCTTCGCTCTGACATTTTGCTACAGCTGATTTCGTGACGTGAAAGTATATGACATAGAATAGAATATTTCTTTATTAGCTTTAAAAGTGGTTAGTATAAAAGATGTTACAATATTTTTAAAGTCACACACTTTTCGCCAGATACTGGCATGCAAATGCAATCAAATAATTGTTTTCATTTATATTACAAAGCATTACATTAAATTATATAAGCAAAATTGCGAAAAAGTAAAATATATAATTGTCAGGATGTATCATTTCCGTTGTCTGTCACAGGATTTATTGAATTCATCGAAGGAATAACTTTGCCACTTTGGTATACTTACGTGAATTTAAGTGAAGTTGTGGGTTGGATCCTTACCATGGAATAAGGCCTATTTTACTCTTCATACTTTTCCATACCGGGCGATTTATGTGAAAATCAAATCTAAACTCCAAGTAACTCCAAGAAGTAGGTGTAATAAAATTAGGTATAAAGTAGATAAACATTCGCGAACATTGTTCGAGATTTATGTCGACCCGACGCAGTGATTTTGGAACATTCGCGAATGAGTCGTTTTAGCTGCTGCGTATATTTAAATGAGAGCGCGGACACACACACAAAGATACAGCCACACACAAATACTTATATTTATATTACAAAAGATCAATATTTAATCGATGTTCTTGTAGTGGTATAGTTTGGCCTAAATATTGAAAGTCGCTAACGATATCGTTCTACACACTGAGTCGCTAGAAGATCTGGAAGAGATGTTCAACGATCTCAATGAGGCGTCGATGCGAGTTGGCCTGAAAATTAATTCCGAAAAGACGAAGTGGATGAGCACCACCGACGGTTCGACGATTTCAATAGATGGCATAACGATTGAACGTTACGGTTTTAAAAAAGAAATTATCAAATATCGCTGTTAAGTTCGAAAGAAGCAGTGACCCATATTTCAGCCGCGGTATTTGGGGCAAGCTCGTTAATACATACTACATTTACATTTGTAATAGAGCATGCGTAATGTTAACGATTGAGGTGCGTACGCGCAACCGCCGACGGACACATCCACTTCACACCAAACCAAAAATAATACGTAATCTAGAACACATTCGCATAGGAAGAATAGTTAGGGACAGTGATTAATAAAGGACCACACACACGATTCATGGGATCTCTGGCACCAGTCAAATTCGTTCAAATTTATATATTTCACAGCTCACGTGCTTGTGATGAAATGCCCAAGGAGTTTTTTCCTTTTTTCCCCCAGTGATATGTCAAGAGAGGTAAATACACCTAGTGTTGCCCAAATTCAGTCTTGGTCTTGCAGTCTTGGTCTTGTTCTTGCGTTTTTGCAAGACCAAGACCAAGAACAAGACCGCGTATTTTTAGCAAGACCAAGACCAAGACTGACCGTGCAAGACTTGAGCAAGAACAAGACTAAGCCTGCAAGACTCTTGCGTCTTGCAGCTAGGACTTAGCGCTATTTCACGGAGTAGTTAGGTGTAACAGTTCGGTGTATAGGTACGCTTAGGAATTCTATGAGACGCAAAAAACTGTATCAAAGAATATGAAAAACTGGATCTATGCGCATTACGACTAATACCATAAACATACCTACATAGCGAATAAAAAAATATCCATTAAAATCAAACTGAGTGCATGCATAGTTATGTTTTAACCATCGGCACTTTGATAATGCGGCATCAAAGGTTTTGTACTTACTTCTCAAAGAAATTTGCTGCTTTTCGGAAGCACATGGTTATAATACACGCGCCGGCGGCTTCTTTTGAAATCATATACAACAATCGTTGCCGCCGCGCCGAAATCACAACATTTGACACTATTTGATTGCCGCCACAGGGCGTAGGCGTAGGTATACTCATGCAAAATAATTTCGAATTTTAAGAGTACCTACAGGTGTTCCAAAGAATAAATAAGTTTCAGAGTGCTTATAATGAAAATGAATACATTATACTGATCACGCAAGTAGTATTATGATTAGAATAAAATGGTAAGGATAGGTAGTAGATGTCATAATAATTTATTCTAGTAAGTATATATTATAATATTGATTATATGGTTTTAAACTAATTACTTAGGTACTATTATTGTACATTTAGTCATTATATTTCTTAAGTTTTTACAAGAAAAAATAGCAAAAAAGTGTTCAAATATCACCCGTTTGATAAATATTGTAGCCACTTTTAAATATACTTGAAACGTGTAAAAAAATTCTACATAATTAATAAAATAATATAAAAAGCGTAGGTACTTACCTACTAATAAAATAAAAAGCCTGCGATTTATTATTAGTAAATAATCACGGCAGCCGAGAGTGTGTCTCCACTTTTGAATACATAAATCATAACCAGATCACTAGAGCCACTTCAAAAAAGAAATTTGTAATTCCTAGGGTTCAAAATTATTTTGGTGACAGAACTTTACAGAAGCGTATACCATATCTTCTTAATTCGTTGCCCGAAACTATTAGATGTGAAACGGATAAAAATAAATTTAAAAAAATATTAAAAGATTATCTGATGACTACTATTTAACACAACAATTGTATGTTTTTATTTATTTTTTTGCATTCACAATGCAATATTTCTATAAGATATAAAATACGTGTGTAAAAAACAACCACGCCTCCGAGCCCATCTGAGGGCTCGGAGGCGTGGTTGTTTTTTACACACGTATTTTATATCTTACAACAATTGTATCTTATTATTATCACCGCTAAATTTTCCTTCAGTTTGTTGTAATTCAGTCTAAATCCAATTATTGTGCACTTAACTTTACCTGATACAGTTATAGTTGTATTATATACCTACATAATTATAATTATAAGCTAAGAGACTAAAGATCCCTCAGTCAAACCGACAAGTCGGTTTTGTGGGACTAAATTGTATCTTTGTATTTTTTTTTCTTGTATATGAAATAAATAAATAAAAAAAAATAAATAAAAAAAAAAAAAAAGTATTTACAAGCAGTGCCCGCGACTTCGCCCACGAAGAATAGTAACTTTGGAGGTATAGTGACGTTCAGGATTTATTTATTTATTTTAAAACTTCTGTCATCAAACATACAAACAAACTCTTCAGCTTTATAATATTAGTATAGATTAGTATAGATGTACGCCAAAACATTCACTTATATGTAAAGAATAGTGATTGGCACTAATTCTTTACATATATTTTATTCACGCGTCGCGTCTGTACAAGTAGGTAATAATCTGTGTTTGTACGCCGCACGCGGCATCGTTTGATTTGCGGCGGCATCCTTTTAATAGAGCCGGCACGTGGCGAGGCGGCGCGGTAGAAAGCAAGGAAACGTACTATAAACAAAGGAATTATTTTAATTCCAGTCATTTCCAATTGAGCTGTGCTTCGAGTCTAACTTAATAATTGTTTTTACTAATTCTTGTTGTTTTCTAAAAACGTATCACGTGTACAATTTAATATGAGTGACGAAGATTCAAATTATTCTAGTCCGAGTAACGAGAGTTTGAGTCACAGATCTAAAAGACCCAAAAGCAAATTTGAGGAGTTTTTCGAAATAATTCATGCATCCCAAACTGCCTTGTGTAAATTGTGCCAACATAAAAAGACTGAAATAAAAATGAAAAACAGAAACACTTCAGGCTTAAGGAAACATCTAATATCTTTCCACAAAAAGGAATCACAAATATTTCTTCCTGTTAAACCAAAATTAAGTGGAGATATCACAAGCTTTTTAGTAACCGCTGGAAGAAGTGGACAGGTAAGAATATATTTTTTTTATATGAAAACTCCAGGAACTCAAAAAAGTCTTTTTTGAACAAATGACTTTAAACTGACTTCGGAATATTTTATAGATATTGATAAAATAGTAATACATAGGTACATATTTCGCGTCATTTTTAACAATGGTCGAAATTGTCGCTACGGGAATTTTAACTCCGCGTAGCTGTTCATGCGATACTTTCAAAAACGCCATTAACTTACGTAAGTATTTTTGAGTTAGTGGTGTTTTCATCTAGGGGTGCGACATATTAAGTATGTAATTATCGTCTTAAATATTTTTATAAACACCTATATTTTCATTTGTTTTCATAATCGGCCAGTAACAACTAAGTACTTTATTTTGGTAAATTACAGTACAGTGCAACCTTAATATAACAAATGTCAATTTAACGATTTTCTCGATTTAACAACAACAAACCTCCTCCTCCTAAACGCTCAAACCTAGTATGTTTTAAATAATAACACAAGATTTATTGTTTTATTTCAGTCGGAAAACAGCAGTGACAACATCACGACAGCTACAGTTGATTGGGTAGTGAAAAAATATCTTCCCTTCTCATTTTTCGATGACGAAGCTACACAAGTATATTTTCGACGTATTTGCCCTAATATGGAGTTTCCTAAAAGGTCTACACTTAGAAGGAAAGTCAAAGAGCGATTTGAAGAGCTCCAATTTAATCTCAAGGAACGACTTCAACAATTATCATCTAAAATGTCATTTACCATTGATGGGTGGACGTCAATTGCTGGTAGGAGTTACTACGGGGTTACTATGCATTATATAGACAACGAATGGAAGTATCGATCTGTAGTTCTTGATTTTATACCATCACGCGGTCGACATACTGGGGAAGATATTGCAACGATTTTCCATGAATGTTTATTGGAATATGGCATAATTGATAAAATACAAGGTATCACGGTCGACAACGCAACTGCAAATACCAAATTTATGTATGAACTGGGCAAACAGTTGCCACACTTTGATTCAGACAATCAACATTTCCGGTGCTTTGCTCACATTTTAAACCTTGGTGTACAAGATTTATTAGAGACCTTAGCATTACACTGTGAGTCTGACACTAACGCGCAAGATCAGCAGTATGAAGACTATGCAGACGAAACTGAGGAAGATGAAGAATATGCACCAAATATTGCTGACTCGCGTACATCTGTAACAAAGTTACGCAGTATTTCCAGTAAAATAAAAAGAAGTGAGATAGTGAAGAAGAAGTTTCAGTCTGCTTGTGAAGCAGCTGGCGTGCCATCAAATCTAAATGCCATTCTTGACTGTCCAACAAGATGGAATTCCACACATGATATGATTGGATTTGGTTTAAAAGTGAGAGCGGGCATTAACATATTGTGCAGTTCTGTCACCGAATTGAATGATTTTCAAATCACAGCTAGTGAATGGCAGGTACTCGAAAAATTACATAAATTTCTAATAAACTTTAAACTTTTAAGTACAAAACTTGGTGGAGACAAATATGTTACATTACCGCTAGTCATTGTATCATTCAATCTCTTGCTAGATAAAATTGAATCCATGGTAAAACAGTTAGATGAGAAACCTAATCGATCTGAAGTGGATGAAAGGCTCATTCTAGCTTTCCAAGCAGCTCGAGACAAAATGCTTAAACATTATAAGAAGAGCAACTGGATTTATTGTACTTCTTTAATTTTAGACCCAAGGCATAAGGCTCAGACTTTTGACCTGACAATGTGGGGGAAGCAACTTAAAACAGAAAGTCTGCGCAAGTTCAATGAACTTTATGAAGAATATAAAAGTCTACACTCACTGAACAAATCTCTGGAATTGCCAAGAAAAGAAAATAAAGTATGTGATGAAGATGAAGACATTATAGACTTTGATAAACTCTATGAATGTCCCTCGACGTCATCTGGATCTTGTCTTCAAGGCTTAGTGATAGACGAGTTGGAGGAGTACCTGAGAAAACCAAGAACTGCCAGCTCGGAAGACATTTTAGATTGGTGGAGGACGCATGAGACAGAGTATCCGACTTTATCGAAGATGGCCCGTGATTTTCTCTCAATACCTGCAACTTCAGTACCTGCTGAGAGATTATTTTCTAAAGCATCATTAGTAATTAGAAAACATAGAAATAGGTTAAGTGATGAGTCAGCCAGATGGTTACTTTGTATTAATTCTTGGTCAAAAGAATTGATATAAAGTAACATAACCTAATGATAAAGCTGTTGTGTACTGTTATGTTTGATTTGTGTTGTATTTTATTTTTGATTGAAATAAATGATAAATCATAAAACTCTTTTATTAAATTTCATGCAAGTTGAGGGTTCAATCTCTTTCTAGACAGACATTGTTATTTAAAATACAGTCAAGTTATTGTAATTAATTTGTTTTTTTACATGTTTTAGCAAATGTAAGCTTATAAATCATAAATGTTTATTAAGAAACAGTTACTTCCATGGAAAACGACATATAGGTCAGTTGATTTTTCGACTTTCTTATCAAATCTTCAGTTATTTATTAATCTGATTGATCTTTACTATGGCTATGTTAATTCAAGCTCACAATGTTCCAATTCTAATACGTTTTTCTAAGATTTAAAGTAAACTTTAATAAATAGCAATAGACTAATAGGTAATTGCAAGACTTGCAAGACTCTTGCTGCAAGACCAAGACCAAGACCAAGACTGCAAGCGCAAGACCAAGACCAAGACCAAGACCAGGTGTATTGGCGCAAGACCAAGACCAAGACTGGCTAAGTCTCGTCTTGTTCTTGCATTTGGGCAACACTAAATACACCCCTTAATTCTTCAGGAATAAGTAGTATAGATTAGTGACCAGGTGACCAACCTGTCAAAAAAGATCCACGGCATCCATGAAGTTGGAGGGTGCGAGAGACTTTTTGAACCAGTTGTTGACTGACCAGATCCACTGATTCAAAGACCATCTTTCTTCCGTCTGACAGAACACTGACTCGTTCTACTGGTTCAAAAACTCTCTTGCACTCTGCAATTTCACGGATGCTGTAATGTGAAACTTCTTTCTTTAACGAGTATGATTCAGGCACCGCGTTTCGCCATTATCGTCTCCCTGGTCACTGATCTGTACTACTTATTCCTGAAGCATGTAAGGGCTGTTTTACCCCCTTGACATATCACTTGGGAAATATATCAATTTGAGCGACTTCGACCGGTGCCACGGATCCCATGTATTGTGTGAGTGGTCCCTTTATGTATTTTATTTTCGTGTTGCTGTGGCAACTTTGATCGGATCTGCTAGTAATATAAAATCACAAAAAATCTTTTATTTAAGATAAAGCACATTGATGGCATATTGACTCACATCACTTTAGCTGCTTATCAAAAACTCAAGAATATGAAATGATAAAAGTAAGGAAAGAAAAGATTAAGGCTGACACTCAACGCGCTGACGTGTAAATACAAACGATTCGCGATCTCTATGTCACAAAATCTCGATTCGAATCTCGATCGAGCCCTCGAATAAGATTTCCTTACATCGAAAGTAAATATTATATATAGGTATAACGTGTTAACAAAAAACCCCGTAAAAAATTTAATAAATTATCAAAGCGTATAATATTGTCAACCCTAGTAAGCTGTCATTGTATAGAACTATAAATAAAAGGTATATAGATAACGACCACTCCGTCGTCACACGCCACACGTCAATCCTAGGTCCCAGGTTTGAATCCCGGCCGGGTGTAAAAAAACTGTAAAAAAACCAACTTTTCTATATTGGCACTGCTCTGGGTGTTGTGATACCGTAGTTCTTTCGGAATTCCGTAACACAAGTGCTTAACTCGAGTTCAGAACAATGTATATGTTATATATATTTTTTTATTAAATCGTACAAATCCATCATACAAACGATTGCCCTTACCGGGACTCGAACCCAGGCTCACTAGTGTTTCATCAAATGGTCGTTTACCCAACACACAGTCCAACTATTATTTAGCGGTGTTTTAACGCGATTTTATTAACTTCATTTGTATGTTTGGTTGTAACGGAATCTTCTAACGCGTTTTTACCCACTTCAAAACGTCAGATTAATTAGTAATTGTGCACATTTTTCATAAACCGATAAAAATACAATATTTAAAACAAATATAAAGAAGCATGTATACAATTTACAAGTGGTAGAAGTGAAACCCTCAAAAATAATACGTGCACGTATACAAAATACCACGGTTGCTGTGATGCCTTCTCTCAAGCTTTGTACTACGCATGCGCACACAAACACGTATTAATACACGTACAAACAGCAATAACCTTAACTGCCCCTGTCACGTGACTACCAACTTTTTGAAAGAAAGTGAGAATAGATGTATGACGTCTTCATAAATGTCATTTTTATTGTAGATGTGTGTGTAACGTTACAAAGTTTTGAAATGAACCATAATAACTGAAACTAATACTTTTTTCTAAGACCCTAATGAGTTTCGCATCAAAAAGGTGGGATTGTTTCAATTCAATAATAAGAGTAATGTCAGAACAATCGTTTTCAATTTTTTCCGGTCGCTCGTTTGGAATTATTGGTTTTATCTTTTTGTTTTAGTTCTTTCCTTCCTTTTAATTTAATTTCTTTAAAAAAATGCCGGCCCGACTACCTTACTTTGAGAGGGTCAGAATTGTAACTTTAAGACTAACTGGTATGGGAGTTGTGGAGATCTCGCGGCAGTTAGGTATTCATGAAAACAAATTTTACATCACCTAAAACACTTTTCCGTACACAGAAATAACGTTTGTAGACACCAGCTGTTTCTATTTGTAGAGAAGGTCGGTAAGCCAGTGGATCCAGCGGTTCGAAGAAGGTGGTGACGAGGCTCTTCGAGACCGTCCTCGCGGAGCAAGAGCCCGGGTGACTACGGAGGCGGAGGATACAACCATTACAGCCACCCACTCTCAAGATCCCTTCCACCGCACTCGCGATTCAGCGGTTCAGTACCGTGTATGTTTGACACGGTACTGAACCGCTGTATTTTAAATTTTAGTATGAAATACGACTGATTCATCACTAAAGTATTATTTTATCTTTAATTGCAGATATCAATGCAGACAGTGCGGCCGGCGTAGGCTGAATGAAGGTGGCCTACAACATTACATACGAGGGCTGCACTAAAAGTATCGGGAATGGAATATTTCCACTGTTCCTGTCATATTAAAATCTTTTTCATTGAAAACTTCTTGGTTTCAAAAATCGAATACCATTTATTTATTTAAAAAAAAGATTCTCGGTCTAGTCACAAGGTCTTGTCAAACTTGTTTAGTCGTTGAGAAAATGGAATTGACTCGAGAAAAATCAAGAGCGATGATTTATTATGACTTTCGAAGTGGTCTAACACAAAAACAATGTTTTGATCGGATACTTTCTGCATTTGGTGATGAAGCCCCATCCAAAACCACAATTTATCGCTGGTTTGCTGAATTTTAACGTGGACGTGTCAAGCTCAGTGATGTTCCCCGTCAAGGTCGTAAAAAAACTGTAGTCACCCAAGAAAACGTTGATGCTGTGCGTAAGCTGATTGAAGAAGATCGACATGTGACATACCGCGAAATTCAGGCAACTTTAGACATTGGCATGAGTCAAATACAAATAATCTTGCATGAACAATTAGGTGTAAAAAAGTTGTTTTCCCGATGGATACCGCATTCGCTCTGTGAAGAGCAAAAAGCGGCTCGCGTTACTTGGTGCGTCAGAACTCTCGAAAGATTCCACGCAGGATCCTCAAATGCTGTATACAACATTGTATCAGGTGACGAATCCTGGATATACACGTACGAACCCGAAACAAAAAACCCTAAATGAGTTAAAGCCAACAAAAATTGTTCGTTCACGGAGTGTTGCAAAAAAAATGGTGGCCACGTTTGTCTCCAAAACCGGCTGTGTTGTGACTATTCCTTTTGAGGGACAAAGAACGGTTAATGCAGAATGGTATGCTAGCATTCGTTTGCCACAGGTCTTTTCTGAACTCCGTAAAGAGAATTGCAACCGCCGCATCATCCACTACACGACAATGCGAGTTCTCACACCGCGCACAGAACAAAAGAGTTTTTGGAGCAAGAAAACATAGAATTATTAGACCATCTGCCGTACAGCCCCGACCTAAGCACTTATGATTTCTATACTTTCCCTAAAATAAAGAATAAATTGCGTGGTCAGAGATTTTCATCACATGAAGAAGCTGTGGACGCCTACAAAACGGCCATTTTGGAGACCCCAACTTCCGAATGGAATGGTTGCTTCAATGATTGGTTCCATCGTATGGAAAAATGTGACAAGTTTCGCGGAGAATACTTCGAAAAGGAATAAATACATTTTTAAATAGTAATGTTGTGTCACTTCCTTGATTCCCGAAATTTTCAGTGCCGCCCTCGTACCAGCCCGAAAATTGCCACTTACACAACAACAGTTTTTTATTACTGTTGGTCCGAGTTATCTTCGTATGATAGCGATTTTTAAAAGGCAGAAGGCACAAACGGTTGGTCCTTCATAACAATGTTTGAACATGTTATGAAGTGGTAATAATATATTTTTACTGAAAAGCGTATTGGTTTTTACAATTACCAGGACTAATAATACTAAGCAAACATTCTGCCTAATAATGCAGAATATTTGCTTCGGCATATCGTTCATTTTGGCGACGATATAATTTTTTTTTTGCCGTTCTTGTCCGACTTAAAAGATTTTTCGTCGACAAATATTACAATATTATCTGTCCAATCAAAATTATAATATTGAAGACAAAAGGCGATTCTATCTTCTTTGTGCTTTTGTGTAAGATTTTTAAAGTTTATAATTATATATTTGCTACAAAAAAAGTGTTGGTTTTTTATTTTACTTTTAGTCAAATTATTTACGCGCTTTGCGCTCAAACATAATTGAAAAAGAAGTATATTTAATAAAATATTATTTCATATTGCACTAGAAAAATTGCAATTTTTACTTGCTTCACTTTCGTTAACCTGAAATTTAAAAGCAAGATATTTTGAACTTTAAAACCATTCTAAAATTTGCATTTCGAACACCGAGGTTTTTGAACAAAAAAAGACACGCTGTCACAGATATAAAATTCGAGTAGAATTGAATAGATTACCGCATGTCTGAAAAATTATTACTTCATATTTTAAATAACAGAAATAATAAAGTTTTGGGAATGGAGGCAACCATATGCGTGGTGGAATAAGAGCTAAGGACAAATTACATAATGAGGTCTGGCGGAGGTTTGGCAATGATCCTACTAACATAATTAGAAAAGATTTTCAGTAAGAGTCCCGGTAAGGACAATGTTTGTGTAGTAAAAAAAATCACAATATTTATGCGCTATTTCGATTTGTTTATTTGTTAAGTTAGTATATGTTTAATTTGAGTAATATAATGTTAATAATAAATGTTAATATTGCAAGTGTAAGAAATCTTTATTATTATTTGCTTGCTGCATCTATACATTTCTAAGTCTATGGATGCAGGATAAGTAAAATTAAATTTTATCATTATTTCATCTTTTGGATGAAATAATGATAAAATGCGACGTTGCCGTTGCTCTTTGTTTTGGAAGAGCGGCAACAACTGAAATCACGTTATCAGGCATGTCAAGACTCTGCGTCAAGCAGTGACAGTTCTCTGGCGCCAAGAGACACACACCACACACACAAAGATATTATGTCATAAAAACTTAAGTTTTTGTTATGAAGTTGTCATGAGAAAAATAATTTCATCTCTTTCTACCTTTCTGTCTGTTGGGTCTTGAAAGGGCAGTTAAAAGTGTTGCTGTTTGTACATAATGCTTCCTTTGTCATTTTCTCGTACGTTAAATCTTATGACTTTATGTGTCTGTCTCTTATTACTGTCGCTTTTTCATATCATCGACTTTCAAATCATAACGATACTAAAGAAGTTTTCACTTCAAAAAATTTGTTACATCAGAAAATTTTAAAAATCATTTCAAAATGCGGAGAACTGAAAAATAAATTCTATTAATACATGAATTCTATAAATAACGCTTATCAGTATATCGAACTAAAAAGTAAAAAATAAATTTCAAAATCACAGTTAAGAAAAGCGTGGGGTGTTTTAAACAAAAATCTTCTGATACCTACACATGATATTAATTTTCTCGTTAATTACTTAATTGTTATATTAAAATTTATTTTTTACTAGTTCGGTTTACTTTAAAAGCGTTTTTTTTTAATTTCTCTTAGTGCATTAACTGGACTATCTGGTTTTATAACTTCGCCATAACGTTTATAAGATAGTTGTAATTATTCATGCAGACATATAATTACTTGTGCTCGTTTGAATATGCAATGGTTTGCAATAAATTCTCATCGAAGCGGCGCAGAGTGCATTATTCAGTATCCGAGTGTTACCTGCATAACGAAAAGTTTATTATCATACGTTATTTTCTTTGTAAGTACGGTACATTAGCTTAGGTATGTATTGCTATTATGATTAAGACTCTTTGCCCGAGTCTGTGTTTCCTGACAAATACAGTTTAGGGGTCTTCAAGTCACGAGTGAATAGATGTCTTCTAGGCAAGCGCGTCACATCCTAGGTCCCATCGTCGCTTACCATCAAGCGCTTACTAATATAAAAATTATGTGTCACAGCAATGAACTCCGAAACTACTTGAACGATTTTGATATTTTTCTTCGTTTTATTCATAACCTAAAAATATATTTAAATTATAATAACTGAGCTACAGCGATGCGTGGCCGGGTCAGCTAGTTTGCCATAAGAAATAGCTTACGAAAACGGCTTTCGGCATCGGAAATATTATTGTCCTCTCTTTTGCTCTAGTAGAAAAAAGAGAGAGCGGTAGAGTTACAAGATAATAAAATCCGTCTGCATTGGCCTATATCTATAAATGTATAGAACGTATGTAAGATTCCGGTATCAACACGCTTACATAATATCTCTAGTGCATTTTCACTTGATTGAAAATGCACGTCGAACGTGAAATTTTGAATTATTTAGTTAATATAAATTTATAAATTATATGTGAGTTCAATTGGTTTTAAAAAATGTATACTATTCAGTTAGCAACAGGTTACTTCCATTGTAGTTAAATGTCCTAGTCGGAGTTCGCCAAGATCATGAGAAAGAGTCCGACCGATGACTACTAAGGATATCAACAAATTAGGTTTAGGCATTTTTCAGAGCTTGCCCAGTGAACCAACCTCCAGTTCAGCTAAATACATTTATGATGTAATCCGTCATCGATTATGAATGCCTTCGTAATCAATCAACTGTCTTTTTAATAGTATATTAAGTATTTAGTTATCTGGATACGTAGGACTGACATATGTTTTAAGATATAAGTCCATATATAGTTCTTACACTTCTGTGCACGCTACACATTACAAAAAAATTTTTTTTGCGAATTTTGCTCATAATTTATTTTATATTTAATCCTGACGTTTCGACTCCTTTACAGGAGCCGTGATCACAGGATGACTAAGGCAATGGTCGTCATATATTTTTTACTACCATCACAATATTTTTAACGGGCACGTTCCTAACTGTTAAATTTTTTATATATAAAACTATAAAGAAGTCGAAACGTCAGGATTAAATATAAAATAAATTATGCGGGAAAACCGTAGAAAGATGTTTTATTCAAAAGATACCTATAGGTCCATTAAAATCTAGATAAAAAATCTATGCAACTAACCATTGCGAATAAATCAAAATTTTAATTCCAGTGAAGTATCGAACACGGCGAGGGCACGCCCTCCCAAAAACATTTAATCTGATCAAGTTGCTAGAATTAATTTGGGAGATGGATTCCCCGTAACTTCTGTACTTATTCCCTCAGCGGTTGGTCATTCAAATTACAATCTGGCGTCGTTCGCATTAAAAAGCTTGGTTTTGTGCAAAATTAGGTGACGCCTAACTTCTGAGACCCTTGTTAAGGAGATTTTAACTCGATAACATCGGATATATGTTAAAAACAGATTTTACACAAAATCTTTACGTATGCAGGTATACTAGATTATATCATGATTTAATGGTCTTCAAAACATATATAGAAGCTTTGCAATTGAAAAATGTGTAGAAGAATCTCCTTTTGGACAATTTGCGTTTTAAACGTAAAGATACAAAAAAAATTGGTTGTCTGTAAAGTCGGTTTACGGACGATAATTGTACATACGTGATAACGTCATAAGAAAACATTGATGAAAAATTGCATACTTTTATGCATTGAATTGAATTATTATCACTAAATTATAATTATTTTGTATAATACAAAGATGTAGTTAATTCATTTCAGTTTATAATCAGTTAACAAAACAGTTCACGTGTAGGTTGTGTGCTGCCGCTGTCTCTCTTCTACTCAGACGCATCGGCCGATGGAGTGGAAGAGAGATAGATGCGTCACAAGCCGTACGCTTGGGCTCATCGTGCCTCTCTATCGCTTGTTCCGCGCTCTCGCTTGCACGCTCGGCTTAGGCGGAACGTGACACATTTTCGTGCGTGCAGCCAGCGTTCATCGATTTTTAAGACGTGATCAAGTCAAAAAACTCTAATATTTCTTAATTTCTTGTAATTTCCCGTTTTTAACTTGTACGTACTACTGTAATTTGACGACATTCTGCCTAGGCACGGCAGTTAACTATCGAAACAAAAGGCTCACTGTGTCATCCAAAGCGCAATTGAATCTTCGTACACAACAAAAGTTTGGCTGGAGTGTGATAATTAGTTATCACACTCCAGTCAAAAAGACGCATTTTCTGGTCCTTCAACTTCGACACGGACGTTTCTTTAATGAACACCTGTTAAGTATTATATTTTGTTAATAAATATATTTTATTTATTAACAAAAATGAAGAAATCACTGTTAGTTTTGGATATTTCCCACATAATGTTTGATGTTAATTTTACTGACATACATGAACTCAGGGCATGTCAAGAACAAGAGAGATAATAGTTTCGCTGGCAACATAATGACACCTTGCACTCACCCCGCTAGCTATGCGGTACAATCAACAGCGGGTCAAGGTAAAGATACGTGTCACTTTAATTTAATGCCAAAGAGTGGCAAATAGATATAGTTAATGCTTCGTAGCAGATAAACAGATGTGCGAAATAAAATGAGAAATGAAAACATGAAAAAAGAGGACGACTACTGTTTGGCCCAGACCGTCGGGTTCGAGTCCCAGACGATACCAAAGCTTGTGTGATGAATGCGAGCACTTGTATTTGACTCATGGGTATCATATTTTTTTATAAATATTACATATTTATGCATTATATGTATGTCTATGCGTTACCCTTACCATGCTTATTTTAGGCTAGACAATTGATGGGGTGAAAAGTAATTTTATTATTAAAATGTTATTGGAGCTCCTACGGATCAGCTTCAATGGCGCAATGTCTGTTACGCCATAACTTCCCGAGTACTTAACCGAATTTTAATATGTTTTGTGTGGAATCCAATGAACACATTTAGGTTGAGACGGAGCCCGAATTATGAAATTCGCAAAAATTCCCATCGAAACAATTTTTTTTCCTTTTTTTTGATATTACGCTCCGCTCCAATATATAGTGCTAGCGTAGCTTTATGCTTAGCGACTGCATCGCCTAGTTTAAATTTGTAAAAATTAATGAATAATATATTAAACACCAGTAGTATCCATGAGTACATTAAATATATGTATGTATTAAAAATTATAGGATAAAATATGACAATACCTACTGAAGTTTTTTTTCTGTTTTGTGTCTGTTCAAGTTTATCATTTAAAATGTGGAACAGATTTTCATGTAGTTTTAACAAATTTATTTCATAATGTATCGCTTTTTTAGTTAAAATGATTGTGGTACTCGAGAATAAATAAAATTAACATATAAATTGACATTGTCTTGACACAAAATTCTTGTTGCTTCAAGGTTTTGTTTCATCAAATTTGGATTTAAAAAATATTGTTATTTAAACATAATCTTAAAAAAAATCCGTCTCCTGCTAAAAATTGATTTAAGTTTAAGTAATAAAAAGTTTATTTTAATTCTTTAATTTAAGCATAAAACAATGAGCAGCATTTAAAAAAAAAAATGCTTTTCTATACTCGTAAAGGTAGTAAAGCCATTTTGCAGTGCTCTGGCGTGGTGTCACATGTACCATGCGCCTGCGCAGATGTAATCGCGCCCCGTTCGTTGCCATCCTAACCACAGCCTTCGAGGAGTCACGACTTCGGGAAACGTTCTCATAGATCTATAGACGATATAAGTGGCCGTGTCAGACGCCGCTCACGTACTATATTGGTTGTGTGGATCTAAGAATTTGTGGCTTTCTTAAAAACTGTGATAGATGTCAATTATACTATCCTCAAACGATTTTAGTATTTGAAAATCCAAATATTCAAATAAAACAACTCTTACACTTCCGAGCACTCTTTAACGGACAGGCGGCTCCTGTAAAGGAGTCGAAACGTCAGGATGAAGAAATATAAAGTATGCACAAGAATCCATTTAAGTTTGTTTTATTTAAAACCACTTTGACCGGATAACCGACTTATTCTTTATTCAACTTTACAGGAGCCGTAATGTGACCACGGATGTCAGGTTTCCTTAGTAAAAGTCGTTTTATTCAACTTTATCTCTTAATATTCATTTAAATAATGACTCATTGGTGGTGATTATATGTCCTTAGCATATAATATCCCAAGAAGAATTGATTTTTTGCCTATGGTAAAAAAATTAAAAAGTATATTAAGTACTGCTAAGGAATGGAACTATTTCCCTGAGTCTGTGTTTCCTGACCAAGACAATTTAGGGATCTTCAAGTCACGAGGCTATCACCAGGCAGGCGCATTACATCTTAGATTGCATCGTAACTAACCATTAGGCGAGATAGTGGTCAAGAGTCTGCGTATTTACAATAAAAAAATGCAATAATTTTTGTGTAATCATTTAAGTACAGGTATTGTAAGAAAATTATTAGTAGAAAATTTGTCTCAGGTTCGGGCGAGCATTCTTCCATTTGAACTACTCAGACCTTGAAAGACCTGACGAATTTTCCAAGTATTTTTTAAGCTTACACCAGTGCCACCTCTTTATTTTCTTGGTACTATCTACAACATTGAATGTACATCTCTACAACAATGAATATCAAGGCTTTTTTCTCACAGTGATAGGCAGATATTACAGATTTTCCATCCTAACATACATCTCTCGTTTCTTCAACTTCAGCCTTTTCAATCGAGCTCGTCGGTTAAGGGTACTTTTGACCTAGCGTTTTTCAGGACATCCTGTATTTGGTCCCTGGAGTTTGCTTGGATGTAATATTTTTAAAATTAACTACAATGGAAACGAAAAAATAGCTAAATTATAACAGGTATTTCATTTATATCGTCTCGTCGTCTCTGCCAAATGACGTCCACTGCTGGACAAAGGCTTGTCTCAAGGATCTTCACAAAAACCGGTCCTGCGTTGGCCGCATACAGGTGCTTCTTGCGATCTCCATTAGATCATCGGTCCACCGAGTAGGAGGACTGTCTACACTGCGTTGTCCGGTCTGTGGTCGCCACTCGAGGACTTTTATGCTCAGGCCATCAGTTCTACAAGCTATGTGTCCCGCCCACTGCCATTTAAGTTTGGCTGTACTTCGGGCTATGTCGGTTACTTTGGTTCTCCTCTCTCCTCATTTCTGATTCGATCACGTAGTGAAACTGTGAGCATAGCTTGCTCCACGGCCCTTTGGTTGACCATGAGCCTTCTTAGGAGTCCCATATAGTAAGGGACCAGATCTCCGTTCCGCCGTTCGTAGCAACACTCACTGGTCAAAGACTTTACGACTTTAATTTTACAGTGACCTGCGTGTTCAATATAATAATTCATTCAGCATATTGTTGAGACTGTCGTAGCGTTGTAGTGCGTCGGGAATGTTTACGGAGGCGTATACAGCCGACTTTTATGCCATAATAAGAAAAAGGTACGCTTCCAAACTCAACAGACTCCGCTCCAGAACTAACGGTCTTCTTTGTGTGTTCAAAGACCGGTGGGACATCCCTCTGCTGTGACACTGAATGAAACTATACACCGGAATATACAATTTTTAATCCTATCTTTATGCGTACTAACATTACTTTTAAAGTATTTTTGTTCTTACTAACACTATGAAACTTGGTTATCCGCAATTGTTTGAATTCGAATTTAATTTTGAGACACTGCGCTATTTTGGACAAAAAAAACGCGAGATGTCCCAAAGTTTCCCAAACATTGGCTAGCCATGTTATTTTTATTTAGTTGTTAACAAATTAGTTGTAATAAATATATAAAAGGTATACTTAATAGGTCAACTTAATTATTGGCGGTTCTCTAGGCTCTTATGAATGCCCCACTACAGGTCGGTTGAAATCGCAAAAGAAAATGTACATTACATTTTCTCCGTTTCAAGTCTATTAAAATTAATTTGTTAGTAATGACTTTGCAGTTGAGTGGTTAGCACACTCATATCACGGCGTAATCTTCCTTTTATTCCCGTTTTTTTTTGTATTGTCTGGAGACTGGGTTGTTAATTCCATAAAAAGTTACGAGAGTTTGTCTAATTGAGTTAAATTTATTCCATAATTTAATTTCACCCGCGTGATGTTTCAGTTTGTTACTAAAAGTCTTTATCGCGTTTCCCAAGGAAATACTTAAATTTTCCGGGATAAAAAGATAAAAAGCTTTAATAAAGTTTATAAGCTATCTGCATGCCAAATTACACCCGAATTCGTCAAGCTGTTTTTGCATGTTGATGTAACAAACATCCAAACGAACAAACTTAATAATCATTCAATTGAAACAACTTTTTAACGGTCAGTAGCGCATATTTTATTCTTGATCCTGAGGTTTTGAGTCCTTTCCAGGAGCCGTAATCACAGGATGACTAAGGTCATAGTCGTCATACCTTCCAATATTTTAACCGGGACATTCCTTACTGTTACAATTACCCGTATAAAAAAAAGGTTTGACCGCGATGAACTCCGAAATTACTCAACCGATTTTGATGTTTATTTTTTCGTATTACTGGATTTGTTCCAACTTAGGATATAGGAAAGGTTTCATTTCAATTTATACTAAAGAACTAAAAAAATGCAAATTAACCGTGGCCGGGTCAGCTAAATAAAATGCAAAATAGAACAATTTTGATTTGTATATGTCACCGGAAAATAACAAGAACCGCTAATTTATAAATTTCCCTAGGAAAATTATAAACTTTCGTGGGATTCTAAACGAGAGATAAATTGTAATATTTTACGCCCCTATTTTCGCAAATTGATAAACTTACCGTACTCACGCGTAAAATAATAAGTAAGCAAATTTACCACAGAGCCACGAAACTTTTATAATGGCCATGACCAAAATAGTAAGAAGTCGGAATGGAAAGAGGAAAAAATTAAAAATGTCAAATCATTTTATGATAGAAGATTTTAATAAAGCTAAAGTTTTGGGACGTCGGCCCACAGACAAAGAATACTATCACGCCAAAAAGTATGATATTATGACTTTTAGTGACGAAGTTAATTTTTAGAAAAAGTCTTGATAGTGAAAAGGAAATCTCAGCAAGATCCAGTGGTACAAATAGTTACAAGCAGTCAATACCTGTAACATAACCTAACCTAACCAAACCTTTTTTTTTGGTAGAAGGCCGACTTTATGTTTAATGATTGTTTTTTCTTATTTAATAAACCTCTTTAATATCGTACAACACGATTTCTGTTGTTTTATTTTGGTAGAGTGAAGCAGGGGTCATTAGCATATTATGTAAAAAAGTAATCCTGTATTATAGGTATCTACCTAGTTTTAAAGTAAAAATACAGTTAGGTAGGTAGTCGAAACTGATAAATTTATAGTTTTATATATAGGCAAGTCTGATTGTACCTAATTCTATGGACACAAGAATTGCCACTGTCATCATCGACCAATCAGAGAGCAGTGTGTTATTTGCCGTATTAAAAAAAAAGCGTATAATTAAAAGCTCTTCTGTGATTGGTCGAACCGTTTAGAATCTTACGAATAGATATCCGTTAGTTTATAAATTTACCGTGTGACGTCGGAAATTGATAAATTTACGAAAATGTGGACGTAAAATATTACAATTTATCTCCCGTTTAGAATCCTACGAAAGTTTATAAAATTACTAGTGGATTGATAAACTTACGGATCTTGTTATTTTCCGGTGACATATACATTTAAACAGTTTATTGATTTTTATACTATTTTCTTAAAACATAAACCAAATAAAGTATTTAAAATTACTGTGAACGGTTTCTCTCTTAAACTACTAACAAGATTATATAACAATTTCGACAAATCAACCAACTTCGAACTGTGAAACGAGTTTGTTTAGTTTCAATTTTGCGAATAGTGGGTCTGTAACGCCTAGTGAGTACGTATTCTAAAATAAAATAAAAGAAAGGCACCTTTTGTTAAAAATAATATATTCTTTATTGGCTGACCCGGCTACGCGCTGCTGTGTTATAAATTAAAATTAAACCTATCTTATGTCCTAAATTGGAACAAATCCAGCAAAATGGAAAAAAAATCATAAAAATCGGTTGAGTAATTTCGGAATTTATCGCTGTCAAACACTGCGTCAGGGAATTTATATATGTTTAATAATTAAGATAAAATTATCTCATTTTTCAAGTTAGAACAAAATAATAGATAGTTACAAAGTTTGATCAAAATCGGGTCAGTAGTTTCAGTGTTTATACCGAACATACATCGTGGCACGAGATTTTTATATATGATTTATTGGACAAACAACAAGACTATCACTTATTCTGTAAAGTGACGTTTAATTAGGGTGCCTCGACATACACAAAAATGGTAAGCCAGCTAACGTACAATTCAAAAAGGAGATTGTAAGTGCAAAGTGACAACACATAGCAAACAAAGTGACTTGAAGTAAACCATAGCATCTGCACAGCTCTACGATGTACCTATCTTGGGATTGAGCTAAACATATTAATGCAGTTATCATAGTTGCAGAGCATACTTATACTAAGAAAGACCGGACAGTCCAGAAAGTTGAGCCGTACCTTTGGGGCAAACATTTCGGAAACCTTTAATTTTTTAGTCTGATTATAACACAACATTATTTTTTTTTTAGAAAATAAAGTCATTTTTTTTTTATTTAGAATGGCCCCAATGAATTCCCCAATCAAACCCGGGGTCCATAACAGAATCCACGATGGAACGAGCTAACCCAGAAGGTGCCTATTCACCCTGGGATTGAAAACGGATGGCTGAGACAATGAGACGGTCTATGGGATTTCAAATTGAAACAAAAAGCGCGCGCTCTTTGAAAGTTTTCATTCTTTTTAAACAAAAATCAATAATGTTCAGTAAAATTTTAACTTAATGTACTAAAAACATTATTGATTTTTGTTTTTACTATTACGCTCCGCTCCAATTTATGGTGCTAGCGATGCTTTATGCTTAGCAACTGCATCGATCTAGTTACTTATATTATTCATAAAATTGTACGGTTCCTTATACCGGCTTTATCCTGAAGCCTGCCAACCCTGAACCCACCTTAAAATTAGTAAATATTTAGACGATCTGTAACATGTACTAGGCATGCTTTACCTTCACCAATTCCAGTCAACATAAACATTGTTCAAGGTAAAAGTTTTATAAGAGCCTAAACAATGGTTTACATTGGCTCTTCTCCTCGACGAATTGTTTATTTCGTAATCCGGTAGGATAACGTTTTTCTTTGATACGAGAATGTGATGTCAAACATCTGCTTATACCGGGTTTTGTTAGGAATTGTTAAAACATAAATCAATGTAGTAAATATTAATTCATATATATTCTAATTCTGTAAGTTGTTTTCAATTCTAATCTTTTTCTTACAGGGATAGGCAGAGTTCACAAATTTCCACCTCACGATCTTGACATACATCTCTCGCTTCTTCTTCTTTCATCAGATCGTTTATACAATCTTGTATTGTAATGGTACTTTTGAGCTGGCCTTTTTTCAGGACATTTGGTCTCTGAAAGTTTAATTTTACCGACTTGCCCATGCACATTGGTCTCATATTCTTGTCTTATAAATCTTCTTTCGTCCATCCTCTCTATATGTCCAAAACATCTAAGCATTCCCTTTTCTTTCTTTGTTTTTATATCTTTTCCATGCCACGCCACTCTCTCATCATCGTATCACATCATTCTTTATTTTATTCATCAAATAAAGATATACTTCTTCTGTCAAACCCAAGATTCACTTCCATACATAAGAGTCGGTACTCTTCTCTGGACAACCAGTGCGGCCTTTTTTGATACCTTCTGGGGACTTAAAAAAGCATTCACTCAATTTCCTGCATTCACTTTTCTCTCAATATCAATTTCATATTTTCCATCCGTTGTAAACATTGACCTTTGAACATGTTAAACTCTTCCGCTTGATACATTTTTCTCTTCCTATTGCACATTCAGCCAGACTTTCTTCTCTTTCAAAACTAATTATTTTTCGTCTTACTAACATTCACTTACATGCCTTTCATTTCTTGTGCATCACACATTGTGTTTACCATCTCCTGCAATCTCTTCGCTGATGATTAAATAGCGTTGACTGGTGAATTGTATATTAATATATTATATATTATTATATATTAATTAATATTAATCAATTAATATACTATTATTTTATTTTTTTATTTTTTTAATCCTATTCTTTAGTATATTAGTTGATATTAATCAACTCATATAATGTAATAATTAGAAAACTAAAACTTCCGGTGGCGGCGTTGTCCCGCCATCTTGTTATTAAAAATTAACAATTGAATTAGTTATGGTGACATAGTTGTTTTCGTACTTTGTAGGGTGAACATGTACTTTGTATGTACTTCATTAAAGCAATATACGTGCAAGTCGTCTATTAGTTGTGTGGTGGCACCGGATCAGTCTACACAATTTTTTTGTGGAGAAAAATCTGTTTTTCACTGCGCACGGGCGTAGTTTAATGCCATTGCTCTATAACATAACTGCGATATTCGTATTTAGAGTCAACTATGTATGACGTCGATGTCTTCTAATAATTTGAGTTGTTGGGGACAGTGGTGACCATTCCGACGTCGTGTTACTGTCTCGGGTTCGAACCCAAAAATATTAAGACAGCTCACCATTTATCTCCTGCGAGAAATAAATTGGTTTCAGTAATGCGAAAATAGTTAAATGATAAACAGAGTTAGAGAACTATTTTCGAATGGTCGACTAAAAATATAAAGCACACTAGTTCATATAAATATACCAGTAAACCAGTTCAAAATCTAAAGGTATATGTTGCAGACTCTTTTGTCTGATAGGGTTTTAAGTTTTTGAATTTGAGAGAAGTCAGTGTCATTGATTTTTTGTTGCTTAGCAATGTAAATATTGATTTTTCTGTTTCATACACGATAATTTTAAAATATTGGTTTTATTGCTGTAAAACCACTTGAAACAGTTTGTGGTCCTTCGAGCTCTGTAAGTAACGAATAGAGTATTATTATATTGAAAACTACACAATGTCGCTGAGACGGAGCAAGCGTATTGCAACTAAAAATGTAGAAGAAAAAAATATTGGTGCAATACGCTCTGAGCACTCGGAGAAGTCTCATTTGAGCTCAACGTCATCTCGAAGACGTGCACTAGAGGCCCGCGCTACACGCGAGATGGCTGAATTAAATCAGAAAGAAATAGCAGCCGCGCTGGAGAAGGCTGAGCTTAAACAACACGAAATTGAGCTCAAACAACGCGAAATTGAGGCTGAGAAAGCCGTAGTTCAAGCACGATTAGCAGAGGATTTGGCAAGTTTACACTCACGAAGTTCAACGCGCTCGGAGAATGCTACTGAACGATGGATTGAACATTCACGGCCGTATTTTACCGACCCAGTCACCGTCTCAGAGGAGAAGGGAGATGGCAGCCCGCACCCGCACGACAACCAGCACGACGAGCCCCGGGACGACGGGGACAGCAGGAGCGGCGCGCGGGCGGACCATCGCGGCGGCGGCGGGGATCATCGGAACGACAAGGACGCGCGTGCAAAGGACAGTGATTTAAACAAGTTAACGTGCTCATTGACTAGGGCCTTAAAGTTTTCTCAAAATAATAATGATAAATTGTTAGGCAGACTCACTAGTAATAACTTACCTATATTTTCAGGAGATGCTTTAGATTGGTTACGTTTTAAAAATGCGTACGACATCACGACTAGGATTGGCCACTATTCGGAAGAGGAAAACCTCGCTCGACTACAGCGATGTCTTCAAGGCGAGGCGTGGGAAGCGGTTGCAGCGCGACTGATCGCAACTACTTCTGCGTCTGACGTCATGAAGGTTCTGGAAATGAGGTTTGGCAGATCTGATCTAGTACTAGGTAGGTTGATTACTGAAATGAAAAGGGTCCCTAAGTTGACTGGCTTACGATCAGAGGTGGTACTACTAGCGACTAAAGTAGATAATTGTGTAGCCGCCATACAGTCAACATGTAATATTGGTTACTTACATAGTCCAGAGTTGATTTCGGAAATACTAAAGAAATTGACTGAGCCTTTATTTTATCGTTGGCTTGATTATAGTAAGGGTGCGTACACACACCAACCAAAGTTAACGATGCTCAGTAAATATCTGATGTCTGAAGCTCAAGCTATTTGTGAGAGTGGCGCGATTGAACCGTCGCCGTGTCCCTACAAGTTGATGAAGGGTGCTAATTTTAAACAGCGTACTCCTTTTATGACGAATATGATGAAGGAAGATAATACAAACGACAGTGCAATTTTGACATGTAGTGACGCAGTTCAAGAAAACTCTAATTTGTTATCTAATAGTAAAAAGGAGGATATCGCTTGTGTCTTTTGTTCAGAGGTAAATCACAACATAAAAACTTGCCCTAAATTTAAATCTCAGCACATTGACAAACGTTGGGAATGGGTAGTGAAACAGAGATTATGTTTTAGGTGTCTAAGTTCATCCCATCGACGAGACCGATGCAAATCGAAAAAGAGGTGCTCTGTTTGCAACATGTCTGGTCATCACTCAATCCTGCACAAAGAAAAAATGAAGCCAGGGGAAACGACTAATGTGAGTGAGGAGACAGCGGCAAACGTTTGGTTGAATCAACGAAAAAAGGTTTACCTCAAAGTTGTTTCTGTAGACATTGATGGCCCCGCAGGCAGCGTGAGTACTTATGCTCTTCTGGATGAGGGCTCTACTGTCACTTTAGTTGAGAAATATATAGTAGATCAGATTGGAGTTGATGGTCCGGAATCGGATATGAATCTACAGGGTGCGTTAGGCAACGGTAATAACATGTCCAGTAAGATTGTATCATTGACAATACGAACTAGCGATGGAGTTCATCGCCTTAACAGAGTACGGACGGTAGAGAATCTTACATTGCCTAACTATGTGATCACCCGAAATGACTTTAGGTATGATCATTTAAAAAATATTCCGTTAACTCCGTTTGAAGGAAAGCCATCTCTTCTGATCGGCCAAGACTACTGGCACCTGATTGTGAGCCGTGAGGTTGTAGAAGGCAGGAAGAACGAGCCCGTCGCTTCTCGTACTTTGCTTGGATGGGTGCTGCATGGTTTTTCATCGTCTCTAACAGACTGTTTACACTTTTCATGCCATTTGAGACAAAAGGATGATGAACTCCATGACCTCGTAGAAGAGTACTTCCGCCTCGATAGTATAGGAATCAAGTACCAAGACAATCGAAGATATTCACCTGAAGAATCTCGAGCGATGAATATATTAGACACTAAATCTAATAAGCTTCTCGATAGATGGGAAACTGGATTGCTATGGAGATCTGATGATGTGCAGTTCCCTTGCAATCGACGAAATGCTGAACATCGCCTTCGGATCATCGAGAAAACTATGGATTCAGATAGCAACTTCGCCAGTGAATATTCGAAGCAGGTACAAAATATGCTAGATAAGGGTTACGCCGAAGAAGTTTTAGATGCGCCAACAGGTAGAGTTTGGTTTCTTCCTCTTTTCGGTGTGAGGAACCCGAACAAACCAGCGAAGCTACGTTTGGTGCACGACGCTAAGGCAGAAACCAAAGGTGTATCCTTAAACACTGAACTTCTTTCGGGCCCGGATCTTTTAAATTCCCTACTTGGAGTCCTTATGCGTTTCAGAGAGCGTTTAGTCGCAGTCACAGGCGACATAAGGGAAATGTTTATGCAGGTCAAAATCATTAAAGAAGATCAAAATTCCCAGTGTTTCCTGTGGCGGGGGATGGATAGGAAGAACCCCCCTCGTATCTATCGCATGAGCTCTATGATTTTTGGAGCGAAGTCATCGCCTTGCACTGCAACTTATATTTTGAGGCGTAACGCTGATCAATTTTCTATGTCTCATCCGCGAGCCGTGGAGGCGATCAAGAAACGTCATTACGTCGACGATTACCTGGACTCGGCTGATACTGAGGAGGAGACCATTCAGCTGGTGAAGGACGTCACCATGATCCACAAGGCTGGAGGGTTTGATATTCGTGGTTGGGCCTCAAACCGACCCAACATCCTTCCACACGAAAACGATGACCTAACAGATGTTAGTCTGCTTCAGAGAGCTGACAGCGTAGAAAGAGTCTTAGGTGTCACCTGGAGACCTTCAGCAGATAGACTTGGCTTTGATTTAAGTTTTAAGAAGTTGAAAAAGGACATAATTGACGGTGTTCAGAAGCCTACCAAGCGTCATGTCCTAAAAATTGTTATGTCTATATTTGACCCTCTCGGAATGCTGTGTCCCTTCACGATTAAAGGGAAGATACTATTACAGGAATTGTGGAGAAGCAAGAAGAGCTGGGACGAAGAAATTGATGATACGACATCACAAAAATGGTTTGGTTGGCTCAAAGAACTGAAAACGCTTAAGTCATTTTCTGTTCCTAGATTCTATGGCTTCACTGACAAAGACAGTATAGAACTGCACGTGTTCGTTGATGCATCAGAAGAAGCCTACGCTTGCGTAGCGTACTTGTGCAGGTATCAAGAGGTTGTATTTATTGCAGCAAAGTCTCGAGTCGCACCCCTTAAGTGTACGACGATTCCTAAGCTTGAATTACAAGCAGCATTGATCGGTGCCAGACTAGGTCATACGGTGACTAAGGAACACTCTCTTGACATAAGCAAGAGATACTTTTGGACGGACTCTAAAACTGTCTGGTTCTGGATTAATAAAAATCCAAAGAGAGAGAAGATATTCGTTTCAAATCGCTTAGCTGAGATCGACGAACTAACTAGTCCCTGTGAGTGGAGGTGGCTCCCTGGAACTGTCAATGTGGCTGATGAGGCGACTAGAGCCAAGAATACACTCAACAGCAGATGGATTATTGGACCGGAATTTCTTCGCCTCCCAAAAGACAACTGGCCCCAACTTCAGCCAGACCCTACCGAGGATATTATGTTTGTCGAAGAAACGGACATCAGAAAAGTTATATTAGATGAACGATTTTCAAACTGGCGACGCCTAGTTAGAAGCATGTCCTGGGCTATATTGTATATATATAGATTTATTTTGAAACGTACGGAGCACACACATTTAACGCCTGAATTAGAAATCCGAGCAGAAATGATAGTGTTAAAACAAGCCCAAGCAGATATGTTCAGGAACGACATAGTTAGACTAAGATTAGGTAATAAGTTAAATTCTACTAGTAAGTTGCTTAAGTTGAACCCTGAAGTAAACTCCAATGGATTGCTCGTAGCTAAGAGTCGTCTGGAAGCAGGAGGAGATTTTCCTGAGCGCCTAAGAAGACCGATTATTTTAGACTCAAAACATAACGTGACGAGACTTATCATAAGGTATTACCATCATAAGTATGGCCATCACAACTTTCAGACCTTGTTGAATGAATTACGTCAGGTTTATTATATTTTTGGACTGCGAAACGCCGTCAGAAAGTTGACAAGAGATTGTGTCACATGTAAATGTTTAAGAGGCCGGCCCGGGCAACCGATGATGGCTGCTCTACCTGGAAATAGACTGCAACATCACTGTAGACCCTTTTACATTTGCGGAATAGATCTTTTTGGTCCTATGACAGTTACTATAGGCCGCCGACATGAAAAGCGCTGGGGTGTAATATTTACATGTTTTAGCACTCGGGCAGTGCACATTGAGTTAGCCTCATCGCTGTCAACTGACTCTACGATACTAGCTATTCGTCGAATGGCAGCTCGACGCGGATTTCCTTATCAAATTCATTCAGACAACGGTACAAACTTCCGAAGCGCAGACAAAGAGTTGCGAAAGGCTGTTCAAGATCTAGTGCGTGGAGACGATATTTCAAAGAAGGTCAATGACCTTGGAGTCAAGTGGACGTTCAACCCTCCGGATGCAGCACATATGGGTGGAGTTTGGGAGAGATTAATAAGGTCGATCAAAACGGCTCTCTCAGCTACATTACACACGTTGTCCCCAAAGGAAGAAGTTCTTCTCACACTTCTAATTGAAGCGGAGAACATTGTAAATAGTCGTCCATTAACTCACGTGTCTTTAGATAATGATGACGAAGAGGCTCTAACACCCAATCATTTTTTGTTAGGCTCCTCCAACCCCTTACCGTCTCCTGGAATATTTTCGGATGAAGACCTACAGTTAAGGAAGCAGTGGAGATTGGCTCAACGCTTAACCGATAAGTTTTGGGGTCGTTGGGTACGCGAGTATCTGCCAAACCTTCAAGTCCGTCACCGGTGGACGTCAGACGTAGGAGATCAGATTAAAATAGGGGATTTGGTGATTATCGCGGACCCATCCTCGCCTAGAAATGTTTGGGCAAGAGGTAGGGTTGTAGGTGTCACTCCTGGTCGTGATGGTCGAGTCCGCATGGCAGACGTAGCCACTAGAGGCGGTGTGTTGCGCAGGCCAGCGAACAAGTTAGTCGTGCTAGTGAGTCTGCCACCCCATGATGAGTAGGTAGCTTATAGCGAGGAGGAGTATGTTGCAGACTCTTTTGTCTGATAGGGTTTTAAGTTTTTGAATTTGAGAGAAGTCAGTGTCATTGATTTTTTGTTGCTTAGCAATGTAAATATTGATTTTTCTGTTTCATACACGATAATTTTAAAATATTGGTTTTATTGCTGTAAAACCACTTGAAACAATATAGTTTATTTGAGATTATACGAAATTGGTGTAATGTGATAAATTATTTTTAAGAGAAAAATACTAGAAAATATCAATTCGATTGGGCAAGACTTGGACCGGACATCCAAAGGTTGCGGGTTCGATTCCCGCCTGAGAATTCACTTGCATTGAAAAATGCGAAAATATATAAAATCCTGAATCTGATTTTGTTTTCACCTTTTACTAGGATGAAAGTCTATATAACTTCTATTTTAATATTTGTTAAGGTAATTATTATATTTTCTCATTTAAGCGTTTGGCCGCTAGACATCCAAGAAACTAGTAAAGGAGAAAAAATCTACTTTTCTCAGGTGTTCTAAGACACGCTGAATTTATTGCTGTAATAATTACTTTGGACATAAAGTATATAAAATAAATTGCTGACCCAGACACGCGTTGGAAAAAATAACATTTTTGTATGATAAAATAAAATGAAAACTATCCTATGTTCTAAGTTGGAACAAGTCCAGCAAAATGAAAAAACAATCATCCAAATCGGTTGAGTAGTTCCTAAGTTCATCGCGGTCAAACACTGTGACAGGGAATTTTTATATTATAAAGATATTTCAATATTTTTATATTGAAAACTAGATACAAAGGCCAAAAATGGACAATGTGTTTGTAACTGATTATTGCTATTGTTTGTAATGAAAGAAATTAAGTGACATATTTTTTAGCTTTTTAATTTGTATCGCTTTTAAATATAATGTTTAACTTGCAGAATATTTTAACGTGTACCTTTATATTTGAAGTAGAGAAAATTTGTTTAAATTTAGTTACTTCAAACAAGAAATACTCGGAATCGCAGTAGTTTAGTCTTTGATGATGTATTAAAAAGTAAGCGATTTCAAAAGAACTTTTTCTATATTTATTTATTTATTTATTCAGTGTTGCCACATGGTACATATTAATCCATTGTAAATTAAATATGTATTTTGTTTTCTGTTTTGATTTGAACCGCAGTTAAGGCGTAATTACCATTGATTGTATTGCACAAATAAAAAAATAATAAATAAAAAAATTAATGAAATTCATTATATATAATTAGAAAAAAATTACAAACATCACCATAAAATCAATCTCATCTTTATGTCGCTGGTTTGCGAGAATATCGACGCAACTCAAAAATCTGTTAAATTGAACTAAATATCCCAAACTATCTTAAATCTTTGATATTTTATCGTGAACAGAGACGCAACGCAGATATAGATATACCGCTCGCTCGAAAGAGATACAATTACATTTTTTGGTATGAGATAAAAGATTTAATAAGTAATTTGAAATCCTTATTCTATAAAATCCAAAGTTCTTAGTTCCATCGCTGATTAGTTTAGTACTTAGTTCCATTGACATGACATGACATATTAAATATTAATGATTGAATAGGCGATAAATTAATTTATCCTTAACAAAAGCAAATAGGGATTATTACTTATCATCATTGTTACGGTGAATATGATTGCTAGGGTTATTTAATTATATGCTTATTATTAATAATTACCTCATGATTTGTTTAGGTTAGGTTATTGAAGTTTTATTATTAATAATGGTAATTATTAATAATTTTGAATTAATCACACTTAATATAATAATATTAGACAACATCACATACATTGTTCTGAACCCAAGTTAAGTAGCTCAAGCACTTGTGTTATGGAATTCAGGAACAATGATGGTACCACAACACCCAGACCCGAGTCAATATAGAAAAGTTCGTTTTCTACATTCACCCGGCCGGGGATCGAACCCGGGACCTCCGAGTGGCTTAACCATGAAAACCGGTATGCAAGCCACTCCATTACGGAGGTCGTCAGATGTTACTTACCGTAACATCATTACTATTCATAATTTAATAAAGAACGTATTTTTTAGAATTTTTTAAAATGCTAATTTGAAAATGGTTTCCGAATCATGGTGCTTTAGATCATTATCTAGAATTGCTAATTTAGAACCAGTTTTAACAGCCTATAATGGATATGTTGCTTCTATCTTGCGTTACGGCATTATACATATTTTGGGGCAATAGCAAAAACAAAGAAGTTATATTTAAAACCCAAAAAAAGTGTATTAGGGCTATAAAATCATTAAAACGAAGAGATAGCTGCAAACAACATTTTATAGATTTAAAGATACTAACAGTACCTTCCCTTTATATATATGAATCTGCAGTGTTTGTCAGGGAGAATCCGCATCTTTTTCCCACTTTGTCCGATGGCCAATCAAAGGTAAGCAAACGACATGAAAATAGATTACGCTTTCCAATTACGAAAACTGCGTTGAAACGAAATGGCTTTTTCTGTATGGCACCTGAAATTTATAATAAACTACCAAAGAAACTAAAAGATGCTAACCTAACTACATTTCGTAAGGACTTGTTGTCACTACTAATAAAGAAAGCCTATTATAACTTGACTGAATTTTTGACTGAGAAGTGGTAGCAATAATCTAGGACTAGGGTGTATTAGTAGTTTAGACTAGTTTTCATTAATTTTGGCTGATTTACTGTTAGGTATATATTTTTTCTTATTATTATTGTTAATTTGTGTTTGTTTTGTAGTATTTTTAAAATTGTTTATTTAATTTCATGACATTGTTTATAATAGTTTTTTTATTTTGTATAAGAATTTTGACATTTTTCTTTACATATTTTAGTTAGGTACTTTAAATTTGTATGCCTGTTAATGGCCAGACATAGTGATACGATGTAATTGTCACCATCTGTTTTAATACCTGTGTCTACAAATAAATGATTTGATTGATTGATTGATTTAGAAAAACAATATACATATAGCATATTTTACTTTTCATTTTCTAGTTGACTAAACCACTGATATTTTTAAAGAAAACTTATTTTAAAACATTACTAAACACTACTATTAAACATGATTAAATTAATCTCCATTAAATTACGCCATACACAACCGCTTAAATGCGCAATCAGAAAGATGAAATATGTCGTTTATTTCTATTAGCCATTTTAGATAGATAACACATTCCGAATCCGGAGATACAGATCTTTATATCCCGGAGGTTTTACCGCCCTAATTGGCGCGCACGGTCACTCGCGAACATGCCCGGCGTACACGCGTCGACAAATACCGTCAGCAACAAAAGTTACAGCTATTAACATTAAAAGCTTTACTGCGAACTTTTTGTCAATTTGCTGTTCAACTGGCCTAGCAAACTTGAATTCGATTTAAAAAAAATTTAAAGTATCTAAGTCTGTCATTATGCATTTTGTTCAAAATGATAACTCATTGTAATTTCTTTTAAAGTCTTTTACGTCATATTCTGAGTAGTGGAGTGAAAAGGATTTAAAAAAAGTTTATAGTTTATATTAAGGTTTTTAGCTGAATTAATTGACATTATCTCATTTCTACATTGTCTTTAAGAGTATTTACTATGTTACTGGTTCATTGGCAGAATAATTACTGGCTCTGCAGTATTCGAATTTGTTCTCTGACTTTCTGGTCCAGAAAAATATTATCCTTACAAAATTTAACTTATACTTATATACTTTTTCCTTTGAAAGATAAGTTTTGTATTTTATTTTGAATGAGTTCGCTCTTGATCCCAATCAAGACAAGACAGAATCCACGATAGAACGAGCTAACCCAGAGGGTGACTATTCACTCTGGCTTTTACGGACGAGTTATAAGTACTCGGAATTGCACACGCATGGTGGGAGTTCCACTCCTTTGCGGTGCGTGTTATGAAAGGTGTGCAATTGTGAAGTGTTATACAATTATTGTCTCGTAAACGTCGATTTTAATATATACAGACGTCATGATTAGGCGAATTTACTATATTTAACTGTAGAAAAAATCCACTTTAATAAAATATTTTTTATGATATAGTTGACGCGCAACTAGGTTGATACGATCACATCTCATTGTTATCTGGCGTTATTACCTGCTCACTGCCGACCAACTGCGCGTGACGCAACGTATGAGACGACACACGTTACTGCCACTGTCACGGCCACAGCTTTCGGCGGCAAATCGCTGTTTCTGCGGACCGTACCCCGTTATGTCAAGTAGCGGGACTGTTCCTACCGCTCGAGCAGAAACAACGATACCCGCTCTATGTAGCGCGTACACTTCTCGTTACTTCAAAGTCATTTGGAACTGATTTAATGATAAAACGCAATGGATAACGTGAATGGTAAAAGGCAGGTAAAAGCTTTCGCAAGAGCGTTTAAGGCAAACATGATGAATAGTGATTATGTGGAACTATTAAAGTACATCATCAATAATACGGTATCGATAACGGTGCTCGCGGTACGCACGAGTAACTCCCTTATACAGCTTCCCGGAAGAGGCTCAAGATGCCGACGCTTTTAATTAATGCAATCGGGGTATATATTCGCCAGACGCTGTGCATATGCTGATTTCATTCATGCGACATCCATTTCTTGATCTTAACAGTTATTTACGCCGTTATTAAAATAACGATAATTAAAGTTTGGTATATTTTTCTGTAATATTAAGTTTTCTCATTGCCTTGCTACGCAACAGACAACCGACTCATTTTTCTAGTCAGTTTATGCAATTCCATTGTTGTATACATCGTAAATACTTTGGACTGCATTTCGCACCAAAGCACGGGTTCTGCAAGATCTTATTATATTTATATTTATTTTTAATAAGTTCGCTCTTGATCCCAATCAAGCCCGGGGAACAAGGCGGGATCTACGATGAAGCAAGCTAACCCAGAAGGTGCCTATTCACCTTGGCTTTAAAACAGATGAGTTATAAGTACTCGGAAATAGAGACGTAGGGAGAGAGTTCCAACCCTTTGCTGCTTTGTTTAAAATTATTTTGACATGTCTTAGTTAATATTATCATCTACTTAATATTTGTATACTTACAGTAATAGTAAATTTATATCGTTTATAAGCATTTTAAAATTAATGTTCACCTACCTGTACAAGAGAAACAAAGATTTCTATTATATTCTAACCATGTATATAATTATGTCTGAGATTGTATTATTAAAATATTGTTATTAATCTTTGATTATCTTCAAAATCTTAAATTCCAAAGTTCTTACCTAATTTTTTAAATTCGACGTTATTACTTAGCTGTCGCTTAGTTGTTTGTTCAATTTTGTATTAAAATGAAAATAACTTTATTCCATTGCACTTAAACTAAGTTGTTTTCAATTGTCCAACATATTTACATACCACCCATTCAGGACGTCTTTTAACTGACAAGAAATATAGGCGTATGAAACTCGGCAGCTTTAACAGAAACATTTATAATAACATTTATTATACGTCGGCACCATACCTAATCCACAAAATACACAAAATTATTCTATTATATGTGATATTTTTTCATTACATCGTTGATTACAACAAAGTCAACAAGTATCTGTTTTAAGTAAGCGTCCTTTAAATTTTACTAATCTCAAAACAATTTTCAATTTGTTGTTTTTGATGCCACGGTACTGCAACGCGACGGGAATGTTTCCAGAAACGCAAGTTGATAAATTCCTGATAAACCGAGTGTGGGGCAGCACCAACAGCATTCTGAACGTAGTGGCCTTAAGAGTGTCCTATCTTGCCCCATGTTACGTCACTAGGTTGTAGTGCATCTAATACCTTACACACCGCTTTGAATAAATTTTGAAAATTTTACTAATTTTGATAGTTTTAGTTTTTGATTGACATTGATTTATTGGGTTTTTTTTTTTAAATGAATTTAATTGTACTAACGTTGTATAATTGTTTATTGTTAAATTTGATTAACACGACATGCGTTATTCCCGGTATATATAAATTATTTTTTTTGAGTTCAATTTCCAAAAAAGTTATATTTATTGATACCTGAAGTTACCTCATTGATCTTACTGTGAAGTCTAGCTATGATTGTAACAGTTACCTATAAATGTACTGTATTGTTTATTGAAATTAAATTTCAATACATTTCAAACTGTCTGTCGCACTGCAGCGGTTGCAGTTTTGAGAGGGAGGGGTCCCTCGTTGCATTTCGAGAGCTATTGTGTGCCATAATGGCAATGCTATAAAGGATGCACCATTGTTGCAGCACCCACTCTTCATTCTTGAATTGCATTTTCAAAACTTTTATTAAATTCATTCGTTTCTCTTTAATACAGCTGATAGGCTTGTTTATAATACTTTTTGGTTAAATTTAAAGCGAAGTTTCAACATATGTAACATTTTTTGGATAAATTTCTTCTTAAAATAGAGTTTTCTTTTTTACAAGCTTTTATTTACGTTCACCTGTCCCGGTGTCTGTAATGAAATATTGCAACTTAAATTTGACCAACTTCAAGGTTTCCGATTGAGCTGAAATTTTGCATGCAGATGTATATCGCATGACAGTGCAATATTATGATGGCATGGAGCTGATTGACGAGTGCTTTGATCCTATATGGTAACCAGTGTCTGATGCTGGAGCAGGAAGGTGGCCATAGAAACTCCGCAATAAAATGACATAGCCCCATCGAGTTTAGACTTGTTAACTTTTTAGTTCGTTCTTTAATTCATTCTGTAGTATGAAATAATTATGCAGCCAGTACCTTCTAATGCAGAATTTAAGTAAATTTATTAATTAGTCTTATACCGATTGGATTCGAAATGAAGAGTAAGTATAAGAAGAATGTTTTTAAAAGCACCCGTTAATTACTTACTTATTATATTAAACATTATTTTTAGTTCGGTTTACCATAAAACTGTGTTTTGTTTAGATTTTTTTTTAAACTATAATTTTTATTTAATTTTTACTTCGATTTACGATAGAAGCGTTAATTTTTTCATAATTCATGTCGTTTATTACAATTTTTCAGTTCTTCATATTCTAAATTTATCTCTAAACATATACTTTTTTGCAGTGAAAACTTCTTTAGCATCGTTGTAATTTGAAAGTCGATAAAACGAAAAAAGCGACAGTAAAAAGAGACAGATACATAAATTCATAAGATTTAACGTAGGAGAAAATGAGATAGGGAGCATTATGTACGTGTGTTATTACGTGTTAATACGTAGTAGGTACAAAGCTTGAGAGAAGGCATCACAACAACCGTGGTATTTTGTATACGTGTATGTATTATTTTTAAAGATTTCACTTCTACCACGTGTGAATTACACACATGCTTTTTTTTATTTTGGCGTATCGCGTTAATAAAGGAAAATTATGCAATTATTAAAGTCTTTCGTAGACAGTCATATTTTTAACTCGTTGGATGAACAATTAATTATTATTTAATATATTTAAATCAAAACGATGCTCCCGAATCAAACTGATCAGTAGTTTTTTGCTTGCCTGTTGTAAATAAAAAAAAATGATTTATATAAAAAATGTAAGAGTTAGGATAGTAATGTTTTTGCATCTTATATTGAACGGTAACCCCCCTCCCCAAAACTGGCAGAGAATTCTTTTAGCTTTAAGTCCGCCTATTGTACCATTGTTATGTTGTGGTCAGTAAAGCTTTTTTGTCTGACAAGAGAACATCACATACAATATATTGTTTTAAACTTTCATGGTCCCTAACATTATAGTAATATATTACGGCAATATCGGAAACTCAATAAAAACAAAAACTAGGTACATGGTAAAAACCCGTACAAAATTTATATCATTATATTGCTAAAGCACTTGAGTTATGATATTCAGAAATAACAATGGTATCACAACACCTAGATAGTGCTAATGCAGAAAGGTTCTGTTTCTAGATTGACTCGGCCCGGTATCGAACCTGGGACCTAGGAGGGGCGTAACCACGAAAATAGGTACGCGAATAACTCTACAGAGGCCGTTGCAAAAATAAACTAACTGCAACCGGCATGTTTTGATGTTGATTTTTCTGCTGACTGTACATAAATAAACTTTCCTTGGTATGCATATAATAACTTAACAAAGTTTCATCACAATCTGTTCAATGATTTCGAAACTCATAGGGCACAAACATTTATTGGTATTTTTTATATATGTAGATATATAATATATGATACTTTGTACTAGCTAGCACTATATATTAAAAACAATCTTTACTATATAAAGATAATACTTTGTGTTTGTTACCATACGGCTAAGAATAACAGTTTTATAATCAATAAACGTTACCACAGCAACGCGTGGCCGAGTCAGCTAGTTATATATAAAACGTGGAATACACAAAATATATTTGCTCGAGGCCCTATCAATGACCGTTTGTAAAGGAAAGCGTGATGAACTAGTAGCGCAATCTATACAAACATTTCTGAACTAAAAGAATAGGTAATTAATAATTATTTTTTTATGAACGTGAACAAAATATGTTGATACGTTTACGGAATTAAATATTGTTTTTTGTAACAAAATCTTATTTAATGTATTTAGAAATGAATATTTGTGATATTGGGCCATAGCGTGTTCAATAAATTCTCATTTCTTTCCGACCTTCATTAAGATGTCCAAGTTCCGCAATCACCTGTACCCTTGTCAGCAGAGGTTTCTCCGAAGGTGTACGAACGCTCGAAGTAAAGGTTCCGCATCTCGAGCGCCGTGGTACCACGTGCCATCAATAGGTTCCGTACAAAGCCTTAGTGTCCACCATTTCTCCTGGTAAACAAAATAATCAAACAGATAAAAATAAGATAAAATAAACAGATACTTCTTGACTTTGTTGTAATCAAAGATTTAATGAAACCATAAAATTGTGATAACAGAATAATTTTGTTTTTTTTTGTGGATTAGGTGCGGTGACGACGTATAATATTGTAAATGTCGTTACTTCTGTTAAAGCTGAAGAGTTTCTTGCGCCCATTCTTCTTGTGAGTCAAAGGACGTCCTGAATGGGTGGTAAGTAAAAATTTGGACGATTCAAAACAACTTATTTTTAAGTGCATTTAAATAAAGATATTTTTTTATTCATTTTAATATTTTTTTAGGAGAAAAAATGCTATACTCGAGAGTTGTTTTTGATTAACTTAAACTATTAGTTTTCAAAAACAGTATTTCTCTATATTTTCTTTACTAGCTGACCCGTCCAAGCGCTACTATTTTTTTATAAATTAAAATGAAAATTGTCCTATCTCCTAAGTCGGAACAAGTTCAGCAAAATGAAAAAACACATCAAAATCGGTTGAGTAGTTTCGGAGTTCTTCGCGGTCAAACACTGTGACAGGGAATTTTTATATTATACTAGCTGATCCAGCACGCGTTGCTGTGTTATAAATTAAAATGTAACCTATCATTTGTCCTTAGTCGGAACAAATCCAGCGAAATGAATTCTTTATGCGACTCTTTGGTATATCAACCATATAATGGTGGCACCTATTTGTAGGTCTGCTTGTCCGATGAAAAAAATCATAGCGGAAGATAGGAAGTTCCGCCGTGGTTGAGGATTCCGAATGAAACACTTTGCCATCTTCCAGTCTTATCATCATTTAATATTAGATCAGTAAAGTCTTCAGATATAAAAAAAAAACATGAAATTTCGAGCTAAAACATGGTTCGGTGATTCTAAATAAGTAATTTGGCGCCACAGACCATTCCAAACTGACCACTTTCACGCCGCTGTTTGTATATAAACGTGTGTCTGAAATATTAAAGTCACTGGTACACGCCATGCTGATTATGGGTTCCTCTGCTAAGTACAGATATTCTTTACGTTCATTTTGTAACTTACACGCCCGAATATTTGTAAATAAGATATTACTTCAACTGTTGTAGAACTGACAACCATATGTAATTATTATCTATATACTTTCTTTCTCAAAGTTTAGCTAAAATAAGTTTAAACATTAAGGGCTAATTTAACCATTTGTCTAATAATAATAATAATAATAATAAAAACATTTATTTCAGACTGAGGTCCATAGTTTGTTAGTAATAATTAGTAACAAAAATAACTTATTCTATGTTAATGTTGTTAGTAAATACAATTTATTCATATTATTACAATTTATTTATATTATTTATATTCATTATTTAATTAAGCCTATGGCTAACTCCACCCAGTGCCTTTGTATGGCACAGTCTGGTCTTTCAAAGATCGCTTTCAAGATGCTGTTTCGAGCGGCACTCAAGCGCTGCAGCAAGGAAGCAGCTTTCTTACGCATGATGGCATGAAAACCATCCACATGTGCCTCCGCAAACATTGCTGACGCACTGCAACGTCGTGGCAGTCGCAACAGCATCCTGAAAGCGTTGTTGTATTGCACCCTTAGAGTGTTGCAGGCTCGGCGCGTATATGTTACCCACAGGCCGCTGGAATAAAAAGATTGACAGAACGCCTTAAAAAGACTTATTTTGACGTTTGTCGAACAGTGAGCGAACCTGCGGGCAAGCATATTGCTCCTCACCGCCAACGCCCTGCGCTCGCGCTCTATGTCGCTGTCGTCCCTAAGATCACTGGTGACAACGTGACCTAGATACTTAAAACTATTTACAATGCTCAGTGTTACGTCTTTGAGATATCGATATATCTCTCGTGGCACACGGCGAGGTCGTTTTTTAGGTGCATTAAACACTAAAATTACACTCTTTGCAGAGTTGTATTTAAGACCGTGCTCCACCGCATACATCTCGCAGATCGATATTAACTGCTTTAACCCGCCCATCGATGGACTAAGCAGGACCATGTCATCGGCATAGCTTTTATTATTGACACATATACCGTCAATGTGATCGCTCGATAAGTTGGTTCATGTACAGATTGAATAGCAGGGGTGAACTTATTCCACCTTGCCTCACCCCGCATTCTAACCCGTATTTCTCCGACAGGGCACCAACCCACCTTACTTGGTTCGTCTGATGACTATACCAATATTTAAGAAGCGCTGTATACTCCGCCGGCACGCCCTCACCCCTCAACCTGTCCCATGAGATGTCATAAGCTACGAGATCGAAAGCTTTCGACAAGAGAAAGCAAGCGTATACCGGAGTCTTTCTTGTTGTATAGTACTTGACGGTACATTTTAGGCTTAGGATGGCGCTTTCCGTTGAAACCCCCGCTTTGAACCCGAACTGGGCATCATGTACAGTTACATATTCTGATAGAGTGTCATTCAATAAACTGTCAAACACCTTGGCGATGGTGGTAGCGAGTGAAATCGGCCTATAATTTTCCATTCTGGAAGCGTCACCTGTCTTATTTTTAGTAATAGGCACAACTATGGTCCGCACAAGTGGTTCCGGTAAATATGAGTGACCTACGCACAAGGTGAAAAACAGTGACAACACCCTAGGTAGATGAACTCCCGCATATTTAAAATGTTCAATGCTGAGACCATCGTGACCCGGGGATTTCCCACGCTGCATGCCCGCAATGATTCTAGCCACTCTTTTAGCTGGTATTTTAAAGTTCCGATCAGTCACAATGGTCTCAGCATTTACTGTATCGTGAGACACGGCGCCCAAGGGTGACAACAAAGAAAAGTGAACCCTAAAAGCATCGGCAATTTGTTTATGGTCAGCGATGCCACTGACACTCACCGGGAGGCTCGGCCTTACGTTCATTTTATTAGTGTTCTTCCAAAAACTTTTAAAGTCTTTATAATAACCTAGTAACCTAGGTCTGAATAAACAAGTTCAAGTGGCGATTTTGATTTCCGTTTACATCATATCACCAGCAACATTTTGATCGCGTTTACAAAAACTGGGATTGGTCTGAAATGGGCAATCTTGGACGACGAATAACAGAATAATCATCATAGAAACTTTCGCGCTAACGGTTCAAAATGTGGTAATAACTTGAGAATTTTATTTCCAATTATCTCAAAAACTATTAACGTAAGTTTATTATATACAATAATAATAAACTAAAAACTATAATAAAGAAATAATTAAGTTAAAACTACTATGTCTAAACCTAAAAACTAAAAATCTTAAAAAATATAATATAATATCTAAAATATATTACTAAAAGGAGTCCCTTTAGGCAAGGTTCCAAAGATATTGGCAGCATTCCCCCTTTGAATAGCTAAACTAATTCTTTGTCCGAGGTAGCTGCCAGCTCTTCGGTCTCCTGTGATGTCGACTAATCTTTTTGATATTTCTTTATAAAGCCTCATTGCGCTAGGACCCCACAGACCAAGGGTCTCGACACCAAATGGGACAAAATCATATTCGGAGCCTAGATCCCTGTATTTGCATGCTTTAGCTTTTTCAGCCGCTTCACATGTCGCACCAGCTCTGTTGTTGGTTCCATGTAGATGGGAAGGGGCCAGCGTGTCTGAACAGGTTGCATCCTATACCAGCACCCGGCCCATCTTCCATGGAATCAAACTCATACCGTCCGGTCTCTTGCCATTGTCTCTTGCAATACCAGTCGGCTCAAGTAGACTTGGCACGTTGACGGTGGCAAGGGACCATCGTATGATATCGTTAAGTGCGGCATGTCTCGAGAAGCGGCCTGCACTTTTTTGGCATGACAGTCCGTGATGCTGTCAGTCAGCTTGTCGACATCACTGCCACAGGGACATTTATGAGGAGCGCAGACCGGAACCCCAAGCCGTAGACAGGTTGCGATTCGGAGCGTGTCAGGCTCAAGAAATGTTCCTGTATTTGACGAAGGGTACGCGTGAAGCCAGTAACCGGCCTCATGCGCACCCACGGCCAAAAGCCTAGCACGCGCCGAACCTGTACTACAGCTTAAAAGATTGTCAAAAGTAAATTTACAGTTTATGTCGTCCCAGCTCCTCTGTGAATTTGGAGAATCTGGAAAATTTTGACCTGGGCATACAATTGAGAAAGCGTTTCTAGCTTCTTCCAAGCCAGCAATCTCAAAGTTTGAAGGCTTAAAATTTTACTTATGAGATTTGCTGAACTATGGACAGAAGATAGGAAGGCTGGTAAAGCGACACTGGAAATTTTGCGAATCCCTAAACCACCATAACGGATGGGCAGGGATGCTTGGGTCCAAGATTGCTCGTTCAGCTGCATATTAAGAATCGATTCTAAGCTAATTTTGATTAAATTAGCTTAGAAAAGTTTTAAAAAGTTCTGGGTGATTCCAAAAGGAGCAGCAGCGGAGCACATACGTAGATTTTGGGACGAAAAGACAGAATTTTAAGATGCAAAGTGCATAATGTGGGCTAATTTCGAGGAGACGGTAAGCAGAATTTTGAAATTTAGTAATTGACTTGAGAATTACAATAGTAATATTTCTTACATTCACACCAATTAGCCTAGCCCAAATTAAGCATTATAGGGCTTGTGTTATGGGTAACGGGTAAACATACATATATGACACATAAATATCTTAAAATCAAAATAACTTTATTTCATAGGCCCTTGCGGGCACTTAAAATCGTCAATTTTACAAAATATAAGATAATATTCTCCTATAATAAAGATAGCTCGTGGGCTAGCGGCAAGTACATCCACGGAGTTGATGCCGCGCATGTAATCGCCACGAGCGACCCGATTCCGAACGTAGGGGCTAACATGAGAAGAATCGGGCAAGAAACTCATGTGCCAAAACTCTTATAAAATCGCCAAGTGTCTTACAAATTGTGTATATTACAAAACGATTCAGAGAACGAGCAATTCATTTCTTTTAGGTCCACGCTGCCTTATCATTCAAAAAATCTTTATATTTATAGAAATACTTACTGACCCGACCACGCGTTGCTGTGTTTTAAATTAAACCTATCCTACGTCCTGAGTTGGAATAAATCCAGCAAAATAAAAAGATCATAAAAATCGGTTGAGTAGTTTCGGAGTTCATAGCGGTCAAACACTGTGACAGGGACATTTTATATATACAGGGCGTCCCAAACTTATGGGACATGAAGGGGAAGTACCTTAAATATCGTAGATAGTGAATTTTGCTCAAAGAAGACTTTATGTTATTTTTAAAAGTTAGTAATTCTGCATTCATAGATTTTCTAAAAATTACTTGCTTCGTCTGGGAATCGAACCAACTTAAATGTCAAAAAAAAAATCACCCTACTTTTATGATGCCAATCGAAAGAATAGCTAAAAATAATAAATTAATGTAGTTCTAAAATTTGAAAATGGAACAGTCTGTGCGAGCGTTGAAGGCAAATTTAAAACGAAAATAATGTTGTTCTTAAATTTGAAAATGGAACAGTCTGTGCGAGCGTTTATTTTTCGGATATTGATCTGTTTAGTCTTAATTCACTTACACAAGTGTTATTGTGTTAATTTATTGCGAACATGGCATATCAAGTAAGTTTTGATCTAATGGAAGCATATTTTGTGAATGATAAAGATATCTCTAGAAGTTTGCGGTGGTATAGCGTAAAATATCCTAATAGACAATTACCGTCTCGTAAAGTTTTGAAAAGGCTTGTGAACAATTTGAAAACTCTGGGACGTTTCGATAAACGCCCAAGAGAACCACAGCAAGAAAACCGTACGATCAACGACGAAGAACTTGGTATTTTAATTTACTTTTCGGCTTTTCCGAAAGCATCGGTGAGAGAAGGAGAACATGAAATTGGAGTTTCGAAAAGCAAAATACACCGTGTATTAAAAAAACACGGTTTTAAGAGTTATGTTGAAGGACGATTGGTTCAAAAATTACTTCCGGGCGATACAGAAAGGAGAAGAAATTTCTGTCTTGATATCCAGGCACGCTTGCTCGAAAATCCAAATTTTTTGGATAATATTATTTGGACAGACGAATCTAACTTTAGCAATAACGGTATGTATAACCGCAACAATAATCGTATTTGGTCTAAAGAAAATCCCCTACGAGTCACTAAAACGAATAACCAAGTGCGTTTTTCACTCAACTGTTGGTGCGGACTTTTAAAAAACCGGGTTTTCTTAATCCATTTTTACCAAGGAACCTTGAACACGGAAAAGTATTTAGGAATACTTCAAATTTTAAGGGATAAGATAAGAAATCTTTCCGCGGCGGAGCAAGAAAACTTAATTTTCCAACAAGATGGAGCTCCGGCTCATAATAGTCGGAGAGCAGCAGATTTTCTAAATGAATGTTTTCCTACATGGATTGGTACAAATGGACCGATTAGATGGCCGGCCAGATCCCCGGACCTTACACCATTAGATTTCTTCTTTTGGGGATACGTGAAAGATATGCTATACAAAAAGCGATACGAGAACGTGGGCGAGTTGCAAACAAAATTGTGCCATATCACATCGAGTGTTCACCATAAAATGATAAGAAAATCAACAGGCAGCGGACTCATTAAAAGATTGGAGATTTGCGTAAGACAAGAGGGATCACATTTTGAGCATTTAATTAATTAATTTACAAAAAAATACCTACTTAATTGACTACGGCAGTTTCATGTATGTTTTTAATTTGATTAAAATATTAATTTCACGTTGTTCCTTTCTTTTAAAAAACCATGTAACTTAAGCATAGTTATTATTTTTTAGCTATTCTTTCGATTGGCATCATAAAAGTAGGGTGATTTTTTTTGACATTTAAGTCGGTTCGATTCCCAGACGAAGCAAGTAATTTTTAGAAAATCTATAAATGCAGAATTACTAACTTTTAAAAATAACATAAAGTCTTCTTTGAGCAAAATTCACTATCTACGATATTTAAGGTACTTCCCCTTCATGTCCCATAAGTTTGGGACGCCCTGTATAGATAAATAGATACACACGACTCAGTTACAAATGTTCGTGTTCATCACACAAACATCCGCCCCTTCTGGGACTCGAACCCTGGACCGACGGTGCGAAAGGTAGGATCGCTTCCGTTGCACCAAACGATAACCTATAATCTAAGAACACAAATTTGTTATTTGTGTGTTTGTCTGTCCGCTCTTTTTCCCGCCCTTTTAACGTTACCATAGCAACCCGTTACCGGGTAAGCTAGTTTAATATAAATTAAATATAATAATTAAGCTACCACTAAGACGTTAATTTAAAAAAGCTTTTTAATATAGTGTCACCTTCTCTCCTATTTTGCTATTTCCAACAGGGCCAATACCTATCAATTTTGTATCACTCTCAAATGCGAATAAATTGAAGTATAAACTATAATATTACCGAACACTTTGAAAGATTATCTTTTGATTAGTGTTGCTATATATAAAAACGTTTCACTAAGTTTGGAAACATTATTCATATAAAACCAGACGAGCAACTGTTCTTGAAAGTTACAGCCTTTTTAGTTGAAACATTCAGACAGCAACTCCAAACTTTTAACTTCACAAAAGGCAAACTTAACTTAAACTTATTCCATAGAATCTATTTTTTTTTTATTCATAACGTTTGGTAATTATTACGATACTTATGTAAGAGAAATTAGAATAATATAAATATATTTGATTTTATTTTTTGTATTCACAATGCAATATTTTTATAAGATTTAAAATACGCATAACTATTTTCATATCTCCTAGAATAACTAGCTGACCCGGCCACGCGTCGCTGTGGCTCAGTTATAATCTTCATAAAAAAATTGGCTTAGGAATTAAAACAAAATCTATCCTATGTTCCGAGTTGAAATAAAATCAGCAAAATAAAAAAGAAATCATCAAAATCGGTTAAGTGGTTTCCAAGTTTATTGCGGTCAAACACTTATTTTATACGGTATTTTATATATAAAGATAGTAATTTTCAAAATACGCATCTTTAATTCTCAATCGTTTTCAGCATTGCGAAGCGGTTTTACAAGTTGAGTTTTTACGAACTCAAAATTAAAACTCACAGATTTAAAGATAAATAATACTAATACTATAAATACGAAAGTGAGTTTTTTGTTTGTTTGTAACACTTTCATGCCTTAACTATTTAACTGATCGTCATGATTTTTTTTTAATCTGGGGTACAGAAAAGCACATATGGGAATCTTTCATCCAGAAAAAAGTACTGTTCTAGAGGGATAGAAATATAACTTTTTATCGGTAGCCTACATTAACGGGTGCTCTCGGGTAAAAGCTATTAATAAACAAATCTTAAAACAATAATGACTCCAGATGTTATCTTGTATTTAGTAACTTATCGCTTTCATATTGTCATATTATTTATTCATAAACATGGGTATTACATTAAAGTCAAATACATTTGGTAAAAAAATACCAGTCGTAAATAAATGAATGAAAAACATATTATTAGCCTAAATAAAACGATTACCTGTACTAGGTGCTACAATAGGCGGTCAAATCGCTTAGAGCGATCTCTACCAGACCATGTTTGGATAGAGAGAAATAATGCAAACAATGAATTGGGTGTGATGCTATAAAAGAAGCTAGTTCTAATAATAAAATCCAATTATGATTAACCTTTGATAAATAGCATTATTATAGTAAACAATGAATAAATGTCAATTTATATTAAATTATGTCAATATAACAAAGAGAGAGAAGAAAATACAAAATCAAAAGCTTATGTATCTATTTTTATCATTTAAAATCAAATGTCACAAGTACTTTTTCAATAAGAAGTGTTTTGAATCTGTGTGTTACTTTCAGAGTGCCTTCATACAACGACGAAGTATCTTTACTTTCAGAGTAACTTTCAAGTGGTGTGGTATTCTTCGGGCAGAGTTTGCGAATTCACATATATACGTAGAAAGCAGTTAGGTTCTTAAAGTAGGTTACAAATGAGTCGACTTGCTTAAGACCAAACATTGACCTTAGACACTACTTTTAGCGGACTTCAAAAGTCATCAATTCGGCTTATATGTATGTTTTATTGTCATAATAGCACATTTAATAGCACACTTTTTTACGGTTTTTGCGTATAATTTATATTATATTTAATCCTGACGTTTCGACTCCTCTACAGTAGCAGAGATCACAGGATGACTAAGGCGATGGTGATGGTGATTTTAATCGGGCATGTTCCTGTTATTATATAAATTTTATATAAATCTAAATTGTTTTATTGAGGATTTTGCTTAGTAATTAAATTTTCACAACGATTACAGTTTACACTGCTGAGTCTAACACTAGCCCTTTTTTTACTTAAAAAATAATGCGAATCGTGATTTTTCCAATAAATATATTGTTTTATTTAAAATGTACAATACATAAGCAATGAATGAGTCGTATTTATTATTTCTCAACTTTCATCAGTCTCCCATAACAAGCTTATTGTATCAGAACTCTACAAAGATGGAGTTGACGTAAATTACGCCGGTGGCCGTGGCTAGGCTTAATTATTGCAAAACCTAAAGATATCAGAAACAGGCGCCGAACAAAAGGGCTCCTCATAAGATTCCCTCGGGAGCTGTTGTCGCTGGTTAATTGAAACATCAGGTTACGTCCACGATAGCCAACTTTACAATAGCAAACAATTTTGTTCTTTTATTATTTTTTAAAATGTAAATCCTAGGTTTAGATTTGAAATAATAATATACTTACAAAAAGGCGCCACCGTTATATGGTTGATATACCAAAGAGTCGCATAGACGAAAGGTAACTTATTCCTTTTTATAGGATAAATTTCGGAGATTGCGCAGCGGAATTGCACAGCCTTATTCCGCCGTCCCCATTTTTTATAACATTCAATATAGAGTTACAAATTGGCACCACCGTCAAAGATCCAGCAAAATGGAAAGAAAACATGAAAATCGGAGTTCATTTCGGTCAAACAGTGTGACAGAATTTTTATACATATAGATATAAGATGGCACTGTGAATGCCAAAAATAAAACAAATACATTAAATTCTTAGCTCTTTGTAAATATGAATTAAGGATCAAAGCGCGAATTTATTAAGATACTGTATCATAGATATTTGCCAGCGACGACTGTCGAGTCGTTGAACTCACTCTGATTAATATAATTTTCCACGCTTCTGAAGTTAATAAAAATACGTTATTTTTACTTTGCCTCTCCGGTTTGGGCTGGAGCGTCTGCGGGAATATTTTCGTTTGCTTCTATTTAATAGGATTTGTTGTAAGATTATGTGGCCATCTAAAATGTCAAAAGGAAATATACATTTGACAAAAGTTAACCATAATTCAATGTTGATTATATACACATTCACTCTTATTAGCCTAGCTCAAAGTAAGCTAAATATGCATATAAGGTACATATGAAATATAAATACCTCTAGCAATGACTCAGGCACTAATGCTCGTATTCATCACACAAATATGGGCATCCGGGACACGAACCCAGGACCATCGGTGCGAGAGGCAGAATCGCTACCACGAAATCGCGATGTCTGTAATAACATCTTGCAAGTTAAATTGTATCCACTTCCCAGTTTCTGTTTGAGCTGAAATTTTGTATGCTTTGTTTTTTTTAAGAGGATATAAGATCTTGTTTTACTTCTTCCCTAAACCAATAAAAAGCGAGTTTATTTCGTATACCGATTAAATTTAACTTATCATCTGTATAAATTATTATGGGCCTGTTTCCTCTGAGAAGGAACCCAAGAATGACGCTTCTAATGAATTCGACCGCTATATCACCAAAGCAAAGATAGATAGAGTTATAAATCATTATAATTGATAGGACATTAATAGTAATGAATTTCCATGTTGTTTTAGCTTATTAAACTATACCTTATGACACCAGTAAATTCTATTTTTTTAATGGGTTTGCTTTTTATCCCAATAAAGCCCGGGGCCAAGACAGGAGCCACAGAAGGTGCCTATTCACTCTGGCTTTAAAACCGGACAGACTTATAAGTATTCAGAAATACGCAGGGAGGGAGTTCCACTCTTTTGCTGTGCGCATTATTAAAGAAGTTGAGAAGCGCTTAGTGCGACAGGCAGGAATAGCAACCAAGAAAGGGTGGTAATCCGCAGTGCCTCTGGATGTCCGATGGAAAAAGGTAGATGGCGGTATGAGTATATGCAACTCCTAAGCACACTCTCCAAAGAACATTTAGTAGAAGACTGACAGGCAACTTTGCGGCGGTGAGCTAAAGTGTGAAGCTTGTTCTTCACCAATTGTTTTGTTCATTGAGAAAAACTATTTTCTGAAAGAGACTAACTTTTGATTAAAATAAACAATATCGATTGTATAGAAGACATTGCTTATAAACAAATAAATATGAGGCAACATCACAAACATTGTTCTGAACCCAAGTAAGTAGCTAAAGCATATGTGTTATGGAATTAAGAAACAACGACATTACCACAACACCCAGACCCGAGCCAATATAAGAAAGTTCAAACCCGGGATTTCAGAGTGGTGTTACCATGAAAACCGGTATACGAGCCACTCGAACAATATTTAAATAATTTTGAAGAAATATCGAACAAAAGCGACTGATTGAGGCATCTCTACTACGGACGAAAGGCATAATTATAAAACACCTAACCGTTATTTATGTTTCAAACGCCTAAGCTTAAATAACCTAATGGACGAAGTACGTAATGGGCAAAAGGGGCAAAAAGGCAAAAATGTAAAATCTGACAAATGTTTAACATGCCAAAGAGTTGATGATGGAGTGTGTCAGAAACAACAATAAGAGGCAGCTATTAATAAAGGAACTCAATTTAAATCCCCTCGATGTTGGGCTTATTTAATGTATTTTGTCGGAACCAAAATTGTTGGTTGTCAAAGACTTTGTCACTTGTGTAAGCCATGCTAGCAATTGTTCAGTAATTAATATTATCAAAACGAAATTATGAATATGAGTACAATTATTAAATGAGTATAACAGTGTTTGAAAGTCACTAAACGATTACGTGTAATTGGCCGATTGCGGTGATTAGTCGTGTGCTGTGATTGGCTATTTGTCAAAGTAATGATTCCCCCCCACCATTCTATGTTATAAAAGGTTTGCCTTGCTGTCAATTGAGCCCTTTTTACTTCGGTCTGTCGACGAGGAATAACCTTTTGCTGTTATTCTGCTAGTTTGACTTAGTACGTGCTTACACTTGGTTACAGTTTTGGAATAGCTGATTCTAATCGAAACGGAATAGAATTACATCCGTTACCCGTCTTTTCAAATTAGGAGAATTTTGTGCATAGGTATTTTGTTTGTAGCTCAAATCTTTATTTTCTTGTGAATATTGTTACGATGGAGGGCTGTCACTGGCGTTTGTTAACAAAACCCTACGAAAAAGGAGCCGCGGTTATTGACGAAGCGCGTAGGTATAAATCGTAGGTGTAATAAAAGTAGTTATAACTACTAGACGACAGAGATAGCAAGCACGCGCGGTGCCGCGAGTGAGCGAGACGGTTCGCGAACGCGGCCGCATAAAAGTTAGTTCTGATTTTAGGAACGATCGAAGCAACTTGAAAGTTATCATTGGAGCTAATTGAAAGGGGAATAAGCTACCTCAGAGAGTTACTGTACTATTGCGAACGTAGTTAACGCACGCGACTGGGATATTTTGTGACGGTAGTGAAGCGATAATTTCTTACAACTTCAGCGATTTATTGGACATTCGGAGTTAATAAGCGAACTTGTTTGAGATTTTATTTGAAAGGATTATTACTGTATGTAAATTATTTACCTAATTAAATTTAGGAATAAATAAATTGGTTCATTTGACTATCCAAAACTCGCATTAAATTGATAATTCTCGACTCCCTAGTCATTCCCAGGTGAGATTCAAACTCGCAAACTTTGGAAGTCTGTTCCATTGCTCTCCCAATATTGAGGTACCGATTCTTGGGGTCACCAGTCGAAATTTTCTGGTAATTTTTAATATTTTAAGCTCTAGGGCAGCGTTGCTTAATCAATGAGAGTAGTATTCTCGCGTTTAATGGATAATTAAGGTAAATCTTCCGTTTGGTCTTTTTTATTAGTAGATATTTTGAATGTAGCTAAAACAACCGTTAGTTGAAATGTCTATTAGGCTTTTCGTCCATAGGTATTATACTTTGTCCAATGTAGGATGATACTTTTGACAGGTGTCACTTCCTTATTGCTACGTACTAAGATTGCGTTCGTTTCCTTATGTTTGGCTTGACATTGCAATAGCAACTTTATACCCTCTATATAGGTGTCAACTGCCAAAAGTATCATCCTACATTGGACAAAGTATAGGAGTACAGATTTATCAACTTTAGGTACTACTATGGGTTACCATCCTTTCTTGATTGCTATTCCTACCTGTCGCACCAAGTGCTTCTTAACTTCTGTTATAATGCGCACAGCAAAGGAGTGGAACTCCCTCACTGCGTCTGTATTTCCGAGTACATATAACCCACCTTCTGGGTTAACTCGTTCCATCGTGGATCCTGTCTTGGCCCCCGGGCTTGTTGGGATCAAAAGCGAACCCATTAAAAATGAATACGTTACCAATCAAACTTACAACTGTTACCCATTTTATAATATTAGTACCTATGCTTATATGGTGGACGTGTAGAGAAGGTGGACGAAAGAAAATTAACAAGATAAGTTTACAAAGCAAATGAGCTTGTTTAAAAGGCCTGTTGAGAGTTGAAGAAACGAGATGTATGAGAGGATTGTGGAAAATGGAAATCTGTGATCTCTGCCTACTCCTACGGGAAAAAGGGAATGATTCTATGCATGTATAAATATGTATTGCGGAATCCACCATTTTGAGAAACTGTGTTTCATAAATGCGTCAGATTGACGTCATCAACCCTTTCATTTCCATAAATGCGTCTAGAATCATATTCATCGACAAGAAGCTTCTTACGGACTCAGCGTTTCAATATTATCTTCAATTTATTAAATCAGTGCTTGGTGCTTACTTTGAAATTGCCAATTTTCATGTGTTTAATTATAAGCAGTTTAAAAACATCATAAGAATTTTTAGTTTGAATTTTTTATCATAGATGTCGCTGTACGCTGGTTAATCGCGATATTGAGTTTCTTCACTGGAAATATATTTTTTATTGTAAAAAGGCAAGCGCTATCTTGCCTGATAGTAAACGATGATGATGCGCTTTAGAATCAAGAAAATATTGAGAACGAAGTAGAAAATATATGACGACCATTGCCTTCGTCATCCTGTGATCACGGCTCCTGTAAAGGAGTCGAAACGTCAGGATTTAATATAAATAATACGCAAAATCCATAATAAAGTTGTTTTTTTTCCAATATTCAAAAATTTTTAATAACCTTTATACTAAAGTGAAAACAAAGTGTAAAAAAACAACATTTTTATCGTTAATTACGATACCGTTTAGCCTTTAAATGTGGCACACGTTATCGGCCGGTGTGAAACCGATCCGGCTAGTAATCACCTGACGAGGAAACGGCTGTCCGATCCGGCGATTGACGGCCAACCGGCTGGAGCGAGTCCAGGCCGCACCGAAATATAACCGATAGAAATGTCACAGTGGAACTCATTAGCGCAGTCAGTTACTATGAGCCGAACTACAGTTAAAACTACGATGAACTAAACCGATGTTGATGTTTGCTGGATTTGTTCCGACTTAGGACATAGGGTTGGTTTCATTTTAATGAACTCCGAAACTACTCAACCGATTTTAATGATTTTTTTTTTAAACGGTCGTCAACTCACCCTAGAAAACATAAATTTATGTTATCTATGATTGCATATAATAGGGTATTTGATAAAACATTTGCCCTTTCATTAATACCTTTATAATTTCTTTTTTTCTATAAAAACCACCGTCAAAGTTTAATTAAACAAAAGTCCTGCCAAAGACACTGTCATGCACGTTACTTGAGGTTATGACGTCACCTGCTTAATAACAATCTTTTAGTTGTCAAATCGTAATACGTAAAACTTAGACTGACATATACTGTAAACAAGCAAGTGACGTCACTCCGTTCTGACAATTTCGTGGTCGCACATGAAATTTTAATTATTTTATTAATGATTTTAAATTGGTTGAAAAATTTATACTGTTAAGTTAACAACAGTTTGATCTATATTTTCGTTGTAGTCAAATACTCTGTTGTCTGTCTTCTTAATTTTAATAGGGATAGCTTATGTACGCCGTCTTCATCCCTCCTAAGCTGAGGAAGGTGCTAGGAGACGGCAGACCGGTAGGGGTCTGGCTCTCAACTCGAGGGAGGACCGGAGGACCTACCGGACATGTCGGAAGGCGCTGCGGTGTGGACGGGCAGGTCCACCGTCCAGCGCTATCCGGAGGGAGTCGGATGATGCCTAATTGTGCCTAGCCATCGTCTGACGGAGAAGGGTCCCGTAGTGGGCCGGCTGTCCGGCCGGAGTCTTGATTCCTAAAAAGGGACCTTCAAGGCCGAAGGACAGTGTAGGGCACGCGTGGGGTTTTAGTAGGTATAATGGTGGCACCACATGACTCGTCTCATAGTGACGACTTCTGTGGCGCCATCGGGGAGGCCTGGACTCGCCGGCGGAACTGCCATTGCCGCCGGGGGTTAATAACCGTATTTTGCCCTCACATTAAAAAAAAGGAATAGCTTATGTAGGTTCATGTTAGGGCATTAAGCATTTCGAATGTTACACATTAGACACTGAAATTTGAGTTGAAAATAAATAAATTAAACCTTGTTTATGTAAGCTAACGTATTTTTAACTGCACACTTCTTTACTTTCACAAGTTAATTATAATAGTTGTTACCCCTTTACAATGTCTGGTTGACATCGTTCTAGACTTCAAGACCGCATATCTTAAAACTTACAGTAAGTATGAGTTTAATGAAGCGTTAATTTTACTTGACGATTTTTTATTTACTCCTGACCTTTTTATAGCTGTTTTTAGTAATTAAGACTAGAATGGCTAATGTCATTGATATTTATTGAGGCATAAAAAGGGGTCAATATCCGCACTAAATGTTAAGAGTATAATATACTATATCGATTAAAGCGCAGCTATTACTTAATCTATGACAAAACGAAAGAGAATTATTAAAAAAGATATATAAAAAGAAATAAAAAGGTTTATATGCAGACAAGGTCTATATGGGTACATTAATCATAGAATTTAACAACTTATTATCTATACCAATATTATAAAGAAGTAAAGTTTGTGTGTTTGTATATTTGTTAAATTGTAAGGGGTAATCTCGGGATCTACTGAACCGATTTTAAAAATTCTTTCACCAATAGAAAGGCACATTATTGCTGAGTGTCATAGGCTATATGGAATGCTAGAAAAAATTTAAAGAATTTTGTTCACCCGTGCGAAGCCGGGACGGGCTGCTAGTTTTATTATAAATTTAAAATCTACAATCAAATATTTTATTGAAATTAAAACTATGGATGACACTTAAAATTAGCAAATTAAATGAAATGTTATTAAAATTTAAAGGTTAAAAAAAATAAAAAACAATACGTAACTAATCAAATCTGTGTTTTAGTATCATATTAAGTATTTAGGAAACTTATGGGTAATTTATTTGGTACTTACACTTTCGCGCACATTACACATTAGAATAAAACACTTTTTTACGGATTTTTTGTGCATGTTTTTATTTTATATTTAATCCTGACGTTTCAACTCCTGTAAAGGAGTCAAAACGTCAAGAAAACATTCGCAAAAATCCGAAAAAAAGTGTTCTATTGGTAATTTTTAAAGTAAGAGCAAACTTAGGTCCCTTGACTCAGTATCGTGAAAGCGGAACTGATAATAGAAAGTACGCTTGAAGTCGATTTCATAGACTAATTAACCATTAATATTAATGAGCCCTATTACATTAGAAATGAGATTGATTATTGCATAAACAGCGTTATGATTGATGGAGCGCAAACAACGAAACATATCCAAATAACGAAAAAGGCTGTATCGACAATTGGTTTGTTGTTTGGGATAATTAAATCTAAGCCTTGTGCGTCGAACGGTGAACATGATAAAAGAACTTTGTTCATTATTCCGATATTTGCTCGGTTGAGGTGGTATTAAAGTCGGTAGGTTGGCGTCAGGGTATAATGCGATATGCGGGCTGCTGGAAGAAATCCCTTGGGATAAAAGTAAAATGCTTTTTACTCAATATGAGTATATACAATGCATCTATTGAAAGTCAACTATGCCATGGCATTGTAAGTCCTACGACGGGAGACCTTGTACCGATAAAAAGCCGAAACAATTGTCACCCTTCAATGTGCTGCAGATTTTTTTAAATTAACGAAACAGTTCTAGTGCTTGTAAAAGTGCATTAGAAAAATAACTTTAAAAAATATTAACTAAAAGTATAGTCCTTAAAGCAAAAGCCATTCAGTTCAAGCAGTTTTGTCCTTCAAATTATCATCAATTCTGTAATTGCCTTTGCTCATAAGGGCTTTTTTAACAACTTTGATGATAACACAACACATCTTCCTAAAAATTAGTTTCTCGTTTTTTGCAATCTGAAGTTTGGGATGATAGAATTATCGTCAGCATCTTGTGGTGAGCTTGCGTCGCGAGTATCTGACTGCTTTGGTTCCGGTGAATGCTACCGTTGTTCCGAGACAGACACACTAAGCACATTGAAGGCTTTTTAGCAGGTAGTCCTGCCGGGCTAGCTGGCAGGATAGTTTCACATAATTCTTTCGTTTTCAGCCTTCAAGAAATTGTGATCTTTCTTCATTCAATGAATAGTTTATAAGATCATATCAATGTTTGATGGGATCCAAAATGATAAATTTTCCCGTGAGTGTCGCGACCTCATAATAATGTTTTGCTTTCCACAAACGATGAACGACCGGAATGTTTTCCTATAAGGTGATACGTTGCAAACAATTCAACCCGTGTTTATTCAATACGGTACCACCGTATTAAATAAACATATGATTTAGATTGTTTCACCGGATTGATTGAATGATATTTATGTCAGATCTGATCATTTTTGAACGACTTGCTTTTTTGATACTCAATGTATCGAAATCTTTATTGATTTTAATCAAAACATTATATTCCTGTAGTCTGTTTCTTTTAATATACTTTTATCTTTATAATATAAAATATACTTGTTAAAACAACCACGCCTTCAGGTGATATTCGACCACTACCTTCGCTATACGAGCGGGTGCTCTGACCGCTGAGCTACCGAGACGCTGGCAGACGCGTCAAAAGTTACAAACGTATTTCAACTTCTACTATGAGCTAGTATCATTCCACCAATGTTGAAAGTTAACAACCTTCAGACTTCGAAAGTAATATATAATATTTTACAGACGTAATTTATATCTTAAAGAAAATAAAAAATAAAAATAAATACTTTTATCCTTGTAAGTATATGTTGATAGAATATAAGCTATGCCGAACTTTTATAAATGACATCAGAACCCAAGTCAAACTGCTTACCGAGCGTCAAGTACTGATAGTTATTTTATTACCTTGTAGATCATAAGTTTAGTATCGCACCATTAAACTTTACAACATTACTGACCTTACGGACGTGGTCTTAAAATTGAAATTATATGATTAAACCGTTAATGTTATTGTTAATAGTTTCCGTAACAGGTAAACATACATAGGCTTTACATATATAAAATCTGTTTTTATATTCAGGTTCGATTCCCGCCTGAAAATTTACTTCTGAGCAGTCGTTTTTCTAGTATTTGTGTTATTAAAATGATTTATTATATTAAATAGCGTTCAAAAATGCAAAATATATAAAAAACCATAAAAGATAGAACTTTGGCATACGGAGATCTCTCCTCGACCAACCTCGGTTAACGGGTATTGTTCGATGTCTCGTCGCTAAATCCCGTTGAGAGAATATCGGGAGCGGGGTCAGTGTTGCCAGAATAATGATAATTCTTACATTCAAACTAATCACCCTAGCCCAAGGTAAGCATTGTAAGGCTTGTGTTATAGTTACTAGGGTAACTGATAGATATACTAGTGTGGGTTTTTTTTTCATTATTTAATAATCTATACTAATATTATAAAGAAGTAAAGTTTGTGTGTTTGTATATTTGTTAAATTGTAAGGGGTAATCTCGGGATCTACTGAACTGATTTTAAAAATTCTTTCACCAATAGAAAGGCACATTATTGCTGAGTGTCATAGGCTATATTGAATGCCAGAAAAAATTTAAAGAATTTTGTCCACCCGTGCGAAGCCGGGACGGGCCGCTAGTTCATAATAGTTATGTTAAAGTTACATTCGGAGTTTTGTAACATAGAGGTAACATAAGATATTCAAAATAAAGTAAAATGTTACAAAGACAACTTTCGACGACTGTTTGGTGCAACGGTAGCGATCCTGCCTTTCCCACCGACGGACTTGGGTTCGAGTCCGGAAGGGGCAGATGTTTGTGTGATGAACACGAGAATTTGTAATTGAGTCATAGGTATTTTATATATTTCTAAAATTATTATACATCTATGTATAATATGTGTATGTCTACCCGTTACCCTAGTCTCCATAACATAATCCTCTTACACTGTTTACTTTGGGCTAGTCTAATTGGTGTGAATGTGTGATTTATTATTATTATTATTATTGCATAAAGACTAGAAAAAAATGACTAGCTGAATTGATAAATCATGATGAGCAATAATAAGAACAGTTAAATAATTTAATAAAACGTCAAATACTTGTTATTAACATAATGTTACTTTTCCCGTGAAAATGTTACTTATTGAATTGTCTCATGTTACTTTGGTATCGGGTACTGGCAACACTGGTGCAGGTAGCGGTCTCTTAGGCCTGTTAACCCAGAGTGGCTCGTGGGAACCTTCGGGAATAACGGGCGAATTGGCCGCCTTTAGGTGATCTAAATATCTCTGTCATACCAACCGATCATGTCAAATAACAGTTGCATGCTGTAAAACGCGTTACGTTGGGTACATACTAGCCGCCTGCCCCGACTTCGCATATGTTATCCTATGGCCATCTAGGATTGGATTACTTTTGGATGAACGTTGTCCATTAGAGTAACGTACCTATATATTCTTACACTTACGCGCATATTACACTTTTGAATAAAACAACTTTTTCACGGATTTTGCGCATAATTTATTTTATATCTAATTCTGACGTTTCGACTGCTTTACAGGAGCCGTGATCATAGGATGACTATGACAATGGTCGTCATATATTTTGTACTACCTTCATAATTTTTTTAAATCGGCTTTGTTCCTAACTGTTGATTTTTTTTACGTACATTTTAAGTTAAACCTAAACTTAATAAGATAAAACTTGCAAACCGTTTAAGAGATTTGAAAGTTATTTGTTGCTTTTTAAGTCTCTTATTAGATTAGCCGGAATACAGTTCTGAAATCTCTTTTATGCTAAATAAGGTGATCGCATTGAACAGGTTCAACTAAAATTTCTTCGATTAGTAAATTACAGATGTTTTCTCGCGAAACGATCTTAAGAATATTATTTACACAAATATTCTCTTTTATCTCTTAAAAAAGAAGATTATTTGCTGATCAGACAATGTATTGATTTACTTAGTCAGATATATAGTACCCAATAGACTTTGCCGTAGGGCTAACACCAAATCATACCGTTTCTTCTCTCCGCGAACTTCTAAAACTAAAGCAGGCAAGCGAGCTCCTTTGAGGCTTCTTATGCATGCATATAACGAACTAGATATCATGTATGATACGTTCCCAAATGTTTTTAAAAGAAATATCTGGATATTCTTATTAATTAATACATTTAATAGGAATGTAGTAAAAACAAAACTGCATGTGTTTATAATTGTATGTTAAAGGTTAATTTCATGGAAATATTTGTGGATAACGTTGTTGACTGTTTAATTACTAAAAGAATCGACTGATGTTACTGTAGGTATGTATCTCTCTTTGATCAGTTGTCCTAAATAAACAAAAAAAAAAGAAATATTGGAAAAATAATTGGTTTTAATAAAAAAATTAACTTCATGAATGTTATCATCACTAAGCAATGTTATATTTAATATACAATGTTATATATTTGTATAAATTTCTTAATTACATTATAAACCGAAAATGTCGTTGTGTTTTCGCCTTAAATTAGAAATCCCAAATGAAAAGTCACCATGCTAATGTATAAACTATATACTTATATTGCTTTCAAATGTCGTTAAAACAAATTAAGTGCCCTGTTATTTGCCCTGAAATTAGATGTAATAATCGCACACCTACTAAGGCAAATTAAATAATATATTGGTCGACCGCTTAAATGAGCTGTAGTATCTAATATAAAAAAAAAAAGTTTGCATGTATCTTAGGGAAGCTTGCGAATGAAAGCTGTAAATGTTGCTAGAGCTTAATTTAGTTTTATTATTTAAGAGAATTGTTAACAACTTTGTTATATCAACACTGTTTTTTTACCTTAATAAATATATAAATAAGGTTAAATGACATTTAAATAGTCTAGTGATACCCTCCATATATAAAGTCCCCCTTCGATTCGCCTAAAATAATTGTATTTATTTGACACACTAATACTTGGTATAATTTTATATACATTGCAGGTTAGGTTAAATTAGATATTTTTTATCCATTACCAGACAGCAAACTATATCAATGATCCCAAAAAAATGTGTAATAAATTACACATGGGGCTTATAACATATATACCCAACTGAATGTATTAAAAGGTATCTTTTTTACCCGACTGAGCCAGAAGGAGGGTTATGTTTTTCGAGAGTATGTATGTATGTATGTATAATTTTTTGGCACTGTCTGCGGCCTGAACGGCTCGATGAATTTTAGCTTGAAAGGTATCTTTAGATTCGTATTTACTGTGAGAGTGACACTGGGTACATCAAAATTGAAGTACATTTCTATAGGTAGAAGTTATTAATATGCTACCGAATTGGCTTCCACTCAGCTGTTCCAACATGCTGTGGCATGTAACTGCCACGACGCTGGTGTTATGTGGAACCAGTAGGAGAGAAGCGCATAAAACAATTTACCAACCATTACAATATCAAATTTTAGTGTTTTCATTACTCTTTATAGCTACATGAAACTGATATCATCAAAGGATATGTCCATTAATCAAGGTCGATAGCACCGTTCTATCACAGTCTGTTAAGCAATAATGTATGGTGATGTCAAATTTACGATTGCCATAAAACGATTCTATTAAAGGAAATCAAGCGAAATTCAAGATGGAATAACCCGGAAATGTAAATGATGAGGTGTGCACTTTTTATAGGAAGGGGAAGAGGCTTCATTGACAGCAGTGCTAGCTCATCTGATTTTAGATGGAGCGATAAAAGGGTAAGCTTATCAAATTCAGCAACAAAAAATGCTGACTAATAAGTGTATTTTAGAAAAATTGTGTTATGACCATTTACACGTTTGATTTCGTCATATACTCCCAATTTTTTTTATAATAAAAAGGAAAGCGCTTGACCGCTATCTCGCGTGGTGGTGAACGACGATATGATCTAGGATGTAGCGCGTTTTCCTAGAAGACACCTTTTCACTCGTGACTTGAAGATACCTTAATTGTATTTGCCAGGAAACACAGACTTAGGCATAGATTTCCACTTTTTGCGCTTGTGACTCTTTGATGTATCAACTATATAACGGTGGCGCCTATTTGTAAGTCTGATTGTCCGATGAAAACTGGGGACAGCGGAACAAGGCTGCGGAATTATACTGGACACTCCGATATGTATCCTATAAAAAATGGATATCCTTGCTACATTCCGTCTATGCTCAAGGCTTTTGAGACTGGCCGATGAGCTTCTTGGCCCTTCTTTCAATGGATTCAAGCATCTGGAGCTGGTGTTGTGTGGAACCGTCACATAGTGAGACATAGTTAGGTGAAGCGCCATCTATTATCACATTATGGAACTAAAATGTCGAGGTTATATAAAATAGACATTGAATATCGCTGTTGATGAGTGCTGAATTTAAAAAACATTCAAACCATAATTTTAAATTTATTTAATTGTTTGTTTGTATATTTTGATAACATATCCTTGTGTACACTCTTAGAGTCTAGTATTTCTTTTATTTTTATATAATGGAATAATCGCCTGTATTGGGTCGTGTTCTAAATAAATAAATAAAATTTATATATGGCCTCCGTGGTAGAGTGGCTCGCATACCTGTTTTCATAGTAAAGCCACTCCTAGGTCCCCGGTTCGATCTCCAGTCGAATTAATGTAGAAAAGTAACTTTTTTATATTGGCTCGGATCTGGGTGTTGTGGCACCGTCGTTGTTTCTGAATTCCATAACACAAGTGCTTTAGCTACTTAGCTTGGAAACCGAACAATATAATATGTGGTGATGTCTTATATTTATTTATTTGTGTTGGATTTTTTATATATTAGGTATAATAAAATTAATAAAGTACTTTTCATTGTTCTTTTTTTTGTTTCTTATCGTTATTTGAATAACAATAGTTTTTAAGTTACTTGGCTATTGGATTATGCGTTAGGTATTCTTAATAAAACCTGGCAACACTGTTTGGCAGGTAAAAATGCGATTAATGCACGAATACCATTTGCAGTGCTATCTAGTGAATTAAATTCCAGAAGTAATGTGTGTATTGGAAAACCATAAAGGAACTGACATATCATGGTTCAATTTGAACATACGTGTCCTACATCAGATTAAAAAAATAGGTGAATGTTATTAAATAAATATATAGCACACTTTGTTTTATAAATTTTATATTTCTTAATATTGAAATACATATCCAAGTATAGATAAATAACTTAATCTAAAATAAATATGTTTGATTGATTTGAAATATTGCCATGTTCAAGCTCCCATAGAGAGCGCTTTAAATTATATTAATATTTAAGTGCGACACTCAGTTAACCGTTACAATCGTTTCCTGTTATTAGCTTACCTACATTGTTATCTTTAACTTCATATCTGTTACCGCTCAACACTAATTGTAGCTAATACCACAATTATATTTTTTGCTCGGATCAACTACTTTTTTATTTCTTGTGAGTTTATCATCACCAAAAGGCGCAAACAGCCATCCTCCCTTCTATTTTGCTGCGCCCGACAGCGCCCATAATGAACATATATTGAATTTTTCTATTACTATAATTTATTAGGTGACCAGCCACGCAATGGCGCGTTATAAATGAAACCTATTCTATGTCCTAGGACGGGAAAATCTAGCAAAATAAAAAATATAATCGAAATCGGTTGAGTTTCGGAGTTCATCGCGGTCAAACACTGTAACAGAGAACTTTTATATATATATAGATATGCCTTTTTAATATTATAGAAAAATAAAACAAAAAAAATATTGTGTCTAGTATTGCCATATCAAAATAATTCCCTATAAAATAATATAAAAATAATATTTAAGCTAACTCTAGTTTAAGTCGAGCACCGTTTGACACTTTAGAACATTTGATTTTTTTCTGGTTATAATTTCTTCATTTACTATATTATATTAAACTTTTGTAGGGCAGGGATACCGACCTCCATCTTAAAAGTTAGATAGAGGTCGGTACCCCTGCAACATAGATTTGCAACGTTCATAGAAAGATATTTAAATACCCATATGACTTCGGTGCAAATGCTCGTATTTACCATACAATCTGCCCCTTCCGAAACTCGAATCCAGTATTGATAATATCCAGACTACCGAATGTATAGATTTTCAATTTTTTCAGTATCGATACTAACGATAGTATTGTTACTAAGAAAGATAGAATCGATATTTTTGATACTTTGTTATTTACTAGCAGTAATACTATCTATAGCATTGCACTCTTTCAATAGTATTGACACGTTTTTTAGCTATCGATAGTACGTTATTTTTCAGATGAAAAAAATCGAAAGCTGGCAACACTACTTTTTCCTTACTACTATAAAATTAAGTATAAGTATATAAAATTATATAGGTAGCGACAAAATTTCTACGCTTTCCAATCAGAGAGAATCAGCGTTCACGTTTATCGGTCTACTGAACTAAAAAAAAAACGAAAATTGCAGTATAAAAACATACTTTAGAAGTACTTACAATGTTAACAAGCGGTACATATGGAGAGTGAAAGCCTCGTATTGTGTGTGGGCGTTGATGATTTGCCGTGTTTCCCGCCTTTGTTTCTCGCGACATTGACCTGCGCTGGAGTCGAACCGGTAACCTCATTTTGTGATGCTCTCAATGTTATGTCAAGTATGAATTGAGGCGAGGACTTTTATTTTTACCTAAAACGAAGGAGATAATTGTGGAAAAGTGTCTATACTAAAGAAAAATTCTGTTTCTTTTTACTAAAACGGTTGAATTGCAACTCAATTACTTGGGTTGTAAATTGAAAATAGACAAAGCAAAATTAACAGTTTGCGTTGTTGACTTTTAAAATGTTACGCTGTCATTCGATCACTAAATTTTACTGTTCATATTTGTTTCATACCGGGCGCCTTATTAATATCAATTCTTAAGGAGTAAACTCCCAAAAAAATTATAATATTTAAACAGTCATTACATCACTTAATCCAAACGTAAACTCAGAACAGAACGCTAAATACGCTTACATAAATAAATAATTAAATAAATGAAACGCTAACGGCTGTTTTGCTGACACTGCACGAAAACTGTAACTTGCCTTACTTCTTATTCAGTAAATAATTTTGTGTGCCTTACTAAAATATGCCGGAAGTAAATAAATAAGATTAAATATGAATAAGATGCTAAGATATAGATAATAATAAGATAGTTAATAATCTCTTTGAATCTCTCTTGTTATGGAGGAGCGGTGCTAGAGAACAAAGATTTGTTCCTAAGATGCTACGCGAGAAAACATCCTAATTTCAACAGAAACGAAGGTTGGCGCGTTCCACCTGCTTGGGATCCTATAATCAAAAAATTAATACTTCCAAAGACACACATGGCAAAACCTGGTGATGTAGTTAGCTCTTTTTGCAAATAATAACAGTAAGATGGAGGTCGTTCCTCCTGCCCGAGTTTCTTTCCTTAGTTCTTTTCGGAAGGGCCTCCCAATTTCCGAACTGGTGGTAGACTCAGTATTGTGCATTGTAATCGTAGTGAGAATTTAATAACTTAATAAATGTAAAATAAAACAATTTGATTTACATAAAATTTTAGCAATTAAGAACGTGCTTGATTAAAATATTGTGAAGGCAGTAGAAAATATATGACGACAATTACCGTATTCATCCTGTGATCATGGCTTCTGTCAGGATTAAATTATAATTTAATTAATTAAATTATACGCGAAATTCGTAAGAAGTTGTTTTATTCAAGAAGACATTGTTATTGTATTCAAGGAACACCAGCTACTTACTTTTAAGGCTTGAATCGCAAATAAAGACTTTTGTATTATTACTTTTGTGACTGGCACAGAGTATATAAATAGCTTATCAACTGTTCGCTCCTAAAAGAAGTTATTTGGTTACGCAAAAACGTTCACAGTTCAGAAACAAAATTACAGGTAATTTCATAATATACATCTTAAATAAACATCTAAAAATACCAGTAATTTTGGTTATGCCTAATGTTACGAGAGCCTCATAAAAATAAATGCAATTACACCGGGTCGCTCGTGTTATTTTTGGAGAGCGTTATACCGCTTCTGTAAAAAAAGACGCCCGCCATTTTTGGCATATCGTATTTTTCGCGATCGCGTCGCAGGTTCTATACTCGGCAGCCCGCCTACACGTCGTGGATGGTGAAAAAACCTAACCCGCTGAAACCCGCTGTCACGACTCCTGATGAGATTGAAATAAAGCAATTTTTAATGGATGCTGTGTTGATTTCTATTTTTTATTACGAGCTTTTATTTACTTTCACCTGTCCCGGTGTCTGTAATGAAATCTTGCAAATTAAATTTGACTCATTTACTGGATTCCGGTTGAGCTGAAATTTTGCATGCATATGTATATCACGTGATAATGCAATATTATGATGACATGGAGCTAAACTGATGCTGGAGTTGGAAGGTGGCCATAGGATCTCCGCAATAAAACGACACAACTCCATTTTTTTTTATTCGTTTTATTAACAACTAGCTTTTGCCCGCGGCTTCGCTCGCGTTAAATTCAGGGTAGCACTGTTCCCCTTTCCTGAACACAGAAGAGAACTCGGAACAGAATTTTACACGTTATTTATTTTATTTCAACACTGCCATCTGTTATTAATTTTTGAAATAAACAATTAAACCTATCGTAAACATAATATACAATAAACATATCAGCGCCATCTATCGGAATCCATGAGTTACACTTATTTATGTTTATAATGTTTATTTTCTCAAAAGCTGATTGATTTGTGGTAAGATTTAATGTTTTTAATATTATTTTATTTAATTCGTTTTAATTGAATTATTTTATTATTCGTTTGTATTAAAGAACCTGTTCTAATTTTGCGGAGTCTCACACACATTTCCGTCCCCTATTTTAGGGGCTGGGGGAGGATTTCTAAAAAATGGCAGGTATTTTCGTTAGTTACTAAGAGTCTGTGTGCCGATTTTAGTATCCTGCCTTGAAAACTGCGATAGGTCTCATATAAAATTTCACTCCCTCTTTTAAGGGGTTGGGTGCAGATTTAAAAAAAAAATGATGGGCGATTATTTTGGTAGTCATAAATAGTCAGCATACCAATTTTTAGCTTTCTACCTTGAAAATTGTGGAATGCTCCATACAAACTTCCACTCCCCATTTTTGGGAAGTGGGGGGTTAGAAAGGGCTAAAAAGTAGCCTATGTTACTCTCCATCCCTTCAACTATCTCCACTTAAAAAATCTCGTCAATTCGTCGCTCCGTTTTGCCGTGAAAGAAAGACAAACAGACAGACACACTTTCCCATTTATAATATTAGTATGAATTATTAATGAAAGTTTTTATTTATTTTTTAATATTGTATATCTAATACAATATGTTTATCAAAGCTTTTATTTGGTGCGGTAACAAAATATATATCATAACACTCAATCTGTTATTTATACCTATATAGTGCATATTGTTCAATTTGTTTTTCAATGTTAACTCAACACTACATTCGATTTAAATATTTTAGTCTAACAAATTAGTAATTGTTTGGTGCAACGGTAGCCATCCTGCCTTTCGCACCGACGGTCCTGGGTTCGAGTCCCGCAAAGGGTAGATGTTTGTGTGATGAACACAAACACTTGTGTTTGAGTCATGGGTATTTTTATATATTATAATGAATATTACATCTCTATGTATCATATATGTATATCTATCCGTTACTCAAGTACCCAAAACACAATTAGAGCCTTAGAGTGCTTACTTTGGGCTTGGCTGATTGGTGCGAATGTATGAAATATTATTATTATTAAACATAATATACTTTTTTAGACTTTAGTGCTTTCAAATAAGTTTATATAAAAATCACAAGATGTTAAATTTAAATATTGTTTAGTGCAGCAATATAATTATCGACTTCAAAGTTAGTTAATAAATAAAAATTACATTGTTATGATTTCTGAGAAAATTACAATATCAATAATGTATTAGATTGGGATTGTTCTCAACTTCTATATTATTTCTGCCAAGGGAATAAATTAGAATTAATTTGGAAAGAAATAAAAAACGTAAGAAACGTAACATGTATTAAAAATAGCGACTTATTATAGCAAACGATGCCAAAGTATATTGATCCTGAGTTACTTTCAGCTTAAAATATAGGTTCCCTATAACAGTCTTAAGTAAATTTATTGAGTTTAAAGACAATATGTAAATTGTAAGTATCTTTTGCCGACTTGCTGCACTGAACACGATTCAGTGCAGAGCCGAGAGGCTCACTAGTGACAGCAAATTGGTGAAGAGCCAACTTCACAGTCTTCTACAATATGTACTTTTGAGAGAGTGCTCAAGAGCTGCATGTGCTCATACCGCCATCTCTCTTTTTTCATCGGACATCCAGAGGAATTGCGGGATTATTCCCACAAGTCGCACCAAGCGCTTTTCAACATCCTCCATAATGCGCACAGCAAAGGAGCGGAACTCCTTTCCTGTGTCAGTATTTCCTAGTACATATAACTCGTTCGTTTTCAGAACAGGGTAAATAGGCACCTTCTGGGTTAGCTTGTTCCATAGTGGATTCTGTCTTAGTCAGGGTCAATAAAGCTTTATTGGGATCAAGAGCGAACCCATTAAAAAAAACTAAAAACGGGAATATTACAGGTTTTAGGGAACCCTAACTAAGTAATATAATGCGGTCCTGGTTCCTGTTTTAAATTATAATGTTATCTCGCCAACACACTGTTATGCATTTTAGCGAATATCATAAACAGTTTGATGTGGTTTTAAACATAAATAAAGATAACTGTAACCGGTACAAACATCGCCATGATATTAGCTAAAGGGGGTTCATCTTTACGCTCTGACTGCACTTAGCGGTCGCGTCTCGTGTCGCCGCACACAAAAACTAGATTCCAAATAATCCTTATGAACAAAATCTTAAAGCGTTTTGTTTCTGAGATAACATTTTTCAATTGTAAAAAAACACAATTTAATCTAGCGGATATATTTTACGTGTAATTATTCCGTAGTTTAAAATAAAAGTAATGATTTACGTTACAAGAGCAGAGAAGCAGAAATAAAATATGAAACAGGTGTCTAATATAAATAGTAAAAAAAGGGTTTGGTTACTTATAAAAAGACGAAATCATTATCATCTTGATATGTTATTACAGTACCAAGTTCGAACTGATTGCGTAATTTTATAGTCAACTTAAGGGTTGCAATTTACTAGATGAAACCGTTGATTGAGCCGTAAAATGAGTCGTAAAGACGATATTGATGACTATCGCGTGTGCGATAAAGTTGTGGATTTTAAATAATAATAAGTTTTAAAATAACAACAACCTATAATACAAGGCGTTACATTAAAAAATTTACTCTCAGTTTTTATGATTCAATCTCATCGGGTTCCATTGGCGTCAGATTAAATTTTAACCGGCACCGGAATGTTTCGATTTCCAAATTTTACTAAAGATTTGACTACATCTTTATAGTTTACTCTTGCCTAAAGGGCTCGTTAGGAACGATATCAAACTATTGTGTATTACTTTGTGATTGATTGAGCTTACATTCACACCAAGTGGCCTAGCCCAAAGTAAGCAATGTAAGGCTTGTGTTATACATAACGGACATAACATGTAACGGATATACATATATGATACATAAATATGGTTCAGGTACAAATGCTCGTACAAAACATCTGCTCCTTCTTCGACTTGAAACCGGGACTGTCGGTCGTCTTTAATGGTAGGATCGCTACCGTTGCACCAAACGCTCGTGACATATATTTTAAGTAACTTATATACCAGAGTCGCACTAAACATTTTGGTTCTAATTTAGTGATCCGTACCGCTAAGGAGTTGAACTCTTTGCCTAAGCCCGTGTTTTCTGACAAATCCAATTTAGGGGTCTTCTAGTTACGAGTCAATAGGTATCTTCTAGGCAAGCGCGTCACATCCTACATCAGGCGAGGTAGTGGTTAAGCGTCTGCCTATTTAGTATATAAAAAATTGTTTAACCTCTGCGATCGTTTGCCATCGAGTTCTTAGATGCGATTAATGTCAGTTTATAATCACAGATACTGCGAAGCAATTTTAGTGAGTGACATCAACCATTTGTCTTGTCGTACAATTTTGTGTAATTTGTGTTACCCGACAGACATTGGTGCAGGTTCAGCGCCGGCGTGCGCTGGAGTGTGACATTGCATGCAATGCAGTGGAACACAGTATGTCAGTCTTTTCTCCTTATTTTTATGGTGTAATACCTCATGGTATTCTATATGATGTATCGATATTTAAGTAGTTTATTATATTATAGAAAGTGCTACAAAAATACCCATAAAGCGGAAACGGGGTTAAATGGTCTTATAAAGGGTCAATTTACAATATTGGAAAACCGTAATATCCCAGTATGAATTACCGTCAGAATTATTTTTTTACATTTATGTGCCAACCCTATTTCCATAAAAATAAAGAGTAAATAACACAGACTGTTTATTTACATTTTTAACTTATATCAGCGGAACGACATAGAGTCAATAACAAAATGAACACAAGCCGCTCAGATAGATATAAAAAAAAAAGCAAGAATACATAGCCATTTTTTCACTTTAGAAATAACGTTGGTTAAAACACGAAATAATTGTAAGATATCGATTAGAAGATTTAAAATTGTCAACATAACGTTTAGTTTTTGTCTTGACGTTTTTCTAAGCCATTAATTCCTCTTTTTGAGTTTGCAAACCTTTTTGAATGAAAAGCTTAAAATCCGTGCAGCTTAAATACTAGGGTTGACAATATTTTTTCTGTTTGATAAATTTGAGTAATATATAGTAATATACATTATATGTATGTTTATGTAGTCTATAGCTCTCATTTTCTATTTTCCCTTTCTATGCACCACCAATACGCTATCAGTTTCTAAACCTTCGGTTGTCTAGTAGAGAATGTCTATCAACATTAGCTCCTCCACTTGTACACATTTTTTGTGCGCAACAAATTTTAAATAAATAATGAAACTTACACAAAAAATCTAATTTACAATATCGCCTATAATTTACTGCACCTTATATTTCTTACATTTACACCAATGAGCCTAGCCCAAAGGCTTGTGTTATGGATACTAGGGTAACTGATAGATATACATTTATGAAAAATAGATATGTAATATTTATAGAAATATATATGAATACCCATGACTCTGGTACAAATGCTCGTATAACCCAGGACCGTCGGTGCCAAAGGCAGGCTCGCTACCGTTACACCAAGCGGTCGTCAAACTAGTGGAGACTAGACAATAATCTACAAATAGTGTACATAACCTGATTAAAATGAGATATAAGATACTATTACTTAAACACTGACATACAACAATTAGTAAGTTAGGAGCAACAAGTTCTAGATGAGGACCGCTGGTCTATGAAGAGGTCCGTTATCGATTTTTGTACCGTGCAAAATTAGCGTCCAAAACATCAGCATCCTTGTTACTACGCACCACCAAAGGGTTCAATAAAAATAGTCACACAATCAAACGTTACTTCGGCGAAATCAAAATCAAAAGAACCGGAACCTGAACCACTGCAAACGATGGTTATTATCAGCGTGTTAACTGTGTTGTGCCCATGAGGCACAATAGGTCGTCAGTCATGGTCGACCTGGCGCGTAAGGAAGGCCAGGGAAACTGGAGTAAGCCAACACATCACACAGCAGGAGGCAGTTTTATTACTAATAGCTCTACGTTTCATTCTTAAACGAAATTGCTTTGAATTCTGAAAGAGATTAAGATGTTTTCTGATATCCCTTGCACGCAACCCATAAAAGAGATATGAAAAGGCTCCTGTGATAAAAGCCTACAGGTATAATTAATATCCACAATGGAACGAGCTAATCCAGAAGTTGCCTATTGATCCTGGCTTAAAAACAGACGGGTTATAAGTAGTCGGAAATACAGACGCAGGGAGTGAGTTGCTCTGCTTTGTTGTGCGCATTATAAAAGATGCTGAGAAGCGTTTAGTGGGACAATTAGAAATAGCAGCCAAGAAAGGGTGGTCGCCCTGAGCAATCACTGACTTCACAAAAGATTTTTTATATTCAATTCAAAAAAGACGGAGCAATTCCTTTTTGTATACATCTACACGAAACGTTCAGTAATAAAATCCCATTTACTACCATCAAATTACATATAACAATAATTTAACATAAATATAAAAAGAAGGCTCGAAGTGCCTACAATTCTCTCAGCCAATCTTCATATCGCAACATAAAACCACAATATTACAATCTGAATAAAACGAAACTCGAAAATCTGCGAATTATCAAGGAGCACAATACAATAAAAAAGTAACAAACAACAAGAACAGATTGCAGATCAAACGGGTTACTTCGTTTTACAACATCGTAATCTTAGGGATATCGTTGAATAAAAATGGCGAACACAAAAGAAATTCATTCGATGTTTTTTCACGATGTCTGTAATCTCGAATAATAAACTGACATTGTGGCAACACAGTCGAAATACGAGTACGTTGCTGTGTAGCCAGTTAAAATGTTAGAAACATCAAACACATGTCAAATTAGAGGGCCTCGAGGAGAACTGTCTATACGCAGAGCTGGATTTGGGGGAGGGCAGATGGGGCTACTGCCCTGGGGCCTCCACAAGACCCCCTCTTGTGGAGGCCCCACAACAGAGAAAATAAAACCTATTTCGACAAGTTATTTTCGACTATCAAGTTTTGCCAATAATTTTTTTTTTTTAGAATATAGAAGAACTTTTAACATTGTTATAAAAACTGTATCACTCATATTCGCAATAAACAATTTTGATTTTTTTATTCGAATATAATTAGGGCCGTCTGTTGCCCCAGGGCCTCCAGACGTCCAAATCCGGCCCTGTCCATATTCTATATGAAAAGAAATATTATTTTCTACGAAAAAATAACGATACATGACTTTATTTAATTTAACGTCTGGAGTTAGACAGTGCGAACGCGCTATTTTTATAAAGATTTCGGATGGGTTATCGAATGTCAAGGTTACGTTTGCGTTACCAGTTGCGTTTTCTTCATTCTGCATGATGGTTTACAATTTTTTCTGGCTAGATCTTCATCTATAAGCAGGGGCTGTATCCAGACCCTTCTTTCCCACTGGACAGTCTGGGTAAAAACCCAGGGCCCCCTAGTTCCTGCCAGATCACCAAACAACAAAGTAAAAAATAGTTTAATTTTACATTCATTGTTATGGTTATATTAATTATTATTACCTAAATCCTGTTAAAAGCTTAGTCTATACATAGTTTTGAATCCATTAGTTTTATAAGACACGGTATTGGTATTCTGATTAAAATAAAATAAACAACCGTATTTATTACCTCAAAATTTATTAAATTCCTATAAATCGAACTTCAATTACTGAGTACAATATTGACTTGCTTATTGCCTTTGTATGCGCAAAGCTACTCTACACTCGCGCAATAATTAGGCTTTACTAAATTTAAATATATGAAAATACAATTTAATTATTTACTAAGTAAGTTTACTGTTGAAATAAAAAACTAAACCAAATGCGTTCCAAAGAGTTTCATTTAACTTAGATTTCCTGAAAATTTGAACCGATTCGAACCGGTAGATTTCGAAAAAAGTAAAAAACTAAAAAAAATCGATATAATATTTTTTAAATGTGTTTTTTTTGAAATAACCTTTGAATGGCATTACCGATCAATTCCAAAAACTAATCAGCTCTTAACTTCAAAAAACCACGTCGATCGCGCCCAAGTGCGTCAAAATCAGTTGATCCGTTCGTGAGATATCGTTGACGAAAAAAATCGAAAAAGTGTTTTTTTTGTAATAACTCCGAAATTTTTCATCTGATAAATTTTTTTGTTGCAAATTATTTCTGAAGTTTGAAAATCTACATCAATTGCCGCCGACCGCGTAAAAATCGGTTGATTCATTCAAAAGTTATGGCAGTTTAAAAATTTTGAAAATCGTGTTTTACCAAGCTTTTATTGGCGTTTTGAACTCAAAGAGCTCAAAATCATAGAATAGCTACTTCTTGAGTTCGGAGAGCTCAAAATAACACATAAATTATATTTCTTTTAATTATATTTCGCAAAAGCATAGAATTAACGGGAAGTTACAGGGATGACCTTTAGAGTCAACCGTTTTCCAGATTTTTTTTAATTGTAAATATGTTTAGGCCCTGGCATATAAGTTGAACCTGGTTTTAAAATCCCGTGACATGCGCAGTCACAAGTACATTATTCACTACTGCGCATGTCACGTGTTTTCTAAACCAGGTTCAACTTATATGGCGGAAACTTTAAGCACTTGACCGCTATTTCGCCTGTTGTAAGCAATGATGCGATCAAGGATGTGACGCGCTTGTCTATAAGACACCTATTTACTCGTAACTTGAAGACCCCCAAATGTAAGTGTCAGGAAACACAGATTTAGGCAAGACTTTCCACTCTACACAAAATTGGAACCAAAACGCTTAGTGCGAATCTTTGGTATGTCAACTGGTGGCGCCTATTTGTAAGTCCGTTGTCTGAAAACAGGGCCAGCGGAACAAGGCTGTGCAATTCTGCTGCACACTCTCGGAAATGTATCCTATAAAAAACGAATATGCTAACTTCCTTCCATCTATGTTCAAGGCTTTTCAGTTTATTATTAAAAAGATCGTCATTGCCTCTTTGAATTGAATGTGTCTGTTAATTAAAATAAATCTAGAACCTTGTTTATCTATTTTCTTTGTCTATTCTAGTAACAAAATAGTGTTCTGTCTAAAGGGGAACCCCATTATCCTAATATGCCCAGGGCCTCCAATTGATTAAAGACGGCCCTGGCTGTATCACAAGTATCTGAACAGGGCTCTTTAAAAGGAATAGAAACGTCAGTGTTCAACTAAAAATGTTCGCCATAATAAAGGCGGAAACACATTATTAAAACGCGACGCGACCCGACGAAACGCGATGCGTGTTGAGTTGAATCAAATGTATTGTTTTCTATAGACCAGAATCATACTATGAACATCCGACGCGACGCCATGCGCTCACACGCCACCCGATCCAGACGGGCCAGGTCGGTGTGTTGTCCATGGTGGGGGTAAACACGCCATCCGACGCGGCGCGCGTAGTATGTTTCTAGACAACACCCGATGCCACGCGTCAGTCGTTTGAGAACTGTCACAGAGCGAATACGAATTCGTTGACCCATCCCTATTCTTCAAACTATCAAACAGAATTTATGTCAATTTATTATTATATTTTGCATTTATTGTATTAATTTTTTCTTTATTTATTCTGGCACGAAACAGTCATTAGAAATAATAAAGTACACAAGATTTTGACATCAATTGTAGAATAATGAGTGCCCAATATTAATTAGGTACATAAATGTAGGAACAGAAACTAGTTTAAATCAAAATATAAAAGTACATTAAAATACGAATTAGCTTATTATTAAATATCTATGATTAAGGCAACAACACAACAAAATAAGTATTAATTTACTTAAAAATTATTAAAACGAACATTATTAGCATTTTACTTAAATATATTGAAAATGTCTGACTTGATACCAGTCAATGTGTTACAAAACAGGTGTAATTTGTAGAATTGTTCGTTATATGTTTTCATACAGCGAGCAAAATAGCTATTGCGAGTCTAATTCTTGCGATATTGTGGTGGTACGAATATTTTTATGGGGCGTGAGGAGCGTGCGGGTACTCGTGCCTTGACTATAAGGTTGATCTGTGATAGAAGAACTGGACAATCTATCTTATTATTTAATAATTTAAAGAGAAAAACTAGATCGCACATCATCCTACGGTTTTCAAGAGATAATAAATTATGTTAATCCATAGTACATGACCATACACTTCCACTGCTGTTAGCTAACTGTATTCAGAAATTGCTAGTATGTCGTGGCGTCGCGTGTTGGTAATGTGCACGGTGTATATCGGGTGTCGACACGTTGCGTCGCGTCGCGTTTTAATAATGTGTTTCCGCCTTAAGCATTTTTAATTATTCTCCAACAACCTTGTATGTACGTCTTACGTAAAGACGCCTTATCTTAAAATTGTGAGACTGGTTAAGTGAACTAAGCGAACGCCTGTATCACTATGCCTATCCTTATAAGGATAATGAAATAATGAGATCGTTAAGAAAAATAAATAAATAAATAACATGAAAATGTTACGTTAACTACAGGTCTCTATTGTAAAAATACATTGTAAATAGTTCTAAAAATTATATATATATAATTAGCTCTTCTTGCAAATGTTAAAAGTAAGATGGAGGTCGATCCCCCTCTCGGCGTTTTTTCACCAGTTCTTTTCGGAAAGGCCTCCCAATATCCGGACTGGTGGTAGACTCAGTAGTATACACCGTAGTCGTAGTGACAATTTAATAACTGAATATAATGCAAAATAAAACAATTTTGATTTATACAAAATTAACCATAAAAGGTGCCCGATTAAAATATTGTGAAGGTAGTAGAAAATATCACTACCATTGGCTTAGTCATCTTGTGATTACGGATCCTGTAAAGGTGTAGAAACGTCAGGATTAAATATTAATAATGCGCAAAAAACCTATTTTTTTTTATTTAAATGTGTAATGTGCACGAAAGTGTATGAATTAAATATAGCACTTTAATAAGTTGGCAAATAAATAATAGAACCATTTTAATCACAATGTTTTTCATTGTTTCCAAGCAACGGGTAATATTACCTTCGATAGGTTAATTTTTACGTGGAGGGCTTTACAGGCAATTAATAATTAATCGCGAATCCGGGAGCTTAAATTAAGGTTTTAGTTACACGGAATAAGGTAACCAGAGACGGGAGTGAAAGGGTACAGATTCTGCTATTACTGGCCACAAATTATTCCCAATTTATATAAAGTTATTAGTATGTATTTAAAGTTAAGTTAGTTAAAATGGCACTGCTCTGCTGATTTGTTTATTTACTTAAATTTTATTGCACACAAAAAATATTTACAAGGCTTTCTCTCCCAGTCAAACGTAGAAAAATAGAAAATGAGAATTATATACTATATATAAATAATAATAATAATAATCATCATGTTTATTTCAATAAGCCTTATATATTAAATACACAAAATGTCGAATATGAAATAATAAAAAAGTCGGTTTTTTTTTTTTTTTTTTTTTTTTTTTTTTTTTTTTTGCCTGTAAAGTCGGTTTTACGGGCGAAGATTTTACGTGACAACGTCTTTTTCTCGGTAGAATATTTATTGATATGAATATAATTAAATTGCACAATGCGCGCGGCAGACCGATCATAGTTGAGTGGGAGAGAGACGCAAGGCATTCGGCGGGCCTCTCTCTCGTTCGGTGACTCATCGTAACGTTACCGAGCGTTACACTTTTTCATAAGTGACTCCCAGCCGCAACCAATTTATAAGACGTTATCACGTCAAAAAACTATTTTAATATTGATACTTATACTTAAAAAAATAAAACTGTAAATGCGGGAAAGAAATAACTTTATTATAATTTTTACTATATGAAATAATAATAATAACATTTCTTACAATCACACCAATTGGCGTAGCCCAAAGTAAGCGCTATAAGGCTTGTGTTATTGATACTAGGATAACAAATAGACATACATATGTTTTACTTGTTGAAGTAAAACTTCTTAACGCACGCTTGATTTGGGGAGTTAGCTGGTGAATGCGTGACTAGAGCGTTACGAAAAGTGTGATCGGGCGAGGCGAACGGAAGTTAAGAGGGAGATATAATTAAGTAAATTTAGAAAGAAAGAGAGGAGAGATTTTCGTATATTATTGTAGCAGCAAGAGAGAAAGGTGCGAGCACACATTTTCTTTCTCTCTTTTTCTCATAGCCAGTTACGTTTATCTAATATAGATGGAGCTAAAGAAGTTTTACTGCAGTCGTGTGGTCTAAAGCACACTGGTTGTTTTTAAACTACTTACTTCCTTCTTAACGTTTTTATTGAAGAAAAAAAATATACAAAGATCAAAGTTATGAATAACGAGAGAAAATTCTAAAAATATCTCTACAGTCTGAAATAACGCGAAGATAAAAGATAAAATATACTAAAACATATTGAATCACATACTCCGGAGGGAGATCGCGGTTCTTATCAATCATATCTATCTTTATCTTGCTCTGACAGGTCTTTGGAGAATTCTGTCTAACATTAGTAGTTCATAAAAGGAGGCTAATATATTTAACAAATTATTATTTTATTGAATACAAACGTAAAAAGATTTTTTTCTCTAAGTATCTTAGAATATTACCATTTTCTATACCAGTAAATAATAATTAAAGTGCTTGAACAATGGTGTTAGTGAAAGTGTTTGGATTTCTTCTGTTAGTGAGTGGGTGTTTGGGTAGCAGAATTCTGGTGGTGTTCCCATCTCCTGACAGGAGCTACGGTGTCCTTGGGGATTCTATAGTGAGGACGTTGCTGAGTTCAGGACATGAGGTATCATCAAAAAATCCTGTCACACTGTTTGACCGCGAACTCCGAAGTACTTAACCGATTTTGATGTTTTTTTAATCGTTCCGGATTTGTTGTAACTTAATAACTTAAGACATAGGATAGGTTTCATTTTAAATTTTTGATAAAAAAAAATATTGCCAATTATAATAACTGAGCCACAGCAACGCATGGCCGGGTCAGCTAGTCTTTATATATATAAAGACTCTTTTTTTTATTTTGCTGGGTTTGATCCGATTTAGGATATAGGCTAGGTTTCATTTTAATCCAAGATATTTTTTATGAAAATCATAATCTAATATATATATTTATAACATTTATAATCATAATTGTAAAACATAGTTAGGTACTTTACATTTTAAGTGTTCAGCTAAGTCAAACTAAAATAATAATACAACAATTCACGCTTTTAAAATTAAAGTTAAAAGTACATTAATGCAGTCAACATATTATTAATAAATCTTCATCTGTCAGATATTCGGTGAGTGTATAGTATCGTTTTTTTATAACTATTCCCTTAATTATTGTTTATTGAAAGTCAACTATGACATAGCTTCGTAAGTCCTACGACGGAAGACCTTTTACCGTAAAAAAGTCGCAGGAACTATTTTTTTTTTATTAAAGATACTTTTTTAGCGTTTTTAAAAATGCATTAGAAAAATTAACTTTACGATTTTGATACGAGTTTGGCAATGCAAAGGCCATTAACTCCACGCCGTTTTGTCCGTCAAATAATCATCAATTCTGTAAGAGCCTTTGCTCTTGAGGGATTTTAACAACTTTTTTTGAATTTCTCTAAAAGCAGTTCAGTTACTTGGTGTGGGACCTTATTATAAAACGCAGTAAATCTTTCTTAAAAATGAGCATCTCGTTTTTTGCACTCTGAAGCTTGAAACACCAAGTTTATTTTTATGTCTAATGTTGACCGAATGGTTATCACTATTTTTAGAAAAAATGTTATAATATTTTTAACTTATATAATATTTTCATATATACTGGAAAGACACTTTAAGTACACTTAAGTTACATAATAGTAATGGAACATGCCAGAAGTTCCCGCTCAGTTTAATTAGTTGAAACAAAAGTTTCCCCCATAACTTCGAAGTCTTCAGTTAATTTTGTTCAATCATACAATTGTCTCCAAAACTAATTTGGAAACCAAATGACATTGCATAATCAGTGGCGATGTCAATCATTCCCGCCTGTGAATTTAATATTTACTGCTTCATAAATTCATATAAGTATTTTTTGCATTTTTACAATTCTATCTTATAAGATAAATTATTTTTATAGAAAAATCGTCTCCGCTCTTAAGTGAATTCTTAGGCTGGAATCGAATCTGCAACACTTGACATGCTCTCCCAATTGAGCTACCGAGCCTTGTGAACACTCGTCGAAATTTTCCAGTACCTTTCTAATTTTTACGCTGTAGGCCAGCGTCGTCTCATCAATGAGAGGAACATCCTTCTGTATTCGAAAGAAACATTTTCTGTTAAAATAATTTATATTTACTGCTATTGAAACGGTAGAATAGAAACGAGTCAATTTTGATATCTCGAAATAGACATACAAAGGTTTCTCTAAAATATTTCTGTTTTAAGCGAAAACGTTTGTCCTCAACTGGCTTGACGTTTTGGACCCTCATCAGGACCCTAGTCACAGAGGCACTCGAGCAAATACCTCGGAATTATAAATATAGGAACTAAAAAAAAAAATATTAAACGAATAAATTAATTTTAATTATAAACAAATATTTTATAAATTTCTGACAATTCACAACAAATATTAAGTCTTAAACTAAGATAATAAGACTAACAAATGTAGGTGTGTGTGAACTTAGCAGATCATTGTCCAGCAGATCAAAATTAAATGAGAGTTCTTTTCGCATGCAGCTGAGTTCTATAGTTCCTGATACTTTTTAGAAATAGTTCTGGCGTTTTTACCTCGAAAAATGTCAATTAAAAATATGATCTGCTAACTTCCCGTAGCAGATCATTTTGCAGCAAATCGAAAACAAATGCGATTTATTTGCGCATGCAGCTGAGTTCTATAGTTCCTGATACTTTTTAGAAATAGTTCTGGCGTTTTTACCGAGAAAAATTACAATTTACGAAATGATCTGCTAACTTCCCATTTCTCGTAGCTGATCAATTTGCAGTAGATCAAAAAACAAATGTGAGTTCTTTTCGCATGCAGCTGAGTTCTATAGTTCCTGATACTTTTTAGAAATAGTTCTGGCGTTTTTACCTCGAAAAATGTCAATTAAAAAAATGATCTGCTAACTTCCCGTAGCAGATCATTTTGCAGCAAATCGAAAACAAATGCGATTTATTTACGCATGCAGCTGAGTTCTATAGTTCCTGATACTTTTTAGAAATAGTTCTGGCGTTTTTACCGAGAAAAATGACAATTTACGAAATGATCTGCTAACTTCCCATTTCTCGTAGCAGATCAATTTGCAGTAGATCAAAAAACAAATGTGAGTTCTTTTCGCATGCAGCTGAGTTCTATAGTTCCTGATACTTTTTAGAAATAGTTCTGGCGTTTTTATCTCGAAAAATGTCAATTAAAAAATGATCTGCTAACTTCCCGTAGCAGATCATTTTGCAGCAAATCGAAAACAAATGCGATTTATTTGCGCATGCAGCTGAGTTCTAAAGTTCCTGATACTTTTTAGAAATAGTTCTGGCGATTTTACCGAGAAAAATGACAATTTACGAAATGATCTGCTAACTTCCCATTTCTTGTAGCTGATCAATTTGCAGTAGATCAAAAAACAAATGTGAGTTCTTTTCGCATGCAGCTGAGTTCTATAGTTCCTGATACTTTTTAGAAATAGTTCTGGCGTTTTTACCTCGAAAAATGTCAATTAAAAAAATGATCTGCTAACTTCCCGTAGCAGATCATTTTGTAGCGAATCGAAAACAAATGCGATTTATTTACGCATGCAGCTGAGTTCTATAGTTCCTGATACTTTTTAGAAATAGTTCTGACGTTTTTACCAAGAAAAATGACAATTTACGAAATGATCTGCTAACTTCCCATTTCTTGTAGCTGATCAATTTGCAGTAGATCAAAAAACAAATGTGAGTTCTTTTCGCATGCAGCTGAGTTCTATAGTTCCTGATACTTTTTAGAAATAGTTCTGGCGTTTTTATCTCGAAAAATGTCAATTAAAAAATGATCTGCTAACTTCCCGTAGCAGATCATTTTGCAGCAAATCAAAACAAATGCGATTTATTTACGCATGCAGCTGAGTTCTATAGTTCCTGATACTTTTTAGAAATAGTTCTGGCGTTTTTACCGAGAAAAATGACAATTTACGAAATGATCTGCTAACTTCCCATTTATCGTAGCAGATCAATTTGCAGTAGATCAAAAAACAAATGTGAGTTCTTTCCGCATGCAGCTGAGTTCTATAGCTCCTGATACTTTTTAGAAATAGTTCTGGCGTTCCTACCTCGAAAAATGTCCATTAAGAAAATGATCTGCTAACTCTCCGTAGCAGATCATTTTGCAGCAGATCGAAAACAAATGTGATTTATTTACGCATGCAGCTGAGTTCTATAGTTCCTGATACTTTTAGAGTTGTTTTTTCGAGGTAAAAACGCCAAAACTATTTCTAAAAAGTATCAGGAACTATAGAACTCAGCTGCATGCGCAAATAAATCGCATTTGTTTTCGATTTGCTGCAAAATGATCTGCTACGGGAAGTTAGCAGATAATTTTTTTAATTGACATTTTTCGAGGTAAAAACGCCAGAACTATTTCTAAAAAGTATCAGGAAGTATAGAACTCAGCTGCATGCGAAAAGAACTCACATTTGTTTTTTGATTTACTGCAAATTGATCGGCTACAAGAAATTGGAAGTTAGCAGATCATTTCGTAAATTGTCATTTTTCTCGGTAAAAACGCCAAAACTATTTCTAAAAAGTATCAGGAACTATAGAACTCAGCTGCATGCGCAAATAAATCGCATTTGTTTTCGATTTGCTGCAAAATGATCTGCTACGGGAAGTTAGCAGATCATTTTTTTAATTAACTTTTTTCGAGGTAAAAACGCCAGAACTATTTCTAAAAAGTATCAGGAACTATAGAACTCAGCTGCATGCGCAAATAAATCGCATTTGTTTTCGATTTGCTGCAAAATGATCTGCTACGGGAAGTTAGCAGATCATTTTTTTAATTGACATTTTTCGAGGTAAAAACGCCAGAACTATTTCTAAAAAGTATCAGGAACTATAGAACTCAGCTGCATGCGAAAAGAACTCACATTTGTTTTTTGATCTACTGCAAATTGATCGGCTACGAGAAATGGGAAGTTAGCAGATCATTTCGTAAATTGTCATTTTTCTCGGTAAAAACGCCAAAACTATTTCTAAAAAGTATCAGGAACTATAGAACTCAGCTGCATGCGCAAATAAATCGCATTTGTTTTCGATTTGCTGCAAAATGATCTGCTACGGGAAGTTAGCAGATCATTTTTTTAATTAACTTTTTTCGAGGTAAAAACGCCAGAACTATTTCTAAAAAGTATCAGGAACTATAGAACTCAGCTGCATGCGAAAAGAACTCACATTTGTTTTTTGATCTACTGCAAATTGATCAGCTACGAGAAATGGGAAGTTAGCAGATCATTTCGTAAATTGTCATTTTTCTCGGTAAAAACGCCAGAACTATTTCTAAAAAGTATCAGGAACTATAGAACTCAGCTGCATGCGCAAATAAATCGCATTTGTTTTCGATTTGCTGCAAAATGATCTGCTACGGGAAGTTAGCAGATCATTTTTTTAATTGACATTTTTCGAGGTAAAAACGCCAGAACTATTTCTAAAAAGTATCAGGAACTATAGAACTCAGCTGCATGCGAAAAGAACTCACATTTGTTTTTTGATCTACTGCAAATTGATCAGCTACGAGAAATGGGAAGTTAGCAGATCATTTCGTAAATTGTCATTTTTCTCGGTAAAAACGCCAGAACTATTTCTAAAAAGTATCAGGAACTATAGAACTCAGCTGCATGCACAAATAAATCGCATTTGTTTTCGATTTGCTGCAAAATGATCTGCTACGGGAAGTTAGCAGATCATTTTTTTTATTGACATTTTTCGAGGTAAAAACGCCAGAACTATTTCTAAAAAGTATCAGGAACTATAGAACTCAGCTGCATGCGAAAAGAACTCTCGTTTAATTTTGATCTGCTGGACAATGATCTGCTAAGTCCACACACACCAAATGTAGAGATGCAATTGTAAAATTAATGATTATTATTAAAATGTATTTTAATGAACTTTACTATTTCTTTAGTAACAAATATAGATGTGATTGTGACATGAATATTGTCACTTCCGTTACCGTTTGGAATGTTGATAAATAGTTTGATAATAATACTAACATATTATACTCGTATCATAAATATGTTTTATTTAGTGCAAATTATTCTGTTAAATTAGTAAAATGTGTAAAATTTAATTTAAAAGAAATCTGCAAATAGTTGTCTTTTTTTCTTTTGTCTGGTTATGCTTTCATTCATTTTAAATATGTTCAGTACCATTAAATATTCATCAAACGACTATTCTAATTTCGCAGGGTATTTCAAATATGTTTTATGTTAGTTTTCATTATAATAATTGTATTTTACTAAACACTAGAAATGTATAAAAGCGACATACATTAGGTAGAGGGCGCCTTTTGCTCCCGATTGTTGAAGCGAACACATAAATAAAAAACTTTAATATAATTGCATTAATCGTTTTATTTGGTTTTATTGCCACCTTGATTCTCATACAGTGTTTGTACTATGGGTACTAAATAATGTAAAGAATACATAAATAGTTATATAAATACTCATGACTTGGCAACAAATTTCACTTGTTCAATACAAAAATAAATGCCTCTACCGGGATTCATTCATTTATTAAAGAAGGCCAGGTCGAAAGTACCCTTAACCAACGAGGTTGTATAAAAAAACTGATGAGATTTGAAGAAGCGAGTATGTATTAATTGTATGTATTAAATAAATTATTAAATATTTAGTACCTACGCGTCCACGCACATTACACATTTATAGAAAACAAATTTCCACTGATTATTGCGCTTACTTTATATTTCGTCACGACGTTTCGACTCCTTTACAGGAGCGACTAAGGCAATGGTGGTCATACATGTTCTAATCTTCACGATATTTTAATCGGGTACGTTTCTAATTGTTGAAATGTATACAAAACGTAATTGTTATTAGTATTTGAGCGAAGCTCTCTTTTAGGCAACTCACAAATTTCACCTGTCTCCCTCTTGCTACTTAACGGTTCAACCGATTCAAACGAATTTTGGCGTGAACATACATGATTGGAACCTGACGGACATAGGCTATGTAAAAAAAATATAGACTTTACCATGGAGGAATAACCACCGAAAGAAAAATTCAAAAGCTGATCACACCAAACCACTGAGACTACATTAATGAAATTTAGGTGAGGTTAGATAAGGTAGTGCTTAGCTCAGTATTTGCAAACAGCAGCAGCATTGCAGACCTAGTTTAATTGTCACTACGATTACTGTAAACTACTGAGAAGACCACCAGTTCGGGAATTGAGAAGCCCTTCCGAGAAGAACTGGAGAAAGAAACTCGTACAGGGGGACAAACCTCCATCTTTCTTTTATTATTTGCAAGAGCAATAATCCGTGAACATTAAACAAACATTTATTAAAATCATGTGTCACATAGAAATGTTTCTAAAAGACAAATTGACCACTGAGTTATCAATTTATAGATATAATTTGATAACGCTTGCTGCCTAGTAACGGTTAAAAAAATATCTAACCTAACTTAAACTGCAATGTATATTGTTTATGCCTTTTTATGATTACGCACACCTCGGATCTAGCCGCAGAGAAGCATCAACATACTAAAAAGAAAAATTTAGTCGTGTTTCTTTGTCAAACGTAAATGCCTCGTAAAGTATTGTATGAAAACCGACTAAGATATAACTCAGCCCGTTTGTTTCAGGTCACATACGTGACAGCGTTCCCCAAGAAGGTTGTCACAACTAATCTTACGTACATAGATATAAAGTCTATTTTGGAAGACGGCTCGAGTAAGTTGAGATACTAATATAATTCTTTAAGTTCACGCGACACTTGACACACCGGTGGTAATGGGCGAAGACAAAGGCAGTGTTGCCAGAATGTTAGTTATATAACATTTTGCGTTACTTTTGACTTTTTCACGTTACCTCTAAGTTACACGATTTGAGATTATAATTTTACATCAATAGTAAGAATTATTAAAAAATTGGTCGTCTGTAAATTCGGTTTAAGGACGATAATTTTAAATGATAACGTCATAAGAAAACATAGATAAAAAATTGCATATTTTTATGAATTGAATTATTGACACTGAATTATCATTATATTATGTATAATACAAAGAAGGCGTATATTGAAAATTACAATTTTTTAAATAAATTAACATTTATTTGCACTCGTTAATTCAAATACATTAATCGCAATTACGCACGATATTTTGTTTTATTGGATACTTATACGATTGTTTACTTGACTCATAACATTTTTTAAGTCAAAATTGTACCATAACCTATTATTACTGCATTCGCCGACCGATGCTATGTTTTAATAATCAAAGAACAAATATATGAGATTATATCGCTAATCAAATTCTTAAAATGCAAGAATTCATTATGACATTGATTATGATTGTATTACTTTTTTTGTCGCAATTGTTGTTCTAAAAAAAACTGGTTGGTTGCCTATAAAGTCGGTATACGGGCGAAAGTTTAAGTGACAACGACTTTGAGTGGTAAAATAGTTTTAATGTGAATATTCATTCGTATAGTAGGAAGAAGGATGAAATAATAGTAACAATTTAAAACATTTATTTATACAAAGAATTATATTTAAAACATAGGCACGCGTCCCTTCCACTTTTTATGTCTGTCTCTCTCGCTCTTAGGCGGGCTAACCATGCCCGAGTGGAAGGGACGCGTGCCTCTCACTCGCTCTCATTGTAAGCGCATAACGTGAGCAGAGCGTAACGCAGTTTCTTGAAGAGTCACCCGGCAAACCAATTTATAAGACGTTGTCACGTCAACAATGGAAACCACAGTAATTTTCCATTTCGCTTTATAAATAGTTGACAAAACAGTTCACGTGTAGGTTGTGTGCTGCCGCTGTCTCTCTTCTACTCAGAACGAGCTAACCCAGAAGGTGCCTATTCACACTGGCTGTAAAAACGGACGGGTTATAAGTACTCGGAAATACAGACGAGTGGAGGGAATTTCACTCCTTTGCTTTGACATTAAAAAAAATGTTGAGAAGCGCTTGGTGCGACAGGTAGGAATAGCAACCAAGAAAGGGTGGTAGCCCGCAGTGTGTCTAGATGTCCAATGGAAAAAGGGTGATGGCGCTATGAACATATGCAGCTCTTTGGAGCTTTTGGCACACTCTCCAAAATACATTATAATATCGTAACGAGACGGACAACACTGCCAATAGTACCGACCGAGAGGCAACATTGATCTTCTTAATAAGATAATGATACTTTTCCGGTAAAAGTGTTACTTTTATCGTATTTTTATGTTACTTTTGACTATCGGTAACTGGCAGCACTGGACAAAAGTCGTCTCGAGTAGGGTGTACCGCAAGTTAGAACTTTTTAATGAGAACGCTAATAAATTTTACCGTTTCTTTACGTTCAAATATTAACTAATTATTACATATTTTTGTTGTTACAAGAAATATTTCAACTGGTGAAGTGGTGATATTTCAACCACTCACAATATTCAATCCAAAATGTTGGATTGAATATTGTGAGTGGAAAATAAAACCTTGATGCTTTACTAAAAGGTTGTTTTTTCGGTTCGTATATTGGTAAAACGTGATTGAATTACTGATATTATTTGACGACCTTTTGGTGCAATGGTAGTTTTGGTGCCTTTCGCACCGACGGTCTTGGGTTTCTCATCCCAGAAGGGGCAGATGTATATATGATCAATACCAGCATTTGTACCTCATGTGTGTTTATATATATTTCTATGAATATTACATACCCATGTATCACATCTATCTGTAACCGTACAGATTCAGATCTATCTATTCCAGAACTAGGCTAAATGGTGTGAATGTAAAAAAAATATTTGAATTAAATTACTTGTTAAATAAAGGACAAGTGATCGGAAGGCTAGTCTATTTCTCATGCTGTGACTAAGTTTTTTATTTCGAATGGGTTCGCTCTTGATCCCAATCAAGCCCAGGGGCCAAGGCAGGACCCACGATGGATCGAGCTAACTCAGAAGTTTCCTATTGGCAATGTAACAAGGTAACGCTATCACTTTTCTGGGCATAAAGGTTTAAGTATATCTATATCCATTGTACCTATACCGCTTTTAGGTTTCGCTTTCCCAAAGGTTGACTAGGAGAGAATGCGATTAGCATTAAGTCCGCCTTTTTTACCATTTTAAATATATGGTCAATAAAGTTTTTAAATCGCAAAATAAATAACCTACGAGCAAAGATACAGGGGCTATTTTTAATTTAGTTCAAGAATACCTATATACTTTTAATTATAGATATAATTTTAACATATACAAATAAAAGTTTTAATAAAAAACTACTATTTCACCATGTTTAAAGTAAATTGGATCTTCTAATACTAAACTTGGATTTATTACTATGTTACTTTAGAATAATAACAATATTTTAACGTTGCTTTTTAAATTAGATAATTTTATTGTTAAAGGTTATAATGGATTTTTTGAGAGTCCTCGATATCTACTTAACTAAGTAAAGATGATAATGGAACTAAAATAGAATGTAATGAAAAACTAAAGTGGGTAAATACATTTTTTCGTGGCATTAAAATGCGAAAAGAATTCAAAATTAAAATTGCTTGAGATAACATTCCATGCCACTTTTATGCAAAGTACAATTGCTTAATATAACTTTTTAGATTTTTGTCACATAATAATTACTGTACGTTTTTAGGAAAGAATTCGTGACTTTAAACATTGTTAAAAAAGGTATAGAAAAAACTAGCTGACCCGGTAACGCGTTGCTATGGTAACGCGTATACACTGGAAAAAGAGCGGACAGACAAACACACAAACAACAAATTTGTGTTCTTAGACTAGTACTAGCGGCCCGTCCTGACTTCGCACGGGTAGACAAAATTCTTAAAACTTTTTCTATTATTAAATAGTTTTCCATTAGCGCCATCTAGCGTCCGGTAGACGAACAAACACACAAACCACTGTGATCTTAGATGATAGATTAAGGAATAGCATTTTGACGACCTATGTGGTTGAATGGCATATCAGTTTTAATGTCAACGCTATTTCGTAGTCCCGGGTTCGATTCCCGGTAAGGTCGATGTAGAAAACGAAGTTTTCTTTATTGTCTCGGGTCTAGGTGTTGTGGTAACCTGTTTTGTGGTAACGGTAACGTGGTTGTTTCTGAATTCTATAATAGCTTTAGCTGCTTGATTTGGGTTCAGAATAATAAATGTGATATGATTTATTATTAAAATTTATTTATTTAACTGTAACATAAAAATAAAATAATAATAAAAACTTAAGTCAATCAAACCAAACGTTATTAACAGTTATTTAGATAATCAAGATATACATTATATAAATGGAAAAATCTTTATTACAACGACCATTACAGTCTATTCATCCTAACTTGTCCAATTTGGTAAACAATCTTGGCACTCCTTTTTATTGAAAATGCAGCATTAAAAATCAACTGATAACTAGATTCAATAGGTTTCAGTCTATAATAACGATTTATTGTAATAGATTATTGACTTTGTTATTATTTTATATTTAAATTGATGATTTTGTTAAAAAGTTGTGCCAAGATTGTTTACAAAATAGGACAAGTTAGAATGAACAGACTTTAGATGTCTACACGTCAAAGTGTAAGCTTGATATGCTATAGACTGTACAACAAAACAGACCCTACATACATTGTAAGAAGTTAAATGATGATACCGGATTTACTCACATTCTTTTAATGTTAAACTTGAGATTTTTTCAACATCAACTGACTTTTAAGGAGTTACTTAGCACTATGGTGTTTCACAAGGTTGAAAATCAGACCAAATAAAATTATTCTATGATGAGTAACAATCGCGCGATTGAGGCGACTACTGGCGCTATCTAGTTTCCTACATATTAACTAAAAATATATTTGACATTGACAAAATCCATTATTAGGTAAAAAAAAAAGCAGTTTATAATGGATGGATGATTATTTTTCAGAATAAAAATAATATATTTTATTTCCATTCGATGTGTTTTTCTATGTAACTTAAACACAATATGAGTAGTTCTATTCTTTCAACTCTCATAAAATTCTCGTCATCATCATGAAACGTCAGAACAAAATGAATATCTCTTCCCCGTTTGTAGGCACAATAAAAGAATTTCGGTAAATTAAATCAATCATCTGATTTCCAAAAATCTTGTACGGTTTACGCAACGACCTACAGCCAGTCCACATTTAACTCGCGTTACATTCATTACCTACTCAATAAAAGTTATTTTAAGTTATTTCAAACTTTATCATTCATCTCCTTTGGTGTGTGACCAATCAACTCGATACATCAAATTGGTCCTTCGAGCCGGTTACAATATGTTAAGATCTGTTCTTTTCTGTACCAGATGCATACAGAATGGATCTACACACTCTGCCCCTTGGCCCTCTTACTCCTCCCCAGGCCTTGCATCAGGGAGGAGAAGTTGCTAAACGTGCACTGCAACACGAAGCCGTGCAAGAGCTGATGGTAGACTCGGAGGTGCAATTTGACGTGGTCATCGCTCATTGGTTACACAGCACGCTACTTGCTCCGTAAGTTAAGCGAACAAGCTTTTTTTATTTTGAATGAGTGCACTCTTGATTCCCATCAAACCCGTTCCATGATTCTCGAAGATTCTCCACGATGGAACGAGCTCACCGAGCAGGTGCCTATTCACCCTGGCTTGGAAAATGAACGGGTTATAAGTACTAATACAGACACAGGGAGGGAGTTCCACTCCTGTGATGTGGGCATTATGAAGATGTTGAGCTTGGTCCGACAGGTATTAATAGAAACCAAGAAAGGGTGGTAGCCCGCAGTGCGTCTAGATGTCCGATAAAAAAAGTAGATGGCGGTATGAGCACATGCAGCTCCTGAGCATACTTTCCAAAGTATATTCTGTAGAAAACAAGTTCATGTTTCTGATTGTATGGAAGGCAACCTTTTGTCTCCTTATGCCATGATCATCATTAATCCATTAAAATAGCCATTTCTTTCATAAGAGTGCCTTCAGTACTGGCATTAAAATATTCAATCCTTTATCTAGAGATTCAAAGGCACTGGATTTATCAAAAATTGATATATACTCAAATATGACTTACCAATAATGTAATTTAAACTTTTACATGCCCGTTATGGGTAAACTGCTTTCACACCGACGATCGTGGGTTTGAATGTCGGAAGGGTTAGATGTTTGTGTGATGTATACGAGTCATGGATATTTATATATATTTCTATAAATATTACATGTCTGTTACATATGTTTCATTAAGGTATGTCTATTCGTTACCCTAGTATCCATAACACCAGCCTTACAGTGCATATTTTGGGCTAGGCTAACTGGTGTGAATGTAAGAAATATTATTAATATTATTAAAAATCTGCAAGGTAACCCGCAAAACCTTACAGTTTTACATGAAAAATATATGAAAAAAAAAACTACGTAGTTCTGATGTTTTTATTTAGTTAGTTCCATTTTAGTCGTGACCACAGGATGACTAAAGTATCTTAAGGGCTGGATTTGGGGGAGGGCAGGCAGCCTGGGGCCTCCACAGCAGAGGAGCCCAATAGAGATAAAAAAGTACAAATTTCGACGAGTTGCTTTTGACTTTCACGTTTTTCCAATGTTTTTTAGGTTGTAGAATATAGAAGAACTTTTGACATTATTATAAAAACTGTACTACTAATATTCGCAATAATCGAATTTGATTTTAAACTTTATTCTGAAAATAATTAAGGACTTCTGTTACCCCGGGGCCTCCACACCTCCAAATTCGGCCCTGAGTTACATTTTCACATAGTCTGTAATCAAAACATCATGATTAAATATAAATAACGAATATAATCGCCACGTAAACCTCTTAACGTGCTTTTATTTAAATAATTTAATTTATTTAACCGTCTCAAGTCCCTTTCACGAGTCACGTTCACAGGAAGAAGCCGTGTTTGCCCTACATTAAGGCTAATTATATTTAACGTACTCGAGCTCTGAATCTAAATTTACTTTTCACCGAATTAATTATATAGTCATATAACTCTAAGTTTTATATGATAAATTATTTTAATAGAAAAATACTAGAACAAATCGACAAGTAAATTTTCAGGCGGGAATCGAACCCGCAACCTTTGGATGTCCGGTCCAATGCTCTCTCAATTGAGTTACAGAGCCTTGTGAACGATCGTCGAAATTTTCTAGCATCTTTTTACTTAAGATAGCATTTAAAAATTCTTAATATATATAAAACCATAACAATTCTAAATTTTGTTGGAACGTACACCAAATTTGGGGCAAATAAGCGAACGATACGGTTTCACTTTTCTCAAATGAATTAATTTCAATTGCTCAAGAATTGAGAACACTCTCGCAGCTTCGTTAATCAGTAACGCTTCCCGATTAGTAATTAAAAGTGTCAGAGCATTCGGTATCGAGGCCAAGTAGCGAACGGAAACAACACGTTGTATTGTAGTCATCTTTGATTTATTCATCGGAAGTAATTTCGATTGTCGTCAAGGAAACCTTTAGAGCATCTATTTGTAATAAGACCCTGAAATGAAGGATATCCAATCATTTTATTGGATGGGTTTTGTCTTGAACCCATAAATAATCGTGTATAAATAATCTTGGAACGTCTATATTCAGCTTGTGCTGAATGAGGTCTTCTCTTTGCCATTCTGTAATTACATTGCAATTTTTGGCGTGATAACGTCTTAAAAATCGATGAACGCCGGCTGCACGCACGAAAAAGTGTATCGTTCCACTACACGAGACCCGAGCGTGCAGGCGAAAGCGCGGAATAAGTGATAGAGAGGCACGATCGGCTTAAACGTTTAGCTCTTCCACTTCATGAAGTGAAAAGTTAATGTGGTTTCCATTGTTTATTACAACAACTTATTGTTAATTTACCAAGAAAAAAAATTCAGTAATAATAATTCAATTTAATTCATAAAAGTATGCAATTTTTCATCAATGTTTTCTTATGACGCTATCACGTAAAATTATCGTCCGTAAACTGACTTTACAGACAACCAATTTATTTTTTAACTGTTTTGATGATTGTTGACAGTCTTAAGAAGTATTCTACGAAAATAGAAATTAATTTGAATAGCAATTTGAGTTGATTGATAAATAATCTTGTCTTTTAGAGGAAATTGCTGGATTTCACGACGCCGGAACAAAGATTTTAATATATATATTTTCATAATACTAGCTGACGCGTTTCTGTGTTATAAATTAAAATGAAACTATTCTATATATTTAGTCGGGATAAATACAGCAAATTAAAAAGAAATCGTCAAAATAGGTTGAGTAGTTTAGGGCACATTGCGGTCAAACATTATGACAGGGAATTTTTATTTAAATACTGGCTGACCCGGCCACGCGTTGCTGTGTTAAAATTAAAATAAAACCTTTCTTATGTCCTAAGTCGGAACAAATCCAGCATTGAAAAAAAATCATCAAAATAGATTTGATTGTTTAGGAGTTAATAATAATAATAAGTATTTCTTACATTCACACCAATTAGCCTCGCCCAAAGTAAGCACTGTAACGCTTGTGTTATGGATACTAGGGTAGCGGATAGACATACATATATGAAACATAGATATTTTATATTCATAGAAATATATATAAACACCCATGACGCAGGTACAAATGCTTGTATTCATCATACAAACATCTGTCCCTTCCGGGATTCGAACCCAGGACCGTCTATGCGTAAGGCAGGATCGCTACCGTTGCACTAAACGGTCGTTAATAGCGGTCAAACACTGTGATTTTTTGACGGGTATTTTTATATATATAGATTTAATACACTACTTGCTTTCGCATGGTTTTCGGATTGTCACAGGTCCATATCATCCTTCCCTAGGGAACATTAAAGTTTTTGCCAGTTTACACTTTTACCGCCGTTAATGCTATTGATATGTATGGTATGGAATAATTGTAACCTTTGCCCACAATTAATTTATTTATTTAAGCCACACTATCATTGTATTAACTATAATATGAGAGATATTAAACTTTACAAGTGTTGACAATATTTACACATCACAAAAAAAGATAGTAACACATTGAGAATAAAAATACAAAATAAATCAATAAAATTAAATGAAGCTAAAAAAATGGGAAATTAGAAAACAAGAATTTCCAAATGATGATAATATCAAAATAAAAATGTAATAAAAAGTACATTGTTGTAATTAAAATAACTATGTAAGAAATTAAAAAAGTCTAATTCAATAAAGATAAAATATAAGATGTGAAAATTATAAATTAAACACCATTAAAATGTCTTTCTTATTGTGTGGAAGATTACGAAAAGGCCCCAGCTTTATTTCTGTTTTTCCAACCCAATTAAGATTAAACGTGACTTAAATTATAAATTGGATTCTAAGCTTCAAAATTATGAAAACCGCATCAAAATTTTATAAGCAGCTCTGTGTGCGCGCTCGCCGCGCTTTTACCGTTACACGAGAGCGTCATATTTAGTAACGTTACACGATGCCTCCCATCTCAGTGTGCGTGGCCTTCTGTCTCGCTTTCATTCAAGTCAGTGTGCGTGCCTGGCGTGGCTTTCCATCTCTTTTTCTACTCTATGCGTCAACATCAGTCACTTTTTAATATCCGTTACGATCAGCTGTTTCGTTTATCCTTTTCGTTCACTATAAATAAACCGTGTAAATTGTATTTTTTTAACGCTTAGTTCCTACGCATTATACTACAAAGCTTCGTTTCTTTCCGGCATTCCGGCTTTTCATTACAAGCTCGTACCAATGTCGAAGAGCTATTTCGTCGGAACACTAATTACAGGGTGAGAGATCTGCAAGATATACTCAGCGAGAGCTATTTTTGATCCCGGCTTTATACAAACAGTGTAGTCAATCAAAACGTGATCATAATATAAATATGAAGTAGGGTCAGCTTCCGTGATCCACATCATTCAATAAAAATAGTCAATGTGTCAGAAATAAGGATTTATTATTGATCGTTATAGAAACTGACTTGCAAGTATAATCAAAATTACTTTTAAAATTTTAAGGGTTCCGTACCCAAAGGGTAAAACGGGACCCTATTCCTAAGACACCGCTGTCCGTCCGTCCGTATGCATGTCTTTCACTAGGCTGTATCTCATGAACCGCGATAATTAGACAGTTGAAATTTTCACATATGATGTATTTCTGTTGCCGCTATAACAAAAAAGACTAAAAAATAAAATAAAATCCTTACTAATATTAAAAATGGGAAAGTGAGTTTGTTTGTTTGTTTGTTCCGCTTTCACGCCGTAACTACTGAACCGATTGCTTTGAAATTTTGCAGACGTAAAGATAAAAGTCCGGATTAAATAATAGGGAACTTTTTATCCTGGAAAAAATTTGATATTCCCGAGGAAAAACAAAAATATCGTTTGCTTGATGGATGGATTGTAGATGGCGCTGTGTGTCGTTTAAAACAAGGTGAAATGATAATGAATCTCCGAAAGTGAGGAATTCCCGAGGGATGACGTACAATTTGTTTTATCGTCTAAACTGTTTTTTTACATCTGCTTATATGTTGCAAACGAATATGAACATGTAAATTTTGAAGCTAAATGATACGAAAATGAATCCTCGAAAATGAGGGATTCTCGAGGGATGACGTACAATTTGTTTTATCGTCTAAATTGTTTTTTTTTTACATCTACTTATCCTGAAATCACTAAAGTCAACGAATTACTAATTGGTATAAGTATTAGTTACGATATTTGGTTCTTGAGGTATGCGATAGATGGCGCTGGGTGTTTTTTAAAACATGGTAACGATGTGTTTTTTAAAATACATAAGAAGTGGAGTGACAGCTTACGCTATTTATGATAAACTAATTGTATCCAGCGTGACATCGCGCTTCTTAGATTTTTCCGTGGGAATGAGAAGTTTTCTTATAGTTGTGCTTTATACCGCAATATAACCGAATTCCACGCGGGCGAAGCCGCGGGCGGAAAGCTAGTAAATATATAAAGGGGCTCCCTTACAACAAACGTGATTTATTTGCTTGATATTGATAACGGCAACAGGCTATTGAAATATTCACAGAATATTTAGTTATAACTTCACTTTAAAAACAAAATAAATAAATAAAACATATATTTAAGGGGGCTTCCATAAAAAAACGTGATTTTTTGCTTGTTTTTGTTCGATAGAATATTAAGTTAATTATTATGGATTGATGTTGTCTTAATTTGCAATCAATATTTTTTAGACTTGGAGCCGTGTTCGAGTGTCCCCTTATCTGGTACGTGGCAGGGGACGCGAACTGGGATGCTCTTCGTTTAGTGCACGAGGCACCAAGCCCTGCATATAGTAGGGGACCCCACTCCACTGGTGCTCCAAGCTTACCCTTCAATGTCAAGGAACGTGCGACGCAGCTCTGGTATCAGGTCTACTCTGCACTTTGGACTCGGTGAGAATTTTTTAGCGGTACCTAGTCTTCTACTCAATGATACTACAGCCTTCTGCTGGCTAACCCACCAGCCTGTTCACAGATGTGATATGACCAAAACCACCTTGCTTTTCAACATCCTTCGGTTTTGTGAGTTTGGGTATTGTGGGAATTTTATACCAGTTATTTAAGAATGAGAATTTCATTTTACTCTGTCACGTCAGGATTTTTCTCTCAATATTCTTGTGATTATTCATCTTCTCAGCCGAAAGACCACAGCTTTATGAAAGCGCCCACAAATAAAGCGGGTTTTTGCTAATTGCTAAGTAATTTTTATAATTCGGAAAATGTTGCTGCCCGTGGTCTACAGAAAAAAGTCTACTTCCAGTATCATTAGACGCTTTTTACTACATCCTTTAGTGGTTTGTACTATTTGTCTTTAACTACAGACCTTTTGTTTCAGTAGATAGATTAGTTACCATGGAAGGATGCAGAAGTAAATTTTTTAATCTGATACCTAGCGTAATAAGCAAATAATATCTTTATAAAATTACCTATAAAACGGAATCCCTTACTGGCTTGTTATTGTCGTAACTGAAGATATATAAATAAATCTTATTCTGATATATAGCTTATTACAACTTTAGGATTGATGATGGTGACTTTACTAACTAGCAATCCGTAAGATTAATTTGACGAAGCAAGTCGAAGATGTTGAGACGCTTAGTACCCAAATGCTTACAGCTGGTTTACTACAAGAAGCTTGTACATTTGTCTTTGCATTTGCAGTTACTACACCGACTTCGTGGAACTCTCAATGTACGAGTCTATATACTCCGAACCCATGCGCTTGCGTGGAAGACCACTGCCCCCCTACGAGCTTGTGGTGACAAATGGGTCGTTGCTGCTGGTCAACTCTCATCCGCCGATGGGGCAGATACTGCCGCTGCCGATGAACGTAAAGCTGCTGGGAGGACACCACTTGGAGCCATCAAGAGCCTTGCCGAAGGTGAGGCTCTCTAATTAATAATACACTAATAACGTTCGTCCATTGTTTTTAACACTTGTGTTATGGATACTAGGGTAACGGTATACATTTATGATACATAGATATGAAATAATTTTGGAAATATATAAAACCAAACCAAATGACCCAGGTACAAATGCTCGTATTCATCACACAAACATTTGCCCCTACAGTCGAACCCAGGACGATAGGTGCGGAAGGCAGATTCACCAAACGGTGGTCGTTTTTAACGCGTCAATCCATTATTTTTGTAAAATAGCTAGAAAAAATAACATAGGTACTATACAAGAAATATATCCCCATTAGTCTACTGAATAAGTCCCGTACCCAATACTTTTTTTAATTATTGCTTATAATATCTTACGACAAAAATAATTTTAAACTATCAAGTTTTTTTTTTAATTACAGACCTAGAGTGCCAACAGTTAAATAAGTTTAAAGGAAACGTAAACAGTGATATTAATTTTGGTAGTCATTCTTTACCTTGAGTATTACCGACAACCGAGAAATTGTCATGTTTTTCACTTACAATATTAACTACATGTTTTTCCAAGAGTATTAATTGAATTAACATGACATATCCGAGGATCGAAAAGGTCAGGTAAAGAGCAAGTTATCAACATAATCGAAATACATTTTGAGGGAGGAAGTCAATGTGGGTACACTATTAATTAAGTGTGGTATTCAATTAGGAAAAAACCCAATTATGATCTATTTTCTTGACAATTTCATAAAATTAATACTGTTGGAGAAATGGTCAATCATCATCATCATCATCATCATATCAGCCGTGCGACGCCCACTGCTGGACATAGGTCTCCCCCAAGGATGGTCAATAGTTAGGAATAATTGATCAAAAACCAAAGCAATAACAATAATACTATTTTTTACATTCACACCAATTGGCCTGGCCCAAAGTAAGCACTGTAAGGCTTGTGTTATGGATACTATGGTAGAAATATATATAAAATACCCATGACTCAAGTACAAATGCTCATATTCTTCTGTACCTAATGGAGACCGAACCCAGGACCGTTCGGTGCGAAAGGTAGGATCCCTACCGTTGCACTAAACGGTCGTCATTCAACAACCGATAAGATTTTTTTGTTAGTTAAGTTTTATAACTGCTAGATTTTTCCATCTAAAGAAATTGTAACATAATTTATTGCTGAATGTTAGTAGTATTTGTTTTTACATTTTTGAATCAGATGCACATATATAGTTTTAAGTTTCCTTACGAACATATAAATAACTTTATTTTAATGATATTTTCCTCCTACTAACAAAGCATTTTGATGGATCATTATCCAAAGTTGGAATTCTCGTGACAGTGAAATGTTTATAAAAATCGTCCAGTCATTTCATGAATCTATTCTTGGTTCGTTTATTACAGTTAGAGGAATAATCGTGACCCCTATAATTCGATGATTGCTCATTCACAAGGGAATTTCCATTAATTCTAGATAAAGCGGTAAGCTTTATTTATGCAGCACGTGTACGACTCCAACGTATTTGCTATTATCTGTTCGATTCGGTATGCGTGTAATGGTCGGAATTGACGTGATGTACTGTGGAGCTAACACGTGTAAATGCACTCGGCTCAAGTGCTGGCGCCGCGATATTAGCTGTTAAACACTCTTCGGAAATGCGGCTGCAAATATAACTAATCCCCAACTAGACTGTGCCGTCATCATCCCGATATTTCCGCCGGATATAGCCTTTGCCGATCATTGGAAAGCTCTATTTAGTTCTAGAGCACATTACACATTTAAATAAAACAACTTATTTACCACAGTAAAGACACATCTTTACGCATAATTTATATTTTTTTTTGACATTTCGACTCCTTTACAGAAGCCGTGATCACAAGATGATTATGTCAATGGTCTACATATATTTTTAACTACCTTTACAATATTTTTAATTGGGCATATGCCTAATTTTAAAAATTTATATAAAACTAAATGTTTTATTTTGCAGATATAAAACGCCTTAGTCATCCTATGAAACGTCATGATTAAAACCTTGAAAAACGATTTATTTAAATTGGAAAATTTTGTTATATTTAGTTCAGCTTATTGGTGAGAAAAGCGCATGTTTATGCGATCAACGGAAATGTACGGGATTGCCAAAGATAATATTATTGTTAGGGTAATACTAGTGACGTTTAAATGTTGTAGATATGTTTTAATTCTTATGGTGCATTCACACCGCAATTAATTTTTGTCGAGCATTATTATGGAACAAGACAACATTTGGTAACGTAACATAATATTTTAAAATGATGTCACTCGAAAATAGAAGGGATCAGTTGGATATAATTTTTCTGAGTAATGTCTTAGCAAGTAGAATCAACTGTCCCACTCTACTATCACACTTCAAATTAAGAGCCCCGTATAGGATACCTCGAAAGCCCATAACACCACTCTGTCCTCCTCTTCGATACACGATCTTAGGTGCTAATTCTGCCAACCCACGTCTATCCCGAATTTTAAGCAAATATTCGGACTTAATTGACGTGTTTCAAGACTCTACCAATAGGGTACGCAAGGTGTTATACAACAGTGGCATTATTAATTACAGCTAAACGACCACTTTTGTCAAATATTGTTTATCTCTTCTTTTACTTAAAATTATAAAATTAAAATTATGAAAATACATTGAATAATGATTGGCACGTTAAGTCTGTATAATAATATTAGAAGCAAGATGTGTCTTCTTGAAAGTAGTTTATGTACGAGTACTTAGTTAAGATTAGATAATTAAGTAAGTAATGATGCATTTAGTGTATAAGATGTGAGTAGACCTAAAGAAATAAAAAATAAACATTCTTTAACTTGTTTTGCTTTTCGTTAATGTTGCTCATCGCAGTTATACGATTTGTTAAATTGACTGAATAATTGTTTTATTATAATTGAGGTAAATGAGTTAGTTGACCTGAGTTAGACAATCCTAACAATAAAACCAAGGGAGTAGAACTCACCGGAATTGGTCCGCAGCAGCTGTATTTTCATTTGTCTGTTAGGTATAACGATCGCCACAACCTGTTGCACAATCCAACACACATGAAACTGTTGTTTTCACAATATTTAAACGCTGCTCCTCGCTCACATTATCAAAAAGAACAGAACGTTTCTTGGTTTTCATAGAGAACTGTGCGACAGCACTGAAGCCGCAACACGGTTAATAAAATTGATCAACAAAATACAATACAGCTTTACAAGTGAATTGCTCGGCATATGTTCCCTGAATTTCCGCAGTCAACGGTATTGTTGTACCTTCATAAAGAAAAATTACGTGTCTAAACAGCAGATGAAGTAGTTTTAATACGCCCAAGTATTTACTTATATGAATATAAATAAAAAAAAATAAGACAATATTCAGAACAATGTATGCGACTTTGTTCTGAACCCAAGTAGCGAAAGCACTTGTGTTATGGATTTCAAACAACGACGTTACCACAACACCCAGACCCGAGCCAATGTATAAAAATTCATTTCTATACATGAACACAGCTTTAACCGATCACAGCTTGGTTAAAGCTGTGATCGAACCCGAAAAAATGAAATGATGTTAAGAATCATTCTGTAACAAATGTAATCGATTGTTATTATATGTTATAATAAAATATTACTTACTATCACACCAATTAGCTTAGTCCAAGGTAAGCACTTTAAAAGCTTGTGTTATAGATACTAGGCTAACAGATAGACATACATATATTTACATAGATAAGTAATATTTATAGAAATATATAAATACCTTAGGCTTAGGTCCAAATGCTCATATTCATCACACAAACATCTGCCCCTTCCGGGATTTGAAGCGAAGACCGTCGGTGCGAAAGGCAGGATCTCTACCGTTGCATCAAACGGTCGTCAAGTATTTTATGTCAGTAAACGTCATATTATAAATCATACATTATTTTCTTTAATATACACTAATATACACCATTAGTAGTGCTAATCTCAAGTGGTCCTTCGAGCCGGATATGAACCAGTGAGCAATGGATCGGTCTTCGTGATTCATATTTCGGAAAATTAAGTCTTAAGATTTGTTTTGTTTGCATTTTCAATGCTTTCTTATATGATAAATTTTAATAGAAAAATACCAGAAAAATCGACCTTTCTTTGCTTTTCCTACCTGTCGCACTAAGCACTTTTCAACATCTTTTATGATGCGCATAGCAAATGAGTAGAACTCCCTCCCTGCGCCTGTATTTCCGAGTTCTTATAACCAGTCTGTCTTTAAATCCAGGGTGATAAGGCACCTTCTGGATTAGCTCGTTCCATCATGACCCTGTCTTGGCCCCCGGGCTTGATTGGGATCAAAAGTGAATTCATAAAAAAATATAAAAAATCTTATTCTCAACTAATTTTTATTGATAGTTGCCCCAACACATAGAAACGTTGGTCCACATAAAATAGCTTCGGTGTGGATGCACCTTTATGGTAAAGGCATAGATGTATCAAGAGATTAGTAGCATTGTAATAAAGCTATCATTTCCTCTTCAGAAACTTCAAGCCTTCTTGGATGATGTTAAGCATGGAGTGATACTCATGGACCTAGGCACGCACGTCAGAAGTGCCGATATTCCGAAGCATGTGAGGAATCGGTTGTTAGAAATGTTTGAACAATTGGAGCTTGAAGTCCTGTGGCGACTGGATGAACAGCCTCCACACAGACCTGGCAACGTCCACGTATTGGAACGTGTACCTACGTTGGGAATATTATGTGAGTATGCTTAGCTGCTTGGTGGAAGTGAAGCTGAATATCTTGCATATTCTGGAAAATTTGGTGGAGATGTGGAATAAATTACTGTAATAGAAAAAAAATCGACACGGCTCACAAGTGGATGTTCGGTCCAATGCTTTTCCAATTTAGTTGTCATTTAATTTATTTGGGAACCGAGTCGCTGCTTTCTAATATTTTTCTATTAAAATAATGTATCATATAAGAATCTCGAATACGAGAGGACGTTCCTCTCATTGATGAGATAACACTGGCCTACAGCGTATAAAAGTAGAAAGATACTGGAAGATTTCAACGGTTGTTAGTTAACAGGACCAGCCACCTTAAAAATATACAGCTGTTAGCTTGTGGTCTTTATTGATTGAAAATGGAAATAATTTTATTCAAATGCCTAAAAATAAGTTGGCTTTACCACCACCCATTCAGAATGTCTTTTAACAACAAGAAGAATGGGCGTAAGAAACTAGTCAGCTTTATTACAATTAAAGTAGTGTTATGGTTTCATTTAATTGTTGATTACAACAAAGTCATCAAGTATTTGTTTTAAGTAGGTATCCTTAAACATTGCAACAGGGAATATCCGACAAATTTAAGAAAACTTCGTAACTTCTGCTTGGATTAATATGTCGTCACAGCTTGGTAATCCTGTACGGAATTTGAACCACTCACATGATGCTCACAAAATACTGGGAGACGCAGTACTTGAAAAATACTTTCTTTGTTCTCTCATTCAGGTCATCCAAATACCACGATGTTCGTCACTGATGGCAGTTCCTCCTCCCTGATAGAAGCGGTGCATTGTGGAGTACCAGTGGTGGCTGTCCCATTCACTGGAGAGCAGTTTCTGAACGTAGACTTGGCCGTGGCTCGCGGTTTCGCTCACAGAGTTGACTTCACCCATCACTTCGCGTGGAAATTGCAGGAAGCGATCAGTGACATACTTATTAATAGCAGGTACGATCGCGGATTTTAAATATAGGTCCAATGAAGACGTAAGCATACCTTTGAAACTTGATAAATTTGCAATGAAATAGTCTTAGTTTTTTCGGAGAGTGCGCAGCAGAATTGCACAACCTTGTTCCGCCGTCCCCAGTTTTCATCAGACAACCAGACTTACAAATAGGCGCCACCGTTATATGGTTGATATACCGAACGGTCGCCTAAGCCTTTAAGCGGAAAATAGAAAATGAGAGCTATATAGTATAGAATATATAAACATAAAATGTCATATTTACCTTTCGTTCGACCCCAAAATTGGAAAATCATACTTCTACAATAGTGTTTTATTTGTTGATCTTTTTTTAAATTAAATACGTTGGATTGGCGAATAATGCATTTATCATCCAGTGCATTCGCAGCAGTGGCAGAAAAATCTGTTTTTTGAATCCAATTTTCAGATGAATGAGAAAACATTTTAAATATGTTTTTTCTATGTTATGAAATTTAGAATTTTGACAAAGTTTCTTTTATAATAACATTTGAATATAAAATCTTCGCTCACAAGTTAATAATTTGTCTGTGGCAGGCGAATCGTAACCTGAGAGCCACGTCGATATTTTTAACCCTTTATCATACAAGATATCATTGAAAATACATTATATAAAGTTACTTTTATTAAATTTGCAATCGGTAAGAACAAAGACAATTAAGTTCTAACTTCAGAAATATTACTAATATATGCGGGCGAAGATTTAAGCGTTCGACCTATAAATGAGACTTGGGGACGTATTAATTAAAAAAACACAATCAGATGTTACACCATAAGATAGAGATTATTATACATAAAATGTCATTTATATATCTCTATAAATATTATATATTATATGTATGTCTATCTGTTACCCTAGTATCCATAACATAACCCTTAAATTGCTTACTTTGGGCTATGCTAAATGGTAAGAAATATTATTACTATATTATTAGAGTTTTTCATTGCTGACCACCTTACACTTCCCTGTCACTTTTTACCAGCTCTTAAAATTTCATTCGTATTAACTAATTACGTGTAATGATTTTTGTGTCTTTTTATACATACTCTTTGGCGTTGTGTTCAAAATAAAACATAGTTTGGGAAGTTGCAATGACTTAATTATAGGTTTTTCTTTCGTGATCAGCATTTCCCTTGTCCCAGATATTACACGGATTACTACAGCGCTGAAAAGAGATTGACATTTTTCATCACCCATCTTTGAAAATAGCCACATACTTCATTAGTTGCGGTGTATATCAGCCGCTCGATGACAGAGTATAAAATAAATAAAATCGGATTCGGCCGTCGCTTTTCACATGTTTATTTATCAAGTCGACGACGAACATAGAGCTTATTAATTTTTCCCGAGAATTTCCTAATTAATTGGGCTCGAACTCTTTTCGTTGGAATAAAATCATTCAGAAAATTTCAACTGGTCAATTTTATTTCGAGATCTGGAAAATTGTGAAATACAAAAACGTTACTATGCTCGTAAATTCAGCTGCAGGTTATTAGATATATTTTGAAAATTAATCTAAATTCAATTTATTTGTGACAGCGGTATTCAGCGGGAATAATTTTAACAATGACTTTACATTATTATATGATTTTAGCTATTTCAACATTAAACTACGAGATTTTTACATCGACATAAGTTAGTAGTAGAAAAAACTCAATTTTTCTCAATAGAACAGCTTAAAGAACACCCGATTGACACTTAAAAAAAGATTTTCTTTATAGCAATAATTTTAATATTGACGTATTGAAGATATCTACATAGAAAGAAATCTAAGTGTGAGGTTAAATAATAAAAATTACAACCTTCATATTGATAACATATCACAATTTTGTGATCCGTACAGCTAAAGAATGGAACTCTTTGCTTGAGTCTGTGTTTTACATATCATTTAGGAGTCTTCAAGTTACGAGTGAATAAGTATCTTCTAGGCAGGCGCGATACGTCCTAGATTGCATCATCGCTTACCATCAGGCGAGAAAGCGGTCAAGGGCTCACACGATAAAAAAAATAAAAGCATCTTTCATACTCTAGGATCAATCCGTTTCAGCCAAATCAGTACAGCTGAACATCAAGTTGCTATTTGAATTCCGTCACACTAAGTCGCTTCCCATATTCAAATAAAGGCTCCATGAATATATCGTGGCATAGTCCAGTCTGCAACATGCGTTTCCATTTAAATATTTATTTAATCTGCTGTATGTGTATGTATGTGTATGTATGTTTATTTATGTTATTGTTATGGTTCTCTTTCTTTTTTTATTTTGCTGGCATACTATCTCTTATTTTTATATAGTTTTTCTATACAGCAAAGATAATCTGGAAAAGATCGCTTCTGTCGATAAGATTGGCTTTGCTTGTCACAAGAACAGTATGTGAGAATTTATCTATCTATATTTATACCATGACGGAGAAAAATGGAGAGCAGGTTTTTTAAGTTTGTTGATATGTATCTCCGGAAGTAATTAACCCATTTGAAGAATTCACTCATCATTTGAAAAATACTTATATAAATCCAAATAAGCATTAACTGTATGTTTATTAAATAAATATAATTAAATAAGTCTCCTTTGTTCACAGTTATAGTCACCGAGCTAAAGAAGCTTCCAGGATATTTCGACTCCGATCCCAACCCGCTGCAGCCGAGCTGCTCCACTGGGTAGACTTCACCATCGCTGTTGGAGCCGAGCACCTGCGCTCGCCGGCACTCCAACTATCCATCATAGAGAGGCTGTACCTGGATATTTGGCTGCTAGCAGGAATGGCCCTTTGGTTTTTGACTAAGGTGGTCAAAGTTATAAGGGTCCACATGAGAGATGATGATTTTGAAAAGAAAGATAATTAAACTTTACAAATTGTCGTGAGGCCTTTTTGTTCTTTTTTTATTTTATTTTGGATGGGTTCGCTCTTGATCCCAATGAAGCCCGGGGGCCAAGATAGAATCCACGAAACAAACTAAACCAGAAGGTGCCTATTCACCCTATCTTTACGGACGGGTTTTAAGTACTCAGAAATACAGACGCAGGGAGGGAATTCCACTCCTTTACTGTGCGCATTATAAATGATGTTAAGAAGTGTTTGGTGCGACAGGAAGGAATAGCAACCAAGGATGGTAGGTAGTAGGTAGGTGTTATAAAACTTGCTGACCAATGTTTGCATTTTATCTGGTATAGTCTTTTTTTTTAAGTGTAGTTTACGTTACATGACCTATATTTTGAGGAGCTCGATGGCGCAGGTGGTTAGCGCAGTGGAAGTTAAAGAACTTTCGCAATGGTCGGTAACGACCAACGGGATGGGTGACCTAAAACTTATTATCTTGAACTTCGTATATCGGAAGGCACGTTAAGCCGTTGGTTTCGGCTGCATCTGCAGTCGTTAGCAACTGCCAATCTGCACAAGGCCCGCGTGGTGGGTCATAGCCCAATCTCTCTATTCCAACCACATGGAAGGCTTCTGTCCCAGCAGGGGGACATTAATACACTGATAATGACGGTACATCTACAATAAGAGAGACTACGAGTATTTTCTACTGTATTTTCTCTCATAAGAAGTTCTCTACCGATGCAGACACAAAAAGCTTGAACCATAGACTTTCATTATCCTAACTACTAATGACGAGTGAATAAGTATCTTCTAGGCAAGTGCGTCACATCCCAGATCGCATCGTCGCTTACCATCAGGCGAGATAGTGGTCAATCGCTTACCTTTATACGACTAAAAAAATATGCCAAACAATGGACCTGGCACCCTCCATTGAATGTTTGGAATTTCGTCTCATTTTAATGAAAGCGTAGTTTTATAATAAGTTTGACAATGAAGGGGAGTTGACAAGAAAACAGTAAATATTTTTTTACCAAAACTCTTTAGAATGATCTTAAAGTTAATAGTATAAGGTATATTTTATAAGACACTATATTATTATCTTGTGTTCGAAAGCTTTTAAAGTAATAGTTGAGGCACTTATATTTTATTTCCTTTTTAATTCTACTGTGGTTTAGTAATATCCGCGAGGCCGTTAGGTTTAACTGCTGTTTGAGCTATAACCATCTTAATGGCCGCATTGAAGGCGAATGGGTAGTAGCCGGAACCACTATTCCAGATGTGAACGTGTAAATATTTTTGAGTTTAATTCTGATATTATTCCAGATTGTGCTATGGATATTAGGGTACAGGATCAACATACGTATATGATACATAGATATTTAATGATTATAGAAATATATAAATACCAATGACTCACATACAAATGCTCGAATTCATCACACATTTGCCTCTTTCGGTACTTGAACCCAGGACCGTCGGTGGGAAAGGCAGGATTACTACCGTTACAACAAAATTGTTTATTTTTTTATTTAGAATGGGATCGCTCTTAATCCCAATCAAGGCTGGGGGCCAAGATAGAATCCACGACAGAACGAGCTAACCCAGAAGGTGCCTATTCACTCTGGCTCTGAAAACGGACGGGTTATGAGTACTCGGAAATACAGAGGCAGGGAGGGAGTTTCCTGTAATGCCAAACTAGATGCAGTAGATACGCGTGTGTTGAGATAATGAGAAAACACAGTTTAGCATTACAATTAATAAAGTTTATTTAACCCAGATAAACATTTTTGTACTTTCACAATAAAACCAATAATGACAGTATCCATATTTTCACTTTGACGGCTGTCTCATAGTATTCTATATTGAAACATTGACAGACAGACACCATGCCCGTAATGTATCCGACCTAATTATATAATGAAGTAACTTTGTATTTGTAACCTCAACACGCCCCTACAAAAACAGAGTAAATAGTAACTAATAACAAATAAAGTAATAGTAAGTAGTAACAACGCCCCTTTAAATACAAGGTGGAAAGTCATAGAGATTCAATTAAACTACATTATTATGTACAGGTCGTAATCATAAATAATAGGTAACATTGCTAACATCTTTTAAGCCCTAATCCATTTATACATTTGTAATGTTTGAGCCGAGGTAATGGCTTAGTCAATACATCAGCTAACATATCGTTGGTAGGTATATGTCCCAAATGTATATACTTATTTTCTTTTAGAATTCCCCGTATAAAATGATATTTTATATCGATATGCTTGCTCCTAGCATGTAACACCGGGTCCTTCGCTAAGAAAATTGCAGATCTACTATCGGCATTAAGTGAAATAGAAGCATACCTTTGAAATCCTATCTCTGTCAATAAGCTCTGTAGGTAAAGACCTTCCTTCATTGCTTCTGCTAGACTGACATACTCCGCTTCACAACTGGATGTAGCAACAGTTCTTTGTTTTCGTGAGCACCAGGATATACAGGCGCCAGCTAAAATGAATGCATAGCCTGAGAATGATCGCCTATCTACTTCACAACCTCCCCAATCGGCATCGCAATATCCCTCTATCGACTTACCATTCGCTTTATAAACAAGTCCATAATTTACAGTACCTCTAAGGTATCGCAGAATACGCTTCGCTGCCTTCCAATGCTTAGGTTCTGGTTTATTAGAGAATTGAGCTAATTTTGTTACAGAATTAGTAATATCTGGCCGCGTAGCTACACTTAAATACATAAGTGAACCAATCAATTCACGATATGGCCATTTCTCCCCTGTAATATTTTCGATTTCGAGACAGTTATTTAAAGAATTTGTTTCCATCGGAGTACAACATTTATTACAATTACTCATTCCATATTTTATCAATAAATCTTTTATATACTTTTCTTGTGACAAAACTATGGCATTGTCATCTGTCTTGCATATGTCAATGCCTAGAAAATATTTAGCTTGACCATAGTCTTTTAGAGAGAACTCTTTACTCAATTCAGCTTTAAATCGGCTTATACGATCTGCCTTTTGAGAGGCCACTAAAATATCATCTACAAAAACTAGTACAAAAAGATGCTCATTGTCTTGCTGTCTGACGTATAAGCATGCTTCATTTAAACTTTGAGACAGTCCCATATTTTTAAGTTTTTCATCTAACCTCTTATTCCATTGCCGGCCGGCCTGCTTCAATCCATATAGGGACCTCTTTAGTAAGCACGTATCGCCACCGCTTCTTATACTCTCCAGCATAGACTTTGCTCGCTTAACAACATTTACATCCTCGTCTTTGTTATGTATTAATTTTAAGAGACATTCTTTTAATAATTTGGGAGTTTCCATATATATCTCTTCATCTAAAGTTCCGTTTAAATAAGCCGTATTGATATCTAACTGGTGAATTTCTAAATTTAACTCTACAGCAAGAGCCATTAATAGTCTTACAGAATCAAGTCTCGCTACAGGTGCAAATGTTTGATCATAATCAATTCCATGGCGTTGGCTAAATCCTTGCGCAACAAGACGTGCCTTCTTCTTAAGCGATTTGTCTATGTCCACTTTTGTAGTTAAAACATATCTACAACCTACTACATTCTTATCTTCTGGTCTTTTTACAACCATCCATGTGTCCTTTTCTACAAGACTTTTTATTTCTGCTAGAATTGCTTCCTCCCATCCTATACGTTCATCACTTTGTAGAGCATCCTTCAAAGATATCTCTGCCATTCCTATAATTTCTCTAGAATTCAAATCTTCTACAGCATCTTCGACACCCACATCATCTTCTACAGCATCTTCGACAACCACATCATCGAGATTACTTCCCTCTGTCAGGGTCTCATCATTCCCAATGATATATTGTTGAGATGCTGAATCTGTCTCCTCTACAGTTCTGTAACTTTTTCTTGGTCTTCCAACTCTACCGGTTCGCATAATTTTTGGTCTTCCACTTCCCCTTTTACAGGTTACTTCTACAGCCCTACTTTGTTCTCTCGGCTCTTCTAGTTGTGAATCAACACCAATAGTTTCATTCATTTCATTATTTCTACACACTTCATCATTAAGTTCATAATTCACCCCTGATTGTAGATCATCAGGTTCTCTTGAGAATGAAAAATCTATAAATATTTTATTATTTTCATTTGACGAATCGTCCTTATCCATAGCTATGTCAGTCTTTGACTTGACGATGTTACTGAATCTAACATCTCTAGAAATCGTAAACATTCTTTTCTCCGGTATCCATATCCTAAAACCTTTATTTGTTTTCGAATATCCGACGAATACGCCCTCAATACCACGAGCATCAAATTTATCTTTGTTCGGATTCTTATTTAAAATATATACATGTGAACCAAATTTTTGTAAATAATGAATTTTTCACATCTCTTCTATACCACTTTTCGTAAGGAATATCTCCTCCCAAACTATTACTAGGGCATCGGTTTCTAATGTAGCATGCCGTATCAATCGCTTCTGCCCAAAAACTTTCAGATAAATCACAACTTAACAGCATGCACCTAGCCATTTCAACCAAAGTCCTGTTCATTCTCTACGCTATTCCATTTTGTTGCGGAGTACGAGGAACAGTTAATCTTCTCGAAATACCTTCCTCTTGTAGAAATTTGTCAAATTCAGCGTTACAATACTCCCCACCATTATCAGACTGAAAATATTTAATTTTAAATCCAAACAAATTTTCAGCATATCTTTTATAAATCTTAAATGCTTCTAATGCCATAGCTTTTGTTTTCAGAAAATAAACTTCGCACCACCTAGTACAGTCGTCTATAAATGTGATAAAATATCTTGCACCTGATTTGGACTCACATTTCATAGGTCCAACTATGTCAGAATAGACCACACGTAGTTTTTCATCACACGGTCCATTTGACTTATCAAACGGCAGTGCAGACATTTTACCTTGAGCACAAATACTACAATTACGCAATGCATTTATATCATTTACTGATATTTTTTTACCTAAGTACTTTAATAATCGCGCAACATGTTTACCATTCAGATGCCCCAAGCGTTCATGCCAAGAGAATAAATCAGCATTACAGTCAGTTACAGTATTTGATGAACCAGCATATTCTTGTAGGCAATATAAGTCGCCTTGGCGATAAGCTGCCAAAACAGTTTCTCCGTCATGATTAGTAACACGAGCAATATTTTGTGTAAAATGTACATTATAGCCAGAATCAGTAATTTTTGAAACAGAAATCAAATTTGCTCTTAACTCTGGCACAAAAAGAGTGTTTTTAAAATCTACTAAATTTACAGAACGTTCACCTAAAGCCGATAGTCTCACTACACCCTTACCTAGGACATCCGTGCTCATATTAGTGGCAAGATTAATTTTACCTTCAGTGACCTCAAGAGTATTACCAAATTTTCGTGCATCATTACACAAGTGGGACGTACACCCGGAATCCAACACCCATTGTTGTTTTAAAACACTCATTGTATTATTAGGTCGTGAACCTGGAACATTTAAACATATTAAACCTTTATTATCAACCTTATATATATTTTCTACATTATTACTACAATCCGGCTTAGAATATTTCATTTGACATTCAGGTGCCTTGTGCCCCGGTTGATTACAACGATAACAAATCAATACTCTCCTACTATAATATCTTCGTCCCGTTTCATTCGCATTATTACTATATCTCATATTATGAAATTCATTTCGCCCGCTATATTGTCTATTTGAATCCACATTTGACGATGATAGCTTCTTATTTCGAAAGGTGTTTAATGCACCATTAGACTGCACAGTATTGTTTGATTTTCTAGACTCATATTCTTCCAATATTTTTATCTTCAATATCTCTGGATTTGGAAGTTCGTCTCTACTTTCGATAGCACAGCGAAAATTGTCATAGCTCTCTGGCAAGCTATATAAAAGCATAATTGATAAAAGATCTTCATGAATCTTAACATCCATAGCCTCTAACTTGTCAACAGTATCGAAGAAAATACCAATGTCGTCGCGCATATCATTAGTTCCAGAATCGCCTACTTTATGTGTCAAAAGCCTTTTTAATAGTGTAGCTTTCTTTGCCGGTCCACGTGAAGCATAAACAGACTGCAACCTTATACCCATACTTCGTTTGATGTAGTACATCCTCTGATATGTCGAAGCTCGGAAGGACTAATAGATAGAATTAAATCCGCCCTTGCCTTTGCATCTGCTTCTTCCCACTTTGTCAATGCTTCAACCTGTGATGCATCCGGCTTTGGTGCTTTTCCACTCACAAACTTCCAAACATCATTTTTTATCAAAATAGCCTCTGCCTGAATTTTCCAACTATCAAAATTATCTTTCATCAAAGGCTGAATTCTTATAGAGGAACTCATGTTTTCTAAATCCCTATAGTAGCACTTATCTTTATATTTATTCTTTTTATCACTTTACTTACGCGAGCTTCTTGTGACTACTATATTTTTCTATCTCAAGCCCTGGGCCCATAACCATTGTAATGCCAAACTAGATGCAGTAGATACGCGTGTGTTGAGATAATGAGAAAACACAGTTTAGCATTACAATTAATAAAGTTTATTTAACCCAGATAAACATTTTTGTACTTTCACAATAAAACCAATAATGACAGTATCCATATTTTCACTTTGACGGCTGTCTCATAGAATTCTATATTGAAACATTGACAGACAGACACCATGCCCGTAATGTATCCGACCTAATTATATAATGAAGTAACTTTGTATTTGTAACCTCAACATTTCCTTCCTTTACTTTAGGCATTATGAAAGATGTTGAGATGCGCTTGGGCAGGTAAAAATAGCAACCAAGAAAGGGTGGTAGCCCGTAATGCGTCTGGATATCCGATTGTAAATGGGAGATGGCGGTATAAGCACCTGCAGCTCCTGAGCACACTCTCCAAAGTACATACTGTAAAAGACCGACAGACAAGCAACTTTATGGCGGCTAATGTGTGAAGCTTGCTCTTCGGAAGTCGGGGTACGCCTCTTCTCTGTAATACAGACATACATATAATACTCCTTTCTCCGATAGGGGTAGAGAGATATCACAGATCTACGATCCTAACATAAATTTCTCGCTTCTTCAACTCTGATTTCTTTTCATACAATTTCATTGGTTGAGGGTGTTTTTAACTTGGCCTTCTTTCAGGTCATCTTATTTATCGTCCCTGCAAATTCACGTTGATCTTCCTTTACCGATTTGTCCGTGCACAATAGCTTCATAAACTTGTTGATTTCTTATCGTTTATCTTACACGGCTAAACCGTTTAAGCATCCCTTTTTACCCGACTGCGCTAATGGGAAGGTTATGTTTTTCGAGAGTATGTATAATAGTTTGGCACGCTCTACGGCCTGGTCGGCTCGATGAATTTTAGCTTGAGAGCTTGAGAGGTTTCGTATTCGTATTTACTGTGAGAGTGATACTGGGTATATTGAAATAATAAAAAAACAAAATGGCGGATTTTTGACGCCATATTCAAATGTTTGGCAAGCTTTGCAGCCTGAACGGCTCAACTTATTCAATCAAAAAACTAAAAAAAAAGTAATTTTAAAAACTAAAACACCCGACTGCGTTTCTGTGTAATTTGGAAATGAAGAAATCCTAAAACAAGAAGAAAAATTGTAGCAGTTGAGACCCATTCTAGAAATGGAGGGTCAGTGAATTAAGAGCACATACCTACATTACATTGCAGATTACTCTAATCTACTGACTAGACGGCTGACTCGATTGCTACAATTTTTCTTCTTGTGTTAGAGTTTTTAATTTTTTCAAATAACCGTTTTTTTCTATAAGCGTTTTATCTTATTCCACACCACATCGCTGTCTTATCACATTATACCTTATTCATTTTAATCCAGTTATACTTCTTAAAGCACTCATTAATGCTGCATTAATAATTAATCAGAGCTTATATCAACGTTTAATATTTTTTCTACGTAAGCTGACCTTTATATAGAAAGAAAACAGTTTAATTTGTGAACGCGGAAGTTCCTCTTTAAAGCATGTCCTCATCTTGTCGACGGTAGATTTATATCGATACTGATCGATATATAGCAGACGTCTCAGACGATAGTGTAGTGAACTTGACCTGCCTACCAATAGGCCGCCTCCGACTATAGCTCGCGACCACAGACTCGAGTTTGTACAGAACACTAACTTTTTAATACCCTTTCAGTTGATTACCTACGTTTAGGTCAATTTGCAATATTCTTGCAATGGGATTTTAACGGGATTTACTAATACAAAAATTACATTTTGAGGGTTCATGCTTTTATACTAAGTTTAAAGTAAAAATACTTTAGAATAAGAAAACTGATGCTTATTAATTTTATACACTTAAGGAACATAAGCCCAAAAAGTGGGAATAATATCGGATAAGAATATAAACATTTAAAAGTAAGAGTAATTTTTAGATTTTCATAGTAAAGAAAATTATTTTTATATTTAAAAATTCATTTTAAATTAACATAATGACTCGTTTTTAAAGATAATTATCAGTTAGTAAGGCAAATAAACAATTTCTTGTATCTTAAATTCAACGGCATTTCAAAGTAATGTCTATTTGATCACGACCTGTCGGGATCGCATTCTTTCGTTGGTCGGACTATAGTAATTGCAAAGCATATCGACCGACGGCGAAGTGCCAATACCTCCTAACTGAAATTCATCGAGAAATTAACTTTTTGGTTATTTTGAATTAAAATTCGTTATTTGCATGTTTTAATGAAATTTTCTAAGCGTATTTTCAGTTGCAAGCGCATCATGTCAAAAAATAAATAAACAAATTTTTTAACCAATTTTTAACTTGTCAAGAAATTAAACGTTTTTTTTAGCTTGTGTATTATTTTGAATTTAGCAGTTAGGTGTTATTGGCACTTCGCTGTCGATATTGACTGTTATTTAAAAAAATATATATCTGTACCACTCAGTAGGTGGTGTGCGTCATTCGGAAGGTCAGTTTGATCTGTCGTATCTGTTGCGCTGGGCGCAATCTTGGGCGTCTACAAATAAATCGTCTGTCGCCGCCATTTAAGAAGTTAACAGGCATAATTCGCTTGTAAATCACAATTCACCTCATAAACGGTTCGGGCGAATTCTGCCGTTTTGTCGTCGAGTATGAGACAACATTTGCCATATGATAGGTAGTTGATTTTGAAGTGACCTTCTTAAGCATCTTTGTGATATGAAAGTGGATGAAACGAAAAAGCGACAATAAAAAGAGACGGACATAAATTCATAACATTTAACGTAGGAGAAAATGAGACAGGAAGCAATATTAACGTGTGTTAATTCGTGTTTGTGAGCGCATACGTAGTACAAAGCTTGAGAGAAGGCATCACAACAACCGTGGTTGATCATGGATCATGTTCCGTTGACCATCTTGAACTTTGCGGTATGTAATTGTCACCAACTTTCAATTTTGGCTCTTTCATAAAAAGCAAGGCTCAATTAGCTTCAAAAACACTTCTGAGAAGGTACTTCAGCCCGGAATAGTTGCTCATCTTTTATCAAGCGTAAGTTTGATCGTTTATGGACGGAACTTATCTCTACTCTCATCTTTGGGACGGTACCGCCCATTATCAGCTCCAGACGTTTGAGTCCATTGACAGAAGGGCCTAGAGGCTTATCGGCAATGACGATCTTCTGGGTTAGTTCGTTCCATCGTGGATTCTGTCTTGACCCCCGGGCTTGATTGGGATTAAGAGCTAACCCATCTTAAATAAAAAAAAAATTGTAATATGCACCGCTAAGGAATGGAACTCTTTGCCTGAATCTGTGTTTCCTGACAAATACATTTTAGGGGTCTTCAAGTCACGAGTGAATCGCTTGTCGCATTGTCGCTTACCATCGGGCGAGATATTCTATGAATATCAAATTTATTGTTAGTTATATTTGTACATACCAATTGTGCTAAGAAAACTGTTTAAAACAAGCTGTTGAATGAAGTACATATATTTACAAATTCATTAAAAAGTAGGTACGCTGTTATTTTTATTTTATATGTTTAAAATAAATAATTATAAAAGAAATTTACGTATATAAGTAATAGTTTTATTAATTGTAAAAACGAGGGTATAAGCATTTTTTTCTCGGTACTTTGTAATAGATGATAGCATCGGACACAATTTTACATATTTATTGTTATATTACATATATATCGTTGTTTGTTTCGAAAATTTATATTTAAGAATAACTTTATATGATTATTTGTTACCTTAATAAATAAATGAAAAATCACACCACTTTATATGTGCAAGAGAAACTTGTTCATAATATCGGAATAGCTATCAGCCGCCGGCTGCGTCGGCGCAGCATTAGTCGATACCATCATAAAAGCAATTGCAGGGCGAATGGACTCGGATCGTAAATAACGTTTAAATCGAGATTTCGATGCCGACCGCCTGCATTAACTTAGATACGAGAGAAATCAGGTGAAATTTATTTTTCTCACTTTGAGGCAATAAAGTATTCTAGTATCGTAGGTATAATAAAGATTCGGATTAGAGACGGCGCTTTGTCCGATGTTACTTACATCAATTTTCGACATTTTTTTTCTCGTCCTGTCCCGTTCCGTCCGTGTTTATCGGTATTTTGTTGCTGCATTTTTGCATGCAACGATGTCGAGAAATGGTATTCCTTCGAGACGAACGAGAAAAAAACACGTCACGTATGCTGAGACCTTTAGATGAAGATCGGTCGCCCCTGTCAGAATTTCTTTCGCCATTTGAATAAGAATACTTTATTACGAATTTTGCGTATAATTTATTTCATATTTAAGCATGACGTTTCGACTTCTTTAACAAGATAACTATGACAATGGTCGTCAAATATTTTCAATTTTAATCTCGCACGTTTCTAACTGTTGAAATTTTTATATAATCAAACTGTTTTATTTTGCATTCATTTAGTTATTAAATTGTCACTACGATTACATTGTACACTACTGAGTCTACTACCAGTTCGGAAATTGGGTAACCCTTCCGAGAAGAGCTGACGGAAGAATTATTAGCAAATAATAAAAGTAAGATGGAGGTCGGTTCGCCCTGCCCGAGTTTCTTTCGCCAGTACTTCTCGGAAGGGCCTCCCAATTTCCGAACTGATGATACTATACCGGAGATACTATAAAATGAAACAATTTTGCACGTGCCTGATTAGTAGTAGCTCATGTACGACGACCATTACCTACCTTAGTGATCCTGTGATCATCACGTCTTCTGTAAAACGTCAGGATTAAATATAAAATATGCGCAAAAAAACCCTAAATAAATTGTTTTTTTTATGGGTTCGCTCTTGATCTCAATCAAACCCTGGGGCCAAGACAGAATCCACAATGGTACGAGCTAACCCAGAAGGTACCTATTCACCCAGGCTCTGCAAGCGGACGGGTTATAAATACTCGGAAATACAAACGCAGGGAGGGTGTTCCACTACTTTGCTGTGCGCATTATGAAAGATGTTGAGAAGCGGTTGTTGCAACAGGTAGGAATAGCAACCAAGAAAGGGTGGTAGCCTGCAGTGCGTCTGGATGTCCGATGGAAAAAGGAGATGCGGTATGAGCATATGCAGTTCCTGAGCATACACGTCTTGGCATCTCAGTGGTCAGAGCACTCGCTCGGACAGCGAAAGGTCGTAGGCTCGAACCCATCTGATGGCTCGGAGGCGTAGTTTGTTTTTTACATGGGTATGTTATATCTTATAGAAATATGGCATTGTGAATGTAAAAAAAAAATAATAAAACGTGACTTTTCCATATCACATCTTAACAAATTTTAGTTGTTGCCTCGTTTTTTAACAGAAGACTTCCTTCGTCTACCTGCATCTCATCAACAGACATATAGGTTTCTTTCTAGTGCAGTATATGAAGGTAAGTACCGTTACCTACAGAAGGATGGGTATAGCCGTGACGAAAAACATTTAAAAAAAGAGTTGTTGCTAAATAATTTTGTTTTACAAAATATAACTGGGGATACATCATTAGAAAAGAAGGAGACAGCTACGTTATTTTTTTTTTTATTTATCCATCACCAACACACTCATCGGATCTAACTGTGAATCTAAACCATCTATGTAAACCCACACGAACACATATTTTTTTATCGAAATCGCTCTAGACGTTAGGAGGAGTTCTGTAAATGCATAGGTTTAGAATAATGATATTGTGACGTATTAATAAAGTGCAAGCGACACACGCCCGTACGCACGGCCTACAGCGGTAGAGGGGCATTGCTCGCTCGACCGTCGGCCGGTGCGGACGTGCGTGTGCTGCTTGGTGAAACTACTGACTGCTTTCATTTAATGGATACCCTGACAATAATCGAGGACACCACACGTGGCGACGAGCCTTCAAGTAAGTGGTATATAGAAAAATTAGCTCGTTAAAATCAAATTAAAGGAGGGAGATAACGAACCCATCTGCAAAAAAGGGTGTCTCATAGTATTGAGACAAACAAAAAAAAGTTAAATAGTTTATCCACTTGATTCTAAGAAGAGTTGATAAATCATTGATGATTATAGCAATGTAAATATCAACTTGAATAACGGCAGTGTTAATTGCAATTCTAAAGAACTTGTGTAATTATTGATAACTATTTTATTTTAAGAAAAGAAAATATATGAAGTCATCCTATTTTGCTATAAAGAAAATCTTTATAAACCTTGTAATAAGCACTCGATTGAATAATGTATGTGTTGAGATTATTATTACCTTCACGGTTATTTCTGCCATGTTATTCTAGTAATGAATGTCTTGTTCTTGCTTTTAATAATTCTGGCTTGTGCTACCTACCCACACCAAACCTAATCTTACTTACGATTTAAATCGATCGAGATTTTAATTCAGTTAATAGTAACCCTGTACGGGTTAAATATTACATTGCATTACACGGGTTAAATAAAACATACTATGATACTAAATTTTTAAGTAGTTTCTTATATTCCTGAAACAACGATTTGAATTTCAATGGTTATTACGTCAAAACTTATATAAAGGTTATACAGACAAGTGGATATACTACAATACATTAATTTGAAAAGACATGTACCAAGGGGTACAAGAATATATTGCCAAGGTGCAACAATAGTGCCAAGGTGCACAAAGGTGTGATTTTGCCAAGGTGCAACAATGGTAACAAGGTGCACAAAGGTGTGATTTTGCCAAAGTGCAACAATGGTAACAAGGTGCACAAAGGTGTGACTTTGCTAAGGGGCATCGATTTAGAATTAAATCGTTGTAAAGACATTCAAACATATCCTACGATAACTATCTCGTCTTTTATAGTGATATTAAAAGACATTAGTATTTTACACTTATGACTGAAATAAACAAATAATATTTTCGGAATTTTACGTAATGTTATTTCTGAATTTGATATTCATTGGATAATAGGTTAGGTTAGTAATATTATACATGTTGAAGCATTCGATTATTTCAATTAGATTAAATTAAACTCTAGAGGTTACGCCTAAAATAATGTTTGTCAGTAAGGATTTGTGTACAAGGTCCGATATTATCAAATGGAAAAGGTCAGGTTAGTACCTGGGTGAAATCCTAGATGGCGTGACCTTAAAGAGGCGTTGCAAGTTGGCAACACTAAACCTTTCTAAGATGACTTGAGAAGCACAGACTGTCAGCGTGCTATAAGTGTAAACGATTAGTTAGAATACAATAAGCGAAAAACGGTTAGCTTATAGTGACCGTTAGCACGCTATAAGGGTATAACTTTTACTTCATAGCTTATATCGAGCGAGAACGTTACTTTTCGTTGGACCACCACGCAGGGAGGTTATCACGCCGTCTCGGGGATCACCACGTTTTTCATCCATTGAAATCTCGTACATCATTTGCGATTTTATACTGCAAGTGGTTTTTAATAATAAAGAAGTCTATCCTACATCCATACACGTTATTATTTTAAAGACCGCTGCAACTCTTTTTGGATAATAAAGAGCATTCTGATGACCGGCGTGAGGCCTCGCCGTCATATACCTATGTAAAAAAATATTGTATACTCGTTAAAAGTTATATAATTACAGTCAATCTAGATGATTTAATGTTATAGGCAAAGTATGTAATTTGGAAATGGTATAAAATGAATATTCGCTGGTTAATTTATTTCTGAATACACTCTTAACCGTACGGGGTAAGGGACAAATAGATCGGAGTTATCCTATATTCTTCCTAAAAAGATATAGATCCAGTGATTATCCATATCCACCAAATATATCCGGACTAGTAGTTTAATTCTTTGAAACCATATCAAATCATATCATATATCCAACTAACGTGTTATTATATATATTTATCAATATCCGCATCTGTTTATTAAATCCGGACTAATAAGATTTCGCAAAATAAGAGCACATGAAGCGCTACAAATTTGCTACCGTTTTATAGAAACAAAACTTTATGCAGCGCTTGTTTCGCTTATAATGACGCTTGCCACCTCAGTCAGAGCGAACGCAGCATCAGCAGTATTGCGTTTTTAAGAATTTTACCGTTCATCGGAAAACACAGAAAACACAAAAAGCGTTTTCAGCGCTCTAAGTCTTTCGTTCGACGCTTTCGCTGTCGATATCTGTTATGTATTTAGCCAGTCGGTATTTGACCAAATGATTTGGAATTGACCCATGTGGATATACTGGATATGCTAAGAATTTTGAATGGAATGATTAGATATACGAGATGATATACGAGATGATAATGGAATGATTAGATAAGAAAGGAACGCCAAAACATGAGAGAAAGTGAGACAGAAGGCCACGCACACTGAGGTGGGTAGGCAGCTGGCTCGTATATATATACAGTGTAACAGTACTAAATCTGACGCTCTCGTGTAACGGTAAAATCAGACGCTTAGCACGGCTAGAGAGGCCGGAGATTAAAGTTAACATATTAATTTAATTGCAAGATAAATACTTGTAAAACATTGTTTTATTATAATACTTAATATTTTGTATACTAATTGAACTAAAAATCTCAATTTTAATGTTTTTATTTATTTCACCCTTTTCAACATCTTATGACATCGAGTAAATATTTTAAAAAGTTTAATTTAAATAATGGTAGACTTATTATTTTCAACAATAAAATATGTTTATGCAATAAATTAATTTGAATTTGAGTTGCACTTGTAAACATGACTAACGAAATATAATTTCGTAAAAAGTAAATTTTTAACATAAAGGAACTCGTGGCCACTTCGCTGAGCGTCAAGCATTTTAATCACAATAAATATATGCTATATTATCACACTAGATTTATGTAACTATCTTTAGGTGAAAGAATTTCCAAAATCGGTTTAGTAGTTCCAGAGATAACTTATTACAAACAAACTCACATACCAATAATAATAATTATAATGTTTCTTACATTTACACCAACTAGCCTAGTCCAAAGTAAGCACTGTAAGGCTCGTGTTGTGAATACTAACGTAACGGATACACAAACATATATGATACATAAATATGAAATATTCATAGAAATTTTAAATACCCATGACTCGGGCACAAATGCTCGTATTTATCGCACAAACATTTGCCCCGTCCGGGATTCGAAACCAGGGCTGCTGGTGCGAAAGGCAGGATCGATACTGCTGCACCAAACGGTCGTTATAACGGATGTTTAACACAATAACCAAAAAAAAGCTTCGCAAAGCATGTCGGATGCAGCTATTATCATATCATAGCATTGAAATCGATTCTTCATTCGTCTTAATCGGTTGTCAAAATATTTGTAAAAATGTTTCTTTCGAATGCGCGGATATTCTTCTTATTAATGAAACAACGCTGACCTACAACGAAAAAAAGAAAAAAAGTACTAGAAAATTCCGACGGTTACAAGGCTCGTGAGCTCATTTAAAAGAGCAGTGGACCAGACATCTAAAGCTTTATTTTATATTTTTCTTTTAAAATGTATCATAGGTATAGGATAGGATGTACAAAATAAAACTTTTTTGACCATGAGGTTTTATATAAGCAAACGCAGTAATGTTTATCTAATATCAATATTTAGATTGTCTACCCATCAAAACGTGGCCTGAGTAAATACCGCATCTCTCGCTAATTGCAAACAGAACCAGTAGTAACTCTCATTCTAAATAAACGTTCCAATTTGTTCAAGAATTTACAGTACAAATAATGGTATTTTTAACATACTTCTTTCGTTTCGTTTTCTACCGTTTTGTACATCTATTTATCTACCGATATTCAACTGAATTTGTTGTTTTTTTTTTATTTTGCTGGATTTGTTCCGACTAAGGACATAGGATAGGTTTCATTTTAATTTGTAAAATTATAACACAGCAACGCGTGGCCGGGTTAGATAGTGAAATCTGACATAGCATTAAATAAATATACAGCAAAAATCGTTCGAAGATCCCATTTTTAATCGTTCGAGCCCGTCTCGCATGCGAAATTTGCGTATCGACCTTATTATTCCTATCGTGAGGCAAAGATAATGTTTCTTGAAGAATCTTGAAGCACCAGTTCTTTCTGTAAAATTTATTACAGATAAGAAATTATTAGATATTGCGCCGTCTGGCAAAATGGACAGGTGTGATCAGGCTTCACAACTATTACAGGCACGTTTTTTTTATTTTGAATGTGTTCTTGATCCCAATCACGCCCGGGGACTAAGACAGGAGCCACGATGGAACGAGCTAATCCAGAAGGTACCTATTCACCCTGCAAAATACCTGATGATATAACTTATTAAGTTCATTATTTCTGTTGCTTTCTGTTTGAACTTAAAGCCAATGTTAAGAAATTTTAACATACAGAATAAAATGAGTATCCAACTTAAAGGAGACAATAATTTCAAGTACTATTGACTATTTGAAGTCAAGTAAAGATAAAATATCATTGAATATTTAAACTTTGTATTCAAAGCGATCGTTTTAATTATTTATACTCACCTTGACCTAATGTTAAAGCCGGATAAATGTAATGTTTTTGCAAATTCAAAAAAATCTCGATAGTATTACTTTGAATTTAAACGAAGACACTCCCTGAATAACTATGCTAAAATGGGAAAATTTATTTACGTCACCTTAAAGCAATTGTGAAGGAAAACGGGCAGTGTTTTAAGTGGTTAGGAGCTATTTCCGGCGCTCGTAAACAATGGACGCGGCGTAGTGGATCAGGTCAAGATAGGCAGGTGGGAGATGCGGGCTCACCAGGCTATTCAGATAGGTCACAAATTGTGAGGCATATTTTGTACTGAGCATTCCACGTCTACGAAGTATGCTCTGGATGACTGCGTAAAAAAGAACAGAGACCGTAGGGCCTGTCATCATCAGGCATCATGTCTTATAGCGATTCAAGTTTAGCTGTTGAAAAGAGACGGCATTATTGATCGTGTATAGTGCTGTCTCACTTTGGCAATCGAACTTGCATCGCGCTAAGGGATCATGGTAGGCACTCACTAAAGAACTTTGATTGCTTTGACGGGTTTTTAATCATCCAGCGATTCATTCACTTTTTATATCTTGTTAGAAGCATTACTAACAATGTATTCAAAGTGATCAGCAAATACCAATTTACCGTCATCTATGATGCCTTATGTTTGAAAATGTGTGGTCTGCGTTAGTAAAAGAAATCACCATAACAGCGTTAGTAGTAATTTTTTTTTGCTTTGCTTAGCTTTATGAAAGGTCTGATGACAGTTCAAGAAACGAGAGACGTGTGTCATGATCGTAGAACGTGGAAATCTATGATTTCTGCCTGCTCCTGTAGGAGAAGATGTGATTGTATGATGCCTAAATTATAGCACTATAAATCTTAGATAATCTGTAATTGTGTAGTGTGTAATTTTCGTGTAAAATTATAGTCTTGCTTATTCTATCTTCTTTTAAGTGCTTATGTGATAAGCAGCTGTAGTTAAATGATAAAATATAGTTTCAATACCACATAATAACGTTTTCCTAAACACTGAATAAGCTTCACTGATTCCTAATCGAATTTAAGTTTATTTACTTACTTTAGTTCTTACACTTTTTAATGTCAATTCATGTAAAAAAGACAAAGCTAGGTAGCTCAATTCGCTTGAAAATAACGTGTATTGAGTGGATATTCTAGTATTTTTTTAAGTTACAATTTACTTATATTTATCATCACGGTAATGTGAGTTCAACCGCGCAATATTAGCTAGTTGTATCTTCTTTGATCGCAGCAGCCGCAACCTTGTGGCGAACATGGTACAGCTGCGCACGCGTCTCGAATTTAGTTCAAATGCGACAAAGCGTCCTTCACATTACAGGTTTATTTCATAAGAAGATTTACATAGTTAACACCAAATCTATCATCTCAGTAGGTATACCTTTACACAATAATTAATAAATAATAATCACGCCTTTATCTCGTAAGGGTAGGCAGAGTTCATTCATTCATCTGAATCGATTGTTCCAAACATTAAAAAAAAAATCTTTTTAATACGAGAGTATGTTCCTTTCATTGATGAGACAACGCTGGCCTACAGCGGAAAAAGTAGAAAAATACTAGAAAATCTCGACAGATGTTCACATGGCTCGGTAGCTCAATTGAGAGAGCATTGAACGGGACATCCAAAAGTTGCGGGTTCGCCTACCGCCTGAGAATTTACTTGTGAGACGAATCGATATTTTCTAGCATTGGCTAATGCAAAAAAAGCATGTGTGTAATTCACACGTGGTAGAAGTGAAACCTTCAAAAATAATACGTACACGTATACAAAATACCACGGTTGTTGTGATGCCTTCTCTCAAGCATTGTACTACGCATGCGCATACAAACACGTATTAACACACGTACATAATGCTTCCTATCTCATTTTCTCCTACGTTAAATATTGTGAATTTATGTGTGTGTCTCTTTTTTCTGTCGCTTTTTCATTCCATCGACTTTCAAATCACAACGATGCTAAAGCAGTTTTCACTTCAAAAATCATAAAATTATTGCTACAAGAAATCAGCTAAACCCAAAGCACTAAAATTAACGGTGATCATTAATAGGTACAGTATCCAATATCAGTTACGGACAAAATCTAATAAACTGCTGTTTATTTAAAAAAATGGCAAATAATTGGTCCTGAATTTAATAAGAGAATTTAATGAGAATTTAATAAGAGTCCATTTAAAATTTCATTACGTATTTTATTGTACACACATGGTCACACAATAGGCATACCTCGCTTATAAAGTAAGTCTTTGATCCGGAATACAAAAATCCGCACCTTTTTCTGTGTTCCAAAAACCCTTTTTATGCTCAAATAAATCGAAACACTTTTAAAAGCCGCTTCAAAAAATACTTAAGCAAGGATGTGGCAATATTTGATATATATGATGAATGATTTAAAGGCTAAAGAATCCAAATAACCGGCACCAAAGACGACCGCCTTTTTTTGGACTTTAAGAACCCGGACTGCATACACGTAATCCACTTAACGTAATACGGGAATCTTTTCGTTTTCCATTCCGTGAGACTGTTGGGGTCTCAAAGGCATACATCTATAATGTTTATTTATACTCTAATAGATGTGTGCCTTTTAAAGTTATTGGTGTATTAACTCCAATTTATGTTCCGACCATCCCTTCTAAAATTTTAGTATTTCCTGCCATCTCGCGGGAAGAAAAAGAGTTCAGATCCGTCTTTACCTATGGTGCACAGTGTGCGTTACACACGAGCGCCGCGATACTACGGGGGGCGCCAATGTAAATAAATGGAAATCATAAAAAATGGACTCTCCATACAAAATGACGGATCAGCTGATCAAGTGAGAATTGGAAGTCATTTTTTTTTTTGACATTGACATACCTAACATCTATATAGACATGTTAACATGGGTACGTTTTGGGTACTTGTTATATAGGGTTGATTACGCTTTATTATTCTAAATACAGTCAGTCAGCAGATAATGGCATCCAAAACTGGCAAATTGCTTTAATAGAGTTCATTATACACTAGGGAGTTTTGACAGTTTGCGCTGTTATTTGTACCTATTGCATTTTGACCACGCGCGTACTAGAGGACGCTAGATTAATGATTGCACACGAGCTCTTTATGGGCTAGAGTCGCGAGTTTGCTTCAAACATTCCGCCAGCCTTGCTGCACCGCAAAATTTTAAGTATATATTAATGATATATTGTTAATAAAGAATATTATTTTTAATGATTCAACATATAAACCATATTATTATATTTTAATTAGATTAAGTCAGTATTTTCAAAGAAAAGAAGTTTATCTTTGCGTTATGTGTCTTGGTAAGTGGTCGTGTACTCAAATATTCCATGTTTAAATATAATTATAAATAAGACTTCTATAATAAGGTTATGGAATTTAGCTTTACTAACTATTCATATCAGATTTTAAATACGTATTTTTTTTTTACTTACCTTACCTTACCTTAATTAACGTCACACGAATTTTGTGGCTTTTTAACCCCTCGCCCCGTATTCGTCACAGGTTGTCACACATTGCTCAATACTTCATTTTTCAAGCGATTAAGCATTAACAAATGTAGCTCGAGTTCGTTACATTTTGAATGGTCAACATCAGAAGGCTAATAATGTTCAGAGCTCTCCTCGATTAGTTTCCAAAGTTTACATTCTCGGTAATAGATTCCCGCATGCCATGTTCTATTTTAGTTGTGAAGTGTTTCCTATTATTGATATGAACAAAGTAAACACATACCCAATTTAATCGACATCAAATCGAAATGAACTTGTGTGAATCGTTATTATAAGTTTCATTGCATCATATGATCTAGTCTAGTTAGTAATAATAATCAAACTAACCTATAAATAACGTTAATAAAAATAATTGCAAAGAAATAACTGCAATTAATTCATTAATTACAAAGTGGAAGAAATAAAAGTTTCATTTGAATAAAACAACTTTTTTACGGATTTTGCGCATCATTTTATATTGAATCCTGACGTTTCGACTCCTTTATAGGAGCCGTGATCACAGGATGACTAAGGTAATGGTTGTCATATATTTTCTACTACCTTCACAATATTTTCAATTTTTATATTATTTTTTTTTTGCTACTAATGCAACTGCCATTGTCTCTCAGCATACTTAAATCTTAAGCGATACAGACATAGAAAAATATCAGAGTTTCTCACATCCATACCTCTAGATACGTTAGGAGCATTAGCAATATTCAATGACTAAAATCTTAAAAATACTTTGCCCTGCCTTTCAGTAAGTGCTAAAGAGATAAAAAGCAGATGTAAACATATGCCAGCAATGATTCCTTGGCTAACCACTAGACACTTTCAGTGAAGAGGTAGTAATCTGTGTAATTCCAGAGTTCATGATTTGTGATTAAAAGATGTGTATATTTAGGGCTGATTTCATCATAGAAAATAAACGCGATTAATTCGAGATAAACTCAGTTTACGCGCTAAACTGAGTTCGGAGCATGTTTACGGTTTGAACGTAGTTTTATTCGAATCTCGTTCGAATTTCGAAAACCGGCTTTCATAATTTATGAAAGCCGGTTTTCGACGTTTAAGGTTGTACGGGTTCAAGAGCTGTCACTGTCATTACAGCTGTTTGATAATGAAAAGTGCGTTAGCACGAATGTATCTATGATGAACCAATTTTCTGTTATTCGCCATCCAAGATTGCTTGCCCATTTGAGACCAATCCCAGTTTTAAACGCGATCAAAATGTTGCTGGTGAAATCGATGAGATGTAAACGGAGATCAAAATTGTTACTTGAAGTTGGCTAGCGAAACTTGGTAAATATTTTTGTTGGAGACATACAGCATTATCCAAATCTTATATAAAAGTATATAATATATTTATTTCGCTCGTATCTCGTAGAAGATTGCTAAATCGTGTAAATGTACGAGATGTCTCATACGTCAACGCTGAACGTAGGGTGTCCATGTGTTTAGTTCTTTTATTTTATTTATTAAGCACTGCCATATGATACATATTATGATTTACATCTAATAACTTATGACTACATACAAAAATAATTAAAATCACAACGGTTTATATGGTACCGTATAAATAAAAACTTAATTACTGTTTTGTGTGTTTTTAATTAACCCTGACTAAAGTAGTCGCAACTTTTTATTTATTTAACCTTGTTGGAAACAAACAACATCCTTACTAATATTATAAATCGGAAAGTGAGTTTGTTTGTTTGTTTGTTTGTTTGTTCCGCTTTCACGCCGTAACTACTGAACCGATTGCTTTGAAATTTTGCAGACGTAAAGATAAAAGTCCAGATTAAATAATAGGGTACTTTTTATCCTGGAAAAATTTGATATTTCCGAGGAAAAACAAAAATATTGTTTGCTTGATGGATGGATTGTAGATGGCGCTGTGTGTCGTTTAAAACAAGGTAAAATATTGCAAACGAATATAAACATGTAAATTTAGAAGCTAAATGATACGATAATGAGGAATCCCCGAAAATGAGGAATTCCCGAGGGATGACGTACAATTTGTTTTATCGTCTAAACTGTTTTTTTTACATCTACTTATATGTTGCAAACGAATATGAACATGAAAATTTTGAAGCTATATGATACGAAAATGAATCCTCGAAAATGAGGAATTCTCGAGGGATGACGTACAATTTGTTTTATCGTCTAAATTGTTTTTTTTATATCTACTTATCCTGAAATCACTAAAGTCAACGAATTGCTAATTGGTATAAGTATTAGTTACGTTATTTAGTGCTTGAGGTATGCGATAGATGGCGCTAGGTGTTTTTTAAAACATGGTAACGATGTATTTTTTAAAATACGTAAGAAGTGGAATGATAGCTTACGCTATTGCTTTATACCGCAATATAACCGAATACCACGCGGGCAAAGCCGCGGGCAGAAAGCTAGTTACTTATAATAATTACAACATATTTAAATAGTACACTAGCCTACTCTACACGTGTTTTGTACGGTCTAACGGCTCCTGATGATGCTCTGTGTCGGGGCGAAACACTTTCTGCATTTATTTACAGGCGAGCGGGTGGTGCACACTGCTTGAGTTTTGCGGAAGTAAGCTACATATTTTTGTCGTACTAATGTTTATGGAGTTCCGCCAAGTAACACATGATTCTATCTAATATGTTATTTAATGGTCGTATCTAATGAAATACCAAGTTGTATCTTACGAAGACTGATTATCTGCTTGAAACACAAAATCTATTGAAGGAACATTCAAACTTTTGTAACAAATTTTATCATTACGTAAAAAGTGTCGTAGTAATAAAAACACTTTTTATTGTTATTTACATTGGTGAGCTTTATTTTTAAATATAGACAGTTTGACAGTTGCTGAGACATTTGAACAAGAGTCATTGGGAATATATTTAAATTTAATTTTAATTTAAAATCAATTTTTGAATAATAAATTTAAATGGTTTTAATAATTGTATTTAATAATAATAATATGTAATAGAGCCATTTAAAAGGATCCCTCTTATAATAAAATTGTAATTACACTAATCAGCTTGATCTACTCACATTTGCATGCCAAGTTCGGCGAGATATGTGTGCTCATTCTATTTTAACACTTGTATTTACCATGTTTCTAGCAAATTAAGTAATTGAAAATTTCACTTACGATTATTATTGACATACTTTCTTAGATATGTGCGATTGAGTCGTTATCAAATAACAATTTATTAATATTAACTAACAAAAACGCTTGTAAAGATACAAAAATATACATAGAAATTATCCGAAAGATTTATATTTTGTGGTTACATTAGGGCAAGACACAAATTCGCACGTGGTATCAATTTATGTATCACTATTTTTGCGAAAAGATATATATATCTTCAGCGAGTGTCACTGCAAATATCCTATGATCGATGAAGTAGCGAGTTGCTGACACAATTATTGCTTATTGAAACAATCATATAATATATTTTTGCACATATGTAGGTAGGAATAATATATTTTTTGTTATCTATTTTTATACATGCTTTTTTTTACATTTTGATTGATAATATTTTAAAAGACAGTATAAGAAATTATACTTTTATTATAGGTTAATATAATAATTCCTACATTCGCACCAATAAGCCTAGCACAAAGTAAGCACTCTAAGACTTGTGTTATGGATACTAGGGTAACGGATATACATACATATATGTTACATAGATATGTAATATTCATAGAAATAGACGACCGTTTGGTGCAACGGTAGCGATCCTGCCTTTCTCAGACGGTCCTTGGTTCGAATCCCGGTAGGGGCAGATGTTTGTATGATGAATACGAGCATTTGTACCTGAGTCATGGGTGTTTATATATATTTCTATGAATATTACATATCTATGTATGATATATGTATGTCTATCCGTTACCCTAGTATCCATAATACAAGCCTTACAGTGCTTACTTTGGGCTAGGCTAATTGGTGTGAATGTAATTGGTGTGAATGTAGGAAATATATATATGGGTGTTTCCCATGACTCAGGTACAAATGATCGAGTTCATCATAAAAAGATCTGCCCCTTCCGGGATTTGAACCCAGGACCGTCTCGGTGCGAAAGGCAGGATCGCTACCGTTGCACCAAACGGTTCAATTAAATTGCTGTTTCCTTATTTATCTATAGTTCGATACTTGTAATTATTATGTGATATTTATTTAATTTTAATATTTCCAACGTGTAATATAAGTTATATACGGGATTGTTACCATGTACCTTGGTTTTTAGTGAGTTTCCAATATTTCGGCACTGTTGCAAGCGCCGTGATCACGGAACAACTGAAGTGATTGCGAGTAGGCTGTTATTGGTAGACATATCGGTCTACCCTCCGACGAATTCTTTGATTGCGTTCGATACCCGTATTAACTATAATGTTAGTGACCATGAAAGTTTAAAACAATATATTTCCAACGTGTGTTTATATTACATACTTTTAATTATTATATGTATAAATCAATTATGCATACCTTTTGGCTAAGAATGCAGCGATCTAATCTTATAAATCCACACCAATTATTGTAAACATATCTATATTTTAGTACCTACTACACTCGTAAGTAGTAGGTAGTAACGCTGGAATCGGTTTAAGAAATACTTGGAAATGTTTGTCGGATCTATCAAGGTCTAGGGTAGCATAACAAAGAGAGCACTCGTCCGGATAAAGTGGGATGTGAATTCGAATCCCGCTCGCTAGGCTAGCTAGCCTATCCATTTTTCCCACGTTTTTCTTAGGTCGCTTTCTTGTCTGTTTGCTTGTCTGTCGTCTTGTCTGTCCGGTTGGAATCTTGTATCTCAATTTTGAGGCACTTCCCGACCACCTAGCGAGTTGAAATTTTCAGGGTAGCTCAGAACCCGATGACAATGCACGCTAAAACAACTTTCAACTTTCTAGGTGCACTTTTAGGTCAACTTTCGGCAACTTTCACTTTTGTGTGGGGCTTATCCGATTGTTGCGTAACACATAAAAAGAATACAATAATAATACTAGATTTAAAAATCTAAAAATCCCACGTTTTTCAGTGACCAAAAAAGAATAAAATAACCCGGCAGGGCCAAGCGAGGGGCCACTCAAAACGTGGGGGCGCATGTTACTTATGGAGATGTAATGAGATGTATGATAGGCATAGATGTTGAGAGTATTTGTAAAGATGCGATTTAAATCTAGTATTTTTATAGGATACATTTCGGAGAGTGTGCAGCAGAATTGCACAGCCTTGTTCTGCTAGCCCTGTTTTTTCATTGGACAACGAACTTACAAATAGGCGCCACCGTTATATGGTTGATATACCAGAGAATCGCACTAAGCATTTTGATTCCAGTTTTGCCTGAGTCTGTGTTTCCTGACAAATACAATTTAGGGGTCTCCGAGTCACGAGTGAATAGGTCTTCTAGGCAGGCGTCTCACATCCTAAAACGCATCGTCACTTACACTCAAGCGAGAGAGCGGCTTTCTTATTCACGATTAATAATTTTAAAAAATCACCTGAGAGAATTTGTTTTTTTCTTTAAATATTTTTTTAGATATAAATATCTAGCTTTAAACAAACCTAAAATTACAATAACATTTCTGATTGTTACAGAGTCCTTATTCATTCATTCCTTATATTAGCTGATGTTGTTTAAAAAAATCACTTCTCGTTGCTTGGACGGTACCCAAATAAAATTGTATGTTCACATGCCAACGTAGTTCCCTATAATATATTTTTTTGTTTTTTTTTGCATTTAACTTCTTAATGTAATCTTTTCTCTAGATATGAGAATATAGCATATCATCATATCTAAAAGAAAATATTACAAGAAAACAATCAGTCTCATGTGTCGGGCGGGATTGGAACTCACAACCTACACTATCCGGGCGAGTGCTCTTTCAGTTATCCTACGGAGTCCTTGATAGATCCGTCATTTTTTCTCGAGTATTTCTTAAACCGACTTCAGCGCCATCTGCCTGTTAAAATAGGAACGTATTTCATGTATGTGTTCTGTGTTCCCTTTAAAAGTATTTATGTTCTGTGCCCTTCCCCTTCTCCCTCCTTCCGCCGACGCTACGCAATATGGTAGCCGATATACGTAGAGATGTAATTATACTAATTCTATATTCTTGTAAGTGCACATTAAAAGTGATTTGTCAACTCAGAGCCCATTTATTATTCCACAAACTCCAACAGCAGAGCGTGGTTGATCGGAAAGTATGATGGCAAGTAATATAAATTTATTTCCGCGTCTGTGTGATGGCGTCGTTTTTTCCAATTGGAAATTTCGAGTGAAAATTTTATTAGAAGATAAAGGACTAGCAAAATTAATGGACAGTAATGTGGGTGCTGATGGAAAACCTATGATGGAGCAAGATGCAAAAGCAAAATCAATAATTGTCCAGTGCTTGAGTGACAAATTTTTGGAATACGTAAAAAGATGCTCGACTGCGGCCGACATGATAAAACAGCTAGAAAGTGTATTTGAACGAAAAAGTGTATTTAATAAATATTATTTACGGAAGAAATTGCTCGCTCTGAAGTGCTCGCCCACAGACAAAATGCAAGATCATTTTCTTAGATTTGACACTATTTTAACAGAATTAGAAGCTAGTGGAACCTCAATGGAGGAAAGTGACAAAGTATGCCATCTATTACTTACATTACCAAATTTATATGACACAGTAATAACGGCCCTGGAAACTATGAGTAATGAAGAGTTGGCAATAGAATTTGTGAAATCAAGAATATTGGATGCAGAATTGAAACTAAAGCAAAATGAAAGTACACAAAAATCTAACATAGAATCAAGTTTCTTTTCCTGCTTTAAATGTGGCAAACAAGGCCACAAAGTCTTACCAGTGTAAAATACAACATGATGGGACAGTGCGGAAAAATTCATTGAGAGGAAATTTTAGAGGAAGACGAGGAGCATCACGAGGTAGATATAATACACAGCGAGTAAATATTACTGAGAACTTGCAAGAAGACCAAAGTACAATGTTTGTTGCATTAATATCTGATAGCACAACTGGAGATTTAGAATTTGTTGTTGATTCGGGGGCCACTCATCACTTTATACAGAAACAATATGAGAAATACATGAGTAATGTGAAGACACTACAAGAATACATATATATAAAAATAGCGAATGGAGAAAAGTTGATAGCAAAGAAAGAAGGCATATTAACAGTATTATATAATGGACAGCTACTAACAATTGAAGGACTTATTGTTGAAAATATATCACTCAACTTATTGTCAGTCAATAGATTATTAGAAAAGAATTATACAGACATATTTAAAAATGAATCTTTAAAAATATACAATAAAGTTAAAACATACTATGGGGAAAAAAGAGGAAAATTATATATATTAAATGTAAAATTACTTGAGGACAATAATTGCTATCACACATATAAGGATAATAATATTTGGCACAAACGATTAGGACATGTGAATAGAAAGGGCTTGGCGATTTTAAACTTACCAATAAGCAGTGATATATGTGATATGTGCCTGAAAAATAAGAGTACCCGACTACCATTTCAATCAGTTAAAAAACCACAGTCTTATCATATAGGAGACTTGATACATTCTGATATATCAGGCCCTGCCCGAGTTGAAACAAAAGAAGGTTACAGATACTTCCTTACGATCATGGATGATTATTCACACTTTAGTCAGACATACCTGTTGAAAAATAAATCAGAAGCTGCAGAAAATTTTAAAAATTATATACAAAATATAGAGAGAGAAAAAGGAGTTAAAGTGAAAAGAATTCGCTGTGACAATGGCGGTGAATATACATCAAATTATTTTCAAAACTATTGTAAAGAGAAGGGAATAGTAATAGAATATAGTCTACCGTATAGTCCACAAATGAATGGCAAGAGTGAACGCCTAAATCGTACAATTTATGATAAAGCCAGAACTATCTTGGATGAGTCGAATCTACCAAGATATTTGTGGGGAGAAGCCGTATTAACTTATTTAATAAATAGATGTCCATCAAAAGCTGTGAACAATAAAATATCAGCAAAATTATTTGGGAAAGAAATGAATCTACAAAATCTTAAAGTGTTTGGAGCAAAAGGATGGATGGTAGTTATTCCCAGGAGAGATAAATTTGATGAAAGAGCAATTCCAGTAAGAATGATAGGATATGCAAGAACCGGATACAAAGTGTGGGATCCGCAAACAGATAAGGTGGTTGTTACAAGAGACGTTAGATTCAATGAAAATGATATTAAATATGAATATGAAGACAATAACACATTCAATAACAAGACAGAGACATATATATAGGAGAAAATGTTGAAGAAAATGAAAAGGAAGTCAATGAACAATCTAAATCAAATGAGAATAAAGAAAATTATGAATCACCGATGATGACACCTGAAGTTAGTCAACAAACATCTAAAAGCGGAAGAGTAATTAATAAACCAGAATACCTAGAAGATTACCAACTTTACCAAGCATACTGTCTGACCACTTCAGAAGAGGAACCTCAAACATATGAAAAAGCAAAAGAGACTGGATGGAAAAAAGCAATAGATCTTGAACTTAATGCACACAAAGAGATGAATACATGGACTGTGACTGACTTACCAAGGGATAAAATACCAATAGATGCTAAGTGGATTTTTAAAATTAAAGAGAATGGATTAAAGAAAGCTAGACTGGTAGCTAGAGGTTTTCAGATAAGAGAAGAGGAAGATTTTGGTAAAAATTATGCTCCAGTAGCTAGAACATCGACCGTAAAAACAATACTAGCACATGCAGTACAAAACAACTTCTCAATTAGACAACTAGACGTACCAACAGCTTTTTTAAATGGAATCTTAGAATCGGAAGTATATGTGAAACCACCTACCGGAGTAAATGTGAGTAGAGATAAAGTCTTAAAATTAAACAGAGGATTGTATGGACTCAGAGAAAGTCCAAAATGCTGGAATGAACGATTTAATAATTTCATCTAAAATAAAGCATTTACAAGATCACTACATGACTTTTGCTTATATTTTAAGAAGGATATACAAGTTTGGCTAGTAATATATGTCGACGATATGATTTTAACAGGAAAGGAAGACAGTATAGATGAAATAATAAAAGATTTGAAAAAAGAATTTCGTGTTAAAGACTTAGGAGAGTTAAATTTATTTTTGGGTATGGAAATCAAGAGAACCAGCACTACATTGAAAATTACACAGAGAAGACATATTGAAAAAATGCTTCAAAAATTTGGAATGACAGAATGTAAAGGCTCAAAGACACCATTAACGAAAGGATACCAGTTCGATGAAAAAGAAATGATAATAGATGATGTACCATACAGACAGATTATTGGTAGTCTCATGTTTTTAGCAACAGTTTCACGACCAGATATTGCATACAGTGTTTCATACCTCAGCCAATATTTAGATAAGCCAACAAAAAGTCTATGGATACAAGCAAAAAGATGTCTTAGATATCTGAAAGAGACCATCAACCTAGGATTACTATATCAGAAGAGTAAACAATAATGTATAGAGACATATTCAGACTCTGATTGGGCTGGCAATACAACTGATAGAAAAAGTATGTCAGGGTCAGTAACTTTATATAATGGATGTACTGTCACATGGCTATCCAGAAAGCAAAACTGTGTTACTTTATCAACTGTTGAGGCAGAATATGTTGCTGCGGCTACAAGTGCATGTGATTTGCTATACATAAAAGGACTGTACAGTGATTATAATGTTAAAAACAGTGATATCAAGTGTATGTTGTATATGGACAATAAGGGAGCAATCCAGCTTTCCAAATCATTTGAGAATAGTAAACGTGCCAAGCACATTGACATTAGAAATCATTTTCTTAAAGACCTCATTTCTAAAAAGCAATTGTTTGTAAATTATATTGATACTAATAATAATCTTTCAGATTTGTTAACTAAATCTTTATCATATGAAAGACTTGTTATGTTAAGAGAAAAGTTAAACTTATGCTAAAATTAATAATTGTAACTTTTTTGTTTGACTTTAATGTTATTTAATATGTAAAATTATTAACTTAAACTTAATTGATGAAACTAACAGTAATTATCAGATAGTAAAATTTGTGTTAAACAGTGGGACTATGTTGAAATTTAATTGTAATTTGGTAAAATAACAATTAACAATCTATTTGTTATTATGCATATCTAAACTGAATTGTATTAAAATTGTTGTTTTTGCTTTGTCATTTGAGTAATGTTTAGTTTGAACTTATTAATATTATTTTAATGGTAGCTTATTCACTTGTAATCCGATTTCAACATCATTGAGAGTTAAATAATGTTGCAATCGAGGGGGGATGTTAAAATAGGAACGTATTTCATGTATGTGTTCTGTGTTCCCTTTAAAAGTATTTATGTTCTGTGCCCTTCCCCTTCTCCCTCCTTCCGCCGACGCTACGCAATATGGTAGCCGATATACGTAGAGATGTAATTATACTAATTCTATATTCTTGTAAGTGCACATTAAAAGTGATTTGTCAACTCAGAGCCCATTTATTATTCCACAAACTCCAACACTGCCTACTACCCATAACATCGAATGTAATACTTTAACAAGTAGCGAAAATTTAATTATTATATTTAAACAATACTTTATAAAAAAAACAATTTGTCTTAGATGTTAAGCGACATAAACGGGTTTTGATTAAAACATCACTTCTCGTTGCTCGGACGGTACGCTAATAAAATTCTATGTTTACATGCTAACGTAGTGCCTTATAAACTACGTTGGGTACCGTCGGTGCTGTGACCTTTATCACCACGCAACAGGGTTCAACTCCGGTAACTTTCCAGATGATCGGGCGCACAAACATATAAAGTGTGATTTACGAACCACGTTTGATGTAGACGGTAACTGTTGGTGGCCGATGCAGACAGACCTACTGGCAAACATCGTGGACGACTTATATATACATTATGGAATGTTTTGCGAACGATACATTGATTAAGAAGTGTTTTATTGATTTAATGAATAATTTTTCTCCTTGTTTTGGTTGGTATAAATTGTTTGGATAAATATTTAGTGTAAATTTCTCAAAATATGTCTTTCAAATATTTAGTTCTTACACTTCCGTGGTTATTACACATTTGAATAAAATAACTTTTTTACGAATTTTGCGCATAATTTATTTTATATTTAATCCTGACCTTTCGACTCCTTTACTCCTGTAAAGCAATTATTTAAATATATCTTTGACAACTGATTTAGGGGTTCTAATATTGGACAAGTATGTTACGTTTTTTTATAATTTTTATATATTTTATGCATTTTCAATGCGATCTTATAAGATAAATTATTATAATAGAAAAATACTAGAAAAAATCGACTCGGGTCACAAGTGTTCAAGTTCCCGCCCGAGATTCACTTGTGACCCGAGTCGATTTTTTCTAGCATTTTTCTATTATAATAATTTATCTTATAAGTATGTTCCGTATACAATTTTGATTTTATTTTTTACCAGTATATCATCACGCCACCGTTACTTTACGATGATCCTGAACGCGCACTGGATCATGTACAAGTGCTCGGAGATGAGATAGCAGCATGTATAACTTGAAACAGTTTTTTCATTACAAACAATAGGATATTAAACAGGTTTGAGAAGTGAAGTGATCGGAAGGATGGTTTGTACCTCGCCCAGAGCATAAGTTTGGCGACACAACGAGGTAACGCTGTCAGTCTTCTGGGCACATTACCTATGATCAAAGATGTATGACAGTTCGATTCCCGCCTGAGAATTCACTTGTGACCCGAGTCGATTTTTTCTAGTATTTTTCTATTATAATAATTTATCTTATAAGATCGCATTGTAAATGCATAAAATATATAAAAAATTATAAAACTAAATGGCTGTTTCATCTTAATCGATTGCTCAAACTTTTGTAAAAATGTTTCTTTCGAATACGAGAGGATGTTCCTCTCATTGATGAAACAACGCTGGCCTACAGCGTAAAATAAGAAAGTTCACAAGGCTCGGTAGCTCAATTGGGAGAGCATTGGACCGGATTTCCAAAGGTTGCGGGTATATATAAAAAATTATAATACTGTAAAGCCTATGTTTTCAATGGCTTTAATTATTTCTTTAATAATACTTGCCACATCTTGTCATGAAATTGTTCCTTTAACGAACTAGTAGGCTATTGGTTGCTAGTACTTTTGTCGGATACCCTGGATCATAAAAACTGAAGCTTTATCTGCAACATCATTTCTTATACCTCGACTTTTATCAGTTACGTATTCAACAAAGCCTTCAAGTTTATCAGAGATTTCGTTGTAAATCAGTCTCTTTTTCAAAGATATTTCATCAAAAAGCAAAGAGATTATTCGGTTTGGTAACATAGATAAAACTTTTTCTTTTAGGAGCTGTTTTAATGTAGCAATGTTAATACCAGGCTCCATTAGTAAGATTCTCAGCAAACGTTGAATTGTTCGGACACTTGGCAATGACATAACATGTGTCAAATATCGGTCAGTTTTTGGGGATCTTTTAAATATTTGTAAAGCAGATATTTTGTTTTTCATATCCCATAGCTTTCTTCGAGGATTTCGGTTTTGGTTTTTTAGACCCTGTGTTACTATATTTTTCAAAATATCTGAATATTTCTAAATCAATAGAGGTTTTTGAAAGAGATTTCAATAAGTTTTGTGTATTCTGTAATTTTTTTAAGATTTTTTTCTTACGTGATGGTAACTAATTAACTGTACCCAATATGGTACACCTGTAAATATACAATAATTATTGCACACTGTTTGGCATTCAGCAACAATCTTAAATAAAAATTGAGCATTGTTTGTTTGGTTTTTGAAGTAGAAGGACTGAAGTAAGATATCTGAAAGAAAAATTACACAAATTAAATAATGTAAAATCAGTTATAGAAAAACAAATAAAGTGAATATAATGACTTATTTTTCGTTCAACCTGTGGATTATTTCCCAGTATACAATCAGATTTTTTTTGACGTAGAAGGATTGCAGTCAAGTGAAACATCTGGAACAAAAATAAAACTAACTACTACGACACCAATAAAAAATGACAAAAAAACATCACGTGATTAATGGACGGCCCCTTAATACAAATTTAAAACTATACTTATGAACAATATTTACTTACCTTTTCCTTTTCTTGCTTACAAATAGGGAAATTTGTTAGAACTTCGTCCGAAGTGGTGTATTTGACGACCGTATGGTGCAACGGTAGCGATCCTGCCTTTCGCACCGATGGTCCTGGGTTCGAATCCCGGAAGGGGCAGATGTTTGTGTGATGAATACGAGCATTTGTACCTGCATCATGCTGCCGTCCTTACGATAAGTGCAATAAGTGGTTTCAGCTACTCTCGAAATAATTGCGATTAAAGATGTAACTAAAATAGCTATTGACTAGAAACTTTTACTATACGACTATAAAATGAAGCTGAATTTTTATGCGGTAAATTATATTTGAACATACATTTGTACGTAAGTTGTACGTAAGTCGATTTGCCCAAATGCACTTATCGTAAGGACGGCAGCATGGGTGTTTATATATATTTCTATGAATATTATATATCTATGTATCATATATGTATGTCTATCCGTTACCCTAGTATCCATAACACAAGCCTTACAGTGCTTACTTTGGGTTAGGGCCCAAAGTAAAGCACTGTAAGGCTTGTGTTATGACTTGTGTTATATTTAGGGCAATTGGTGTGAGTGTAAAAAATATTTATTATTTATTTTATAATTATTATTTAGCTGTAATGTAGTATGGGCATTTTTTTAATCTATTTCTTTTTAGTTAAACATATTACGAAGAAAGTGATCTCCACACATGAACCTGTTTTTATTCAACCTCTGTATGGGTATGTAGACCAAGTCCTCATTACTTGAATATTTAATATTCGAATCTAAAGTAAAAAAAATCGATTACTTGCTATTAATAGTTTAATTTGTTAATGACCGATTTTGTGAAAATACAGGACTTAAAATTCTTTATACGCGTTTTCCCAACAATCATGTTTTTCGAATTGTGCCCATACAGTATGAAAGCTGCGATATGATAATGCTGTTCCTGCTAAATATTACTCGGGCTCAAAATATTTACTGTTAATACCACTATCATTTACACTGTTTTTATTTAAATTTACTTAAACAACTAGGAAATATTCAATAAAATTACCTGTTTGGTTCAAGCGGAAATCTAACCAAAATTATATCTTTGCTCAACCTTCTCACTCTCCGGACACCACAAATTTCACACTCTCGCAAAGATTTGCTTTATTTATTTATTCACAAATTGCGTTACATGCGACTCAGTGACTAAACAGAACATGCAAGCACTAAGTATCACATACAAACCACCCATAATATCTGTATAAGCAGTTATTTAATAAATTCAGTTTTTATTTTATTCAATTAATGTCGCCATTCATGCGATACATGCTGGCCAACATGGCGTGATGTATAATGATATTAATTTTGGTACAAAATACATTCGTAATTCCATACATTGTGTTTTTATAGGAAGATTCGATAGGCCGGTCCTAACCAGCGCTGCGAGCAGACTTCCTTAATAGGAACTGTACCGCGGCCCAAAATTATTCCATTGCCAAGTTGTCTCAAATATATGTTATGGCGCTTACGTCTTATTGCAGTTGATGAACAGTAAACACGCGTCAAGAAACTATCGCGCGCTCTGTACTACTTACTGTGTTACCGATTTGTGATAAGAATTTCACATTACTCAAATATATCGAGACATGGATTTCAACGAACATTACGCCCACCATTCAAAAACTATGGCCGAGAGCATTGAGCTGTTTTTACAAGTAATAATAGCTCAATGGCCGAGAGTAACGAATAAGAATAATAATTACCCCATACGCCGATATATTTCCGAGCGGAGTTTTGTGTAATATTATATATAAATATGTTCAGAGTGTTGTGACGAGCAAATGCTTTATGTCAATAAATATATTTTAATATAATATACATCGTACACGCCTTAAATCTACAGAAAATGCTTAGCGTAATGCAATATTTACTATTATTGTTCGTAAATGAGTGTTCGTGTCCTCCTTTCACGGTCTCACGCTCCCACGAGCAACGATTAGACGATCGATAGTTAGTTACGTTTCATAGGTACTAGATGGCGCTACCGGTCGCTTGAATCGCGCTATGGTTTTGATACAAGGAATACACTTAAGAGTCCCTCCACGTTTGTAAAAGTAACATATATGACAACCATTACAATTTTTGAATGCGTCTCGTACTTATAGCATGGCGCAGATAATATGTTATCTTGAATTTGGCTTTGATTAAGATTGGCTTGGCTGTATGGGACAATATAATATATTATAGGTACTTAATTGATCATAGAATACCCATATTAATGATTGTAATATTTTTCACATTCACACTAGAGATGGGCGTTTTGGCTATTTTTTGAAAACCGTTACGTAACGGTTTTGAAGTTGCCGTAACGTTATTAAAAACCGTTTTCCCTTCAATCGGGATATTTTCCCTAGTATAAAAAAAGGTTGAGATACGCATATTCATCACACAAATATACCCCTTCAAGGAAGGACCACTACCGTTGCACCAAACGGTCGTCAAAAATGTCGAAATGTACACCATCGCCATGATATAAGCTCTTAGCATCACTTTATCAAATATTTTGGTTCAGTAGAAAATATAATCAGTCACCAGATAGAAATACCCTGAGGAAATATCAATGTCCAATTATTTTTATAGTTTGTAAAGAAAAACGTTATTGATTCGGTTTGAACTAAGTCTAAACAGTAAAATGAACTGCGGAGCAAACAAATCGGCGATCAGACTCCAATTAAACAGAGGATCTTTATAAACAAGCAGCCGTACGTTTCCAAGAATACACTTAACATGTGGTTTTCTGTATTTATTTAAAAAATACTAAAATGCCAAAACAGTTTATAAATTTAAGAAATGGCGCTTGCGTTTCTTATATAATGATTTATGCTAAAATCTCTTTTCATCTAATGGTTTTCCACTAATAGAGGGAATTATATAAATTTCGAGTTTTACCAAGATCATTAAGCTTTTTAATTGTTCATGATTCATTTCTCTTTCAGTTTGTAATCTACTAAATATATTTCATCTGCAAAACCGCAGTGTACCTGTTGATATAGAAAAAGTCTTGATTACCAACATACAGTTGAGGTTTCGATATAAATATTATTGTGTAAAAATCGAATCTGGTTTAACACGGATGGCGGATGCTAAATAAATGCGGTAACACGACGCATGCGCACATAGTTTATTCGCAGATTATAGTTTAATGCTGACTTCATTCATTCATCAATTTGTAGGGTACTCGCCCCGATAGCGCGGATATGTGTTTTCGAATCCCGCTTGAAATCTGTATAAAGTTATTTTTTTCTAGTAATAATATTATTGGTTTTTAGTATTGTTTGAACATCATTATTCACCCAATACAAATCAGATAAAAGGAAAAATAAACAATAGTTAAGTGATTAATAATGTAATTAAACAAATGTTTGACTCCTCCAGATTTCCAGACAGCGACTCGTTGAATATAATGGTGTCCATCAAGTGGATATACAACTGACATTAAATAAATTATAGAGAACAAATATTTGAAAGATAAAAAGGACACTGGAATATCATAATATTCCAGTGTCCTTTCACATAATTAAATAATTATTGACGGGATATAGAAAATAACACAGTACAGCTCCTGTAATATACCTTTATTGCGATAATTCCTTTAAACTGGGATATTATTTATCATTAAAATATTTAGCTTTATATTTTGAGGCGTTGCACGGAGGGACACGCTCCATACAAGGGCGGTCATAAATAGTTAAAGTCCTGTTACTATCAATACATTGTATTATTTTAGTGACTTATAGTTGTAAAAGTGTTTTAGGAACATTAAAATGAAAGAAGTACATGTATTTACGGAATAAAAAACGTTTACTTCAGTAAAAAACAAATATAAACAATAACATACTCTTACCAAAATTTATCATGAAAAAACACTTAAAAATTGGAATGTAAAACATATATTTTAAATAAAATAAGAGTCAAAACATTGATAACATTATTTAATTATAATAAAATAATAGAAATAAATAAATTAAAATTAATTAAATACAAAAAAAAAACAAAACAACTAACAAAATACAAATAAATTATTCTTATTCTAACAATATTAAACATGTAACAATTCTATTACACTTTGTGACAGAGTATTTTTCTTTTTAGGGGGAAGTTTCCGAAGACTTGTAATATAAGGATCTGAATGTAATAATAGTTTAGTTTGTTAGTTTGGCTATAAATCCGATAATCAAAAATTTAAATTCTAAATTCAACGTTTGGTATTTGGACGACGGAACCCTAGGAGGTGATGTGGATACTGTGTTTTCGGACCTTTCTTTAATCAAAAATAAATTTAAAGCCATTGGTTTGGAGCTTAATTTTAGCAAATGCGAACTTTTTATAAATAACTGCGACTTAAATTTAAACGATGTAAAACAAAAATTTGATATTTTAGCTCCAAATATTAAAATAGTTAACAGTAATTCCCTTTACCTTTTAGGTTCTCCAATTTTTGATGAATCTATTTCTGAATATTTTAATAATTCAATTACTCAATTTAAAAATTCTGCTTACCGTCTCCTCGAAATTAGCCCACATTATGCACTTTGCATCTTAAAATTCTGTCTTTTCGTCCCAAAATCTACGTATGTGCTCCGCTGCTGCTCCTTTTGGAATCACCCAGATCTTTTGACACAAGTAGACGATTTAATCAAAATTAGCTTAGAATCGATTCTTAATATGCAGCTGAACGAGCAATCTTGGACCCAAGCATCCCTGCCCATCCGTTATGGTGGTTTAGGGATTCGCAAAATTTCCAGTGTCGCTTTACCAGCCTTTCTATCTTCTGTCCATAGTTCAGCAAATCTCATAAGTAAAATTTTAAGGGCATTGCCTTCAAACTTTGAGATTGCTGGCTTGGAAGAAGCTAGAAACGCTTTCTCAATTGTATGCCCAGGTCAAAATTTTCCAGATTCTCCAAATTCACAGAGGAGCTGGGACGACATAAACTGTAAATTTACTTTTGACAATCTTTTAAGCTGTAGTACAGGTTCGGCGCGTGCTAGACTTTTGGCCGTGGGTGCGCATGAGGCCGGTTACTGGCTTCACGCGTACCCTTCGTCAAATACAGGAACATTTCTTGAGCCTGACACGCTCCGAATCGCAACCTGTCTACGGCTTGGGGTTCCGGTCTGCGCTCCTCATAAATATCCCTGTGGCAGTGATGTCGACAAGCTAGGACATCACGGACTGACATGCCAAAAAAGTGCAGGCCGCTTCTCGAGACATGCCGCACTTAACGATATCATACGCCGGTCCCTTGCCACCGTCAACGTGCCAAGTCTACTTGAGCCGACTGGAATTGCAAGAGACGATGGCAAGAGACCGGACGGTATGAGTTTGATTCCATGGAAGATGGGCCGGGTGCTGGTATGGGATGCAACCTGTTCAGACACACTGGCCCCTTCCCATCTACATGGAACCAACAACAGAGCTGGTGCGGCATGTGAAGCGGCTGAAAAAGCTAAAGCATGCAAATACAGGGGTCTAGGCTCCGGATATGATTTTGTCCCATTCGGTGTCGAGACCCTTGGTCCGTGGGGTCCTAGCGCAATAAGGCTTTATAAAGAAATATCAAAAAGGTTAGTCGACATCACAGGAGACCGAAGAGCTGGCAGCTACCTCGGACAAAGAATTAGTTTAGCTATTCAAAGGGGGAATGCTGCCAGTATCTTTGGAACCTTGCCTAAAGGGACTCCTTTTAGTAATATATTTTAGATATTATATTATATTTTTTAAGGTTTTTAGTTTTTAAGTTTAGACATAGTAGTTTTAACTTAATTATTTCATAATAGTCGTTGTATTAAATCTTGATTGGTAACTTCACGTGACATTTTTCGAGTGTGACTTCGTCTATAAATTTTGATATACTTATTTGTCGCTTCAGCAGCTTCTTCGGAAAGTTCTCCTATAGATAACAATGCATAACTTATAATATCTGATCCATGTACGAGCACCTTGTGGACAGAAGCAGGAAGACTATACCACGGATATTCCTCGACCAGGCTGTATGCTGTTTGTAATGCATAGTCTTTAAACTTGCATTCATTAATTTTATGTCCAGAAGATAACGTTTGTAATATTACACAACAACGATCTATGAGATCCTTATTCAAACCTGTAATTTCAGCAGATACAGCTGATTCCAAAAAAACTTCCTGGCCGTGTTTCCGTCGTTAGACGTCCCGCTTCCACCACTACGCGGCTTGTCAACTATTAAACCTAATCGTTCCCTAAACTGGGACTGTACATATTGTTTTTTATTTGATAACAATTGTTTATCACTATCTAGCCTAACTTGCCATTTTTTTATGTCTAATCTATATGAAAGATGAATAAAATATTCGAAGAAACGTATCCAAGAATGTAGTGGTGATAATCCAAATTGGTATCTACTCTCTATTACAGGTTTTTGTAAACATTCGTCTATTTTATTCATATCTTTAGGGGTAGCATTACATATATGACATCTACTTGTAGATGTTTCACTTAAAGCACTACAAATTTTGCCATCTACCATTGAAAGCTGCAACTTATGAGAAGCGACCAATTCACGATTGTCGATCTGAATAAAAGTAGGTTGCAAACTTTCAATTTTATCCTTAAAATAAGCTTCCTCTTGCAAACACACTGCTGTGCTTTCTTTCAAAAATTGAAATCGAATAGGACGGCAGTACCTAGTGGAAGAGGGTCGAGGGTTTTTCCATAAAATTTTACACTTATCTTCAGCTAATTTTACAATAATTTGAAGGGGTACATAAGATGTTACAAACAAACTACTATCTTCTAAAGTTGAATCTGAAAAAAATTGTTTGTATTCACTATGTCCAGTGCTGCCATCGAATCCCCATTTCCCAAGTAAAGAGATATTAGACCAACAATCATCAGGAATCTGATCTAAGACCTCTTTTTGAGATTCAAGGATTCGAGAAGCTGTGTGATCAAAAAGACTTTGTAATTCAACTTCAGCTGAAGAATCGGAAACAGTTATATTAGAAGGGTAACATCTCTGTTTCGCTTTAGTAATTTGTTGGTAACATGGTAATACATTAGGAGAAATCTTACTATTAACAAAGTTTTTAATTAATAAATACTGATGTTTTGTCAACTGAGCATCAGTCACAAGTGACAAGACATCATCAGTGCTAACTCTAGATATACACGAATCGAATGAACAGTCTGAAACATCAAGCAATGCACTCACAGTAGAATCATCAGACTTTGACAAATCAGCTACTCTCCGACGTTTAGTCCTTTTACTACATTGCGTAAAAGGTTTTCGAGGACGACCACGTGAATGACACGGCGACGTTTCAGACGGAGTACATTGCTTATTGTTTTTCACAAGTTGAATTTTTTCAATAACATTAAACCAATCGGAATTCTTATATAAAAGCTTGGTTTTATCCCTATTACATTTCCCAGAATCGAGCAATAGCTTTACATAAATTATTAACAATTTTCTCTAAATAATGAATATCAATGTTCTCAGCATCGTTCAGAGTAGTCAACAAACTTTGTAGGACTTGACGACACTTTTCCGAGTCATTATCGGTATTGACAGTTAGCCATATTTCAAGAATATGCATTCTTGAAAACGAGCATATATATAAATTACCTAAAACAAAAAAAAACGGTTAAAATTCAGTCACAAAACCTACACAAAGCACTAAGACTAAATAAACTAATTTCGTAGCAAATGCTACGAGATAATCTGGCAACCGTAGCACCCTTGTCATCGCCAAAAGGGCAGATAAGGGCAGCCAAGTTTTAATTTTCCTAAGATAAGAAAGTCTAAAGATTATGGTGCAATATACCTCCATAGTCGGAGCGAGTGGGAACATATTTAAAAGTTTATTCAAACTATGAATATTAAAATATAATACTCCAAGAAAAGTCGCCTCGTAGCAATGACATACTAAAGAAAATATATACTAAGATACAATTAAAATAAAAATATTAATTATTACATACCCTGTTCTTGGATATCCATTTCAGAAAAAACACACACAGCACTCACAGGTCCCGCAATGACAACAAATGACGTCACGCTTTTTAATGACTCACTGATAACAGTATTTACGATTGGCGATGCGCTCTCTTTGAATGCACAATAGATAATGAAGGCACACTCTAATTACTGACCTATTTATAGTTTCAGAAGGTACCGCAACTATCCAATGTAACGACAAGGAATAATATGTAAAACTAGAAAGCAGGTTTTTAAGATTTATGATCTATGGATGTTCCACAGTGCGTTGTTCGCTAACGTTTTAAATTTAATAAAAAACTAAGAAAGACGGTAAGAAAAACTGTGATAACTACATAAAATATTACTATGGGTTGTGAAATGAGCGCCCCTAGCGGTAACCATTAGGAACCACGAATCTTCATAGAAATCTGTAACGCGTTCGATAACGAGTGTCGAATGCTTAAACTCGCACCAATGTCTCAGTTCCTTTTAATTTATTTAAACTAAGTCAGAATTAAATATAAAAAGAACAAAATAAAATGAGCATTAAATCCGGTAAATGCAGTCTTATTTAAATGTGTAACGTGTTTTAAATGAGTAAGAACTAAAAAGTACTATTTGTTTTATGATTTTTATAAGTTTTTTTATATTACCCGTCCCCATTTTTTCATCGGACCACCAGACTTACAAATAGGCGCCATCATATGGTAGACATACCAAAGTGTCACACTAAGCGTTTTAATTCCAATTTTGTGATACGTACCCGAGTCTGTGTTTCCTGAAACATAAAATTAAGGGGTCTTCAAGCCTTCAAGTGAATAGGTATCTTCTAGGCAAGCGCATCACATCCTAGGTCGCATCGTCGCTTACCATCATAAAAAAAATTGATTATTATATTTTTGTCTCAGCCAAATGATGTCTACTGCGGGATAAAGATCTTATCCAAGGATCTCCACAATGACCGGCTTGACCGTATCCAGGTGAGAATAAATAGAGAGCCGAGTCGAATTTTTCAGAATTTATCTATTAAAATAATTTATCAAACAACTAGTACCTGTTTTATATTAATATCAAAAATTTGACAGTTAGGAATGTGCCCGATTAGATTATTGTGAAGGTAGTAGAAAATATACGTCCACCATAACCTGTGATCACGGCTCCTGTAAAGGAGTCAAAACGTCACGATTAAATATAAAATAAATTATGCTCAAAATCCGTAATTAAGTTGTTTTATTCAATAAGTCAACACTTTTAATATAAACATTTGGTTTAAGTTATAAGTAATTGGTAACGATTAGAGAGATTGTAAAGCGCCGTGGGCGGTAAAGTTTTCTGACCACTCAACTCACCCGGTAATGAGAAACAGCTGTGCCCGGGGAGTTTAAGGGCGGTACATCTATCACAATTACCCTAGACATGGGAATACACTTAAGGAAATCCCTTACCACTCCGTATTTTAAAAAACTACAATTTATTTTCAATGTTACTATTAAAATAGGGGTTTTATTTAATCAACTGACTCATCAACAACATTGTGATAGTTTGTACGTTTGTTAGTTAATAACGCAACAATGGCTGAACAGATTAAGATGAAATTTAGCAGGCAGATAGTTAGTAATATAACATAAAACATAGAATACTTTTTTTTCTATCTTACTATATCCTTTTTAAGAATTTAATGAGATTTAAATTGTTATCTTTTATTTAAGTTTAAATTTTGTTTTTATTATGTTAAAGATATCAAAATGCTTTTAATATCTTTAATATAAATAAATCTTAATTTAAAAGCGGCACTAAAAAAATTAATTGATTAATCTGGTGGTTGTTTTGGTCATTGTATTTAGATTTTTGGAGTTAATTGGAGTTTAACTCCTTAAGAATCGTTTCATATATAGCGCTAGGTATGAAAAATAGATGGGTAGTAAAATCAAACGTTAACAAAAAGTGAAGGGTCACATTTCCTCTGCGTAATATACCTACTCCCCGCTCCTCAGTCCCAAGTACACATTTACTCTCTCTCTTTCTTGGTCACTAAAGCATCCAGTATACATATAAAATATCATAAATAAAAAAATGAATATCACTAAATATATGAATATATGAATTCATTTACTTCCTTTGCTTTTTATATATATTTTAAGATAATCGTTTTTAAGGAGTCAACTGCACTCACGCGTCGGAGCTGACACGCGCATTTTTTGAAGTGATAACTTCTTTAGCATCGTTGTGATTTGCAAATCGATGAAACGAAAAAGGGACAGTAAAAAGAGACAGACACATAAATTCATAACATTTAACGTAGGAGAAAATGAGATAGGAAGCATAATGTACATACGTGTTTGTGTGCGCATGCGTAGTACAAAGCTTGAGAGAAGGCATTACAACAACCGTGGTATTTTGTATACGTGTACGTATTATTTTTGAAGGTTTCACTCCTACCACGTGTACATGGTTTTTTTATTTATTTATTTATTTATTTATTTATTTATATTTGGAAGACCAACAGCGAACATACAGAATACACAGTTTTACATAAAAAACAGTAAGCTAATAATAGGTCTTCACGTTTAAATAACATATTTTAAAAATGTATAAATGTGGACAAATTAAAATTCATAAATGAAAAACTTAATCTTAAATTCTAATAATATAAAATAGTAGACTAATTGTAACAAAGTAGGTATACAACATTTAATTCACTGCACAAAGAAATCCCCACAGAGTAAGCGCCTCGCTGTTGCTATACCAGAGTGGTGGATATCAAAGTTTTTAGATTTGCACAAATCATTAAGACTTTCGCTTGCACGCAGCAGGAAGGAGTTTTGGCGATAGTTTGATGAGACCAATGGAACGCGAATGGGGGTGTAGTGCCTAGCAGATCTAGTCGGAATATTAAAATTCAATTTTGAAAGAAGTTCAGGAGAGTCAATTTTATTTTGTATTATTTTAAGTAGATAGGCTACATCTGTCACCTCTCGTCTTTTTACTAAAGGAAGAAGGTGAAATCGTGAGCATAAATTTAAGTAATTATTAGAATCATAGGAAATATTCAGACGGTAACACAAAAATTTTATAAATTTCATTTGTAAACGTTCAATGCGAAAGGTATATTTGGAATATTGTGGATTCCAGATTTCAGACCCATACTCCAAGATACTCCTAACAAATGTACAGTACAAGATCTTCAAAGTTTTAATCTGTTTAAAATTGGTCGAGCTTCGCATGACAAATCCTAATGCCCTATAAGCTTTTTTAACAATATGCTCCACATGAGCGTCGAAGACTAGTTTGGAGTCATGTAGAATCCCCAAGTCTCGATTAACAGAACTTCTTTGCAAATTCTGGTTTCTCAAATAATATTGAGAAGGAGCAATGCAGCTCTTCCTTGAGAAAGTAACTACTAAGCATTTCGAGGGATTCAAATCCAGTTTATTTCGGGCACAATAATCATCCAATCGAAGCAGGTCAGACTGAAGGTCATCAATATCAGATGGAGATGAGATAGCTTTGAAGATCTTCATGTCATCAGCGAAGCAAAGAAGTCGAGAATGTTGAAAACAAGCAGCAATGTCATTAACAAATACCAAAAACAAGAGAGGGCCCAAAATCGAGCCTTGTGGAACGCCGCTGGGAACGTTCACCCAGCTAGAAATATAGTTGTTAATAACCACTGCCTGAGATCTATTAGATATATATGACGCGAACCACCGCAAAAGGTCCCCGCATATACCTATACCCTCTAATTTCAAAATTAATAATTTATGGTCTATTCTGTCGAAACATTTGCTATAATCCGTATAAACCACATCAACCTGCAATCCCTTGTCCATAGAATCAGTAACAAAATCATTGAATAGGATGAGATTAGATGCAGTTGACCGTCCGTGAAGAAAGCCATGTTGCGAGCCAATAAATGTGTGCTTTAACCCGTGATAAATTTGATTGTAAACAAACTTTTCAAATAATTTTGCCAAAATACAGAGTTTAGAAATGGGCCTGTAATTAGTAACCTCAGATTTTTTACTTTTTTTGTGAATTGGTGTTATAAAGGCCGATTTCCAGACTATCGGCATATTGCACTCAGACAGAGACTTCATAAATAGCATATGTACTGGCACGGAGATACTTTTGGCGCATTTCTGCAAAAATATCGGAGGAATATTATCAGGCCCCGCTGATTTAGTAGTATCTAGTGATAGCAATAACTTAGTCACGTCATGTATGGTTATGTGAATATTAGAAATATTGGCTTGGGGTGAGGGGTCAGGGGCAGTGTAATTATGGATTAGGGAAGGTAACGAGAAATTAGAAAAGAAAAAGTCTGAAAACATATTACAAATAGACACGCCATCATTTGCAATTTTATTACCATAGTGCATTGTGTTTGGAACACTAGATGTTTTGTATTTAGACTTCACAAAAGACCAAAAGTACTTGGGATTGTCTTTAATTGACTTTTCAATTGATGACATATAATTTCTATAACATTCATCCTCGATACGCTTTTCTCTATTTCTCAATAATTGAAATGCATGAAGATCAGACTGATTATTATATTTCTTATATTTCCGATGGAATTTATATTTCTCTTTGATAATTTTCACCAACGCAGATGAGTACCAGACGGGATAATTATAATCGCGACAAATTTTAGTGGGTACATGTTTACTTATTAATTTATTTATTTCCATATAGAAAATATTCATTGCCTTTTCAATGTCATTACCACCAAGTACCGAGGACCAATTTATGTTATTAATATCGGCATTAATATTGTCGTAGTCACATCTATGAAACAATTTTTTTAAGCGGGGTGCGCGCGGTAGGCATATTATATCATTGACTGTGACGTCAATCACGATTGCTTTATGATGCGGATCAAGCGACACCAACGGGTCGAAGCATTCCCTAACACTCACCCCCGTGTTGGATATTACTAGGTCTAAAATCCTACCATAATTGTTTAATACACCATTAAACTGCCTTAAGTCGTGGGTACATAAATCGTCAATCAACATTTGTTCGTCGGAACCCGATACACTACCAGCATAGTAGAAATTATCATCACTATTAAAGATCCAAGGAATTCCGCTCATGTTAAAATCGCCCACGATGAGATAAATATCCTCAGCACTAAGTGATATAGCAGTGTTAAGCTTAGATAGGAAATTCTGTAACTGCTCCGTAAATGATAGACCTTTATTTTGTTTACATAAGTAAATTACACATAAATTTAGTTTAATATTTTTAGAGTTATTTGATTGATTAGTTGGTAAAGACAACCACAGATCCTCGGCCGAGGAATTATTTTGACTAACTGGGGTAGCTGGCAAATCACTTCGTACTGCGATAAGAACACCACCACCGCGACTTTGGTTAGTAAGGTCATAATTACGATCACGACGCCACACAGCGTACCTATTATCAAACAACTCCAAATCACTTATACTGTCTAACAACCAGGTTTCCGTAAGTATAATGATGTCATACGAAGCTAAACGCAAGTTTCGCCAGAAGGTTGCTGTTTTAGTCCTTAATCCTCTAACGTTCTGATAATAAATATTTAAGTGGTTTAATGAGAAATTATTCATATCTGAATGCAATTAATCGGTAAAACAGATAAAATAACGTATTTTACAAACGCGCTGAGAGGATAAGTAAGAATATAATATAGTTTAAAAGTGCAAAGCAGTAACGTCGCCACGCCGTCTAATGACGGTAACGCAAGAAAAAATAATTTTAAATAATAGAAAGAGTGACGAGTAAACGCGATCAAGCGATAAATCATGGCAGCCACGCCATACAACGGGTCCTGCCGCAGAGCAAGCGAGATGGTTATATGTTTACTGCAATTGTGCGATAAGAGGATGATACAATGAGCTGAACAAAAGCAAGACATTAGCAGTGGGGACAGGTCAGACGTTATAAACATTTTGTCACTAATTGCGAAAGCGCTGTTAACAGAAATTGACTTATAGCAATAGCGAAGTAATCTAACATTTAATATTAATTTATAAATTGTAATATGTAACGAATAATGATAAATGTAACATGTGATTAGTACATGTAATCTAAGTACTAAATTAGACAAAATTACTAAAAATGATGTTAAAAAACAGCTTAGGTAAACTTGTTTAAATCATTAGTGTTGTTAATTACAAAAATACCAGATGTGTCATTCTTTCGAACGTGGATTTTCCCAAACTTCACCCAGACGTAGTTGAAGGACTTCTCTTTCGCCAACTGTTTCGCTTTGTTCAATAGAGTTTTAATATCAGTGCTTAGGTGATCATTGATGAAAATGCGATTTTTCGAATCCTGGAAACCAATGTCTTCTGCTTTCAAAGATTTATACGCGCGGGCTGCTGATATGAAATCTTCTTTTATATAGCGATTTAGGAAGCTGACGACTATTGATTTATCTTTGGAGTTATAAGTTGGAACTCTTGATATGTAGTTGATTTGGGTATTCGGGAATCTGTACCCAACTTTGTGAGAAATGGTTTCAATAATTTTAAACAAATTTTCGTCCTTCTTAATAGGCACACCTTTAATTTCGATGTTGTTTAGCCTTGATCTTTGATCGAAGTTGTTCAACTTAGACTTTAATTCCGTGGCAAGACATTCAACCGCTTTAACTTTATTGTCTAATTCATTAATTTTGCTTTCGGAAAACGTAGCTTTTTCTTTTAGTTCATCCACCGAAGCTGACAAGAAATCATATGATTTTTTGAAATCATTCAAATCATCTTTGATACATTTGATTTCATCAGTCAATTTGGGAATATATGTCTTTATCTCACCAAATTCAGACATCTGCATCTTTAGCTCACGAATCTCATGAAGGATAGTGGTCAGTGAAACCGATTCATTTGGGCTAGGAGTCGCTGGACATGTATTTCTACATGTTGAACATTTCCATGTTGATCTGCGATCCGCACCAAGTTTTCTCCAACCGGATTCGGAAATAAGAGCGCAGCCGAAATCCATATGTTTTTCACAACTCGAGCACTGTACGCCATCAGTAAATTGGGCGTTGCACATGGAACACTTGTTAACCATATTGAAATTTTTTTATGTAATACAATAAATCCGTACCTACTAAAATAGAAAAAAAGGTTTACAATCTATGAAATGCTTAAGATGCGCGTGCGTTTAGGCCAATTGTCCACACTGAACTTTATCCAGGGTTTTTGCTGTTATTGTGATAGTTTTGTACTTTGAAGTTAGTTACTACGTAGATTTATGATTTTAATATTAGGGGTTAAAGTATGAAATTGCCGATTTGTACTGAAAATCTATATTGTTTATTTTTTAAATTTTTAACAAATTTATTTAATCAAAATAGTTGCCATTATTATCTATACATTGCTGCTATCTAATGGGAAGGTCATTAATGCCTTTGCGATAGAATTCCGACGATCTAGACTGCACAAACTGTGTGAAAGCATTTTGTACTGCCTCCTGGGAAGAAAACTTCTTGTCACGTAGATAATTGTCCAAATCACGAAAAAAATGGTAGTCCGTTGGAGCAAGGTCTGGTGAATACGGAGGATGACGAATGGTTTCTAACTGCAGTTCCTGAAGGGTCAAAATGGTTTCTCGTGCTGTGTGAGGTCTCGCGTTGTCGTGGAGCAATAATGGTGAAGATCGATTCATGAGTCGGGGCTGTTTTACTGCTAGTTTTGTCAACATGGTTCGGAGTTCGGCACAATAGACATCTGCCGTTATTGCTTGACCAGATCGGAGAAAACTATAGTGAATAACACCATGCTGAGACCACCAAACAGTTACCATTACCTTTTTATTGGTAAGTTTTGCTTTAGGACACTGTTGTGGCATTTGACCTGGGGTCAGCCATTGCATTTTTCTTTTCCGGTTATCATAAAGAATCCACTTTTCATCACATGTTACAATTCGATCCAATATTCCTTCATTTCTGTACCGGTTCAACAAGGCAACACAAGTTTCAACACGCGTTTCTTTCTGCAGATCAGTCAAATCATGAGGCACCCATTTTTCGTATTTTTTTATTTTATTGATTTGACGCAAGTGAGTCAATATTGTGGGTAAGGTAACGTTAAACCATGCCGCTAATTCCTGGGTACTTTGACTAGGATCGGCTTCCACTATCTCTCTTAATTCATCGTTATTTACCTGTGTGGGCGGTCTTCCTCGTGGCTCGTTCTTTAAGTCGAAATTTCCATCACGAAAGCGTTTAAACCAAAATCGCACGGTGCGTTCATTAGTAGACCCCTCTCCAAACGCAGCATTGATATTGCGGGCTGTTTCTGCCGCGTTAGTTCCGCGTCGGAACTCGTATTCAAAAATAACTCGAATTTTCGCAGTATCCATCTTTCTTGTCTAAATTGAATAACAAAAACAATTGAAAGTCGATATTCAAATGTTTTACATTTTTTAAAAAAAGAACATCATAGAAACCATTTAAAAAAAGTTTCATTCGAAAACCTCAAACCATGAAGATTCTATGTCAATTCAAAGAACCTATTGCAATAAAACGGCAATTTCATACTTTAACCCCTATTATATTGTTTGAATTTTTCAATGACATCTTAAATGATAAATTATTTTAACAGAAAATACTAAAAAAAAATCGACGCGGCTCACACGTAAATTCACACCTGTACAAAAGTTTCTCTCGAATACTAGATAATGTTCCTCTCATAAGACCGGGTATCCAAAGGTCACAGGTTCGTTTCCCTCCTGAGAATTCACTTGTTGGCCGACTCGAATTTTTTGGTATCTTTTTAAATTATTTACTACTCAGTTATTACATTTGCATTGCATTACTATTTTTTTTTTGACAAGTTCACAAGATGTTTTTGACAAGTGTGTAGTAGTGTTTGACATTTAAATTCTGATTTTTGATTTAATGAATAATATTAACTTGCTGGCGTTTTGGACAAGCTGTAACCAAGTGAATTGTTTTGATAAATAATTAAAAAAATAACTATTCGTGTATACATTTTTTATTATGATTTTTTTATCGATAAAAAGCAAAGAAATTACTTTACAAATAAAATAAAGATGTTAAGATTTTTTTGTAATTTACAATGATTTTAAAAAAATATATAATACCAGACATCACGTAGACTATACATTAGACACTGTATAGTCATCCCGCATAGACTATACATAAAAATCTTAAGCTTTTTGTTTAACGCTACGGACGTTTTTCCGGCTAGGGTACACCTCCGCAACGCCCCATAAGGAACTTCATTCCAAAAATTTACATAAATTATAAGTGGAAACTTTGAGTAAAAAAAACCTAAATTAAGCTATCATTATATAATATATATATACACACATTAGGCTAGCTATAACATATTTATGTATCATATATGTATGTCTATCCGTTACCTTAGTTTCCATAACACGGCTAAGCTAATTATCACACCAATTAGCCTGGCCCAAGTAAGCACTGTAAGGCTTATGTTATGGATACTAGGGTAACGAATAGACATACTTATATGATACATATATATGTAGTATTTATAAATATATATATATAAATACCCATGACTCATCCCAATGCTCCCTTCTGAGATTCGAATACAGGACCGTACGTAGGCGAGAAAGGCAGGATCGCACCGTTGCACCGAACTGTCGTGAAAGTGTAGCGTGAAAAAGTTGGAAACAAAACCAGCATTTCCGAAGCATTGCACTAAAATAATACGCTTAAATGTAATCATAATTATTTTTTAACAATAAGTTATGTAGGCATACTGAGAAGATGTAATTAAAAAAAACTGTTAGATACCTACGTAATTCATTAATTGTTCTCGGTGCTTATAATTAACGTTTGGGAGGACGGATTGAATCAGTTGCGAAATCGAATTGACGTGACGCATACGACACACTAGTGCTGTTCAAGTATCGATACAATTATATTGATACTTATATCAGCGAATTTCTTTGAGATTTATATTTTTTATTTTAATTAATTTACATGATTGACATTAAATAAATAAATATTTCCTACATTCACACCAATTAGCCTAGCCCAAAGTAAGCACTATAAGGCTTGTGTTATGGATACTAGGGTAACGGATAGACATACATATATGATACATAGATATGTAATATTCATAGAAATGTATATAAACACCCATGACTCAGGCACAAATGCTCGTATTTATCATAAAAACATCTGCCCCTACCGGGATTCGAACCCAGGACCGTCGGTGCGAAAGGCAGGTTCGCTACCGTTGCACCAAACGGTCGTCAGATTTTATGAAGTTTATTTTTTTGGACCTAATAATTCAAAATTATAAAAAATATAATGTAAAGTATTTGAATACTGTTATGATATGGCTAAATAGGTTATATATCGATACAATTTAATTATAGCTATCGATAACTATACCAGCGGATATTTTAAACATTTATATTTAAAGTTAATTTACATGTTTATTAATAACTTTATTAATTTTGGAACAATTACAAATATAAAAACTGTAATGCAATATATTTGCTTGCTATTACGATATAGCCAAACAGGTTGTAACATCAGACTTTTAATCGACACCTATGTATTACCCTATTTAATGCTAATAAATATTTGAATTTGAAAAAAAATATCGCATTTGTTAGTTATTTATTGTGAATGTGATAACGGAAAAAGGAAATCTATACTACTATAAAGAAAAATTCATAAGTTATTTCTAAAACTATTTTAAAAAAATCTTAAGAAAGATATGTCCTATATTGGCCATAGGCCTAAGACCATAATATATTATATATTAATCATGTTTCACATGTGAAGTTGCTGTGAGCGAGTTTTAATGTAATGTGCATCATAATAGTTCTTACATTTAAACCAATTAGCTTGAGCTTACATTGTGACGCTCGTGTTTTAGATACTATGTATTTATGGTGAATGTCTCTAGGCCCAAAATAGTATTATTGATAATCACACGAATGAAATTTATACCACGTAGGGAACGTGATTTAACTGCTAGCTAAACTATAATTATGGGTTTCCTGCTGCGTGTGTTGCCAGGGTCATAGCAGTTGTTCGCTACAGTGTTCCTACTTTATATATACATGTTTTTAGTTATACGTACATATTACTATTACAAACAATGGTTAAAATAGAAGTTTAAATTTAAATATGTGAATCAGACAATAAAGAAACTCTTGTCATTCCTTCTCACCGTACAGGTTTTGTCTTTTACGTTGCGGGCAATAAGATTCTGGAATGCATTACCACCCCATATTCAATAAATACCCAACAAAGTGGATATCAAACTATTAGTTTGCATTTTCAACAAAGCTGTGATATGGAGTGACTAAAGCTTTTGTGTTTATTAAAGGCGGAGGTTTATAGAGCATTTTCGCATCGATGGTCCTGGATATAAATCCCGGAAGAGGCAGATGTTCGTGTGATGAATACGAGCATTTGTACCTGAGTGATGGGTTTTCATATATATTTATGAATTTAACATATCTACGTATCATATTTTATATAGATCTATCCGTTAGCCAACACAAGTTTTTCAGTACTAACTTTGGGCTAGGCAAATTTGTGGTAAATTAAAAAAAGTTGGCTATCACGGGACACAAAATGAAAGGTAAAGTAATATCTATACCTAGTTGGTAAGATTTTCCCTGAATTTAAATGTATCCCGGTCATTGTTAGTTTCAATTATAATATCACATAACTCTTGCGTTCTTTAAACACTATTAAAGTAAAGCATACTTTTTTTTTATTTAAATTTTTATAAAAATAGAAGCCACAAATATACACTCACTCACAGAATGGATCTAAAACACATGGATGTATTTAACTTACTCATTTTCACGCATACGCAGAAGAAATGCCATCAGAGCGTCATGTCATTTTTGACGTTTTGTCATGACGGCATACGAGTCGATTTTACGGTCAAGGCGCGCCAATAGACAAATAATATTTTTGATGTGAAACATTCACACCAAACATTTTATTTGTAGTTATTGCAACACACCATATATTATCGCTGAAGTCGTGAAGAACACTTAATGTACTAATAACACCGTTTACAACAAATATTAATTTTTTCATGTACTTTTCAAACAGTGGCACTTTACGTTTGATTAAGCATAAATATGACGATTTTTTATCGATAGGATTCCGTTCGTGTCCCAACACTAGGATCCCGTGTCGTGTCTATTGTCTGGAGCCTCTTTCATGAGTAATTTGCGACGTCTGACAGGCCCCGGGCCTATGTTTATGTAAAAGGCCCCACTTACCAATTCTTGGATAAATTTAGAAAGGCTCCCTCTATTTATAAATCACCGATTGACTGTACCACTATACAAATAGTTTGTTTAACATACTAAATACAAGTTGTGAACGAGCCTCAACGAAAACTAAGGCTGTGTTTATTATTAAGAACATTTCTTTTATTAGAGATATAAAATATGCTTGTAAAAACAGCCGTCAGGTAAGATTCGAACCCAAGACCTTTCGCTATCCGGGCGAGTGCTCTGACCGCTGAGCTATTCTACCTGAGGGCTCGGAGGTATGGTTGTTTTTACAGGCGTATTTTATATTTTATAGAAATACAGCATTGTGTATGTGTCGCAGCCAACTGGTTAAAATAGCCGTTCAATCAAACAGCTAGCCCTTTGACTGAACAACGCCATTCAATCACACGGCTATACGTCGTTTAGCCGACTCGTTGATTGCAACGTTCAGCACTATAGCTAGACGACGCTTAGCCAACTGGTTAAATGGCAAATTAACTAAGGTGACCATTAGTTTAGTATGTAATTTGAGAGAATAGGAAAACTTCTTGTAATTTCTTAGGAGATTATACTTGGGTTAAGCTTAACCTAACTTAACCTAACCTAATCAACTTCACTCTTATCACTCGTAATTTCTGTCTCTTTAATAATACTAGTAAAGTATTATTTACTACTTTCTCTCCGAAAAATATCTTGAAACAATCACAAACACCGGCTAGTTGACGTCATATTGAAAACAAAACACACCTAGCGCCGCGGTGGTGAGCGCTGAACTAATTCAATTAGACTGCGGCATTTCAATCTGCTGTAGTGTTGAACGTTTTGAGCGACTCAAATATTCAATTAAAAAGCTAGGCGTGTGGTTGAATGGCGTTGTTCAGTCAAAGGGCTAGCTGTTTGATTTAACGGCTATTTTAACCAGTTGGCTGCGACATATGCACAAAATAAATAAAACATTTATTGCTTTTTTCTTGTATTTAATTATTGTGAGAAAAAAGTTATCTCAGGTGTCAGGCGGGACTCGAACCCCTTAACTATCGGAGCGAGGAGCTCATTCATTTGAGCCACCGACACTATGACAGACTTGAAGAACTTTTCAAGGCATTTCTCAAGCTCACGCTGGCCTACAACATAGAAGACTACTCGTATGAATATTCGTAGTTCCTAATATTTTCCGCTAAGGGCGCTTATACAAAATCCATATACAGTGGAACACCGGTAATCCGGCCCCTGTCTAATCCGGTGGCCCCAGTAATCCGACATGCCTATCGCTGTTGAATGTAGGTATACACAAACATTATCTTGGCAAATCTTCACTAAATGTATTCTTTTATGCTCGACGGGTGTTGTTTGAGTCTGATTGCTCAGTTTGAATTTGACTACATTTGATAGGGGAGCGGCCTAGCGTGCGTTCATTGTTTACCAGTGTGATGTGTGTGATCTGTAATTAGTAGGTTTACAAGGTAGTTAATAATAATAATAATAAGCCTTTTATTCGGACAACATATTTCTATACAATTAAGTTTCTTATACTAATGCACTGTAGTGATAATATTCTACACCACTAAAAATATTCATAAATTTGATGCTTCTTTGCTTTCTGTAAGTCCGTTTGCCAGTTGGCAAAGGCCTCCTCCAACCTACTCCATTCTGTTCTCTCTCTGGCTACTCTGCTCCATGTTACGCCTGCAACCTGCGTGATATCGTCGTCCCATCTTTTTTGTTGTCTGCCTCTTTTTCTTTTCCCTTCCCTTGGGTACCAATGTGTAATTAATTTGCTCCATTTTTCTTCTCCTCTGACCATGTGTCCCGCCCACTTCCATTTTAGCCTTTTTATTTTTAGGGATGCATCTTGTATTTTGGTCTTTTTCCTAATGTTGATGTTTCTTATTCTATTCCTCCTTTTTACTCCTATCATGCTTCTCTCCATTGCTCGTTGGCATATAGAAATTCTATCGGTTGTGTTTTTTGTTAAGGCCCATGTTTGGCTTCCATATATTAATATTGGTAGAATGCAAACATTGAATACTTTGCTCTTTATTGCTGTATGAAGGTTTTTGTCTTTCATTACTTCCCTTAGACCCCAGTACCTTTTCCAACTGTTTGCTATTCTTCTTTCGATTTCCTTGTTTATGTTGTCTTTGGGTGATATCAGTTGTCCAAGGTATATATATATTCTTCAACATAACTAATTCGGGTTCCGCCTACATTTATGCTGCTTTTACTTCCGTTGGTCATTACTTTTGTTTTTTCGGGATTTAATTTTAGTCCTACTTTTTCACTTTCTGCTGCTAATTCGTTTAACATTATATTTAGGTCTCCTGGTGTTTTGGCGAATAATACAATGTCATCGGCAAATCTTAAGTGTGTTAATGTGCGGCCGTCTATATTTAAACCCAGATTATCCCATTCAAATTTTCTGAAGATCATTTCCAATACAGCGGAGAAAAGTTTCGGAGAGAGAGGATCTCCTTGTCTAACGCCTTTTTGTATCTTAAACGAATCCCCTTTCTTTTCTAGCTGAATACATGCCGAGCTGTTTTTGTATACATTTCTAATCAATCTTATATATTTTTGTTCTATACCTTGTTCTCTTAACGCCTCCCAGATGTTTCCATGTATTAATGAGTCAAATGCCTTGCTGTAGTCTACAAATGCTATATAGTATACGACTTGATATTCCGCATATTTTTCAATGATTTGCCTAACAACATGGATATGATCAAGTACTGAGTAGTCTTTTCTAAAACCTGCCTGTTCTATTGGCTGTTGCTCGTCGAGTGTTCCCTCCATTCGCTTGAGTATGATCTTTGCAAATATTTTGTACAGGTTGGACATCAAACTTATGGGCCGATAGTTTCCGATATCGTACTGATCACCTTTTTTGTACAGAAGGATAATATTGGACTTAGTCCATTGCTCGGGAATCGTTTCTGTGATGATGATATCATTGAAGATTTCTTTGAGAATAGGTGTTATGGTCTGTTTCGCTTGTTTTAGTACTTCATTATTTATTCCGTCGGGTCCTGGAGCTTTGTTTTCTCTTTGGGTTTCAATAGCGAATTCTATTTCTCCCTCTAGGATGCTGGGTACTGATGGGAATTCCAGGAACTCTAATTCTTTTTCCGCTATGGTACATTCGTATAGTCTCTTATAGTAAGATGTAGCAATTTCTAATATGCCTTGCCTTCGGCTTTCCTTCAAGCTATTTTTATCTTTCATCTGTACGATCCAGTCCTTTTTGTTAGTTAACTCCTTATATGCCTTTTTTATTCCTCATGTTTGTGAAATGTGTCTCTCTATTGTTTCCCTTCTTTTCTGCGTTCTATCTTTTCTAATGCTTTCTTTTATTTCTTTACTTAGCTCTGCTATTTGCTTTCGATTCTCGTTGGTATTTTTCCTGTTCATTAGGTCTGCTCTTTGATTAAAAAGGTTAATGGTTTTGCTAGTCATCCACTTGTTAGTCAGATCTTTGGTACTAGTTCCTTGTTGAATAGCTGCTTTGATCGTTCCTTCTAACCAGTTGTATTTTTCTTGTACTTCCATGCTTGTTGTCTCTTTATTGTAATCTATAAGTTTTCTCGTTATAGAAGAAGCTATTAGGGCAGTTTGATCTTTGGTAGGTTTCGTGTTCATCATATTGTTTCTTGGTCTTGAGTTTTTTGGCGGGGTTGTCATCAATTCTGCTCGAATAATTCGGTGGTTGGTATTGAAGTTGAAATTGTATATGACTTTCATGTTTGAGAAGTATCTGTTTTTATTAGTCATTATGAAATCTATTTCATTTTTAGTTTTCCCGTCTGGTGATACCCAGGTCCACATCTTGCTTTCTTTCTTCTTAAACATTGTGTTTAATATTCTCAAGTCATTCTCCTGTGCAAAATCTACCAGCCTTTCTCCGTTTCTGCTTCTTGACTTTTTTCTATTTACAAATGGTCCCAGGACTTTGTCTTCTTCTGGTTGTCGTTCTCCAATTTGGCCATTGAAGTCTCCCATGACAACAAGGTTTTTGTGAGCATGGTCTCGTATTGTTTTATTTAGCTCTAAGTGGAATGAGTCCATTGATCGTGTATCGGATTGCTCCGTCGGTGAGTATACTTGTATGAAGGACCATGGATCTTTGTACCCCGGTATTTTAAGGTTCATTATTGCTATGCGCTCTGATACTCCTATAAAGCTCTCCGCCTGATTTGTAAGGTGTTTTTTGATTATAAAGCCAACACCATACTGACCTGGAGTAGTTCCTATATGATATAGAAGAAAGTCTGGATGCGAAATAATTTTCTCTCCCATTCGCCTTACTTCACTCAGACCGACGATGTCCCATTTGATCTGTTTTAAAGCATATGTTAATTCTATAAGGTTTTCTTCGTTTTTCAGTGTAAGTACATTGAGGGCTGCAACATAAATTTTTGACCTTGTGTGATTATTGTCGTAATTGTTTTCCTGTGTTGTTGGAGGGTTGTGGTCTCTGTCCCCCACGAGGACCAGTCGGCTTGGGGGAGATTGTGTTGTTTCTTTTGTAAGGTTTTCGTTATTTGGTTGGGTGATCCGTTTGCCGGTTGTTAATTGCTATTGGTTTTTAGATGTGGGGATATCCGCGAGAGAGTTTGATCGGGTTCTCATCAAATCGAAGGCGTTTATCCTGTTTGTTTTTATAGAGCTTGTCGTTTGTTGCTTTTTAGGTTTATTGGTTGGCGCTGACTGTGGTGAAGTAGATAGTTCTCTTTTCCTTTTGTCGGAGTTGAGTCCTTTAACAACTAGTTTATCGTTCATGAGAAAAGCAATATTTCCCTTCTTCTTCTCCTCTAGTAGCTGTGGTAGTAAAGCCTTCCTCTTTTCTATAACTTCCTTAGAATAGTCTTCTGATACATAGATTCCCTTTAAACTTTTTTTATTTTTTATAATTTGGTCTTTTTTCCACCCGTTTGTAAATGAGAGTAATACAGGTCTATTTTTGTTTTCCCTTTTATTTTTTCCCAGACGGTATAGTCTATTTACTTCATTTTCTTCCACCGATAAACTTAAATCTCTTTTAAATATCTCCTTGACAGTTTGAAACACTTCTAATGTAGATTTTTCACTCTCTGCAACTCCATAAATAACTATATTATTTCTTTTCTTCTCTTTTTTAAAATATTCAACTTCGCTTTCCAGGTTCAAAATTTTTTGTTTTTATTTTTCATTTTCTTCAATCATAGGAGTTAGTTTTTCATCTATTCGTTCCATTATATTCTTGGTAAGGGATTCTTTCAGATCCTTTGTCTGTTTCTCCATTTCTATCTTCATTTTATCAAATAATAGTTGGAATTGCTCATCCATGTTGTCGAATGAGATTGTGTGAAACGGAACGGAACGTAGAAAATATTTCTTTATAATGGTAACACTCGCGTTAGTTGTCAGCGTTGTAGTTGTAGCCGACTGACAGTGCAGTTATTGATGTTTATTTTATCAGCTGGCAAGTTGACGATGCTGTCAAATTTACGTTGGTAAGCAAATAATTAATGATATATTCTTTAACCTCAATTTGGATGTATCTTAGCTCTTCACTTTTTATTGCGTAGATGTTGAGAATATCCAAATATTATCTCTTCTTTATCTTCCGATATTGTTTTGCCGGTGTTTGTTGCACTAAAGTCCATGTAAGTATGACTTTAACTATTTTAAATAAGTGTTTTACTAACGACGAACTTCACAGACTGTTGACATTTCAACGCACGGAAACGGAACCCCGTTTCCGTGTAGTAGGTTTACAAGGTAGTTACTGTGTTTCAAACAATTCTGCTCTGTAGGGGATCTTGGGAGTACTCTGTAATCCGACAAATTCGATAGTCCGACACTGCCCTGCAAAACGATTGTCGGATTACCGGGGATCCACTGTAGTAATATTTCACGCAGACGATATCGATTATCGAAGCGTAAACTCGCACTGAGGCCTCAGATTTCTATAAGAATATGTAGTTTCTGATAGTTACCGCTAGGGGGCTCATAATAAAATCCACATAGTGATATTTTACTCAGAAGATATCGATTATCGAAGCGTCAACTCGAACTAAGGCCTCAGATTTCTTTGAGAACATGTAGTTCCTGATAGTTACCGCTAGGGGCGCTCATACAAAAATCAATATAGTGATATTTTATGCAGACCGTATCGATTATCGACGCATAAACTTGCACTAAGGCCTCGATTTTAATACTTTTATTCGCATAATGCACAGTCTGTTTTTACATTTGTGATACATTGCGTGTTATAATCATAATTCTGATTTTATAATGAAAGTCGTTCTCCAACAATTATATTTAGTGATCTCACTTGGTTACATTTACATTTTTTTACCTACCTACTGTCTTTTGCACCTAGTATTCATCTTTTAATTATTACTACTATTCCTCTTGTAGCCACAAAAGTATGAAGGAAATAAATTATTGTAATAGAAAAATACTAGAAAAAATCGACTCGGGTCACAAGTGAATCTCAGGCGGGAAACGAACCCGCAACCTTTGGAAATCCGGTCCAATGCTCTCCCAATTGAGCTACCGAGCCCTGCGAACACTCGTCGAAATTTTCTAGTACATTCCTGATTTTACGCTGTAGGCCAGCGTTGTTTCATCAATGAGAGGAACATCCTCTCGTATTCGAAAGAAACATTTTTACAAATGTTTGGTCAATCGATTAAGATGAAACAGCCATGTAAGATTTATATTATATGCATTTTATGCATTTTCAATGCGATCTTATAAGATAAATTATTGTAATAGAAAAATACTAGAAAAAATCGACTCGGGTCACAAGTGAATCTCAGGCGGGGACCCGAGTCGATTTTTTCTAATATTTTTCTATTACAATAATTTATCTTATAAGATCGCATTGAAAATGCATAAAATATATAAAAATTATAAATCTATGAAGGAAATTTTAAAATAACAGTCGGTTCGACCAATAACGCGTATTAAATGGTAATTGTCCCTAAAAATAAGAAAACATTTAAAAGTTACCTTACCACACCGCCAGTTATAAATTAATTGTGGGGACAACAAAATGTGTATAATACATTAATCTACAGTAAATTTTAAAACTATTGGCTTTTTTATGCTTCAGATATATAATAATGTTTTCAGAAAGACATAATATAGTGACTGTCAGCGGGCTGATTATAATAAAATTTACCAGATAAATGTACAGTAGCGGCATCTTTCGTGGAGTAGAAAAATGGTAAATGATACACTACAATTATTATTATTTTCTGAAGCTAAAAAAATCTCTTTGTTTCAAAATATTTACGAATGCTTGAAAATAAATCTCCGGAAATTGTGAATTATGAAAAAAATAATTTGATTTTCTGTAGGTATGTGAAATAGTTTTAGATATTTTCAGTTACCAAAAATACCGAGATTTCTGGTTTAATTGCTTTTGGTTATTTGCAAACTACAACATTATGAAACAAATGGACAATATTTTAATTTGTTTCTGATACAGCTAGTAAAATTTTAGCGCCATCTAGCAGCTAATGGCAAAAGTTCTTGGCGGAGGTTTGATGACTTGCTTTTTCGGCATGCTAATGGTGTTTTGACTACTTAATAAACTGTTTAATTATATCTTACATAGAGGACAGCACATGTGCTGAACATTATGTTTTCATAATAAATAAATATAGTTATCAGCCGCAGATAACAAAATTCAATTACACGCTTAATAAAGGATAAAATTGACCGTCAATCGATTTGATAACTTATACAATGTTGTATATTTTATCGACACATTTCAATAGTTTGCTATTAGAGGCTTCTATAATTCGGATGAGTTAGTTTAGTTAACTGCATTTGCATTTTTTATGAACGATAATATTAATATACAAGGTGATGCAGTCGCTAAGCATAAAGCTACGCTAGCACCATATATTGGAGCGGAACGTAATACCTATAAAAGAAAAAAAAAACTTTTTGCGAATTTCAAAATTCGGGCTACGTCACCACTTGGTCCTAAACCTAAACCTTGATTTGATTCACCATAAAAAAATATTAAAATCGGTTAAGAACTCTGGAAGTTATGGCGTTACAGACATTGCGCCATTGAGGCTGATCGATGGGAGCTTCGCTTCGCTCCGCTCCAAAAAGACAGTCAGTGCGAAAGTGTATCGTATGAAGCCACATCAAGCACAATGAAAGAACAAGACCTTTCTCACGATTACTTAATTTTTAATATAAATTATATAATAATTGACCAGAAATTTTATAATAAATGAAAACATCCTAAGGTTGTCTGGAAGAGATCGCTTTTAGCGATAAGGCCGCCGATTGTTACACGTTAGATTTAAGCAATTATCTGTGTTTGTGTATCCTTCTGTTTTTGTGGTGTAATCAATAAAGTGTTTTTGTATTGTATTGTATTGTAAAACAACATAAAGCAAAAATATTTTTTTTCAGGCGATATTGCTTATAAATTAATTACAATTATAAAGAATTATTACCTTTAATTTTTATTATATTATTGACCACACAAATAAAATAAATATATAAAAAGATGTCTGAGCATGAGAATAATTTAAGCAATACATTAATATGAGTTATTATCTATTTATATATCTCTTCATTAATACAGAAAGCCCGATTCAGCGTTGTCAAACTAGACTGCATTTATATTTGCTAGCAACCACTTTTCCTCATTGGAACTGTGGTGATCCCCCGTCCAATCTTATTCGGCTTATTAAGGGGGGCTTATAGGGGTCGATTTTTAGACCTCGTCGACCCCCAAAATCAGTTTTCGTTTATGTCGACCCCTAGGAAACCGATATCGACTATCTAGGGGACCACTTTGGGAATCCCTGGATTAGACGATCGATAGTTAGTTACGTTTCATAGGTACTAGATGGCGCTACCTGTACTTTGAATCGCGCTATTGTTTCGATATAAGGAATATACTTAAGAGTCCCTACACGTTATTAAAGTTATCGATGTAAACCCGGATAAGTCATCCGCTGTTTGCTTCGACGCAAAACGCACGCGTGTACCGGCCCGCCACAACCCACCCCGACTCCAGGGGAAGTCCATTCCATGGCAACGCACTGCCAAATTTCTAGGCGTCACCCTTGACCAAAAACTGACATTCTCTCCTCACGTCAAGAGAGTGTCTCGTAACGCGCGTACCCTATGTTGGGGCGTCACAGCCGCATGTCACTTCGAAACAAGCGAACACTTTATAAGGTTTGCATACGACCGGTGATGACCTACGCGTCCCCGATCTTCTCACATGCAAAGGCATCAGTCCTTAATAAATTGCAGGTGATTCAAAACCTATTCATACGTAGGGCCTCAAATTCTCCCTGGTATGTCCGCAACGCGGACTTGCACAGGGACTTTGAACTCCCTACTCTCCAACAATACTTCTTAAAGGCCTCTGAACGTTTCTTCGAAACAGCAGAGAGCCACTCTAATCTACTTATCCAGGGCGCATCCAACTACACTCCTTCCTTATCCATGAACCCTCTGTCTAGGCGACCTAGGTCTGTCCTGACAGATCAACCCAATCAAGTTTGTGTGTCTGGATATCGGACTTCCTGAGGGATCGGTCAATACGAGTTGTCATTGACGGTAGCTCGTCTGACCATTTGGCTATCAATGCCGGCGTCCCTCAGGGTTCCGTTCTCTCTGCAACTCTTTTTCTGCTGCATATAAATGACCTGCTTTTGCCCGGTATTTTGGGGTACGCAGATGACAGCACTGTTGTAGAGACCTATATGTCTGATGCACGAGCCAGTGCTGAACAGATCCAGTGTCATAGAGAGGCGATGGTTAGCCGTATGAACCTATCTCTGCAGGCTGTCTCTGAATGGGGCGATGCCAATCTAGTGGGGTTCAATCCGTCAAAGACCCAGGCGTGTCTTTTCTCCGCTAAAAGGAGTCCTTTCAACTTGACTCCTACTTTCCGAGGTGTATCCTTGCCGATCACTGACCATCTTGAGCTTCTCGGTATGTCTTTGTCACCGACGCTCAATTTTGGCTCTTTCATTGAGAGCAAGGCTCAAGTGGCTTCAAAAAAACTTGGCATTCTGGCGAAGGTGAGAAAATACTTCACACCGGAACAGTTGCTCACCCTTTACCAAGCACAAGTTCGATCGTGTATGGAGTATTGTTCTCATCTTTGGGACGGTTCCGCCCGATACCAGCTCCAGACGCTTGAGTCCATCGAGAGGAGGGCCAAGAGGCTCATCGGCAATGAAGATCTTTTCTGTAAAAAGCTCAAAAGCCTTGAGCATAGGCGGAAAGTTGCAAGCCTATCAGTATTTTATAGGATACATTTCGGAGAGTGTGCAGCTGAATTGCACAACCTTGTTCCGCCATCCCCATTTTTTCATCGGACAACCAGACTAACAAATTGGCGACACCGTTATATGGTGGATACACCAAAGAGTCGCACTAAGCGTTTTGGTTTCAATTTTATGATGCGTACCGCTAAGGAGTGGAACTCTTTGCCTGAGTCTGTGTTTCCTGACAAATACAATTTGGGGGTCTTCAAGTCACGAGTAAATAGGTATCTTCTAGGCAGGCGCGTCACATCCTAGATCGCATCGACGCTTACCATCAGGCGAGAGAGTGGTCAAGCGCATGCCTATTTTCTATAAAAAAAAAAAAAAAAAAAAAAAAAAATCAATTGTCAGCTGACCTAAACCTCCTCTTAGAGGCACAGGAATCAACCAAACGTAGAGTCAATACAGACCCATCAGGTCTACCCCAGTCCTCTCAGATGCCGACTGGCCCCCCTTCTGGGAGCCAGCCAACTTAATTTCATTTTCACGACTGACCCCCCTTCTGGGAGTCAATCGTTTTTTCTATGCGCTCTCTCACCTTGGTGAGTAGCGCTTGCGCCACCTCTCTCTAGAGGGGTGGTCGCCTCAGATGACGGCTTATGACCTTCTCCGGGTGCAAGCCAATCCCAGGTGGTGTTTAGTCAGTACGAGTCTGACATAACTATCGGGCCGGCCCGAAGTATCCATGGAGGATTTCCCTCCCCCGTGTCCGGAGGGTGCATTTAGCTTAAAAAAAAAATATTAAAGTAATTAGTGAAAATGATGTGACAATATGACAATTTTTGTGTGCGTCTTGTTTTTATAGCATGGCGCAGATATTCTTCTTACATTCTGTTTTCATTAAAGTTGACTGTATGAGAAAAATTAAATTAAAGATGGTCGTTTTGGCTATTTCTGAAAACAGTTACGTAACGGTTTTGAAGTTTCCATAACGTTATCAAAAACCGTTTTCAGTTTTGGTTATCACTTGCGCGGTTGACAAGTGGTAATTTTTAATGTAATGTGATCAATGAGAACTTAGAAACTTTTATGACCACTTTGGGAATCCCTGATCTAGATTATAAAATATACAGGACAAGGGCATATCGGATTTCGATCATCTAAGGTTCCGTACCAATGTAGAATAAGACGAATAAGACGCACTTATTGGGCGGCAAATGAGAGAAATAAAAAAATCTTTGTTATCCAATTTTTTAACCCCTCATAATTTGGGCAGAAAGTAACATGTCAAATGCCTAGTGCCTCATTAATGGTGGCCGAAAAAAACAGTGAAAACGTCCGGAATGACGTTTATATATTTTCTGTGTTTGGACTACTTAAAAATATATTTATATATATTTGCCTTTAATTAAACTTGATCATAGAAAAATATAATGTAGCAGAATCAATAAGAGTTAAAAGTAGTGTAAACGCGTAAGAACGCCGGCGTTCTATTGAGCCTTGACTTAACTTTCAGTAAAAAACCAGAGAAAACCCTGGCATTCTTGTGAGCTTGAGCCGGTTAAACAAAAATACAGTATTTATATAGTTAACGAGTTTGAAATAACGATTTCCAATTCGATCAGGGTTGTTCAAAGCTTGTTTTCGCGCTTATATTTAATTGTATGGGAAAGACATTGAATTGCTATTTTTAACAAGTTTATATAAAATTATATAAAATTTGAAGACTGCATCTCACACCATTTTGCTGTAAACCTGTGTGACTGGTTCAGAACCCTAAAAAACTGGACAAGTGCGAGTTGAACTGGCGCGGAGAGGGTCCCGTATGATGAAAAAGATAGATCTACCATGTTCTTTATTTTTACCCCAAAATAAACTTAAGTTTGTGGTTAAAATATATTCATTTGAACTGCAGATTTTAGTTTGCATTCACAAAATATTTGTCATGTGTTTTTCTTACACATTATTGGTTTTCAGATTTTTTTTCTTTACTTGTACTACGTAAAGAAAAATCAACGGGCAGTACCCTATGGGTTTTAATTGGAAAAAATTGCGGCATAATATATTTTGATTGCGTTGACTTAGGAGCTTGGTTTTTTACACCACCAAGGGACCGTAGATTTAGTATGTGATATTAATTTGAATTGGATACCTCCACTGTTCCTGAGAAAAAGGGTCTTGATCTTGACAGACGGATAGACAGACGCATAACGAAGTGATCCTATCAAGGTTCGTTTTTGGTGCGGAGTACAGAACCCTAAAAATGAAAATAAATATGTTTTGAGTATCCGTATAAAGTATATTGTATTCCAAACCCTTTCTATTTCAGAATAAGACATCTTTTCGTATCCTATCATTGATAAATAAAAAAATAAATACATTTTGGAGGGTTAATATTTGGTGTGAATGCTCATTATTTATTCAGATGGTAATGACTGTGCATTAATGTCTGTAAGGTCAAGGTCATTGCTCCCCATTGACTTCTCTGTCGCACGATTTAGGAGTGAAAGAGACAGGCTCTTCTTCGTCTCCGTTCAAAGGTCCGAACAGCGCGAAACTGAGGTCTGACTTGAGGTTAACTCAGCCTTGACCGAGTGCAACCTTGTATTTATCATAGACTAACCATTTATAGAGGGTAATATTGTTTTACCTATCAGTGGTGACCCCGGTCTCACAGACCAGGATTTTTAAATCAAATTTATTTATCTAACAAACCTTTAATTTATTTTGCTGATTTAATAAAAGTCTTCATTTTCTAAATAATAAAACATAAACATACCCAAAATTACAACATGTTTATTACTAGTAAAGATAAAAAACATGCAAGCCATTAGCCAAAGCTTCTTTTTTATGCATCTTATTTAAAATATAACTGGAAGTGTTTTCAAGATAACATTAAGTTAATGAAGTCTTAAGTGGTGCCTGATTAAGTGATGATCAAGGACGTTTCCGAAAAAATTAAGTATGAGTAAATTTATAGACAAAAACGGCAAATTATAAAATACATAATCAGTGACGCACGGTCTACAACGACCGGGTATCACTGAAACTCCGGAATATAAGCCTCCATATCTTCATACGACTAAATGTCAAAGGGTAATTCCCTATCAGGCACCTAGCTACTCGGAATCATAGCAGAAGACACATGAAAAAAAGGAAAAAATCCTATTTTTCTTAGCCCCGGCCTCACAGACATATAATAGTGACTTACCGACATACGAATTACGCAAGCTACAGCCGAAGGATTTAATAAAAAAACCGGCCAAGTGCGAGTCGGACTCGCGCACCGAGGGTTCCGTAAAATATTTTTATTATATGATGTTACAAAAAATTAGCGGTTTTTGCAATTTTTCCTTTATCTGTGCTATAAGAGGTTGCTTCGTACAAAATTTCAAGATTCTGAGTTCACGGGAATTTTTGCGGCATAAACGGCTGTATCTTTTGATTGCGTTGGCTTAGAAGTTTGAGTTTTTCACAGCTCCAAGAGACAGTAGACCTGAGTATTTGTTATGAATTTCAGCTTGATACGTCTACGTGTTCCTGAGAAAAAGGGTCTTGACAGACAGACGGACGGACGGACGGACGGACAACAAAGTGATCCTATAAGGGTTCCGATTTTTCCTTTCGAGGAATGGAACCCTAAAAACGAATAAATCTAGAAAAATTTGAATGCATCATTGCTTTACTTTTAAGTCATAGGTAGAAAACACAGTTTCATTCAACACAGTCCACTGACCATTCTGTGCACCGTCTGTGCAATCTATGACAAGTGCATGGTAGCCATGGAGACGCGCGCCAACAAGCGGTCGTCGACCCCAGTGGCGCGCCGCCCGCCCAACGAATCGACGCGTCCGCCTTATTTGTAAACAATTGTTTTAAATCCGAACAGCTGTTGCAGTATACTGGTGTCAGTGAAATATAGTGACGATGCCTGGGTGATGTTAGGATAGACAAGGAACGTAGTGGTCCCGGGTTGCGACCAAGGTGGATCAGGTAACTTGAATTTTTTGCGCTGGTATCTTAAGCGTTTTTTCTTGCGAGTTTGTTCAAATGATTCTAAGTTTTTTTTTCTATTTTATTTAAAAGTGATAGAATTGCAAATTAAACAAATTTAAGGTTTTGAATTTTTTGCTCTGGCACTAAGTTTTTTCTCTTGCGAGCTTGTCCGAATGATTCTATGGTTTGTCTAAAACAAAAAGAAAAAGATTTTAATTTCATAAATTCTAGGTTTTTTTATTAAAAAAATGCCTTTGTTTTTGGGTTAATTTTTAGGTGGTAATTATCTTATTTTTCTGCATATATTTTTTAGAAGAAGGTTAGATTGTTTTAATTTTTTCATTAATTATATTATAGCCCAAAGTAAGCTCTGTAAGTCTTGTATTAAAGATACTAGGGTAACGGATACATATAAGATACATAGATATTTTATAATTTTTAAAAAAATGTAGATATGTAATACTCATAGAAATATACATAAATACCCATAACTCAGGTACAAATGCTTGTATTCATCACACAGTCATCTGCACGTTCCGGGACTCGAACCCGGCGGAGAGAACCGAGAAAGGCAGGATCGATATTTTGTAAACATTATTTATACTAAGCCAAGATAGTTTATGAAAGTAGGTTAATTAATTACGTGACCGGGATATTAGGAAATGAATCGTTACCCTCCTGGTGTCGTGTCGCGTGCACTCTCAAACATATCACTTCATTAAGTACACTGACTTCGTACACTTATATACTTATAAGGGTGTTTATTTATTTCAAGAAACAAACAGCACGTTATAAGACATTATAAACCTCAGAATTAAAAAGCCTAATTAGTTTCCAAAGCTAGCTATAAATATAATTGAGTTTATTAAAAGTAAAAAATGTAAATACCTGCATAAACTAATGTAATCTCATAACAAATAAAAATTTAAGTTAAATTAAAACAATTCAAACACATGTACCTATTAAGAGAAAAGCATTTTATCTTATCTTTAAAGGCATAAAGAATGTTTCAAATGGACATTTTCTATCTTTTCTATACATAAATATTGTGTAAATATAAATATTTTGTCTCTAAATTGTTAAAAACAATTAAATATGGGAGTCAATATACTAGACATTTTTAAATTTAGCTAGTTCATACTTGAATTGTCATAATTCCAATGTTTCGTGCTGAAACCTCCATAGGACGGTAGGAGGTCATTAATAAATCAGCTTGTATGCGACGTGACCAAGCCTTCCGCTTAGGTACCTCTCATGTGCGTGTTAAACGAAAATAACTGTTAAAAAGTACTGACGAACGTATAAACACATAAGGGTCATTCATTTTCACGTATTGTGTACCTAAAGTAGTTAAGCTTGATATTTTTTTTTAAAAAAAGGCTGAAAAATTGTAAACATTAAATTTTATAATATTTTTTTTGCATTTTCCAATGCTATCTTGTTTGATACATTTCTTATTAGAAAAATACTAGAAAACATATACTCGGCTCACAAGGCTCGGTAGCTCAATGCTCTCCCACATTGGATCGGACACCCAAAGGTGGCGGTTTCGTTTCCCGCCTAAAAATTTACTTGTGAGCCGAGTAGATTTTTTCCAGTGTTTTTACGGACGGAAAAGGTAGAAACGTGTTTGAATAAAACTTTTTTTTGAATGATCATGGTTGATAGTGTTCACAAACGCAGTGGGAGGCATAAAAAAATCTGCCATTTTAAATGTTATAAGTGTCACTCTCGCAACTGACATAAATCTGACGACGCTAAAATCCATCAAGCCGTTTAAGCTACAGAACATACCTAAGAAATTAACATACATATACTCGAAACACATAACCCTATTTTTGGCGCAGTCGGCTAAATAAAATGCCTAAAAAAATTTACCATTTCATGAATTATTTTTTAATTTCACTATTTCCTATAAAAATCACCATTAAAGCAAGCTTCAATGAGTGAAAAAAAGGAAAAACGCCTAAATGCAGGTTATTTGATGTCACGACGTCACCTGCTTATAAATAAACTCCAGATTTAAAATAATTTATGGGCTAAATTGGTTTAAAAATTTTTGGTCTTAAGCTAGCAACAGTTTAATCGATATTAATATTTTTTTTATTCTCACACTTCTGCGCACATTATAAATTTCAATAAAACCTAAAAATAAAACACCGTCATCGTAGTGAAAATGTAATAACTAAATAAAATGCAAAATAAAACAATTTTGATTCATATAATTTTTTTACAGTTATACATGCGCGATTAAAATATTGTGAAGGTAGTAGGAAATATTCGACGCCCATTGCTTTAGTTAGTCATCCTGTGATCAAACGTCAGGATTAAATCTAATTTTTCTCAAAAAACCCTTATTAGTTGTTCTATTAAAATCAATATTAGTATTTTAGTCAAATACTCTATTAAGACAAAATTTATCGACATTCAATTCTAATGTAATGAAAATTGAGCTTAAAGTTGCCAACATTTTTTCCATGCCACTTGTGGATTCGGCGATCACCCGATGCGTCAGTTTGTCGCAGTTGCTAATCAAATCAATACTCGATAACAATACAGCGAATTGGCCGTCACTTTTATGCATCTACGAGAAAGCGAACCGACCCCTTGATCGAATACGTTAGGGGAGCATGACAATGGGGGGTGAACGAAGCTATCCATTATTGGTACTTCAGTAAATCTATATCGATATTATCGAGTGTTGACTTGCCAGACATAATAACTAAATTAATAAACTCCGTAATATAATTTTGACGCATTTGACGGAATGAGGGTATTTTTAAATTTTATATTTATTTTAGTTTGGTTTTGTTTCTTTTTTTATGCATGTTGATTTACCTGTAAATGTTTGTTGCATTTAATTATTATTTTTAATAATTATAAATATATTATTTTTAAGATAAACAGTGTAAAGAGACGTTGGTAAATTTTTATAAATAATTTTTAATAGAAAAATACTACAAAAATTGAAACATTTTTATAAATGTTTCTTTCCAATACGAGAGGATGTTCCTCTCATTAATAAGACAACGCACCCAGGCGTACAGCGAAAATGTAGAAAGGTATAAGAACATTAGGGCGGGTGTTCACAAGGCTCGATAGTTCACAAGGACCGAAAATACAAAGGTTGTGGGTTCGATTCCCTTGAATTGACTTGTGAGCCGGGCGATTTTTTCCAGTATTATTCTAAAACTAAAAAAAAATTGAAAAAATGAAAAAAATAACAATTTTTTTTGTAGTGGTTCGCATACCGGCTTCTATGGTTAGGCTACTCCGAGGTCTAGAGTTTCCCGGCGTGGTCAATGTAGAAATCGAACTTTTCTACGTTGGCTCGGGTCTGGGTGTTGTGGTACCGTCGTTGTTTCTGAATTCCATAACACAAGTCAAGTGCTTTAGCTACTCAATTTGTGTACTTAAGCTAAACTATCTATGTGATGTTGACGGCACAATTGTGAAGTTACTTAAACCAACTACCAGTCTTTCATTGAAGTATCTGTATTTTTTGAGTTAAAGATTTTTTATTTTATAACAGTATGTCCGACGGTATGAATTGGCACAATTCACTGAGGAGGTTGGTTATTAAATCGACAATCGATAACCAAAGACGTCTCCCCTTTTCACCTTTAAAAAAATATACATTTTTTGTGTATATTTTTAAGTTATTATAATAAAACTTGTATTGTTTCTTTCTTTATTTTTTTCTTCATTTCCTTCAATTCGTACTGGACCTGCATGGTTACTTATGAAGAACGCAACCTCCTTACGATTATTCAGGACTTAAGGCATTAATATAAATTAGCCTCGACATTAAAAGGAAGAGTTCTCTTAGTTTTACCGAAAATTTTGTCAAAGCTCAATAGAACGCTGGCGTTTTTACGTACGCTGACTACTTTAATCTCTATTTCCATTTTTTTTAACAAGTTTGGTTCAAAGGTAATAAAATCATTTATGTAAGTAATACCAACACAAGAATATAAGTGTCATTCTGGACTTCCTCGCTGTTTCTATTATCGGCGGCTATTGATGAGAAACTTGACATTTACATGTAACTTCCTGTCCGAATACAATCAAAAACAGGAACAGGCAAAGGAAAACTGTGTCAGCTCCGACGCACGATTGGAGTTTCCTACTTAATAACGATTGCCTTTGAACAGGCACAGAAAATAAAGCGAAATTTCAAAATAAATGTAAAAGTTACACACAAAAACCGTTACGCTATCATTCGGTTACAAAATATTACTCTTCATATTTTTTTCATACCCTGAGCCTTATGTAGAAGCCTAAAAGAGGAAACTCCAAAAATAATACAAAGTATATAAAAAAATAAGAAATTAAACTCAAAAAAGCAAAAAAGGAAAAGACTAAATATACCTATTAATAACATCCTTAACTGATACGAACTTCTTACAACATAATTATTATGTCCCACATCTGAATTTAGCTTACGTCAGCCCCCAGCTTATTCAATTGGCCATATTTTTTGGCAAGAGTTTATAAGATATCCAATATACAGTACACAAAATAACAAGAGAGTCCATTTACAATATACGAGATATGGCGCCTATGAAAGACTTGGTTGTCCTTACTAATTTAACGACGAGTTATCATGCGATAACCTCCGTTTATAAACGGGCGGTGATGCCCTCGGTGTGACCGGCTCAGTAGCTCCTTTGTCGTATTCAGTTTAACCTACCAGTCCATACAATTAACTTGATAATTATGAGAAGATTTACAATTTTTGCTTTTAATTCGCGATTGTATTACTATTTTAATATAAATATGTTTATTATTTCATGAGTTTTACATGGTGATATAAAAGTACCATCACGAACCCCGTTACGGCACTACAATATTTAAAGTAAAAAAATAAAATAAAATATAATTAAGTATAGTTTTTCTGTTTGTTGAATACATATTTGCAAGAATTCGTATCCATTGTTCACCAAAACATATACTAATCAGAAGAAATAATTATTAGCTCATAAAAAAAAATCCATTGTCTTAACTGTTAACTTCCTGTGTTACTTGCTGCTTTTATTGATAAAAAGACAACAAAAAAAAAGCAGTACAAAATGACAGTAATATTCTTGCATATTTTTAAATTTGCACGATCTAACAACTATTGAAGATGCTCCGTGTGAGGATAACAGATACTTGTTGACTTTGTTGTAATCAACGATGTTACGAAACCGTAACTAAACTTCGAGTTACGGAAGGGGCAAATGTAGCATTTGCATTTGTTCCTGAGTAATAGGTATTTATATATACTTCTATAAATGCTAAATATCTATGAATCATATACATACATAATATATGTTTATCCGTCACGTATTTATCCGTACCATATTTGTATCTCTATCCGTTACCCTAGTATCCATAACACAAGCCTTACAATGCGTACTTTGGGCTAGGCTTATTGATGTAAATGTATAAAATATTATTATATTATTATTATTATTACAATATTCATCAGGAAACACAGACTCAGGCAAAGAGTTCTACTCTTTAGCGGTACTGATCACAATGTTGGAACGCTTAGTGCGATTCATAATCAACCACATAACGGTGGCGCCTATTTGTACGTCTGGTTCTCCGATGAAAAAGCATAGGCTAGCTACCTTCCGTCTATGCTCAAGGCTTTTGAGCTAATTATAAAAAAATATTGTTATTGCCGATAAGCTTTTTGGCCCTCCTCTCAATGGACTGAAGGGTCTGGAGCTTGTATTGGGAGGAACCGTCCAAAGATTTCAAATTTTTAATAGAGTTAATAAATCGATCTAAGTAAAGTTAATGTTAAAAAAAATAATCAAAACTATTTGATTATTTTAATGAGATTTGAAACAATTTAAAAATAAACGACCTCCTCTCTCCTAATTTGCAGTGCCCTACAGGGTCCATAATGTACTTACATAAATTACTGTTTAAGAACTATAAAAAACAAACATTGTGGGAAAGAAATAAAATATTAAGTATTGAGTATTAAGATGAAAACAAAAAACATACACGGCCAGTGACCCTGTGATCACAGCTCCTGTAAAGGATATATAGGATGTAGGTACATACATTCCGGAAAAAAGGTTTTTATTAATTATTTAATTCTTTCTTGTTATAAATCTTGTATATACTTCTAAATGCTAAGCAATAAGCTGTTATATAAACAAATAATCCAGTTTTATTTTGTAAGGATTTATCAAAGAAAATTAAAAGGTTACTGGGTAGTAAGGAAAATTAGTGTTTTATTAGCAAACAAGATGTTTGCGTCATTAATATGAATGTCCTCGTTCGTCCTTTGTGCGATTGCTTTTCTAAATTGCAAACTAAAGTGAAATCTTGGAAATCATTTAAAATTCTGTGCCACTTTTAGGTCAGCGTGCGAATCGTTTTCCTCTTGTAATGGGATGCTCCTGCGCAATTGATTTAATAAATCTCGCTACGTATTGCTGTATAACTGTGGAATGCATTCTAGTAATTATCTTTAACTGAGATATAAAATAAAAATATTTATTTCGTTACTATTTTTATTCTATTAAGTGTTTAACATCTGTAACCAGAAGGAATCACTCTTCCATAACATATTGTAGAATATGGGAGGGTCATTCTATAACTGAATTATATAATGTTTTAAATATTCTAAACTAAATAATATTTCTTTCACACTAATTAGCCTAACCCAAAGTAAGTACTGTAAGGCTTGTGTTAGGGATACTAGGGTAACGGATAGACATACATATATGATACATAGATGTGAAACATTCACAGAAACATATATAAATACCCCTGACTTAGGTACAAAAGTATTCATCACATTAACATCTGCCCCTTCCGGGACTCCAACCCAGGACCCTTGGTGCGATAGGCAGGATCTTTACCGTTAGTCGCTTCGACTCCTTTACAGCAGCCATGTTAAGTTATGGTATTCGTAAAAAAAATCACTATGATATTTTAAACTTTTCATATTTTCTTGTTTTTGTTTATATTTGAATAGAGTGACAACCATTGCCTCAGTCATTCTGTGATCACGGCTCCTGTAAAGGGGCCGTGATCACAGAATGACTGAATGACTGATCCTTTAATCTTGTAAAACATCAGGATTAAATAGAAATAATACGCAAAAACTCCTTAATAAGTTATTTTATTTAAATGTGTTTTGTGCGCGGAAGGAAATTAATAGTGTTAAATGTGTACTCTCAAATGCTAGTGTTACAAAAATATAATTAACTTTCACATAAATAAAATCGCTTATTAAAAATTCATCTTGTAATCTGAACAACAATTTCTGCGGCGGGAGAGTGTGCTCGTTACGGATTCGTTTTAAAACGTCTTGATGACAGGTAAATAGTCGACAGTTAAAGTGCAATTGTAGTGATCCTCCCTTTCACACCGACGGTCCTGGGTTCGAATCCCGGAAGGGGCAGGTGTGATGTGCAGCAGCAGGAATAGGTTCCAGCCTCGATGTAACAAAATTTCACCCAGGAATATGTGAAGCACCGATTTTTTATCATCCTGGCTGATGAGGGCGCAAGTGATAAGGAAGAACGGAAGTCAGTGTCATATAGAGTAAAATTTTCAAGGAGAGTGGAGTGAGTAAAAAAGGAAATAAAATAGGAATAGTTCGAGAAAATTAGATGATAATTATAATACAATGAATGGGTGCAAAATATCGAAAATATATATGATACAAAGTAAGGCGTGTAATTGCGTTGTTATCTCATAAACATACGACGTAACTTATTAATTGGTATCACATCTTAACTATATTAATTGATAAGAATCGACGTATCTCGAGATACCCGAGTATCGGTGTAGCGGTCGCGATGACGCTCCGTCTGGATACTTAAAAGACACAGTTGAAGATACAACGGTGTCTTATCTCGTTAGGAAACATATCCGATCGATTGTTATAGACGAACAGTTTTATTAGATAATTTTTACACACATTAGCAACTAAAAATCAAGCAATGGTTCCTCCATACATGGATTTTTTATAGTTAACTAGCTGACCCAGTCACGCGTTGCTGTGTTATAAATTAAAATAAAACTTATCCTATCTTTTAAGTTGGATCAAATAACAGATAGTCATGAAGTTTGATCAAAATCGGTTGAGTAGTTCAGGAGTCCATCGCGGACAAACAACGTGACATGTTATTTATATATATTAAGATAGGTTGGTGCTTGACCACTATCTCGCCTGATGGTAAGCGACGATGCGATCTAGGATGTGACGCGCTTGCCTTAAAGATACCAATTCGTGGCTTGAAGACCCCTAAATGGTATTTGTCAGGAAACCAAGATTCAGGCAGAGTTTCATAAAAGTATTTAATATTAAAAGATTATATAAATAAAACCACTCAGACTGACTAAGGATGAGACTAACTTAGGCGCCGCTTTTGTAAAGGAGCCGAAACGTCAGGATTTTAAATATAAAAAAAAATAATAAAAAAAATCATAAAAAAGCATGCGTGCAATTTACACGTGGTAGAAGGGAAACCTTCAAAAATAATACGTTTACATACGAATGTTATGAATTTATGTCTGTCTCTTTTAACTGTCGCTTTTTCGTTTTATCGACTTTCATATCACAACGATCCTAAAGAAGTTATTACTTGAAAACGTCGTTTTCTGGTAAAAGTTTATTTAAATATGCGATAGGTATAGAAGTGTGAGAACGAAATAAATATTAATCGTATTGAATATTTCAGAAAAAAATCCCATATCGTTGAATTAATGAAAAAAATCATGAATAAAGTTACAAAATTTTTATTATTCTTATTTTATAACTCTTAATTTTCAAAATTGTGCTGAAAATTAGCTTTGAGTGAAATTAGAAGCTACCTCATTCTAGCTGGTCTTGCCCGATGGCGTAATTGGTAAGCTACTTAGGTATATTGGTTCTTAGGCTACCTACTAGTTAGCCACTAGGTAGGTTCTTACTCTCTTCAGCGAAAACTGCTAACGAACTCCGTGATGAATTAGGTCTCTCCGAGGTCCCGAATATAGAGAACGAACTTTTTCATGTCAGCTCGGATCTGGGTGTTGTAGAACGGTCGTTGTTTATGATTTCCATAATTAGCTACTTAACATGTGATGTTGTCAAATATTTACGATATAAAGCCCGATTTTTAAAATGTTAATTGGTATACCGAAAACCGAAATAAAAGATTTATATCATAGTAATGTTTAAGGATACTTATTTAAAACAGATACTTGTTGCCTTTGTTGTAATCAACGACGTAATGAAACCATAACACTAATAGTATAGTGATAATAGAATAATATTGTTTTTTATGGATTATATATAGTGACGGCGTATAACATTGTAAATGTCGTTACTTCTATTAAAACTGACGAGTTTCTTGTGCCCATTATTCTTGTCAATTAAAAGACGTCTTTAATCGGTGGTAGATAAAAATATTGAACGATTCAAAACAGCTTATTTTTAGTGCATTTGAATAAAGTTGTTATGGAAATCTGATTAATAAACTTTATGGTCGATTGTGGATAAGTTCACTATGTTGTAGCACACCTCTTTTAATCAGCTGATTGCTTTTGACCTACTGACTATTAGTATATTATGGATGATCAACTGTTTACTGTTGCAGTCGGTTGTTGGACGCACGTGTTAAACGACACGAACTGTCGTGTCTGTTTTACGCAAAATTACAGATTATTTTACGCAAAATTAATAAAAAACAAATAATTTATAATTAATTAATAATCACTAAGGATGTGCATTAGTAAGTTTTTGTGGGCAGTGAAAAAATACGATTGTTTAAATACTGATAAATAGGTTTGAAAAAAAGTGAAGTGCTCAGTGTAAAAAGTTGATTATAATCATAGGTTTGTATTTTTTTTTATATCTAATATGCTATTATTGTTAGCTTTATAAGTGTGATTAGTAAGCTTACTTATTAGTAAGTCAAACAGAAGAAATAGTTATGTACATATATTTTTTTTTAAATATTAAATAATTAATAAGTACCTACATTCAATGTGAATGGTCATATCAGTTATAATAATTTATTTTGAAAACGATAAACAATATCTTTATACGGTGATGAACAGAAATTACCTTAAGATTTTATAAAATATATGTTTATTTATTTTATCGTCTTACAGTGCTTACTTTGGGCTAGGCCAATTGGTGTGATTGTAAGAAATATTATTATTTATTTATTTTTATATATTAATTTATGCACACAGTTAATCAGCATGCCTAATTTAATATATATATGAATGGATGAGATATATCTACTTCAGTATCACATAGATAATGAATACTATGTAAATAACTTTTCTGGTTACTCTAAAATCTGTGAAAAGTAAACCAGACAATACAGTTAATACAATGTAAACCAAAGTACAAAATACACAATTAATACTAGAAACAGACCTAAACTTACTGTTTCAAGTTTCAGGCTCGAAAATAAATAGGCTCAATTTTGGGAAAAGGTTTTATTTATTGTTTGTGTTTTTGTAACGAATCTTCTAACGCGATTTTCACCGCCTTCAAAACGTCAGATCAATTTAAAATTTTGCACACTTATCAGAGACCGATGGCAATACATTTTTTTTTATTTTAACGGAGATAATCATAAAACGAAGATTTGTAAAATTATAATAAATTACATGAATTATGAAAATATTCACGCTTCTATAGTAAATCGAACTAAAAAATGAAAAATAAATTTAAGTTTAAAGAACGCAATATGGTCAACCGAACTAAAAGATAAAAATTAAATTTCATTATAAAAATTAAGTTATATTGAAAAAAAGCTTGTGTGCAATTCACACGTGGTAGAAGTGAAACCTTCAAAAAATACGTACACGTATACAAAATACCACGGTTGTTGTGATGCCTTCTCTCAAGCTTTGTACTACGCATACACAAACACGTATAAACACACGTACATAATGCTTTCTATCTCATTTTCTCCTACGTTAAATCTTATAAATTTATGTGTCTGTCTTTTTTACTGTCGCTTTTTCGTTTCATCGACTTTCAAATCACAACGATGCTAAAGAACTTTTCACTTCAAATATTAATATCATTGTAAGGAAAGCGTTGGGGCACTTGTAAATGCTTATAACGTTTTTTTTTATATTTTTCATCTTTATTTCTTATAAATAATTGCGATTAATTATGAGTTACCCGTGCATTATTTATCACAGATGAACTGTTTGCACTCGATGTTATTATTATACATTGACTTGTGAATGCTAAAAACATGTCTGTATTACTTTCGTAGTTTATTCTGAGATAATTAACTGCGATTGATAAAAAAATAATTATAGTAATTAACGATTGAGGGTTGATTTGTTAGTTAACCTGTCTGTCGGTCTGAAACAGAATGTACTTTGGAGAGTGTGCTTAGGAACTGCTCATTCCGCCATCTCCCTATTTCCATCGGACATCCAGACGCACTGCGGGCTACCCTTTCCTGGTTGCCATTCCTACCTGTCGCACAAAGCGTTTCTCAACTTCTTTTATAATGCGCACAGCAAAGGAGTGGAATTATGTGCGTCTGTAATTCCGTGTACTTATAACCCGTCCGTTTTTAAGGTCAATTATATAATTAAAGGCTCGTTAGTTTCAGATGTCAAACCTTATTTCATATTTTCGATTTTCATTTTTAATTATGAACAAACGCAACATAATAAGGTAGAAATGAAAAATGAAACGTTATGTTAGTTAAATTTACTAAGTAACTATTTTTCGTAATAGTTTTCTCTTCAGTCACTACTTCTAATAATATCAGGTTTTAATCTTTACTAGCATGGAATTTTTGGTCCGCTTCAGTAATCGTAAAAAACATATTTAAACCCGTTTTGCATGAAACTAATACGAGGAATATATTAACGATTGTGAAAATTATCTAAAAGAATCCCTTGTTATAAATATTTTTGGCAGAGTTTGAAAAGGCATAATTAGTTGGTAATTGGTAAAAAAATATCTAACCAAACTAATTTATGTCTTTTGATTTCATACTTAAGTAAATTAGGAATAAAAAGAATATGTTCAAGAAATTGATTCCATTCTGAAATATTAAAAAGCTATTAGACATCCATGTTTGATGGTTTTCTCTACATGTTTTGTTTTATGTGTTTTACGTGTTGTGTTCATTATTATATGCATGACAACAGTTGTGTTGCTTTAGGGAAATTCGGATTGATCGATGACATTTCTGGTTTCTGCCATTTTGTTAGTTTGCGAATACGAATTTTACGAAATTTTGTTAATATACACTTTTTACTACGCATGACGTTCAAAATATTAAACATTACCATAATTGTTTTTGTTAATGCAAAGTAAATATCAACCCAATCTATAAAAAAACACCAAAATAATAGCAGATAATTTTCAATAACAATTACCGTAATCATTTTAAGTCTGAAGCATTGTAATCTCTAATAAACAATCTTGATTGCAGCCCAATGCACTTATTCTATAAAATGCAGAAACCTATTTCAGTATAGGTATGTAATTTATTTTATTTTGTACAATTATTTATAAATAAGTTTATTATATTATTTCCTTTATTTGTTGGCTCCACGGAAGATCAGCGTTACAAATTAATGTTTCTAAGCTGAGTGTTACTTATCTGGTTAAAGGATTATTTAATGTTAAGGCATTTTTTGTATTCTGCTCAATAAAAATCAGTTATCGCTTTCAAGACGGTATTTCGAGCGCCACGCAAGCGCTGCAGCAGTGAGGCAACTTTCTTACGCAGGATAGCATGAAAACCATCCACATGTGCCTCAGCAAAAATTGCTGACGCACTACAACGTCGTGGCAGTCGCAACAGCATCCTGAAAGCGTTGTTGTATTGCACCCTTAGGATGTTGTGGGCTCGGCGCGTATATGTTACCCACAAGCCGCTGGAATAAAAATATCACCTTTTGTTAATCAAGGTTTATCAAAAATTAAATAAATAAAAAAAACAATAAAGGAACAAACGTAAGAATAATTCGGGTCATGTCTATCATGGGAGAGGAAATCTTTCAGGCAGTAAGCACTTTTATATGGGTTCTGAGTTTGAGCAGGGAATGTCTTCTCTGAAGTTTATGATATCCATACCTAATTTAGTGCGTTTATGTACAATGCGCTTTCTAGCTGGCCGTTGGGAGAAATCCTTTGTGATGGCGGAAGAGGTTTCCACATTCTGTAGAGGGCTTGTATAGTTGAGCGTCTGACTGCCTTGGTATCGGTGAATACTAATATTATCCTGAGAGCGAGGCACATATGTACATAAGGCACATCAAATAGATTTTAGAAGGTAGGCCAATCCTTCATCTGGCTGCTCTCGTTTCGCAGCAATAGAGCATTCGTAATGAATTTCCTACTTGTGAAAAAAGGAGATTCGTGTAGCCCTAGTGATGCTTTACTTCTAGACTTTTGTTTTGTACTATTTTTTTGGGACAAGTATAAGGCGATGCAGTAGAATTTTTTTGAATCACATGGAATGCATCAACATAGGACTGGATAAACTAAACATATTGCCATTAACTTTATTATTTGTCTAAAAATTACCTACATGACAAATGTTTTTATTCAATGAATGTTTTTTTTTATACAAGACAAGCTGTACCCGACATGAGTTGCAAAAAGTTATAATAGGGGTTAAAGTATGAAATTGCCGTTTTATTGCAATAGGTTCTTTGAATTGACATAGAATCTTCATGGTTTGAGGTTTTCGAATGAAACTTTTTTTAAATGGTTTCTATGATGTTCTTTTTTTAAAAAATGTAAAACATTTGAATATCGACTTTCAATTGTTTTTGTTATTCAATTTAGACAAGAAAGATGGATACTGCGAAAATTCGAGTTATTTTTGAATACGAGTTCCGACGCGGAACTAACGCGGCAGAAACAGCCCGCAATATCAATGCTGCGTTTGGAGAGGGGTCTACTAATGAACGCACCGTGCGATTTTGGTTTAAACGCTTTCGTGATGGAAATTTCGACTTAAAGAACGAGCCACGAGGAAGACCGCCCACACAGGTAAATAACGATGAATTAAGAGAGATAGTGGAAGCCGATCCTAGTCAAAGTACCCAGGAATTAGCGGCATGGTTTAACGTTACCTTACCCACAATATTGACTCACTTGCGTCAAATCAATAAAATAAAAAAATACGAAAAATGGGTGCCTCATGATTTGACTGATCTGCAGAAAGAAACGCGTGTTGAAACTTGTGTTGCCTTGTTGAACCGGTACAGAAATGAAGGAATATTGGATCGAATTGTAACATGTGATGAAAAGTGGATTCTTTATGATAACCGGAAAAGAAAAATGCAATGGCTGACCCCAGGTCAAATGCCACAACAGTGTCCTAAAGCAAAACTTACCAATAAAAAGGTAATGGTAACTGTTTGGTGGTCTCAGCATGGTGTTATTCACTATAGTTTTCTCCGATCTGGTCAAGCAATAACGGCAGATGTCTATTGTGCCGAACTCCGAACCATGTTGACAAAACTAGCAGTAAAACAGCCCCGACTCATGAATCGATCTTCACCATTATTGCTCCACGACAACGCGAGACCTCACACAGCACGAGAAACCATTTTGACCCTTCAGGAACTGCAGTTAGAAACCATTCGTCATCCTCCGTATTCACCAGACCTTGCTCCAACGGACTACCATTTTTTTCGTGATTTGGACAATTATCTACGTGACAAGAAGTTTTCTTCCCAGGAGGCAGTACAAAATGCTTTCACACAGTTTGTGCAGTCTAGATCGTCGGAATTCTATCGCAAAGGCATTAATGACCTTCCCATTAGATGGCAGCAATGTATAGATAATAATGGCAACTATTTTGATTAAATAAATTTGTTAAAAATTTAAAAAATAAACAATATAGATTTTCAGTACAAATCGGCAATTTCATACTTTAACCCCTAATATTAAAAGGAAAAAATCATTTATTCATAGATTTTTGGGTTAGGAACCGTCGCGAGCTTCCACAGACACTATATCAAAGTTTTATCACCATTAGATCAATGATATCGGAATGCATAGAGAATAAATACATACATTGATTTTTATCTATATAGAAGTACAATATGGAATGTTAAGGCTCAGAATTTTAATATGTGTACATTAAATTGAATTCTTATGATTTGTAATTTAAATGACTTTAAGAGGATAATTGCATTAAAAAAAATCAGTTGAAAGTGATGCATGATGTCTAATTTTTACGTGTACCATATTTTATGCAATAAATAATTTTATTTGATTTGACGTCCCTTTGGTGCAACAGTAGCGATCCTGCTTGTCATACCGATGGTCCTGGGTTCGAGTCCCAGAATGGGTAAATATTTATGAGATGAATATGAGCAAGTGTACCTGAGTCATGGGTATTTATATATATTCCTATAAATATTACATATCTATGTATCATATATTTATGTTTATCCCACCCTAGTATCCATAACACAAGCCTTACAGTGCTTACTATGGGCTAAGCTTATCTGTGTGAATGTAAGAAATAATATTATTATAATTATGAGAATAGAATAGAATACTATTTATTTGCTTAAAACATGGTATTAAAGTTCTTACATGTAATTTTGAGATACACATGTTTAGCCAAATTTTGTGGCATGCAAATTATAAATAAATAAATATTTCTTACATTCACACCAATTAGCCTAGCCCAAAGTAAGCACTGTAAGGCTTGTGTTATGGATACTAGGGTAACGGATAGGTAGACATACATATATGATACATAAATATGTAATATTCATAGAAATATATATAAACACCCATGACTCAGGTACAAATGCTCGTATTCATCATACAAACATCTGCCCCTTACAGGATTTGAACCCAGGACCGTCGGTGCGAAAGGCAGGATCGCTACCGTTGCACCAAACGGTCGTCAAATTAATTACACCTATATCAAAGAATTTAATTGATGTTACACATAATTATTAAAAAGCTCTCTTTTATCGTATTAAGCTTTATTACAGAGCCAGAAATACAGAAATTAACATCGACTTCTATTGGCAGATATCGTTAGTACTAATAATAGCTACTTATTTCTAGGGTTTTTCATCGGTAGGACAGATTTGTACCCCTTTCTACTTTTGTCTTTTCCAAATTAAAAATCAGCTGTTTATCTATGCAACGCCCCCTACCACGTCACTCTGTGGATGTGAACTAGCGATAATGCTATCGTTAACCTGATTTGGTCACCTAATGATCTGCTTTATTACTCTAATTAGGCTGAACTAATCGTGTTACGCAACTGTTTAGGAATGCTAAGCAATCTCGACCTTGCTGCTGTGATAATAAGGGTGAGTTGATGGTGCATGTAAATATTGTCACGGAATGGTTTGCCCATTAGTGGAGCGTTGACCGCGAATCCAATTAAGGTACATTTATTTATTACTTTTTAAAATTCCTGGGATTTTGAACTTATAAGTTATTAGGAAAAAAATGATACTACTGCGATTTTTTTAATATATCAAAGGCAATAATATCTAAATTATAAATATTAATTATCTAGTGGTAAATTAAACACTTGCATTACAAATGGGGCCATAATACATGAAATAAGGACAATAGAAAAATGTAAAATTTTCTCAATTGAATTAGAACTTTATATTTAAGACTTAAGGTCGAATATTAAAATTGCACTTTTGCTTTAGTCTATGTTATGTTGACAATACATGGGCGAGGTGAAAACTTTTTTTTATCGTGAATAAGTAAGCGCTTAACCGCTATCTCGCCTCGTAAGCGAAGATGCGATCTAGGATGTGCCGCGCCTGCTAGATAGATATCTATTCACTCGTGACTTGAAGACCCTAAATTGTATTTGTCAGGAAACACAGACTCATGCAAAGAGGACGGGGGAACAAGACTGTGCAATTCTGCTGCACATTCTCCGAAATATATCCTATGTACTTGATCTTTTTGGTCCCATATACGCCACGGAGTAAGACTGGTCAAAAATACCATACCTATGGATCTTCCTAACTACTAAAATTTATATAAATCAAACAATTTTTATTTTTATAAATATAAACAGTTATCACCGTCATCCTGTGATCTCGGTTCCTGTAAAAGAGCCGAAACATCAGGATTAAATATAAACTATGCGCCAAAAACTCTAAATAAGGTTTTTGATTTAAATAAATAAATAATAAAAAAATCCGAAAAACTCATTAGTCCAATATATCCGTGTCAATATAAGTGACAATTATTTAATTTTATTTATCCTATCCTGCCTGAGAGCATAGAGATGTGGATATTTTTACAGGTGTATTTTAAATTCTAAAATTAGGAAATATTAGTGTCAGAAATGTTTTGTCAATCTTTCGGAGTAGATTGTCAGATTGTGTAAAAATCTTAAGTAGCACTTATTTGTGTAATCACCATTGCAGTCACTTGCACTATTGCAATTCTGAAATTTCGCTTAACTAATTTAAACGTTGCTACATTTTAGTAATTTCAATAAAAAAGTATTGGCAATTAATTTCTTAAATTGATAATGAGCGACGGCCGCTTGGTGCAACGGTAGCGATCCTATCTTCCGCGCCAAAGGTCCCGGGTTTAAATCCCGGTAGAGGGTTATGTTTGTGTGACGAACATAAACATTTGTTCCCCAGGTATGTAATAATATTTCTTATATGCACACCGATTAGCCTAGCCCAAAGTGTGCACTGTAAGGCTTATGTTATGGATACTAGGGTAACGGATAATACATATATGATACATAGATATGTAATATTTATGCCACAAGCAGGATCACTATAGTTGCGCCAAACTTCGTCCATTAGAACAAGTGCATTAGAAATAACTTAAATTTTTATAGATTTTTAAAATATAAAAGACATTTAGAAACAATAGTTTAAATTTATCACACCATCCGCATTTATTTTAATATAATTCAATTGAAAGATAATTAAAGCTACTGTGGACAAAATATCTAGCAGCTTCTTCGGCCAACGTTTAAGCTCCAACGTCTAAGTCCAACGAGGAAACGCTGCCAACCTTTTGGGCATATTTTTCAACAGCAGTAGTGAGGCTGGTTGTCACCTCCTTTTACTTCAAATAACACAACTCATTTACGCATTGTTTTTTGCGCATCATTTCTATTTAATCCTGACGTTTCGACTCCTTTACAGAAGCCGTGTTACAGGAAAACTAAGTTATTTTATTTAAATGTGTGCGCGGAATTGCAAGAACTTTTTTTAGGTGTTTTTGTTAATTTTTTGTTGCGGAGCGAGCGAAGCTTCCATGGATCAGCTTCAAAGCCGAAATGTATGTGACGTCATAACTCCGTGAGTTCTGAGCCGATTTTCGTATTTTTTGTTATGAATCGAACCAACAGGTTTAGGACCAGATCGTGAAGGAATTTTGAAATTAGCAAAAATAAAAAAGTTATGACCAAAAACATTGCTTCTATCGGATTTACCATAGAAATAAAAACCACGCACGTTTTTTAAAATAGTATTACGCTCCGCTCCAATATATGGTGCTAGCGAAGCTTTATCGACCTAGTTATATCTAGATATAATTAATATTGTATCGTTATATTTCCATTTAGAACAACTGTTTAAAGAGTTTTCAGATATCCATCAGATACCACTAAGTAAGGAAAACTGTACACATGAATGTTTATTTTGGAATATCTCGCATTTGTTAGTCTGTTTACGAATACGCAACGTTGCCTTGAAAGATACACAGAATGCGGGGAATGCACAAATAAACACCATTGTGTGTTCTATTGAATCACCGTATTTTTAACGTTTGTATTAATTGCACTTTATTTCAACTACGTTCATTCGAATTTCTCTGTGTTTTGATATTAGCATTCAATTGGTATATTTTTATTCATGTAACTAGCATGTAACTAGCTATCCGGGCGAGTATGCATCCAATTGATCTAAAGACCATGATAGATCCGATAATTGTCCCATCCACAGTTCCCAGTTTTTCACTATGAAATTATTGTTTTGGAGAAAATCAAGTGCTTAAGAATCCGTATTTAGTTACAAAGGGTTATTTCAATTATGATTTGAGTTTAAAAAAGTTTGAAGGATGTTTAAACAAAAACATATTTTGTATTAATTTATTTTTAGGTATTTCCTTTTTATGATATGTCAGGATATATGCTTTCTGGAGATGTATTATCATTACCATTTTTGCCATAATTTCCACGCTTGGCAGGCGGGTTGGTCGCCAGTAAAAGACCATGCTGACAATAATTTTTTTTGTTTCCTCCAATTTTTCCGTTTCCTAAAACGGTATCCATCCGTACTTTACACCGTTTTTACTGAACGTACCAGTGTGTCCTTTCAAAATAGTCGTGGAGTACTGCTCTTATCTTTGGGACGGTTCCGCCCAATACCGGCTCCAGACGCTCGAGTTCATTGTGAAGAGGGCCAAGAAGGTCATTGGCAATGTCGTTCTTTTTTATAATAAGCTCAAAAGCCTTGAGCATAGACGCAAGGTAGCTAGCCTGTCCGTTTTTTATAGGATACATTTCCCAACTTTTTCATCGGACAACCAGGCATACTAATAGGCACCAGGGCTATATGGTTGATATACCAAAGAGTCGCACTAAGCGTTTTGGTTCCAATTTTGTGATCCGTACCGCAAAAAGTGTGGAACTCTTTGCCTGAGTGTTGTTCTGCCGATATGTCTGTGTAGTGGCCTTTACTTACACCCTTAAGTGTGAAGGGTCGGTGCTAATCTACTCTTTCGGACACGGCAAGATTTATAATAAGTGATAATCAATAAATAATAAGAATTAGTTTTTGATTTGAATGGGTTCGCTCTTGATCCCAATCAAATCCGGGGGCAAAGACAGGATCCAAAATGGAACCAGCTAGCCCAGAAGATGCCTATTCACCCTGACTTTAAAAACGGACGGGCTATAAGTAGTCGGAAATACAGACGCAGGGAAGAAGTTTTACTTCTTTGCTGTGCGTATTATAAAAGATGTTGAGAAGCGCTTGGTGCGACAGGTAGGAATAGCAACTAACAATGGGTGGTAGCCCCCACTACGTCTAGATGTCCGATGGACAAAAGGGAGATGGCGGAATGAGCACATGCAGCTCCTGAGCACACTCTCCAAAGTACATTCTGTGGAAGATCGACAGACAGGCAGCTTTGCGGCGGTATGCTGTAAATGTAAAGCTTGATCTTCGCCAGTTAACTGTCACTAATGAGTCTCTCAGCTCTGCGCTGAATCGTGTCCACTGCAGCAAAATTGATATTTTTCTGAGCAAAACAAAACATTTTGCTAAATTTAAGTTTCATCTCATAACATGATAACCTTTATATAGAAACCCACAAACCGCAAAAATGTTATTTAAAGCCGGTGTATATTTATGAATTACGATGTATTTCCCAAAGGTGAATCTGTCAGGAAAACATGAGTTTTTCCTCATCTGTTGCCTAATGATATCAGGCACGTCCACACGCTCCACAGCCTTCAAAGGTTTCGATACTGAAACTGCTGTATCTTTTGATGTACATTTATTTGACAGTGGAGTGGAGAGTAGTGGAGTTAATGACCTTTGCTTAAAAATAGAGGTTTAGAAAATCTGTAACACATTGAAGGGAGAAAAAAGTAGGTCTTGCCGAATTTCTTGCGGCTTCTTGTCGGTACATGGCCTCCCGTCGTGGGACTTTCGAAGCCATGGCATAGTTGACTTTCAATAAATGCTGTAAATGCTCATATTGAATACAAAGAATTTTATATTTTATGTTTATATATTTTTCTTGCAGTCATTCCACTAAAGTAAGCACCGTAAGGTTTGTGTAATTGATACTTGGCTTATGTATAAATATATGATAAATATATATGTAATATTCATAAATAATATAAAAACTCATGACTCAGGTGCGAGATTCGAACCCAGGACTGTCAATGCGAAAGGTAGAATCGCTACCACTGCACTAAATGGTCCACAGTAGTTTTAGAATATGTTGGACACCCCCAGAGGTCAGGGACGGCGGTGAGTCCTCATGGATACTAAACGGTACTGTACGGTGATGTCATACTCGTACTGACTAAACACCACCTGCGATTGGATTATACCTAGGGAAGCGAGATCGCGTGTATGTCGCACCCAGATGGGGGGCGGTCGCGACGAAGGATATTCAAGTCGGCTGACTCCCGGAAGACAGTTCAAACGTCAAAGAAGACTGATTAGGGCTGACGTGATGGTTCGGGGATGATGCGTTTGCTAGCCGAGTTCTGTGGAAGTTCAGATTGGCCGAAAGTTGATTTAGAGGGTCCGTTGGAAGGAGATTGGGTATTCTGGAAAGCGGTATTTTCCATAATATTATTAAATAACTACGTTATCTACTAAAAAACAAAACTTAAAACAGCGTCATTCAGGAACTTAAGAATGAACAGTAAAAATTTAAATAAATGAGCCCGCATGTATACTCCGACCACATAGGATCGAGTAATTAAGGGAAAATTTATTGATAAAAAAAGTTATTGATTAATCTAACGTTGGACAATTGGCTGGGCCTTTTTGAAATAGGACATTACTGAAAAAAGTCAAGCAATTTTTTTTACAAGTATTGTTTTTGATGGGATGTCTTTTTGGTATTACACTAATATTTGTGTAATAGAGTTCAAATTGACGTGATGCCTATTTTAAGTAAAATTTACAAACTGTTTTGAATCACAAGTTAACCGTATCGCAGCTAAAACTCATTGCTATTATAAACATAACCATTAGATACCCCATCAGCTCTACCAAAAAACTAGCAAGTAAATCAACTGAACACTCAACGATGGGCAGCGCAAAATTAGACCTTATTGTGTCTACATAGAATTAATATATTTAGCTAGTGATTTCAGAGTAGTCAGTGGCGAAGTAAATGTTCCAATAAAAGCAATAAAATTATATTTGGTTTTGAAGTGCAGACGTACAGATCGACCTTGCGCTTGGAATTTCACTTCGGTTTGCTCATGATTGTGGGCAGTTATTGCCGATAATACTTTGCCAAGAATCGCTTTATTGTAATATCTTGTTGTAGCTATGATATCGCTCATTGTAGCTATGATATCGCTCATTAAATAGAAAAGAGACGTAAGTAAACAAAATATTTATTCGCTTTGTTGCAAAAAACACACATCATTTTAGCATAAATTAACGCAAAATCACAGGGGCGCCTTTCCATTTTGCGTTTTGCTGACAAAATTCGATGCAAAGCTGCCATTTTGTCAGATGGAACCAGACAGTCGGCGACACAAATTTGTTTTGTGAAAAGGTGCCATAATTCAAAACGCTTATAGAACTACTAGTTGCCCCGGCCACGCGTTGCTGTGTTATAAATCCAAATCAAATCTAGCCTTTTAAGTTAGATCAAATAACAGATAGTTACGAAGTTTGATCAAAATTGGTTAAGTAGTTTAGGAGTCCATCGCGGACAAACAACGTGACACGTAATTTATATATATTAAGATATAAAAAAACACAATTTAATTTAACAAAAAATTGTTTTGCTTTTCCTGTAAGAAAGTACATTTTTGGTCAACGTCTCTTTTGTATTTAAGAGCAATATGTGCTTCCAAAAAACTACCTATTTATACATCACCTAACATTCAACCAAAACGAATTCAACTTGTTTTAAGTATCAGGTGGGACTGGAACCCACATCCCTCGCTATCCGGGCGAGTGTTCTTACCGAGACCTTGACAGATCCTTCGACTTTTCCAAGCATTTCGTACGCTGTCACTAGCGCCATCACTTCGCTTTCTTTGGTACTGCTACCGACAACATCGAGTGTAATATATGATCGAAGAGTGTAATACTTTTACAAGTATCGAACAATTGATTGATAAGAAGTAGATATGTAATTATTATATATTTTGTCTTTTAAATATTCAACTGCTATATTTTCACATCTAAACAAATTATTTCCTAATTTGACGACCTCTATGGTCGAGTGGCTCGCATACCGGTTTCCATGGTAAAGCCACTCCGAGGTCTTGGGTTCAATCCCTATCGGTTTAATGTTGTGGTACCATCGTTGTTTATGAATTTCATAATACAAGCAACACAATTTAACAACAACAATTTAGCTATTTAGCTTGGGTTAATAACAAATTATGTGATATTGTTTAATATTTATTTATATATTAATTAAATAAAAAAATGTCAGGAACATTTTTCGTTGTTGCTACATTTTACTACTAAATTTTTACAGTTAAAGAAATTATTACCAGAAAAAATTAAGAGATTTAGATTTTTGTAAATGTAAACATTTACAAAAATCTAAATCTCTTAATTCTCTTAATTAATAACAATAAAATAATATTTAGTAACTTTGTAATTCTATACATAGTTTTCTAAGTGAGCATTATGGCAAAAATATCTATTATCCCTTAACAACTTCCGTTGTCTACTCAATAGTTAAATTTACCAATTTTCGTGGTAACTTTGTTGGCTTTTGTAAGCTTATTAGTTTATTGCCATATGTATTAAGTCTATTAAGCCCAAGTGAAGCACTTTAAGACTTGTATTATGGATACTAGGGCCACAGATAGGCATACATATATATTTTAAGTTCATATCTTCTCGTAATCGTCACACAATAATTTGCCTTTCCGGGACTCGAACACAGGATCTTCGCTGCGAAAGGCAGTGTTATTTATACTAGGGTAGATAGACAGCTACAAAAGCAGGCTATAAATTGAAAGTTTATCAAAAACTTCCATTAAAACTTTAAGGAAACACGAGTATTTGATATGTGTGAAGTGTTAAAAACATTTGGTTGTTTTTTTTTAACTACGTGTATTTAAATGTTTAAAAAAGCTAGACTGTTATGTTCTTTTTTGTTATTTTTTTCAAATGCACTAAACTATTACCTTAACACTGATGTCAAGATCTAAGCTCTAATGCAAAGTTTATGAATTGTGACTATTATAGAAAAGAATTTAAAAATAAAATAAAATGAAAATTATCCCGATAATAGGAGCACTCATTAGTTTAAATAAAATAAACACACGAAGTTTTGTTGTTAGACTTTTTTGGATTGCTATACTATTGAGAAATACTGTATATGTTCATGGTAGACCCCTCATTTCTTAATAATTGTTAAAAATAAATAAACAATGTTTACATCCAAGCATAATTAGAAATCATATTTAACGTAAGTACCACCAGTCTTTCGGCGTTAATTGATATCAAAATAAACATTGGTATTTCTTGGTAAAATGATATTCGCGTAATATCCTTACCGCAGGCAAACCAAATTGCGTATTATATTGTATTCGTGTAGACGTCATAATTTAAAACCATTGCCGAACATAACAGGATAATTATTATGTGAAATTGTAAATACAAGTTTAATTCGTAATACTATAGAACACCTTTCTCTAGTGAAATAAAGTGAAAATAACTTTATTCTAATGCACTTAAAATAAGTTGTTTTGAATCGTTCAACATTTCAGGACGGGCGCAAGAAACTCGTCAGCTTTAACAGAAGTAACGACATTTACAATATTATACGTCGTCACCATACATAATCCACAAAAAAAAACAAAATTATTTTGTTATAATAATAATAGTAATATAGGTACGTACATAAAGATGTATGTTAAAAATATGTCAATATTACTGAAGGATAAAGCAGACCCATCTGCCAAGGCAGCACCCGTTCACGATCATGACTCATGATTATTATTAATAGTATTTTTCTATTAAAATAATTTATTATATAAAAAAATGCAAAGAATATTTAAACCATAAAACTAAATGGCTGTTTCTTTTTAATCGAATGTCTTAACATTCGTGAAAATGTTTCTTTCGAATACGAGAGGATGTTAATCTCATTTGTGAGACAACGCTGGCCTACTGTATTTTTATTTGTGATTGTGATAAATCAAAATAATTTATCATAATTGAACATCATGACCTGTCGAATTGATCGACGTGCAAATATTTTCATAACCAACTTTTACAAATGTTAGTTCTATATTAATTTCCTCTTCTTTCGTTAGCTGTAACAAAATTAACGGACATATAGTCCCCGGTATATAAGTTGAACATGGTTTTAAAATCATGTGAGATGCGCAGTAGTAAGTTTAGGTACATTATTAAATTTCTGCCCAAGTTTATTGTTTATGGTTGAATCGTAAGAGAAAGAGAAGGTGGTGGATTCGGAATTTTTTACTACAACAAGAAAGAAGAGTTAATATTCTAAGTGATTCTAATAGTTGCGTACGCGACTACACTCGCTGATAAATGGCGCGACACTGACGCGGGACACGTGCGCTCGCTCTCGAGGCGGGAGCAAGCCACATGCCCCGCGTCACGTACAATGTTGGACATGTTGCGGGACACTATGCAACGTTGCAGCGTCACGTATATTAAGTGTTGCGCGTCATGTTGCGGGACAAAATGATTCCTAGTGTATCCTAGTCTTTAAACATCTATTGTCTATGCAACTTATTTCAAAAAGGCCGTAGAGCTTTAAGCCATGACCTCTATACATCAACCTATTTATTTTTTATCTATGGTCAATTCTGATACTTCTCTTCATTTTTGGCGCGAAACGAGCACTTCTACTTTTTCACTCATTACTAATCCTACGTAATAAAACATTTTATTTCAAATTCCTCATCATTATTTACAAGAATCCGCTATAGTTGATTTGTCTCCGGAAAACCATTTGGCGCCATCAAAACCAATTTCCCGCCCTTACCGAGTGTCATCAGTCAATAAATCTTTGTCGTGTCGATAAATTTCTTGACTGTTGACCTGCGGCATCGTCTGACATATGATTGATTGGATTTATACAAGGAGGTTAGGGCGAATAGGCGATTTATGGTGTTAAAGCTACTTTTTATTCGTTTCGCTTTTATAGAGATAAAGCTTCGCTAGCACCAGCTAGCACCATAAATTTGAGCGGAAGGTAATACAAAAAAAGAAATCAATAGTGTTTAGTAAATTTTACAGTTCCATTTACTGCTTTAAGAAGTATAGCTGGAGTGAATTTTATTTATAAAATAAGGAATGATGTGATAAGAGAGTGATGTGGTATGGAAGAAGATATAGTGACAAAGATAGAAAAAGGGATGCTTAGATGGTTTGGACACGTAAAGATGGCAGATCAAGGCGAATTACATGGACGAAATAGAGGATGTCCTGAAAAAAGGCCAGCTCAAAAGTACCTTTACCGGCGAGCTTGTATGAGACAGCTGATGAGTGTTGAAGAATGGAGAGGTGTATTTCAGGATTTTATGTATGTATCACTGCCCCATTGCTTGGTAGTAGACCTTTCCTCTAAAGAAAGAAAAGATAATAAAGATAAAAACAACCATGTGGTTTAAAAGTGACATTGACTAAACATGCCAGTTCATAAGCTTTTGCAGCGGCGGTTCTGGGTTCGAGTCCCGGAAGGGGCAGATGTTTGTGTGATGATTACGAGCATCTGTACCTGAGTCATGGGTATATAATATTCCATAAATATTACATATCTATATATCTTATATGTATGTCTATCCGTTTCCCTCGTGTCTATAACACAAGTGACAGTAAGAAATATTATTATTAATTTAACTCACATTTCATTCGGTTACGGGGTCTCGTACGATATGCATAAGTTACGGGTTCGAATCCCGACTAGAAATGGAGTATAATTAATACAAATTTTGTCATATATTATATATAAAAAACATAATTTGATGTTTTTTTAAACACAAATTAGCCTAGCCCAATGTAACCTCTGTAAGGCTTGTGTCATAGATACTAGGGTAACGGATGGACATACATATAGATGATACATATATATTTAATATTTATAACAATATGTATAAATCAAATGACTCAGTTACAAATGCTTGTTTTCATCACTCAAACATCTTCTCCTTCCGGGACTCGAACTCAAGACCCTTTGTACGAAAAGCACGAACGTTACCGATGCACCTAATGGCCATCAAACTAAGTTAATATTAATTTTATAGGTCATTAAAACATTATAGATTGTCAAAGTATTTTGTAGTTTACCAATTTCCTTGTATCACAAATATTACCAATTAATTAATTATATGAGATAATATTAGGGGTTAAAGTATGAAATTGCCGATTTGTACTGAAAATCTATATTGTTTATTTTTTAAATTTTTAACAAATTTATTTAATCAAAATAGTTGCCATTATTATCTATACATTGCTGCCATCTAATGGGAAGGTCATTAATGCCTTTGCGATAGAATTCCGACGATCTAGACTGCACAAACTGTGTGAAAGCATTTTGTACTGCCTCCTGGGAAGAAAACTTCTTGTCACGTAGATAATTGTCCAAATCACGAAAAAAATGGTAGTCCGTTGGAGCAAGGTCTGGTGAATACGGAGGATGACGAATGGTTTCTAACTGCAGTTCCTGAAGGGTCAAAATGGTTTCTCGTGCTGTGTGAGGTCTCGCGTTGTCGTGGAGCAATAATGGTGAAGATCGATTCATGAGTCGGGGCTGTTTTACTGCTAGTTTTGTCAACATGGTTCGGAGTTCGGCACAATAGACATCTGCCGTTATTGCTTGACCAGATCGGAGAAAACTATAGTGAATAACACCATGCTGAGACCACCAAACAGTTACCATTACCTTTTTATTGGTAAGTTTTGCTTTAGGACACTGTTGTGGCATTTGACCTGGGGTCAGCCATTGCATTTTTCTTTTCCGGTTATCATAAAGAATCCACTTTTCATCACATGTTACAATTCGATCCAATATTCCTTCATTTCTGTACCGGTTCAACAAGGCAACACAAGTTTCAACACGCGTTTCTTTCTGCAGATCAGTCAAATCATGAGGCACCCATTTTTCGTATTTTTTTATTTTATTGATTTGACGCAAGTGAGTCAATATTGTGGGTAAGGTAACGTTAAACCATGCCGCTAATTCCTGGGTACTTTGACTAGGATCGGCTTCCACTATCTCTCTTAATTCATCGTTATTTACCTGTGTGGGCGGTCTTCCTCGTGGCTCGTTCTTTAAGTCGAAATTTCCATCACGAAAGCGTTTAAACCAAAATCGCACGGTGCGTTCATTAGTAGACCCCTCTCCAAACGCAGCATTGATATTGCGGGCTGTTTCTGCCGCGTTAGTTCCGCGTCGGAACTCGTATTCAAAAATAACTCGAATTTTCGCAGTATCCATCTTTCTTGTCTAAATTGAATAACAAAAACAATTGAAAGTCGATATTCAAATGTTTTACATTTTTTAAAAAAAGAACATCATAGAAACCATTTAAAAAAAGTTTCATTCGAAAACCTCAAACCATGAAGATTCTATGTCAATTCAAAGAACCTATTGCAATAAAACGGCAATTTCATACTTTAACCCCTATTATTATTCCAATAAATGTTGTTTACTTCAACAAATTCTAGTTAATTTATAAAAAATAATTATTCCCGTGGGTTTCAGGAAAAAAATGCATAATACACACCAGACGGTCAACGACACAATTAAATTATTGCAACAGTACAGTTCACACAACCGTGCCATGTTTTTTTAGTTTGGAAGTTTAAAATTGTACATTTACACAAAAAAAAAAATTGTCTAACAATATATTACTTACAAAAATAAATCTATCACTTACAATAATAATCGACGGCCCGGGTTCGAATCCGATGTTTGTATGACGAATACGAGCATTTGTACCTGAATCATGGGTATTTATATATATTTCTATGTATATTACTTATTTATGAAATATATATGTATGTCTATCTGTTACCCTAGTGTCCAACACAAGCCTTACAGTGCTTACTTTGGGCTAGGCTAATTGGTGTGAATGTAAATGATGTTATTATTATTATTATTAATATAATAAATATCCCAATTTAAAAAATCATATTAAATGTTATAACATTTTGAATGAATACTGCTATGACAGCATTCATACTTAACAAAAAAAAAATCTCTTATCTAAATTTTTTTTTCTTAACCCATCCTATAGCAAGCCCTTGCAAAAATGGTTTCGCTTTTGTTATCGTACGTCCAACACGTTGAATAAATAACCAGCGATCGCCCCACTGGCTGACGGTCAGTATATCTCGTTTTAAAAACAGGATCGCCCAAAAAAATACAGGATGCTGCGCTCAGATGAGCAGATGCGTTTGAGAACAGATTGTATGCGCCGGCGCAGATGGCGAACCAATGCAGGTGCCGAATGCACCTGTGCGCGAGCTTATAATCATGCGGGTGACAGGATAAAACTCTTTTAGGTTAATGATTTTGTTAAATCGATACTTGAATTGAATCGTAAATTTATTTAAAAAGCTTTACTGACCATAGATATAAAACAGTACAAATGCGAACTTAAAGCTCTTCAAATCAACTTTTGGGGAAAAACGAAACTTAAAAGCGGATACAATGGATAAAGATATAGTTAAACTTACCAATTTAATATACAATAAACACAAGGCGTATATAACTATACTAAACTACATACATAAACTATATAAATTAATTAATTAACTTAGTTCCAGTTAAATGAAATGTAGTACAGAGAGTATTTGGATCCTGAAAACAAGTTGTGAAACTGCATCGAAAATTAAGCAAGACTATGATTAACTAAAAATAATCTTCACTATATTGTATACTAGCTTTCCGCCCGCGGCTTCGCCCGCGTGGAATTCGGTTATATTGCGGTATAAAGCACAACTATGAGAAAACTTCTCATACCCACGGAAAAATCTAAGAAGCGCGATGTTTTTTTAAGTGTGTTTTTTGTGTTAAGAAGCGAGAAATTTTTTGACGATTTTATAATACAATTGGAAAGGTTATTGGAATGTTTTTTTGACAAGAAGTGCTTGATATCTGGTGATTTTAATGTGGACATACTGACCGACGATAAATATAAAACTGAATTTTTAAATCTGTTAACGCGTTACAACTTTAGACCGTTAGTTTCCTCAATCACATATGTAAGCGGAGAAGCGAAATCGTGTCTTGATAACTTTCTAACGAATATACCTGAAACTGATGTTGCTTCTACTGAAATTGACCATAATGGTCTTTCGGACGGTCACGCAGGACTTTTCTGTAAGATACATTTACCTGACTCTAAACAAAATAAAAAAAAGTTTATAATAAAACGGCAAAGACTATTTAATAAAGTAAATAACGACAAATTTAGACAAAATATTATAGATAATGATTTGACTGAAACTGGCATTAACACATTTTTAAATAAGTTATATCATATTTTTGATAAGAGTTTTAAGAAGGTAAACCGTAAATTCAAAATAAACAGAGAAAATAAAATAAAATGGCTCACAAGAGGTATTAGAACTGCTAGTAAAATGAAGCGCTTCATAATATCAGCACATAAAGCCACATGTGATCAAAACTTTTTGGAGTACAGAAATAACTATATTCGCATTTATAGACGTGTAGTTAGACATGCACGAAAATTAGCAGTACAAGCTGAAATAAGAGAGGCTAAGATTTCTACGAAGGCTATATGGGGTGTTGTCAATAAACATAGAAATAAAATGGTTTCTCATCAAGCAGAAAAAATTTGCCTTAAAGTTAATAATAGAATAGTCTCCAAATTGTTAGTTGACATTCAGTCAACTATCATTCCTAAATTTAAAGTCGTTGAGCACAGTGTGAGACATCAGGCTGTGAGAATGTTTAATTGTCTTCCTAACCGACTGAAATCTATACATAATGTTAATCTCTTTAAAAAGCAACTAAAGTGCTTCTTGTTAGAAAAATGCTTCTATGATATTAAAGAATTTATTGGCTATATTTAAATAATGAATAATTATTATATAAATGATATTTTAGTAATTTTATAGACTTAATTTTAAGATAATTTGACATTAATTTATTCAATTTTTTGACATAACATTGTTTATAATTTCATTACTATTGCCAAGGTTATTATATCACTATTAAATTTCATCATCATCATCAGTTTCCAATACAATTGTCATTGTTTAAGGAACAAATAAAATAAATAAATAAAATAAATGTTACGCTGGATACAATTAGTTGTTAAACCAAAACTGAATGGTACACTATATTATATGTTTTCCCTTGTGGAGCAAAAACATGCAGATTTTGGGCACTGGAAACCGGAGAATACGCTACATAGAGCTAACCATGCGAAAAACAATGTTTTTCCAAGTGTACTCCAGCAACCCTTAGAGTTTGGCCTTGTGTTTTATTAATGGTCATTGCAAATGAAACCCTTATAGGAAATTGTAGTCTTTTAAATTGAAATGGGAGGTCTGTTGGAATAATCGGGATCCAAGGAATGAGTCATTTAGTGAATAATTTAGCTTCAAAATTTACATGTTCATATTCGTTCGCAACATATAAGTAGATGTAAAAAAACAGTTTAGACGATAAAACAAATTGTACGTCATCCCTCGGGAATTCCTCATTTTCGGGGATTCATTATCGTATAATTTAGCTTCTAAATTTACATGTTTATATTCGTTTGCAATATTTTACCTTGTTTTAAACGACACACAGCGCCATCTACAATCCATCCGTCAAGCAAACAATATTTTTGTTTTTCCTCGGGAATATCAATTTTTTCCAGGATAAGAAGTACCTTATTATTTAATCCGGACTTTTATCTTTACGTCTGCAAAATTTCAAAGCAATCGGTTCAGTAGTTACGGCGTGAAAGCGGAACAAACAAACAAACAAACAAACTCACTTTCCGATTTATAATATTAGTAAGGATTAAGTAGATTTTATTCCATTTAATTTAATTGCATTACAAAGACAGTTTGACTTATAACAAACAATGCAACGCACATAAAAACAAAGTGTGTGTGTTTAAAACATTTAAATATTTATTGAAATGTACAAGAAAGTCATTTTAAATGCGACTTCGTAAAAAAAGAATATTTTGACGTGATAACGTCTGATGACGTCTCCACTTCATGAAGTAAAAAGTTAATGTGGGTTCTATTGGTTATTACAACAACTTAATGTTAATTTATCGGAAAAAATAATAATTTTCTATTAACTCCTTCTTTGTATTATACAATATAATGATAATTCAGTGCTAATAATTCAGTTCAATTCATAAAAGAATGCAATTTTTCATCAATGTTTTCTTATGACGCTATCACGTAAAAATATCGTCCGTAAACTGAGTTTACAGATAACAATTTTTTTTATTTTTTTTTATATTTAATTACTCCATTACTCTCAATTTCTTAGACATATCCACATACAAACATTTTATGGCAATGAAAATACATATGACTTAAACTTAGTTACGTTTTGTTTACTTTCTTAAAACTTCTCGTTTCTTTTTGTTGTATCGATCACTTTTTTTACTACAATCAGAGAAAAGTCACGTTGAGATGGCAGTTTTTTTTTTACTTTTGTGAGAGGCAAATGGCAAAAAAATTTCAGCTCAATTCCCAATATGAAAAAATTTATAATAAAAATAAGAACAAATAATATAAAACACCTTTTTTAACATTTCAAATGAATTAATAATGAATAGTCGGTAAAAGGCAGCAAACTTATTTGTTCACAGTGCATGGTGTAAAAAAAATGCATTAAAGGTCGTTGACAGAGGCGTCAGCACCCGATAATGTCCTGCGCAGGTAGTTTTGTGGTTTCAGCCAACTTTCATCTGTGATGTGACAGTCATCCCCCGGGTGCGACGACTAACGCACGTGTTAATAAAATCGGTTTGAAGTGATTACAATCGAGTTTGCTGTCGCTAGATAAAAGGTGATTATTCATATTTTTATGGAATTTTATTTTGAAATTGTGTTTTTAATTGAGAGTTTTTTATATGTCATTCCTTATTAGTTAATATAAGTATTATAAGTATTTCATTAAAAATATATAATAAAAATAAGTGAACTTTAATAGTTTTTATATATGAATTTTATTTATATTTATAAAAATAGTTTTAAAATTTTATTGTATTTTTGTATCGATCATTATTTCTTGCTATATTGTTATCAATCAAAGAAAAGTCACTTTGAGATGACAGTTTTTTTATTGTTCTGACAGAGGCAAAACTTATACTATATACGTAACGCCAATCAAAATATATTTAAATTAAAAAAATATAATTATTTTTTAATATATTCTTCAAATGGATCAATTAAAAAAGGGTGAGATACATGAAAATGTAATCATTTTTTTGTACTTTAATAATAGTCACTTAAAAGTTTATTTGACGAACGTTTGGTTAAACGGTAGCGTTTCCGTTGAAGTCCTGGGTTCCAACATATGAGTTAGGTTTGCATTTGAACAAGGTATACAAAAGATGGTCAGCTAATATTAAATTCAACTGATTTAGCCATACAGATATAGCATGCAAAATTCTAAGTAATAGTATTCACAAAATTAATTATAAATTATCTTTTGAATAAGATCCCGATCAAATTACTGGGTGTCAGCGATAATTAAACATGATTGCACAAAAAAATAATTGCTAACAATATTCATACATTATCTAAAACGTATGTCAATAATTTACGAAATATTTACAATAATTATTTTCAGTTAAGAGTTTAAATATTCAATGACAGAATAAAAACTACTAAATAGCTTTATTTCCCTCCACCCAAAGCTTGTCTGGTAGAGATCGCTCTAAGAGATAAGACCGCCTATTGAAGCACCCTTTCGTTCTCTATTTTTTTAAGCTATTTATTATATGTGTGTAACAATAAAATATTTTTCATTCTCACTGAACCAGTTTGTAAAGCACTCATTTGAAACTACTGGATTTCATAATTAAATAATATTTTTTTATCATATTTTTTGTAAGAATTAACTGCTCAATTTTAATATCAAAGAAATTATTTCTAAATAAAATTCAACGTGTTTTAGGTATCAAGAAAAACGACTATAGAACTTTTATTATTGAAAGGAAACATATTATAAAAATTAATTTAAAAAATAAACTTATTTCAAGACGTCTAAGGCGGGATTAAAACCTAGATCCTTTTGCTATCAGGGCGAGTACTTTCCAATTAAGCTACTTAAACCTGAAGAGATGGCGCTACTAGCGTTAGTTTAAGAAATACTTAAAATAAAATCCACTGGTCTGTCTTGGGTTCGATCCTGCCTCAAACTTGAGATAAGTAGATTATTTTAATTAATATCTTTAATACTTTTTCCTTAAAATAATAAAAGCTCTATACACGTTTTATCTTAATTGACATTTAAAATTAACTCTGATTTAGTGGATGAGTAATTGGTAACTTACCTACTTCAAACTGAGGATTTCTCAGAACTCGCTGTAATTAAATGCGAAGTATGAAGGTACCATAAACACTTCAATCTACCACAAACAGTAAATTATTCTCAAAGATATTCGACCTTAATGAATGGGACTTAAGACTTAAATTATAATGCAGAACTTTGACAGTTTTGTAAAGATTGTATATGATGTTCACTGTACACGTATTGTACTATCAATTATTATTTTCCTTTATTTGACCAAAAATTAGTCTATGCTATATAATTATTATTATGCTATAATATATTTATTATAAATTAACCATTTATTAATGTACTTTAATGAAATTTTAGATTTATAATTAAACAATTAAGAAATATAATATATTAATTAAATCTAGATATAATAAAATAACAAAAAAAAAAAACTGAAAAGGTGAAAACCAACCTCACCGCTGCTGTTGAAAAGTATAGAAAGCTTTACTTAAACGTTAGCCGAAGAAACTGCCAGATCTCTTGTCCCTAGTCGCTTCAATTAATTGGATAATTATAATTTAAAATTAAATCTATATATATAAAAATGAAACCCGTTTTCCGTTGTCACGACATAACATGAAAACGGCTTGACCAATTTGGCTGATTTTTTTTTGTAGTTTACTAATACTCTGTACAAGGTTCTTACGGAAAAAAATATAAAGAATATTTCTCAGAAAGATTGAAAAATATAACGTAACGAATGTCAACGTCATTCAATTTAAAACAAAAAATCTGTGACACCACATCGATAACCGCGCTGACAAATGTCAACGTCATTCAATTTAAAACAAAAAAATCTGTGGTAATCTGTGACAACACATCCATAACCGCGCTAACAATAATAGGATTCATTTTAATATGGAGGATATTATAGATTCCAGTTCAAATTGAATAGGTACTCATACATAAGATAGGTCAGCTATACAAAATAAAGTAGTGCATCAAAGCTATGCTAAGGCGGTACGAAGTTCGCCGGGTCAGCTAGTTACTTTATAAAAAGCTATACGGAAAATGTGATAAATTAAACCATTGTTCTAAATGTGTTTTATACAAAAATCTAAAAATCGTAAGCCATTTCTAATGCACTTGTTATAATGAACGACCGTTTGGTGCAACGGTAGTGATCCTGCTTTTCGCACCTAAGCACCATGGTTCGAATCCCGGAAGGAGCAGATGTTTGTGTGATGAATGATGATGTATTTCTACCTGAGTTATGGGTATTTACATAAATATTTAATATCTAATTATTGTATATGTATATTTATATTATTACATACTTTAAAAGGGCTTTACGAATCTATACATATAAATAAAATTGGAATGTCTGTTTGTAATACTGAAATAACCGTTTTTTACTACATGGCATATGAATATATATACGGTACATACACCAAAATAACATTTTTTACAATTTTTGTCTGTCTGTCTGTTTGTTCCGGCTAATCTCTGAAATGGCTGGACCGATTTTGACGGGACTTTTATTGGCAGGTAGCTGATGTAATAAAGAGTAACCTAGGCTACTTTATTTTATAAAAATCTTTTATTTTAGAAAAATTGGTCAGCTAGTGTTATAATATAATTCATTCTACTAACGGTGGTGATGGAAAAAAAGTGAGGACATTAAAAATTAATGAAGTGCGTAATAAAACTATAATAATTTAATTTGATAATCAGCTCGATTTGGCTTAAGACACTATGACTGACACGTCACCATAACGGGCGTGCATTACCTAAATGATAAGCCGCACATCCTGCGCGTACGCATCTCGCATTGAAAACAACTATTGCATCTGTACACCGTTAAACGATTCGTAGTCAGAACCTGCCACTTCAATATACATACATATGTACATAAATATAATAACGCCTTCTTCCCGCAGGGATAGGCAGATATCACAGATTTCCCCTTTCCAGAATCCTGACTTTTCATACAAGCTAGTCGGTTAAGGGTACTTTTGACCTGGCCTTTTTTCAGGGCATTGTCTATTTGGTTCCTGAAAGTTCGCTTTGGTCAACCTTTACCGATCGTGCCCAAGCACACTTCTATATTGTTTCTTTAAATCTTGTATCATTTTCCTACCTATCACATTGGTGTGACAGCGCTTCTCAACATCTTTCATAATGCGCATAGCAAAGGAGTGGACTCCCTGCGTCTGTATGTCCGAGTACTTATAACCCGTCCGTATTCAAAGCCTGGGTGGATAGGCATCTTCTAGGTTGGCTTGTTCCATAATGCTAAAATATTCATGTTAAAATATAATTATTGGATATTCTTAACAATAATTAAGTAATAATATTTATTTTTTACCAGATCGATTTATCTGGTAAAAATCAAAATTAATAATATTTGTTACGTTCAAACCATTTAGCCTAGTCCAAAGTAAGCATTGTAAAACTTGTGTTACTGATAGTAGCGAAACGGATAATAATAAGTACATAAATGATACATAAAAACGATTCGACTTTTAATGCTCGTATTCATCACACGAACATCTGCACTTTCCAGGACTCGTACTTAGAGCCGTCGCCGCGTCGGTGCGAAAGGCAGGATCGCTAGCACTGCACCAAACGATCGTCATATTGTATCGTATCGTATTTGCTTTTCAAATACATCAAACTAGTACAGTTATCTACACTAATATTATAAAGAGGAAAGATTTGTATTTTTGTATTTTTGTATGTTTGCAATAAACTCAAAAACTACTAAGCCGATTTCAAAAATTCTTTCACCATTGGAAAGCTACATTCACGCTGAGTAACAAAGGCTATATTTGATGCTAGAAAAAATTTAAAGAATTTTGTCCACCCGTGCGAGGCCGGGACGCGCCTCTAGTATATTATATTATTATCACAAAGTTCAATGCACTATTTAATTTTATTTTAATTAAATCGTAACCGTTGATAATTAATGATAACAGTAATAAAATAGCTAATTAACAAGTTTTTATAATTATAAATTGGAAAAAATTTCATTAGAGTTCCGAAATATTACGTTTACAAAAAGATCTTGAATTTTTACTTTATATTTTTTTTTACCTTGTGTCTATGCTCAAGGCTTTTCGGCTTATTATAAAAAATATCTGATGAGCTTCTTGGCCTCCTCTCAATGATTTTATCTCTATTCAAATGCAAAATCTATCACTTTCCATACGTTGTTTATATGTAAGCATCATTTCCGAGGTCGTCTCTTACGTGCATAAAAGTTCAGATGGAAAGATAAAGAAAACCGTCTAATAATACTTTCAAATGCAAAGTAAACAATGGACATGTAATTTAAATAACTCTAATTTTTTACTCGTAAATAAATACTCGTACGTAAATAGGTTGAAAATTGAATTAATTTCTTTATCTACTCTAATACTATAATACAAAGATTCTAAAACTGAAAACAAAATGCTTATGACAAACATTACGTACAGGCCAAAAATAATAAAAAAAAAGTTTCATTACGATACAGGTCTTGTATGGACATCTGTAACATAATATAACTTTTTTATCATAACGATACACCTATATAACCTCCATCTGGACCAAGGAGGTTGAACCTCTACTTTAAAAAGGTTTCAATGAACGAGTCCGTGACGACGCAACACGCATGCGCAATCGATATTTGCACCTTGGCGCCAACATTTGACATTTAAAAATTTGTTGTTATATTCAGCGTTTTATTTGCAATATTGTTTTACGTATTATAGTATGAAAGTAGATAAAGTAGTGTATGACACTATACATAACTTGGTCTTATAACACTCGTGTGATACTATAAAAAAACTCGCCTACGGCTCGTTTTTTTAAAACACACTCGTGTTATAAGAACCCTTATTATGCAACAGTATCATAAACTACTATTTTTTGCCATCAAACATGTTTTATTATACGCTCACCTAAATACTTTTTTAGCTACCTCGATTCAGCGGATTACAGCGCCATCTCTTATTAGATATTGTTACTAATATTTATAAACATATTTTCAATATAAGTTATTATCGACACATTAGTTTTATTTATTACATTTATCATTATTATATACAAAGTCCGTATCAAAGATATTGCCGATTTCTATATATGTTAAAGAATGTTTTATTTTTCTTGTTATATTTTTAGTTTTTTTTAGTAACATAAAAACTGGCTTAATGTGTGTCGGGTGTCGCACATTTAGAGTTACTTACCAAATGTATAATAATGTCTGATTTCTCATCATATTGTAATTTGATAATAAAATATAGGTACGTAATAATAAACATTATCACTATATTTCAAATTCATAGGTCAACGGCAAGTAAATAAATCCTTGGGGACAAAATACGAGAGAAACTGAAATAACGGTAAATTTAAAAAACCTTAAAAAAAGCTTTCATTATTACTTGTTAATAAAACGAAATAAAAAGTTGAAAAAATGATATTTTTTTTGTAAAGTGCATATAGCCACTTTCCAGTTCCAGAATCAAACCCTGGTTACCATATAAGATCAAAATACTCGTCAATACGATTTGCACGAACCTAAGCTCGATGGGCGTGTGTCGTTTTATTGCAGACATCCTATGGCCACCTTCCAGCTCCAACTATCGTGTCATCATAATATTGCATTGTCACGTAATATACAAATGCATGCAAAGTTTCAGCTCAATCGGAAACCAGGAAGTGGGTCAAATTTAACTGCAAGATTTCATTACAGACACATAAATGAAAATAAATAAAAGCTTATAAAAATGTTAACATTTAAAAATATATGCTAGTTCGAGAATATTGTGAACTCTTTTCTGCGCTTCGTTTTACGGTTAAGAAAAAGTTTGAAGGAAAAAGTTTTAAACTATTATAACCTACTTGTATGCGTCATGTAAAACGTATTTATTATCTGTGATCAGTCTTTAAAATGTATATGGATGCTTATAAAAGAGGTTATTGTCTGTGATTATTGGATATAAAAACAAAAAATGTCACTATTTTATTCTTAATGTAATATTTTTTTCTGAAAAATAATATCTAAGCTTATTATATTAAAATCATAAGGATATTCTGTTACTACATAATTCTCAAGTTGTTTTCAAGAAATCACAACAAAGTAAGTACTTTTACAACACGTTATTTTCGTCCTCTCACGATTTCTGCTTTTAAGGACTACCATATTCCAATTCATTATTAACGACCGCTTGGTAACGGTAGCTATTCTGCCATTCGCATCGACGGTCCTGGGTTCAAGTCCCGGAGGGGCAGATGTTTGTGTGATGAATACGAGCATTAGTACCTGAGTTATGGGTATTTTTGTATAGTTCTCTGAGTATTACATATGTACGTATCGTATATGCATGTCTATCCGTTACCCTAGTATCCATAAAACAAGACTTACAGTGCTAAATGGTCTGAATGTAAGAAATATTAGGGGTTAAAGTATGAAATTGCCGATTTGTACTGAAAATCTATATTGTTTATTTTTTAAATTTTTAACAAATTTATTTAATCAAAATAGTTGCCATTATTATCTATACATTGCTGCCATCTAATGGGAAGGTCATTAATGCCTTTGCGATAGAATTCCGACGATCTAGACTGCACAAACTGTGTGAAAGCATTTTGTACTGCCTCCTGGGAAGAAAACTTCTTGTCACGTAGATAATTGTCCAAATCACGAAAAAAATGGTAGTCCGTTGGAGCAAGGTCTGGTGAATACGGAGGATGACGAATGGTTTCTAACTGCAGTTCCTGAAGGGTCAAAATGGTTTCTCGTGCTGTGTGAGGTCTCGCGTTGTCGTGGAGCAATAATGGTGAAGATCGATTCATGAGTCGGGGCTGTTTTACTGCTAGTTTTGTCAACATGGTTCGGAGTTCGGCACAATAGACATCTGCCGTTATTGCTTGACCAGATCGGAGAAAACTATAGTGAATAACACCATGCTGAGACCACCAAACAGTTACCATTACCTTTTTATTGGTAAGTTTTGCTTTAGGACACTGTTGTGGCATTTGACCTGGGGTCAGCCATTGCATTTTTCTTTTCCGGTTATCATAAAGAATCCACTTTTCATCACATGTTACAATTCGATCCAATATTCCTTCATTTCTGTACCGGTTCAACAAGGCAACACAAGTTTCAACACGCGTTTCTTTCTGCAGATCAGTCAAATCATGAGGCACCCATTTTTCGTATTTTTTTATTTTATTGATTTGACGCAAGTGAGTCAATATTGTGGGTAAGGTAACGTTAAACCATGCCGCTAATTCCTGGGTACTTTGACTAGGATCGGCTTCCACTATCTCTCTTAATTCATCGTTATTTACCTGTGTGGGCGGTCTTCCTCGTGGCTCGTTCTTTAAGTCGAAATTTCCATCACGAAAGCGTTTAAACCAAAATCGCACGGTGCGTTCATTAGTAGACCCCTCTCCAAACGCAGCATTGATATTGCGGGCTGTTTCTGCCGCGTTAGTTCCGCGTCGGAACTCGTATTCAAAAATAACTCGAATTTTCGCAGTATCCATCTTTCTTGTCTAAATTGAATAACAAAAACAATTGAAAGTCGATATTCAAATGTTTTACATTTTTTAAAAAAAGAACATCATAGAAACCATTTAAAAAAAGTTTCATTCGAAAACCTCAAACCATGAAGATTCTATGTCAATTCAAAGAACCTATTGCAATAAAACGGCAATTTCATACTTTAACCCCTATTATTATTATTATTATTAAAAAATCAAGTTTAATGGCTTTTTAAGAGCGTTAAATGGGGCACAAAAGTTTATTTATAAATGTACTTCACAGTAAGTTGTTGGCTCCATAGCGGCTATGAAGGTTTTATCTTTTGAACGATCGATTTCCATATGAAACTCAATAAATTATACTCAATTATATACGTATAGACACACCATCTAAATAAGGAAAATAATTATTACAATGCTGACAATTATGCAATAAGATGCAACGCGATAAATGTATTATGAAATTACTTCCGCTATATTATTATAACTGGTATTTCTGATCTACAATTAACATATTAACCGCAGATTAGTTATAATTAAACGCATATCATTATCGTTCGAGTATACTCGTGCCCACAAAGGCTACTATTCTGCACTCCGTCGAGTTTCAAGTCGAACACAATTTCATATCGAATTTCTTCACTGTTTTGGCACAAGCTTTATCTATTAATAAATACAACGAGGTTTCAGTGGTTGCTAAAGGCTGCTGATACAATCGAGAACGGAAATGAAAATGAAAGTAACTTTATTCGAATACACTTAAAATAAGTTGTCTTCAATCGTCCAACTTTTTTACCTACCACCGATTCAGGATATCTTTTAACTGATAAGAAGAATGTGTACAAGAAACTCGTCAGCTTTAAGTGAAGTAACGACATTTACAATATTATACATCGTCACAATACAAAATCCACAAAAAACAACATAATTCTATTATCAATATAATAGTAGTTTTATAGTTTCATTCATTCAAAGTCAACAAGTATCTATTTTAAGTTGAAAGCCGTCAACTCTCACATCCATGAACATCTTTAAGGTAGGTACTACAGAAGCCGGGTAACCTCAGTAGCATTCTAAACCAATTACCGTATCTTATTAAGCACCAAGATTTTTGTCAATTTTTGGTCAACCAATAGATGACTGACCCTCAAAAATCATTGATTTAAAATGCAAAAGAAATCGATTGTACATACAAATATTTGTAAAAATGATTCTTTCGAATGGGAGAGGATATTACTCTCGTTGTTGAAACGACTCTCGCATACGGCGCAAAAATACTATAAAATTTCGACGGCTGTTCATAAGGCATGGTAGCTCTATTGGGTGAGCATTGGATCGGACGTCAAAGGTTGCGGGTTCGAGTCCCGCCTGAGTGAGATAACTTGTGAGCCAAGTCGATTTCTTGGATTTTTTATTAAAAAAAAATATATAAAGAATGATGTTTAAACTGAGCTTATTATAAGCTGTATGCATTTTATTTATATAAATTAAAAAAACAATTTGTGTCAGCAGGATGTTAAGAAAATTCCTTTAATATTCTTAAGGAATACCTTATTGATTCAAGTTGATAACGCATTTGGTTAACCACTCAATACACTTACATTTCCTCTACCACGAGCTGGCGAATTTCATATAATTAATAATAGATAAATTGTGATTTTTAGTCAATAACTAATAATATTTAGACTAAACTTAAGTTTAGGTACCAATTGTAAAACAATACTATTTTTGTCCTAGAAGATATGGGACTTCCCAATAAACGCCGTGACTGCCCTTATCACAAACTATGGTTTTCCTGAAATGCCCTGAGAGATGTATATATATGAATCAGGATCACAAAATGCGTCATATTTATTACAGACGTGGACCAAGCATGGTGTGGGATAGGTGACCGCTTCAGTGGAAGATGACAAGAGTGGGTCGGGGACACGATGGCTCCAGACTGCGAGGAGGCAGAACGGTTAAACGTGGACAGATACCAGGAGCATCAAGGTCGAAGAGTGTTGCCCCAGGAGACGGCGCCGACGCTCGCTTGGATCGAAGAAGAATTGGATAGACCTGACAGCGCAACCAACAGCCCTGGTGAAAATCGACGTCTACTTAATCCGAACAGCCTTCCTCCCAAGTCTAAAATTCAAGCTGGACTCACTTTAGGAGTAGCCAATGTACAGAAGTATCCACAAACCAAAAAATGCGCGAGACAGAAGACCAGGTTCGAGAAACGAAGAGAGAAGCTTTTCGAGATACTCAAGCCGCCGTACTTCATAGTTTCGATGATCATCCTCATTGTGAGTATTCTGGATTAATTCTCATTTAAGTAGTTATTTAATAGAAATAAATGCAGGTTAACAGGACATCCAAAACACCAGCAAGTTAAATGAAAGATAAAAATAAAAAACTTAACAAAAACAAGAACTATATTTGAAATTAAAATAAACGCGGTCGGGACAAATAGGAAACAAGTTTACTTATGAGACAGGTTAGGCTGACGGTAAATATATCGGCATCTTTAATTTGCTTTGTAAACGAGTTAACCAAACTGATAGCGCACGTTGTTTGACAGTTATTACCGTAACATCAGGCAACTCAGCAATTGGCGCTGCCGCCGCCCTGCACCACGCATGTAATTTTGTGGAACATAAGCACTAAACGTTTAAGAGTTACCGGATTATAATTAGCAAAATAAAATGCAATCAAATGTATATTTTCGTTAGGCGTACCGAATAGCGTTTATTTGCGTGTTTATATATTTAGTTCTTACACTTCCGCGCACATTTTATAAATTATTTTATTTTATATTTAATCCTGACCTTTCGACTACTGTAAAGGAGCAATATGCGCAAAATCCGTAAAAAAAGTGTTTTATTCTAATTGCGTGTTTGTTTTGCCTCCTTTTCAACAGTCTTGATCACAGGATGACTAAGGTACCTCAACTAATCTTAGTTGTCCTGTGGTGACGTCTCCAGAAAAGGATTAGAATCTCAATTTTAATAGACATGGTGGTAGAGCTTTGCTTGGGAACATATTATTTATCAATTGATATTTCAAAGAAAAACATTTACTGTAAATCCGAGAGACATATTAGTTTCTTTTGTAATTATTATAAGATTGATGTCGGAGTTTCTTTCGCTAGTTCTTCTGGGAAAGACCTCCTAATTTTCGGACTGATTCAAGGTCATTAGTTTTTAGTTTAAGTGGCTATGTAAAGAACAAAGTAAAGTAAATTTATTATTTTACATTATTTCATTTTGAATTAAAAATCAATTTGTCCGAAAAAATATAGCTCGGTCTTGTCAAAGTTCGGCATATTACAACAACCATTACATGAGTAATCTTGTGAAATCTGGACATGACTTCAAAAGGAGCTGGAACAACAGGATTAAATAATCGATAGAACATTCAAAAAGTTTTTATAGAGATTAAAATAAAACAACTTATTCAGGGTTTTTGCGCATAATTTATATTTAATCCTGACGTTTCGATTCCTTTATAGGAGCCGTGATCACAGGATGACTAGGCAATGGTCGTCATATATACTACCTTCACAATATTTTAATCGGGCACGTTCCTGTTAACATTTATATAAATCAAAATTGTTTTATTTTGTATTTTATTTAGATAATAAATTTTTATTGCGATTACGGTGTACACTCCTGAGACTACCACCAGTTCGGAAATTGGGAAGCTCTTTCGAGAAGAACTGGCGAAAGAAACTCGGTCATGGGGACTGACCTTCATCTTACTTTTAGATGTTTTTAGATGTTTCTATATTGTTCAACAGATCTGCATCCACATGTTTGTGCCGGAAGAGATGCGAGCGCGTCTAGAGTGGTCGCCTGGTTCGTGGAGACGCGAGCCGTGGCGACTACTCACGTATGGTTGCGTACACGCCAGTGCTGCTCACCTCGCTCTCAACGCCGTGGTTGCATTAGCTGTGAGTAACGCTTAAAATCTGCCACCTTTTTCTTTGATAGCTCCTATATTTTTTATACTAAATAGGCAGGCGCTTGACCGCTGATGGTAAGCGACGAAACGATCTAGGATGTAACGCACTTGCTTAGAAGATACCTATTAAATCGTAACTTGAAGACCCCTAAATTGTATTTGTCAGGAAACACAGATTCAGGCAAAGAACACAGAGATATAAAAACCGTTCTTATGTTTAGGTCGGTTGGGTGTTAGAACGCGAGCAGGGGTGGTGGCGTGTGGTGGCATTGTGGGCAGGCGGTGTGGCGGCTGGTGCGTTAGGTGCTGGCGCGCTGCAACCACGCGTCCGTGTGGTGGGCGCCTCCGCTGCCGTTTATGCCTTGCTCACGGCTCACCTTCCCAACGTCTGTCTAAGGTATGCGACCACAATATTTGCTTTTTCGGTGTAGAGAACATTTATTCCTTAGAAAAAAATAACAGTACCATCCGTTGTCTATAGGTTGCGTTGTTGGATAGGTTACCGGAAAGAAGCGAAGCTTTATAGTATAAATCGTAGGAACTAGCCGTTAAAAAATCATGAAAAAAAGACTAGGCAGCTGGCTTCTATGTATATCAATCATGTAACGGTACTAAATCTGACGCTCTCGTGTAACGGTGCAATCAGACGCTTAGCTCGGATAGAGTTGCCGCCCGGTGAGCGCCTATATGCGAGCGGCTCGAACGTCCCAATTGAAGCTTAGCTTTAATATAAATTATGCACAAAAAATCCTAAATAAGTTGCTTTATTTAAAATTATAAAAACTAAATATTTACAAATATTTTTCACATTAATTTTATTCAAGCTCATTCCACGTTTGAATACTATAAACAAAATATTTCAACTTATCAAATTTTAACACTTTTTAGATTCGGCCACATCCCACTGTGGTGGTTCCGTCCCCTAAGCGTAGTGGTGCTGGGCGCTTCGGAGGGTTGCTGGGCGCTAGTACGCGCTGCTCCCCGGGAGGGTAGAGGGGGAGGAGAGGAGGGCGAGCACGTGGCGTGGGCAGCTCACGCGTTGGGTGCCGCCGTCGGCATACCACTCGCCTTCCTTGTCTTCAAAGGTAGCTTGACTTTTGCTATTTGAGGAATTGTGGTGGCACGCAGCGATGTTAATGGATGTCAGAAATAAGCAACTATTTGATAGAATCAGACATCGCTTGGCGGAAGTCCATCTCCATTAGTTATTATTAATAACTAGTGTTTGGTGCAACGGTAGTGATCCTGTCTCACGCATCGACGGTCCTGGGTTCGAATCCCGGAAGGGGCAGATGTTTGTGTGATGGATACGAGCATTTGTACCTGAGTCATGGGTATGGGTATATATATTTCTATTAATATTAAATATTTATGTATGATATATGTATGTCTATCCTTTACCCTAGTATCCATAACTCAAGCCTTAGAGTGCTTACTTTGGGGTAGCCTAATTGGTGTGAATGTAAGAAATAATAAAATATTTATTTATTTAGTTGTTGTGTGTAAGTTGAACTTCCAACTCCTGACATATTCTTCTATTCCAGGTGAAAATGACTCAAAGATATTCGTGATGGTGAGCCGGATACTCTCACTTGCGCTGCTGATGGGAGGCGCAGTATTAGCCGCGCTGCACTTCACTGTCTGGTACGACCAAGATGCATACTGACCTTCCACCAGATGCTGCGAAACTCGTAAGAGGGAAGTTACAAGTCCAGATTTTCATCAGTTCAATCCACCATTTTGGTATTCATTGACACCAGACTGATCGTTTAACACACACTGCCTGAATTCTGATGATAATTTAAATATTTCGGTAATTTTAGTAAATCTATCAGTTTGCCGTTAATAGGTAAGCATTTGATCGCTCGCCTGATTGTAAGCGACGATGCGATCTAGGATGTGACGCACCTGCCTAGAAGTTATCTATTCACTCGTGACTTGAATACCCTAAATTATATTTGTCAGGAAACAGAGACTCAGGCAAAGAGTTCCACTATTTAGCGGTACGGATCACAAAATTAGAACCAAAACCCTTAGTGCGGCTTTTTGGTATATCAATGATATAATAGTGGCGCCTATTTGTAAGTGTGGTTATCCGATGAAAAGACGGGGACGGCAGAACAAGGTTGTGAGGCAAGACTAATAAAATTCTGAACGTGTAAACCCTCTTTTAGGCTGATAGAAGCCACGTCACATGTCATTTTGACGCTGTAAATCAGTTTACTTTGGGAGATGACACTCAAAGGTATTCAAACTGTTTCTTAAAACAGTGTTTGGTGTCACCAACTCGAGCGTAGCGTACTTTATAACAATAGATCAAAATACTCAATGAAATGCAATCATCTAGTTGAAGTACTTTAGCATTATTCGCGAGCTAATTTTCTAAGACTAAAGGTCAGTACATACCAAAAGCGATACAGGGAGTATCTTTTACAAAAATATTCAATTTAGCGGTGTATTCTCAGGAGGCAATTTTGGCTGAGTGTATAATTAATGGGGTTTTTGACTACAGTGAAAATATAGATCAAACTGTTGTTAATTTAACAGTAAATTAAAAAATCATGTGATTGTTACTAGAAATCATTGATAAAATAATTAAAATTCCATGATCGACCACGTGATTGAAAATTCAAGGAATTGGCCTAATGATGGAGTGACATCACCTGCTTGTTCACAGTTAATATCAGGCTACGTATAACGATTTGACAGCTAAAAGTTTGCTGTTAATCAGGTGAGATCATGAAGCGTTTGGCGGGTGTTTTCTTCACTTAAACTTTGATGGTATTTTTATACAAAATATAGAAATACACAAAGACCTTTCAAATACCCTATTATGGTCAGATACTTTAAATGTTATATTTAATAATCAATATCTCTACGCTGCTCTCGGTCTGTATTTACGTGCGATCTTTCCCTGTTTTTCTTGCCTGCGTTCTGTTTACACCCGAATTTAGAGCTAAAAGTTATGTCACTTAAGTCACTTCCAAAAAGTTTGGTGCTGTATTTGTTAGAACCGTTACACTAATGGTGGTTTGGGAAAAGATCTGAAATCGCAAACACTAAACGATTAATAAGACTGCCTAAAGTGATTAAATCAATTATTATCATAGTAATCACTGACTTTGACTATTAGTTATGGATGTGTTCAAACTAAGCGCCAATTATGATAACAGAAGTGCTATTTGTCCGTCCGCTATCCAATGGTAGTATAGCTTTTGATGGAATATAAGTACTTATTTGTACGGTATCGACTGAAGTAGTCATATAATCGATCGACCAAAGAGGTCTAGTCTAGTCTTTAGACGTCATAATACACTAGTTCGTTTTTTAACGAAGTCGTTTTTGTGTAACTATTTGTAAAATATCTGTAGAGTCAGATTTATAGTTAGACTTTAAATGAGAGGCACTATGAAATAGTCATCGTTTATACATGGCGTCTGCGTCACAGGTTCGAATCCAAGAGGCATTTTTGTACATTGTGTAACTCTACTAAGTTTTGTTTAAACTAAACTTAAAATTATTATAAGTTTTCCAGAGTTTACTTTATTAGAAAATTTCATTAGTACGATTTTTTTTTAAAACTGTCATAGACAATCAGACTTTATGAAAAGGCAAATTTGTATTTTACCTTTAACATTACTGATGTAATAATAATGTAGCTTTTCTTGCGATATCCTCAGTTTTAATACCGTTTATTTAAAGAATTTCTGCATCAAGTATCTCACTACGTAAATTGGAATTCTTTCATTATCATAGAACCTATTTTATGTACTTAAGTTTAACGATTTTCAACTGTATGTATTTGGTATTGTGGTATTTATTTGAGCAGTAGGATTCTAGTTGTTGTGCGATCTTAACGTTCCGTGTCACCGAGGCAAATAGTGTCGTGAAACGGAAAAAAGGAATTGTTGATCAGAATACCTATGTTTAAGTGAAAAATATACAATTATATTCATTTATATATATATCTTAACAAATCTTCGTGCCATATCGATTCATTGACATAATGTTATATGCGTTAGATGCGTATGATTATTACAATTTAAAGTTAATTTTGTAGATAAAATTCTAATTTTAATATGTATATATAAATAAATTAAGTATAATATTTAAATTTAAGTACTGTAGTCGTTTAGGATTTGATTTCTATGAAATCTTTCATTTGTTTTGCATCAAAACGTTGGCTAGTGATATTTCGTAAGATAATTTGTGTTGATTTAACCCGTCTAAGATTTTCTTTGATTTTGTTAAAACGTCAATGATTGTAAATAGTTTTTTTTATTATCTATGTATAAGCTGCACATATCATTGTTTTCACTAGTTACCAATTTTAGGTTAGGTACATTTAATGTTCAAGTAAGTCTCTTACGTTAAAATGCCAAATGATATGCAAACTGGCAATTCCATTATTTACAACACAGAACACATAAACTAGGCTTTACTTACAACACACAGATTTTCACAGATTGCATTACTTTTTTTTTTAATTGACAATATGTAAAACAATGTCTTATCCATTATGCCTTACTGTGCAATATATCACATTAAAAAAAAAACCTTTAAGTTTGAAGTTTCATGACAATTAATGTTTGATTTAGTTGATGTTTTTCTAAGCTATGTATTGTTAGTTAATTTTCAAATGGTTTTCTGATTTTAGTGTCCTTAAAAAATGTTGACAACTGTGTTCTATCTTGTATAAATAACTTAATATGAACGAAGCAACAGTGTTTATTGTTTTGTTTTTCATTTTAAATGTAGAAAACTTTCTACTTGCTTTAAATGCAGTGCGTGAACATTAAAGTTATGATTTAAATTTGTTGTAAACTGCCTATCTCGAAAGGAATTTAAAAAAAAACGAATTTATCTATGTAGCTACTAACTTGGTTGACTTTGGATTGTATACCATATATATATGCTCATAGAAATGTTTTTGGTTTTCTTATTACTCAAGCCGTGAATTTTCACTTAGTTGTGTTGCTTCTAATGTTTGTTCAAAATGTGATATTGGCTATAATGTGTTGTTAATATTCTCTTTGACGAGGACCTACTGTAAATCGCTTTGTGATATAGAATTAAAATGGAACAAATCTTAAAATGGTTTTTGTTTTACTTAGCTTACCTGTCCACAGGATTGAGAGGAGCTAATGCCGAATAATTCACAATGTTTAAAACGCCCTATGCAAAGTTGCCTGTCTGTCGGTCTTCTTCAGAATGTACTTTGGAGAATGTGCTTGGCAGCTGCATGTGCTCATGCTACTCTTACCTATCGCACCAAGCTCTTCTCAACATCCCTCCCTGCGTCTTTTCGAATACTTATAACCCGTCAGTCGTCGAGTACTTATAAAGTCAGGATGAATAGGCACTCTGGGTTAGCTCATTCCATCGTGTGTCCTGTCTTAGCCCCCGGGGCTCGACTGTGGTCAAGAGCGAACTCATTAATAAAATATCGAATTGTTAGTACAGTAGTATGATTAATGCAGGGTTTACAAGATGATTAAGTTAAAACTAACCTTGGTCACCTGTAAATAGGGCTTCTCTAAAGGCAGCAAGAAATTGTTTAACGAAGTTCTGTTCGCCGAAAGCTCGTTTCGTTGAATAATATTTTTCAATATTCCTGATTGATTTGGCTCAAAATAAAATTCAATTTAATACCGTAAGGTTAAGAAAGAAAATAGTTATGAACATTAAGAATCTTGATATAAAACAATTACGTTAAATTAGACATCACATAGTTTGTTCGGAACCCAAGTTAATGTAGCTAAATCACTTGTGTTATGGAATTCAGAAACAACGGTACCACAACACCCAGACACGAGCCAATATAAAAAAGTTCGTTTGCTAATTTGACCGGACTGGGGATCGAAACCTGGGAGTGGCTTTACCATGAAAACCGGTATGCGAGCCACTCAACCACGGAGTTCGTAAAGATAGAAAAGAAAATTACAGATCTCAAAATTACTCACACTATATAATATTTTTTAGTAAAATTCTCTGGCATTTAACTGCATGAATATGAAAAAAAAACACTAATTCTTGTTATTGAAAATATGAGTGGCAAAATCACTTGTTTTTTCTATACAAAGCTATCTTAAAAGTAATGGGTAATATATTTTTATTTGCCTATTTTAAAACTTATAGAAATTAGATAAATACATTATTATAGCTGGTTTCATCTTGATTGATATTTGTAAAAAATATTACTTTCGATGTTGAAGTATACTAGCTCATAGTAGAAGTTGGAATACGTTTGTAAATTTCGACGTGTCTGCCAGAGTCTGCATTCGCCCGGATAACAGTCGTGGGTTCAAATCCTCGGGAAGTGGTTGTTTTAATAGGCGTTTTTATATATATATATATAACAGATTAAGTTACCTACCAACATTTCTCGGGATGATTTAGTTAACTGTTATTAATATTTTTATAATTTTGTTTTTTCCTTTTTATCAATGCTATCTTATAAGATAAATTATTTTAAAAGAACAATAATTTATGTTTTTATTAGGATATACGATTTTTATTCATAGTTATTTAATAATATTAATTTGATATTGAAATAAAAATATCACGTACACATACATTAAGTTAAGTTGAATAAATTTTGATTGATATTCCGGAACAGGACGAAAGCCTAATGAAGCGATTAATTGTTTTGTAATTTTATAATTACATTTTGGTGAATTGATTTAATAATGAGATAATTATATTATAAATAAAACATTACATACTAACATAACTTTAAGTTCATTTGTTACTAACCACAATGAGACATTCCGTGTGTTTGGCAGAAAAAAGCGCTTGAGAGTTAAATTTATTAAGTTTTTTTTTTAATATAAGAAATACACGCAATATATGAAAAATAATTTATTTCATAAACACAATGCCTTAGGGTCATTGACTTGTTGATAATTTAAAAAATATAACTTATTCATACTTAATAACTATTTTTTTGAGGCAAGTAGGTAATAACATTTGTAATGATGAATAAAAAATATGTTAAATAATATCCTTGTTACGCAGATATTAAATTGTTTATAATTGAATATTGAGATCTAAAGATACAATAAGATTTGTTATCTAGGGGACAGTGGGCACAGTTGATAACATAAATTATTTACTTCTGACACGTGTAAACCTTTCCTCTTCATAAATAGCCGTAGATATGGTACGGAAATTATCGTCTTCTACAAATTATTGTCACTGGTTGTTTCAAAGCAATATAGGCATGCTTACTCCTGTCTAATCATACATTCATAAAATCACGCCTTTTTCCCGCAGGGATAGAAAGAGATCACAGATTTCAACTCTTCACGATCCTGACATACATCTCTCGTTTCTACAACTCCCATCAGAAATTTCATACAAGCTCGTTGATTAAGGGTTCTTTGACCTAGCCTTTTTACAGGACAATTTCGCCTTGGTCTGCCTTTACAGACGTGCCCATGCCCATGCATGTCTTATGATTGCGAATGATATATCAGTTTTGTTCTAAACCGCTGTAAATTAATTGTCCCGTAAACAGGTACAGACTTATTTAAGCTACGAATAGGTGTATAGTAAAGTACATGACCTTCAGTTATGGCCACGGGTGTTAAATTAAACACTATTAATGAAATTAGAGGGGTTCTGTGTATCTAGAACAATGCCCGATGTATTATTTTTCTTAAAGGTAAAATCACGAGTTCTACAACATAGATGCACTGTGCCCATTCTACCCCTACATGTTAGCAGCACTTAAAATTATTAAACGATTGTATGTATCTATTTAAATAATAAGGTGTAAAATGTGACGTCAGCTTGGTTATGGTACTCTATCCGTGTATGAGATCGCGGTATCCTGTTGTAACATGTCTAAACCTATTCATCCATCAGTCTTACACACAATCACACTCTGTACAATAAATGCAGGAGAGTCTCCGGTGCCTTCACTTCAGCAATTGTCTCTGAATGGAAAGTACCGGGACGTTAGCGTCGCTCTGCTTTCAGCATTTAAGCGAGTTGCATTGCACGCCAAGCTCAGTGCACCAGCACTCTTGGCATGGCGTGGACAGTTCAGTGATGATCCTGCCTACACGGTACATACGCCCATAGATGTTGCAGCCTGCTAATTTGAGAATTCCGGGCAGAGGAAGCGAGCTGGAGACCGGCTTTACATCATGTGTCACGGGTCGATAGCTGGATGTCTCTTCCCTTCTTGTTGTCTCAGTAAACTTGGTACTCCACGGTCTTTGTGTGGTGGTATATTTTATAACAGGTTTGTAAGATACGATGGGCCTAAAAGGCGTTGTAACGGGACGAATGGTTGTTTTCTTGATAGCTGTAGCTTCCCCAAGAACGAGGTGGTCTATTCTGTTCACCGTGTTTTGTGTGTACGATTTCTTCGGTGGTATATATGGGTGAGGCATTGGAATAAAAGGTAGAAGAGGAGGTTTCGGAGGGTTGGTAGTCGTGGTGGGTGTAGTAGTAGACATTTTAGCTGTGGTTGGTGCTTTTGGAATAAATGTGCTTTTGTGAGAGCGAGTGGTGGTTGTTTCGTAGTTATCACTCAACAACAACTTTAAAACATTTCCGAAAGAAAACCCTTCGTCTTCGTTCTCGTCTTCACTTTCATCTTCTTCTGAGTAATCAGATTCTTCTTCAGGATGATCTAAAGTTGTGATGAAAGTTGATGAAGGTAAAGTTACGATCTCTGTTGAAGCAGGAAGTTTTATCTCTGTAGTGATATCAACCTTGGATGTGGAAATGTTCCGATTGCTGCTATCTGTGGCAACCTTTTCAGGTTTATTATTTGGCGTTGTGCTCTCTTGTGTTTTGTTCATCTGTGATAGCAAGACTTCACTTGGAGTGTTATTAGTATTTTTGATAGGTAATATAGTGTCGTTTGTCATTATGTTTATCAGAAGATTGGGCTTCGGTGTAGTTTTGTTACCTAAAACAAACATAGTTTTATATTTATTATTCGAACACATTTACATATGGATTGAATTTTATTTTTCTATGTGGTACTCTATATAATATACAAATATTGTTATTGTATCGAGCAGATGGCAATTTAACTGTACTATGTATTTTCCGATTTAATACTGTTTTTTTACCTTGATCACAAACAAGCTCTCCACAGCACAGATCTACAGAACTGCTACTGGCCGGGCGTCTGGTGCACCCTGGTGGGACATGGCAGGGTCTCGGCGAGCAGTGCAGCTCTCCCCAAGCACACGTGCAGATTGAACAAGCCAACGATAACGAGTCGCCCTCCAATACGCGACGTCCGTCACCTGATACACATTCTCCTGAAAAACATAATGAGTTCGTTTAACCACAATTAATCTAGTCTGAAAATGCTAAGGCAAAGATGAATGTGACTTATATCGAACAAGTCATAGATCTCTCAAAATTGCAAGTACCTTTCGTGATATCTAACTGCATTGACGTGGTAAGATGAGGCACTGGTGGTCCCGGGGGTGTACTTGGATAAACGGCATAATATTCTTCGATGATTCCTGGGCCCTTAGGGATAAAACCACCTGAAACGTTTGTCACATCAATATTATTTTGTACGTATTTCGTCATCGTAGTTTCACCTGTATATTTATATTTTTCCGGACTATCTTTCTCTTAAGTCCAAATTCCTTTCAACATAATTTAATTAATTCTTTAAATAATAAAAAAAATTACACGTACCTTCTGTTTCTACAGGTGGTGAGAATAGATTCACTGATGGTGCTTCGGCAGAGAACGTGGAACTTGTCGTAGGCAGCTTCGTCACAACGTTATCAGCGTTGGGTATATTACTTCCCACTGCCGTTGCGACTGAATAATCATGTTGAGGTAATGCTAAATCATTTTGAGCGCTATGATATGCTACTTCGGGCAAATCGATACCTTGAGTTAGTGAAGGATATTTAGGAATCTCCGCTTTTTCTTTTACAAATACAGGATATTGAGTGGGAGGGTATACGTCTTCTCTTCTGGTGGCGTATGGTATTTCCTTAGAGTTTGCTGAAGGATAATATACAGGAAATTTATCTTCTCGTTCCAAAATGGGATATGTTAAAGTTTCGTCCTTTGACGAAATGTCATCATCTACAACAGCGTCGGCCGCTACAAAAGGAATTATTCTGTGAACAAAGAAAATTCTCGATATTATTATATTTTAATTTCTGTATATTAGCGTATAACAGAATTTTGCTTACTTTAAGTTTGGTAATGACGGTGGGAGTGTCGGTTCTGTGTAATCGTAATCATAGTCTCCCTTTGATTTTTTTGAAGTATTTACTACATCAGCAAGATCCACTGGTGTAGACGTGACTTTTGATGTGGATAAATTTGGCCCAGCTGTTGAGAGGCTGTTGTTAGTTCTCAAAGAACTAGTTACGTTGATGGTGAAAGTTTCATTTTCATCGAAATCACCACTTGCGCTTCGGTCTGTGATTATATCGTTTGGATATTCCGTAAAAGCTTCGATATCAACTTTATTGATGGGAGTTCTCTGATGTCCTTCTATTTCAGTTCTATCGGTATCGTTCAATGTTATATTTAGTGGAATAGACGTGGAAGACAATTCAGATGTGCAATTAATTGTTCCATTAATCATAATTTTTACAATCTGTTCAGGTTCTTCTGTAGGAAAGGCCTTGTCTAGTGTTTCCGTTGTGGGAGTAACTTCTGTAGTTGTAACATCTTGTTTTGTTGTCGTTGTTACTGTGCTTATATCCTTCTTGGTTGTCGACGTATTTGTTGTTGCATTGAAGTGAGGTTGTATGGATGTACTCAACGCTGGTGGATCATTAGTTTTTCTTTTCACTTTAGTAGTAGATATGGGTTCTTTGTTAGTGGCTGCAACAGTGGCTGTGTTTTTGGTAGTACTAGAACTTTTTATTAGCTTAGTCGTCGTTTCCGGATCTTCTAGTCGGTTAGTATGGAAGGAACGGTCGTCGTAACGGGTTGATAGTAGAGCATTATCTGATATCGGAATAATATGG